>CM048744.1:975666220-976328720 GCA_026315105.1 Locusta migratoria | reverse complement strand
CTGGGGTTTTGTTGAAGGTTCTTAAATTGGGGGATGAGGAAGTGGCTCTGGCAATTTGCTTCTGTACCAGGCCAGGAGGATAGCTGCGGGATGTGAAGGCTGTTATCAGGTTACCGGTGTATTGGTTCAGGAATTCAGGACTGGAGCAGACTCGTTTGCCACGAAGACCTAAGCTGTAGGTAAGGGAACGTTTGATGTGGAAAGGATGGCAGCTGTCATAATGCAGGTACTGTTGTTTATTGGTAGGTTTGATGTGGACGGATGTGTGTAGTTGGCCGTTGGATAGATGGAGGTTGATATCGAGGAAAGTTGCATGGGATTTGGAATAGGACCAGGTGAATTTGATGGGACCAAAGGAGTTGAGGTTGGAGAGGAAATTCTGGAGTTGTTCTTCACTGAGTCCAGATCATGAAGATGTCGTCAATGAATCTGTACCAAACTTTGGGTTGACAGGCTTGGGTGTCCAGGAAGGCTTCCTCTAAGCGTCCCATAAATAAGTTTGCGTACGAGGGGGCCATCCTGGTTCCCATGGCTGTTCCCTTAGTTGTTGGTATGTCCGGCCCTCAAAAGTGAAGAAGTTGTGAGTTAGGATGAAGCTGGCTAGGGTATTAAGGAAAGAGGTTTTAGGTAAGGAAGTGGGTGGTCGGCGTGAAAGGAAATATTCCATCGCAGCGAGGCCCTGGGCTTGTGGGATATTAGTGTATAAGGAAGTGGCATTGATGGTTACAAGGATGGTTTCAGGAGGTAACAGGCTGGGTTAGGATTTCAGGCGATCGAGGAAGTGGTTGGTGTCTTTGATGAAGGATGGGAGACTGCACATGATGGGTTGAAGGTGTTGGTCTATGTAGGCAGAGATTCGTTCTGTTGGGGCTTGGTAACCGGCCACAATGGGGCGGCCGGGATGATTGGGTTTGTGAATCTTCGGAAGTAGGTAGAAGGTGGGGGTGCGGGGTGTCGGTGGAGTCATGAGGTTAATGGAGTCAGGTGAAAGGTTTTGTAGGGGGCCTAAGGTTTTGAGGATTCCTTGAAGCTCTGCCTGGACATCAGGAATGGGATCGCTTTGAAAAACTTTATATGTGGTATTATCTGAAAGCTGACGCATTCCCTCTGCCACATACTCCCCCCGATCAAGTACCACTGTCGTGGAGCCCTTGTCGGCAGGGAGTATGACGATGGAATGGTCAGCCTTCAGATCACGGATAGCTCGGGATTCAGCTGAGGTAATGTTGGGAGTAGGATTAAGGTTTCTCAGGAAGGACTGGGAGGCAAGGTTGGCGGTAAGGAATTCCTGGAAGGTTTGAAGAGGGTGATTTTGAGGAAGAGCAGGTGGGTCTCGCTGTGACGGAGGACGGAACTGTTCTAGGCAGGGTTCGATTTGAATGATGTCTTGGGGAGCTTGATCATTAGGAAGAGGATTATTTTTCTTCGTGGCAAAGTGATATCTCCAGCAAAGACTGCGAGTATAGGATAGTAAATCTTTCACAAGGGCTGTTTGGTTGAATTTGGGAGTAGGGCTAAAGGTCAGCCCTTTGGATAGGACAGAGGTTTCAGATTGGGAGAGAGGTTTAGAGGAGAGGTTGACCACTGAATTGGGATGTTGTGGTTCCAGATTATGTGGATTAGAATTTTGAGGTTTGGGAGGGAGAGGAGTTGGGAGTGGGAGATTGAGTAGATGGGAGAGACTGGGTTTGTGTGCAATCAGAGGAGGTTGAGGTTTACTGGAGAGGTTGTTGAGGGAGAGAGTATTGCCTTTCAGGAGGTGGGTGACCAGGAGATTGGATAGTTTTTTTGAGGTGCTGGGTGGCATGCTGTTCTAATTTGTGGTTGGCCTGAAGGAGGATATTCTGAACTGCAGGTGTAGATGTAGGAGAGGAAAGGTTGAGGATTTTGATTAGGGATAGGAGTTGACAGGTGTGTTCATTGGCGGAGTTGATGTGTAGGTTAAGGATTAGGCGGGTGAGGGATATGGATTGTTCAGTTTGGAATTGGTATAGGGCGGGATGAAAGGATGGATTACAGCCAGAGATGAGAACTTTCAGTGTGAGGCCCTTGGGAGTGATTCCAAATATCAGACAAGCCTGCATAAAAAGAATGTGGGAGCGTAATCTGACTAGGGAAAAAGCATGTTTACGGAGGGAATGTAAATATAACTGGATGGGGTTGTTATAGGGATGTTGTAAGGAAGGCATAATATATGGATGAAGGAAAAGTGAGAAATATGGGCTATGTAACAGGTTGCAAATTATTTATATATTTATATATATATATATATATATATATATATATATATATATATATTTATATTTATATTTATATTTATATATATAATGAATGTGAAAAGTAATTCAGGTAAGCAAAAAGAAAGGAAATAGAAAAAAAAAGTCGTAAAAATTCGTTGTTGAAACTGTGGTCACCTTAAGTGGTCAACCACATAGTATTAAATGGTCAGGTAGTGGTATGGCGTGCAAACGAGGTTTAAGGATGGTGAAAATCGGAAAAAAGTATGAGAAAATCGCGTGAGAAACCAAGGAAAACGTGTAAATAGGTTTGTTGAAGTGGTAGCAGATTACGATATTGAGCCTAAGAATAGTCTGACGATGGAATAGTAGAGTCAAAACAAAGGTAAAGTAGCTGAAATACGATTGGAAAAGTAGGAAAAACGAACTGAAATGTGGAAAAACGGGAATGGAAACAAACGTGAGGTGACTAGGAAATGCCGAAAATGGTTATAAACAATATGAGAAACTACAGTTGTGAAATTTTTTACGTAAATTAAAGACATTTACGCACGAAAAAATACACCATAACTGATGAAGAAAGGGCAGCCAGTTCGGAAAGGATGAAGTCTTGAGAGCAGAAGAGGAAAGCCAAATCTACAACTAGGATTAAGACTTAAATGTATACTGATTGATTAAAGTGCTCCAATGTGGGCATAAAATACGTAAGTAAATAAATATATTTTCCTCCCCTAACCCACCTCTACACTTAATTCCTGAACTGCATCTTTTTCCATCTAATATGTACATGCTCTGCAAGGCCTTACAGTATCCATCCCACCACTGTGAAGCAACCTTCCTATCCCCGCCCCCTCCTCTATTTACATACCGCAGAGTGTTTCGAAATGCGGCAGATGGAGATGACAGTTATGACTTTTATGCCTGTGTGATTGCGAGAGTTATATTTTCTGAAGAAGGCCATGACCGATAGCTGAAAGTGCTATATGTGTTCATGTGTGTGTCTTTCACAGCTTGCCACACATCTTTGCAATTATTTATAACCTGTCCTTATTACTATGTTATATGAAAGCTATCTTTACAATGTCAAGGAGTTCCTCTTTGTTGCTGTTCTATCATCATTCTATACCTATTTCATTTGTTTCTTGTAGTTTTGTCCCAATCTTAATTTTTAACGGTCCCGACCGTTCACAACACATGGCTAGTCAGTGCCAATTGTTGATGCAGCATTAAGTTTTCCCTTGTTGCACATTTACTTTTCCCCACTTTTTTCCAGCAATTTTTTTTTTAATTGCTGTTGATTCCCGACATTGCCTCTTCTTGTATACCTACCCTTTCCTTCCCTTTCCACTTCTCCCCTCCTCCGCCTCCCATCGCTTCCGCTTGCCGTGAATCAGACTGTCTTGGGCGGCCAGAGATGGCTGACGTGTGGATGAGTGTGCTCTTCCTGAGGAAGGCCCCAGCTGAAAATTTAGAATTTGTGTGTGTGTGTGTGTGTGTGTGTGTGTGTGTGTGTGTGTGTGTGTGTTGGCAGCTCAACATTGATCTTTATGGTGAGCTGCTCCCTGTCTACCTAATATTAAATTAAGGAACCCCTACTTTGTGAAGCTGATGATTCCTCCCTCACCATAATAAAGATTCTACCACTTTACTGCATTCACAGTACAATGGCATACACCAAGTTCTACATTAACAAAAATTCATCAGCTGTTGCAATCAATCCATACTCCATTTTAAAGGTGGTCAGGGATATAACAGCCATATAAAATGAGAAAATCCCTCTTTTTTAAATGTGAAACTTGCTTACCTTACTATGAATGTTTATTGCCTTCATGTGGCTCTTCCAAACAGGTGTACAAATTTATAGCCTTCCAGTGACAGCATACTATTATGAAAATATCTGAAACTGGGCATATGTTACAATAAAAGCCTATTACAGCAAAATGAAAGTTTTATTTTGCTTTTGCTTGGAAACAATACAACTTTTAAAATTTTCAGTTAACAGTTCATCTGATAAAGTTTCTTTGGTACACATCCCAAGATTCTCTAGAAAAAGCACAGCAAAATGCGCACAGTGCAAAATACTGATTCATACTTTGCAGCTACTGCTAATAAAGAACACACACACACATGATGAAAAGTCAAACTTCACAAAATAGGTTGCTTCCATCATACTGTCTTCATGGTCCCCCAATCAAAGCAACAAGAGCCCTCTTGTAATCACCAGAAGTATCACTCTGTGAACAGAAGAGAGATGTAAGCCAACATTTACTTAAAAATTGTGAGAAAATTCTTGAACGAAGTGAAATAAACATAACATGGAGGAGGATCCCTCCAAACTGTCACAAGATGAAAATCTTACCTTCACTGCACTTTCCAGTGTTTTATCATAAAGTCTCTCGTATTCTTTCTTTATAGTTCCCAAATCAATTTCACTACGAGAGACGATTATTCTGATCAGCGTTTTGTCATCTGTTCCTGCTCCAGCAAGGGCACCGTGCAAACGCTTTGCAAAAAATGCGGCAGGATTTTGTACACATTCCACTAGAAAATAAGGAGCCAAATTTAGTTATGAATTATTGTAAAGTTCCACATAACAAAAAAAATTAAAATTTTTAATTACCTAACGCCATCATAGCAAGCAGCAATTCTCCCGAAAGCTCAGATTCCAGAGCCTGTTCAATTGTGCGCCCTGAAATATTTTTGTACTCTTCAAATATTAGCCGCAGTTGCGCAAAGCTCTCGTGGGCCATAATCCGATTGAAAACCTCTTCATCTGTACCAAGCTTTAGCTCCCCTTTAAGAAGAAACAGTCAGTTTAACATTTAAAATTACTGAACTCTAGATATTCTGTTAAAAATAAAGAATAATAAATATATTTTACTGAAATGGAAGAATCCATCTAAAGAACAGTTAATTGCTTACATGTAAGATTGAAGTTAACTGTGTTTACTGCAACAGCAGTGTGTATAGCACCCAAAGAGTTATATAAACAGAGGCTATAGGCAAGCTACAGCACTCTGGGTGGCAGCAATAAGCAACATTTGGCGCCATATTTGAGAACGTCAGTTTGATTCAGCAGAGTGAGCAGATGCTTCTGTTTGTAATCTAAACTAACAAAAGTGCTACAATTAGTTGTAAATCAGGCCCAGTGTATGTTCGGTGTAAAACTGCAGCAACCGCAGTGATAAAACTGTTGGAATATCTTACTTTAGGTAGGTATAAAGAAAGATGTAAATAGATCATTGTGTATTAGCCTGTATTTGTTTATAAATATTCATTATACTTAACTTTACCAAGTTTCAAAATTATGTTTACTTCACGACCATCAAAAGTAAGGCAGATGACAGTTATTTGGTGTGTTTTAATGTATTGATATTTGTTTATATAGTGTAAAAATGTGTATTAACCATTGATTAAGTGACCTACGTATATGAACTGTAAACTATTATTTATACAGATTTCCTTTAAAAAACAAGACTTTCTAAGCCAGTGGTAAGTGGCAGCCTACAAAGTATAGTTACATATGCTCTTGTCATTTTGAAGAAAAGTACATGTATGCTACCACCGATCAAATTGGCTACTGGAAAATGCCATTCGAACAATATTTCCGTTTCCTGAACACCTACAGAAACCAGAAGCTGTAAGGAGCTTACCAAGGAAGCATCAAATTGTGGAGAGCTTGGTAAATAATGTACTACAAATCATGAAGCATGATTTGAACCACAGGCAGAATAAAGGTAATTAAAGATTTAAGAAATTTACCAGTATTTATAAGGAAAATGTGTCGGCAAATAGAAAAGTTTATTCACATTCTAGTAATGTCACCAAATAATGCAGCAGTTCGATGATTTTAAACATTACACTTAGGATGCAATAGTAAATGAGAAATGCTATTTGTAGTGGGAATTATTTCCCAAAATGCGTCGCTGAGAAATTAAGGAAAAATCTAGATAGGTTTTATATTAATCATTGCCAATGATTCAGTATTAGCAGATACCCGGTATCACCTGGTATGACAATTACATTCTCAAGTATGGCAGCAACCTTTCCAATTGGCTGCTACTATGGTGATGCTGTGGCCAGTCTTGTTTATATAGGTCTTTGATAGCACCTTTATGCTCCTTTCAGTCTTTACTTTCTGGAAAGCCATAGTGCAGCAATTGTTTAGTCAGTATTCCAATATGTATCTAAAGACTGAATTAATCACAATGATATTCACTTGTTTGTGATAACTTTTTCCATTCTTCTAGTCATATCCTTGGCTGTGTTTTGTGTATTTAATTGTTCACTGTATCCCTTCTAAATTGAGTGAATTACAATTATTCAAATGGGGCAGCTGCAAGTTCCCCAAAATGAAATACAGCTTTCTCCGAACAGTTTTATAATTTTCCATGAAAAATTTAGGTATAAGGGTAAAGAATCTATCAAACCTGTTGAAATTAACTGAAATAAATATTTGAAAGCAGTGGATATTTCTAAAGGTAAGTGAAATCATAATGCAACCACTTAATTTCTTACGAAGAAACTTAAAAAAAGACAAGCACTCATTTCCATTTCCAAAGAAACACGAATTATTTACAAACGAATGGAAAATCTGGTGGAATCCTACCTTGGGGAAACTCGGTTTTGATTTAGGAGAAATGTGGAGCACAGGAGGCAGTACTCACATTACCAAGGAGAGGCCACGATGTTTGGAATGTGGATTTACTGCAAACTACACACAATCTTAGTACACCATGAGGACAACAAGCAGTAGCGTGTACTTCAAGTGTTATTGAGAAAATGAGAATTTTGATCGGTTGTCTAATATGTACATTAACGTGTCCATTTTGACAAGATGCAGCAGCAATGAAGTATTTACTGTCCGAGCCCTGTACTCTTTGGTCATTGGATCGAGTCCCTTTTTTCCTGCTATCTTCATTACCAATGACAAACCTTGTACAGTTCAAGCCGTACCTCAGAGATGCACAACAGTTTGCCAACCGTGCAATGTTTATTTCTACAGGCAAGTTAAACATTTCATTAGGTGTCTTCAAAATTGTTCTTATTTAATCGAAAGAAAGAAATTGCTTCTCATGAAAAAACACTATACTGCACGACCAATTGTCAGCACCAATATTTCAGGAAGTGCTGTATTATTCATGGTTTGCTTCCAAGTTATCAGATGAAAAAGGTTTTTTAGAAAGGTTAGCGAGGATTGTTTTTCCATGGAAAACCTCAAAACACCTTGTGTATGTGGAAACATAGCATTTATTCAATGCAGCTCATTCCATTTAACTGTTTTTATGAAAAATACCATCCTACAATTTGTAATGTCAAAAGCGACAAGTAATGGTACATCTTTCGAAAGCCATCTGTGGCAGTCAAAACTTGCAGGTAACGAGTAGTTTCAGGCTCCTTCCAGGAATAAGGGATTTCTCAAATCGTGGACAAGTAAACATTTTTATGTCAGTATTACTTTATGCATTTGGTCATTTACTAGTCTGTAGTTATGACTATTATTTGTGATAAAACTTTTTAGACTGCCATATAACATTGTAAATTTAATAAAAGTCCATCTGATTACACTTATTTTCCCGTTATATCAATTGAAATATAAATAGTAACGAATATGACTGTTAAAGTGACAAACGGGACTAAATCCAATGATTACTGAGTTCTGACGCTAACCAATCACCTGCTGTCGCTTCATGAAGAGCATGGCCAAGAACAGGTACATACTGTAAATATTTGAAGACCGAACAAAATTATATTGCGATTTTCTCAATAACGCTTGAGATGTACATGGTACTGCTTACACATTTTGTTGTCCTCCGAGTACAACCCGTGTACAAAGTTTGCAGTAAATCCGCGTACCGAACGTCATGGCCTTCCCTTGTTAGTGCAGAAGATTTATTAAGGAAAGACAAACCTATGTTTTTAGCATTTGTGGATCTGGAGAAAGCTTTTGACAATGTTGACTGTAATACACTCTTTCCAATTGTGACGGTAGCAGGGTTACAAAAACCAGACCCCTAGTCAAAGAGCATGAAAGGAGGGCGCAATGGTTAGGAAAGAAGTAAGATGGGGTTGTAGTCTTTCCCTAGTGTTGTTCAATCTGTAAATTTGGCAAGCTGTGAAGGAATGCAAGGAAAAGTTTGGAGAGGGACTAAGTCCACGGAGAAGGAATAAAAACGTTGTGGTTTGCCAATGACATAGTAATTTTGTCAGACAGCAAAGGACCTGGAGAAGCAACTTAACATAATGGATAGTGTCTACAAAAGAGGGTATAAAATAAACATTGAAAGAGTAAAACAAAGGTAATGAAATGTGGGAGTGAAACATGGACAATAAGCAATTCACACAAAGATTATAGAAGCTTTTAAAAAGTGATGTTACAGTTGAGTGACTAAGATTAGATGGGTAGATCATGTAATTAATGAGGAAGTGCTCAACAGAATTGGCGAGAAGAAGTTTCTGGCATATACTGACTAAGAGAAGGGATAAGATGGTGGGGCACATTTTAAGACATTAAGGACTCATTAACTTAGCATTAGAAGGAAGAGTGAGGGGTAAAAATCAGGGAGACAGACAACTACAGTAAGCAGATTGAAAAGGATGCAGGATGCCATTTTTATTCCTAGATGAAGATAGTTGCACAGGACAGGATACATGTATAGCTGCATGAAACCAGTCTGCTGACATGA
Source organism: Locusta migratoria (assembly GCA_026315105.1). Lineage (NCBI taxonomy): Eukaryota > Metazoa > Arthropoda > Insecta > Orthoptera > Acrididae > Locusta > Locusta migratoria. Next base: position 976,319,797 of record CM048744.1, on the reverse strand, counting down.
CAACCACTTATAGCTAATTAGATTTTATTCCCTTAGTAACTTTTAAGTTTAATTTGTGAAGTAACTGCCATGTACTTTTAACAAAGTATTTTCAGCCATAAAATGTCAAATTTAAAGCACATTGAAATGTGTGATGCTCTGCTATTGTTCACATGTACAAAGACGCACTGTCATTTGCTAAACATGACAGCTTCGATGACTAAAAAGCTGTCAACAGACAGATCATTAACAAATATCACAACAGTTTCGTGGTATCCATTTGTATTTCCACGTATATGTGGGTACTGCAAAGAGAATGGTCAAAAAAACAACTAGATGAGCACAAGGGGAACTGTAGAAGGGGAGAGGTTGACAGATCAGATGTTGCTGAAAATGTTTCTCAACCAGGGTACCACCTTATTCAATTTGATAAGACTGGTTTCAGCAGCCACAAATGGATACCACAAAATACTGTACAGAGAGACTATAGATATTGTAAAACATACCAATAATTTCAATAGGACGGAGGAGGGCATAAAACTAAATGATATCCGGATTCCGGTTTTGAAGAAGAAATGTAAGTCTTCCACCATGGCACGATATTAACAGACAGCAGCAATCGGCAACTACAAATTGCGCGCGCATGTCAAAAACATCTGACTTCACACCTCTGCGCATGAGCCCTCGTAAACGGAGTTTGGCTTCAGTCAGTAGTGAGCCAGGGTGTGCATCGAACATTCAAGTGCCACAATCCACCTTGAAAATGTCCTCCGCAGCTGGGGACGAAACGTTGGGTTTCCATAATAAATCCTCCAGACCACAGCGTAATAGCCCGGAAATTTTTAGTAATTTTTAAGAAGATATTGTTTACTGTTGATACTGCTGTGATATTTGTTAATGATCTGTCTATTGACAGCTTTTTAGTCATCGAAGCTGTCATGTTTAGCAAATGACAGTGTGTCTTTGTACATGTGAACAATAGCAGAGCATCACACATTTCAATGTGCTTTAAATTTGACATTTTATGGCTGAAAATACTTTGTTAAAAGTACATGGCAGTTACTTCACAAATTAAACTTACAAGTTACTAAGGGAATAAAATCTAATTAGTTATAAGTGGTTGTCATGTCAGCAGACTGGTTTCATGCAGCTGTACACGTATCCTGTCCTGTGCAACTATCTTCATCTGGGAATAAAAATGGCATCCTGCATCCTTTTGAATCTGCTTAAGGGAAACTTACCTTTGTAGTTCATAAAAACTGAAGGTGAAGGGGAGGCTCCACTTTGTCCTGGCTACTTTCTGCACCACCCCCCTCACCCCTTCCCAGTCACCCAATGATCCAAACATTTGTTATTTTAGTCTTCTGCTTCCTGCTCACTTTGAAAGGCACCAACACTCATCCTCTAACTGTATCATACTTTATCCCTTAGTCACCTTACTCCTGAGTGCTACTTCCATTCAATGCAGCGCATCCTGGCTACAGTAGTCATATGCACATGAGATGTGACTGTGCATTAGTATGTCTTCTTTGAAGGAGGTTGACAAAGTTTGTGTCAACTGTCTATTGTGCCTGAGCTACATTTGTGGCAAGTAGCAAGTATCCTTAATAGTACTCTTATCTTAAGTTAAAATTAGATAAGTTTAAAGAAATATGAATAATGTTCTACCTGCATCAATGAGTTGTTTTGCCATAGTAACAGCAAAATCCCTACTTGGTGGATAGCTCTCATCCCTTGTATCCTGTAATCAATTTTATGTAACAATCAAGTTAAATTACTCTTTGTGTGATGTCAGCATGGTTAAGAAGCTTGACAAATTTGTCCGAGCTTTCAAGTTTGTTATCAAAGCAAACACTGCACACAGCCAGCATTGGTGCAGAAAGCAGTTACATGTTTCTTGCTTTAGGACAAGTAGAAGATTTATAGTAACAGATTTCATTATTATGTACAGGCATTTCCCCCAAACTATTATACAATAATTTAGACATGTTTTCACTTTATATCTAAATTTCATGTTTTTAGCTTTTTTTAACAAGAAAGCACTGTTACTTGGTTAGAAAGAGTCACGCAAGCATTTGTGATCTTTCTCTTAGAATATTTCTTGTCAGCCATATCATCCCAAAAATTTAAGACAGTCCAGTTTGAATGTTATTCTTCTAAACAGTATTGAGCCAAGCAACCAAAGTACAGAAATCCTAATTACTTTTCAACTATGTTACACTTAGTTGCAAGAAGCTATTGTTGGAAGTGGACAGTGTATCACTCCTTTCTGCTGCTTTTGCATTCCAACTTTTGTAGCCATTCTGTCTTCCCTTTATCTTCTAGGTGGTAGTCATAACATTCAGAAGTAACAGTTTCCACACAAATTAATGAAGTTAGCTGAAGAAACAATAAGCAGGACAGACAGGAAATTTTTCTTACCTGCTTCATAGAGCTGCTGAGCCTCATCTTTTGCCTTTTCAGGATCAAGAGAGTGATCATCACGCACACCCTATGTGGAAAGAAGTTTAAAGAGTCACAAGCCTTTTCCCAAAGCAATCATGCAATATATTCAGCTTAATGGAAAGCAAGCTAAATAAAATGAAGCTATATACAATTTATGACATGCACACACTAGTCAATCACTAAAATTCATACATAGAGAGTGCAGCATGTAAAACCACCCGCGAAATGCAACAATAATGTTCCAGTGGGCATGCATCAATGATGTAAAGAATGAAACTTCATGCAAACAGTCATGAATCAAACATTTTCTATTATGTACCAACTGCGCACAACTGTTTTGCAAGGCAGCTGCAACCACAGCCAGTTAAACTTTGCATGTTGGGAATGACTAATAATGCTTTACTGTATTAGTCAAACTTGTTGCCAATGTTGAAGTGTTCATTTGCACTTAACATTCGTGAAAACAGTTTGTCTTGAGAGAAGTTCCCAGGAAGTTTTGTGCAAGAGGAAGGCACCATATAGGAATTGATTGAAATATGAGTGCAGGGTTGGTCCAAATGCTCCAAGAACCAGACTTATTTACACACCTTAATTAAAGGGGAGGTGCTGGAATTAATGACAATAAGTCATTAACCATTAAGTCAACCAGGAGATTTGTTCAACAACTTCTTTAAGAGAATTAAGTTGGAAACATGTTTTTAATGGACTGAAGTGTTTTACAAGAAATGAAGGAGCCATATCTGCAGGAAGAGCAGTTCTGATCAGGGCTAGTGAGAAATTTTGGTAGTGGTGTCTTTGACTCTCTAAACTGAATTATCTGTGTAGGGTCAGTAAATTCTCAAATCTACTGGTACTGGTTCACAAAATCCACACACTACACCAGATGCATTAGGGACCATTTTCTTTGAAATGAATTAACAGTGATGCGTACTTTGACATAATGGATTATGTTTTATTCAAAATTGACAGGGCTGTCAGTTATGTTACTTTCAGCAGGACAGTGCAACGTGCCACACAGTTCCATCATTGTCCACTGCGCAGGAGATGTTTACACTAGAGGACCATAAAGTTGATCAAAAGACTTTCCCACTTGCTGAAACTTCAAGGGACGAGTATACAGAACAAATTTACAATGAAATTACTGAAGACACAGGTGCAGGATATCACATCACAACTGAGAAGAGTATTATGAACCTCTTCAAGCTTGCTCACTTATGCTGAAGTGGACAGAGGACACTTAGTACTTAGATTACATTTCACTTTATGTTCATGTGCTGATTTTAGGGGCTGGTTTTACATGTTACACACTGTAGTTACAGAAAACAGACTATACACACCATTAATATAGGCAATGAAAATACTGTAATAGTATCTATTTGGCATTTAATATTTCACAAGAATGATATTTTCGTTCTGCAACAGTGTGTGTGCGCACGCAATTACGTGAATGTGTATTACTTTTTCTGATGAAGGCCTGGCTCAAATATGTAAGTTATGTGAATGATTATTTTTCATGCCTGTCAGCAGCTCAGTAAAACTTTATGATGAGTTTTATCTGTCCATTTCAGACTTTCCATTGTTAAAATCAAGCCATAAATACTTTATATTTAATACTACTGAACTCAATGCAAAAGTTATTACATCACAGAGAAAGGAACATTTTAAATACAAATAAAACAAGATTAAATGCTTTAATTCTTGACACTGCGAAAGGAAGTCCAATCTGAAAACTTAGATGATTTTATAAGGTGCTCTAAGTATGTGTATGTACACCACTGCTACATTCAAATTGGCAGAATGTTTGTTTTTAATTAACAGAATTATAACCGATTTTGTGGCCAGCTTTGTGAATTACCATCAAATAACGGCTGGACAAAATGTGTGACAAACCATGTTGTCATTTATTCCCGTCTGCTTGCATTACTGAACCTCCCAATACCACTGTTGCGTAATAGATATGAATGTAATTAGTCCATTATTTTCTTTTGCAAAACATTTGACACTAGAGAAGTTTAATTACTAAATATTAATTAATTAATGCCAGAGACATTGATAAATTTCAGATAGCATGCTAATTAGTATTTCTGTTAAAACTAGGTAAATTCTTTTCTCATAATATTAAAGTAGGTATTATTATGTTTCACAAGTAATTTTAGCAAAGTTTTACCCTCTTTATGTATAATTATTGTTAATTACAAAAGTATTGTTACTGAATACATTTTTTCCAAGTACATAAAGGAAATACTACTCATTTAACTGGCATTTTTAAATCAATATATTTAGTATTATTTACATTACGTTTTACTATTTACAGTTGCCTATAACTGTTTACTTTTCCATTATAATTAATGTAATGAACATAATTAACAATACACAATATCCAGTATCATTGTTTGGAACTCTTAACTCTCGTATTCCACACGCGAACTGTGTTTTTAAGTTGTATTATTGATGTGCGGAATGTGTGTTATCTGTAACACTAATTGTAATTGATGGGATTTTTAAGCTGGCCATAAATGGGGACAATTGGGCAGTAGCAATAAATTGTTAAGTGTCATAGAACCAATTCTGTGTGTTGCCTTCGTCATTTGTCCCATGAAATTTCAATCAGCTGCTACGAAGAGCATCGATCTTCAGCACCAAGAACTGTATCTACAAACAGTTAATGGCACAAATGGATATAAAAACCATTTATACGATACTTTGTATCTTTACCTTTGTTACTATAAGTTTCACTGTAACAGTCAAGTAGACAGTTTTTAAAGAAGTGCAAGTAAATATTGTACAGTGAGACATCAGTTGCAATCTGTTTTTCCATGTAGTCAGAAGCTGTACTTTTTACACATTGTTTTGAAGTACATGGCTTTCTTTTATTTGTACAGTAGTAGTAGTAGTAGTAGCAGTAGCAGCGTTTCACAGAAGAAAAAACAAACTTCATTCTTCCTTAAAAGAAGAATGCATTCCACATGTATTTATACTTAAAATGAAGATCTGGTAAAACATATGATACCCAAAAATCTCCTTACATACATTTACTTATAGTAGAAAAAAAATTTGGCAGAACTTCACAGTATCATCAGATTCTGCTTCTGTCATTTCAGCTTAAAGCTCTGGTACTTCAGGGACACAGTTGCTACAATTTACAACTGCAGACTGTTGGTTGTTTAATCCTTATACTGTCCAAACGTAAGAATAGTGTTAATTTTGATGCATGTTGTACGACGTTGCCACTAAATTAAAAATTAAAGTTTTCCAATACTGGCAGACTGTTTCTGGAAATATCAAACTTTTACCGAATGGCCTTTTCATATAGTATGAATGGATAACATAACCAAAACCTTGGGTATTTTGTAGACCGTATTGAAAACCACCTGACAATACTCCATACAATGAAGAAAGGCTATTTCATGGATTTTTATGAAGAGGTTGCTATATACACTCACCTGAAAAAGTCCAAGGAAGACACGCTTAATGAGCAATGCACTTTAAAGAATACTAATTTCTTAGATATCTGCCACCCAGTAATTGACACTGTTTTTTAGAAATGCTCCGTAGCTGTTTTTGAAACATATACTACTGTTTGCTTACACTGTACTGTTTACAATCAATGACGTGACCAAACAGCTCTAGAGCCCACAACAGCGTTCCTGGTTCAAATTTCGCTCGCTAGAGGCCGCCCCTCAACTATCGGCTTGGACGCCTCGTTTGTTGCAATCATTTTACATCCTAAGAATTTTTGTACCTTGTTTAAACAATACATCCAACTTAAATGTAATGTAAATTGAATACAATTGGCCTCAGGCTAAATTATTATACTTTGTGTCAAAATTTTAAATTGACAACACGCCCACTTTTCACATAGCCTCATTTGCCACTATATGTTCCGTTTTTCATCCTAACTGACATTTATAATATTTTACTATTGACCTTTACATTTTATCAACTAATGTTTAGAATTTTATGCTTGCAATGATGTAATGTTCATATCAGAACACATCAGAACATGCCGATTATAATGTTTAGGAATGTTAAATATGACACGCCCATTTTTCTCATGTCGCCATTGGGCGCCAAAAGTTTTAAATTCTATGAGTTCTATTGTTTTAATTACTTGACTTGCTTTCTTTATGGCATAACGTAAGTTTCCTTCTGCTTCCATACAGTACCTTTTTACATAAGTAACATTCTGTCTTGTACCATGTGATTTTTGTAAACTTATTGCTACACATTATATGCAGGTCTGTCACACTAAAATGGCCTAACAGAGGCCGAAACCGGTAGTGTGGGCTTAAATAAAGCACCAATAAATGCAACTGGAGCTGGACTTTCATTAAAAAAAAGAGTCACTTTTGGTACTATTTCCATGCCAAGTGCTTTGTTTGTATGGCTTCAGTTCATACTAAGGAAGATTCTTGAAGTTGTCAATGGAAAGGTCATTTGATGCAGGTTTATACTGCCACAAGAAATATGTAAGGCAATTTTTGATAAACAGCTGACTTTTTGCAGAAGCAAACATTCCAGTAAAACACATTCTCCAATCAACTTTTTAAAAATAATTTCGAAGCACTAAGGCTTTTTCTTCCTGCAAGTAGTCTGTCACTCTATAATTGTTTATTGCTGAATCATTAAGTAAATAAAACACATGAAATTTGCTGAAAATAAATGAATTTTGGAAAGATGCCAATTTCTGGTCTAACAATAGCAATGACAATTATACTAGCTTCTGAGCTCAGGCTCTCCCTAATGGGAGTATATTCATTCACAAACAGCCAGCTTATTTACTATTCACAATCAAGATCCATAAAACAATTTTTGATGATAACAAAATGAAAGTCTTAAGATACCGATTGACTATGCACCTGTGTTCATTTGTTTTGGTTAGTTACCAATGTTGGTTAAGGTAAGGTATTGGCCCTTTTTTATTATCTTGTTCTTGCCATGTATAGTTTTATGTATCCTGTTTATCACATATACCTTTGTGTACAAATATAGACAAGCAGGAGTCCCAATATCTAGTGTTCCAACAAAGTCTACACTGCTTAAAATTACTTGCTAGTTGACAGTTCACAGGCTGGAGCTACCTTCCTCCAATCAGAGCGCTCAACGTCATGCCCAGACTGCTCCCTGTTGCCAAGCTGCCGCAACAGGTGGGCAGCTCGCGTCTATTGTTTGGCTAGTGCTGTGTAGAAGCGTGCGTCTTAGGTTAGGAACCGTTTTTGTTGCTGTCGTCATGCGTGTATGTTGTGATTTGGTGTCATAATGTCTGGAGGGCTGTTGTGATGCATACAAAGCGAGTAATAGATGAAGCATGGAAAAATGAAGGTTTTCTGGAGGACAGTGTGACGGAACTTCTTATTACTCAGTACATTTATAGCTTGACTAATTAGTATTGTCAACAATGTGTGCAAATCGCTGACAGTATCCGGTGCACTGCTGCCTGTACGGAGCACCAGCTCTCAGCCGGCAGCTGTAATGGCAACACTGTAGCCACAGCTGACTAATGTCAATTTTAATCTGACTATAGTTTGGGTACCAGTGAGGTAAAGCCATCTGCTGGTTTACCCTTCAGTTTGCATCAATTCAGCTAGATCTAATCAGCCAAATCATAAAATGGCTTTAACGAGTGTTTCACTAAGATATGTGGAAATGACGTTCTTCTCAGTTAAGTAGTGCTTTATTATACTGGTTGTCAGAGTACGTCTGAACAAAAAGCATTACATCAAATTGCGTACTGGGTGAGAATCATGCTAATTGCTTTAAGTCAGTCATGGGGACGCAAGATTCGGTGTCAGGCTATAAAAAAGGGATTTTTGAACACGTCAACATGTAAATAGAGTTGAAAACATTGTTCACCTCCCTCAACTTAACCTTAATTATCTCAAATGTCATTGAATTTATGACATGATTATTGTATAAATCTTCAAACTGTCACCTAATTCTGTCTCCCTTCCTCCACATAACAGTGTTTATGTTGAAACTATGATATGCATAGTTTTAAAAGCTAGCAGAAACTTTTGATTAGTAACATGCACACTACGTTAGTACACAGAATGATGGGTATTAATGCTCTAACTCTTAGTAACAATTAGTGTTGAAAGGACACTCACATCTGTAACCATCCGCTAGATCAGAGAAAAGCATGCACAAGTAAGTTTCATTAACAGTGTTTCTTTTCATGCACATAATACATACTTTTCAGATAAAATATAACACTTAAGTACAAAGTAAGACAATAATATTACATTACTTAGCATTTAGTTACATGAATTTTTACATCTTAATCTCCGTAACAATATTGTTAAAATTAAGTGTCTTAGTGATATTAAACTGGTTGCAGGTCTTTCCCTGCCCTTTAAAATTATTCATTGTGACAGCTTCAGTTTTATGTCAAAACACCAGTAAACAGCTTTCAACATTTCAAAAACAGAAATGAAATCCATGCTAATAAATGTGAAAGCTCTATCATGACGACACGATGAAACCGCTTAACAGATGATTAAATTGGGTATTGAGATTGTGTAACTAAATATTGGGACAGGTGTAACTAAATATTGGGACAGGTGTAACTAAATATTGGGACAGGTGAGCAACATTTTTTTAGTTTCTGAGCTGATTTAAGACTCCTTGGAAGAGCAATTTATTCTTTGATGTTTGAATCTATCATCCATTAAAATACTTTTAATGGTTTATGTGTTTTATCTAATACAATTCAACATGATCAATATAATACCAACAAATTTAACCAACTGAACCAATTTTGAAGACATCTTAATCTTGCCTAATTTACATTTTGTAGGCCTATAACATAGCTATAGCTTATCCAGCCAGTAGTTTAATCAAGATTTAACTGTTTTTCACATTTAATAATATCTTCATCTTGGTGAAAGACAGTATTTCTACACCGTTTAAATATAAACAAGAAAATTGGAAATTTCTTTTATCCTGCTGCTTCTGGTCACAGCAGAGTTGCAAAATTATTGTACTTTTGATGAACTTGACATGTATGGAAGGACATGAATGTCAGCAAAGCTGCAGGTAAAAAGCTAGTAAGTTTTAAGACTTAATGTTTTGATTACACTGTTTTGTAGCTCATAAATATCAAGGAAAAGAGTTTTTAAACATTTGCGCTTTACTGGCTTACTAATTTTTAACTTTCATAAAGTCATTTTACAGAGCACACAATTGTGTGTGGATATGTGAAGTATGGACAATAACGTTATCTATAATAGTGTGGTTGTGGACAGTTATTTCCCCCTCATACTTCAGATGTAGCTCAAGTTTACACTAAACATATTGTGGTTCCCTCAATATGCAGCATGATATAATCAATGTGGAATATTTCCAACATAACACTATTTCCTCTGTGTCATGCTGGTTTACTTTTAATAGGCACTGTTATAAATTTGATGTTGCTGCAAAGAAGTCTAAGGCTCTATAGTGTTATTTCTGAAATATTCAATTTACTCTGTGTTTGTATTAATAGCACTGTCTGTTCAATGTGGGGGCACACTATTCCATTGCATTATAGCTGTCTAATAAATTTAGGTTTCTAGAATAATCCAGTTTCTGCATATTTACATTAACAGCCATGAAGCAAATGCGAAAACAAATAGCATCAGAACTGCAGCAACACCATGCACAGTGACATTTGATTAACATAAATTCATTTGCCATTAAACACCCACAGCCAACATTGGCAAGAAGGGTGATTATGGGGAAGGGGGAACTTAAGTTTTTTTAACTATCTAGCAGTTACTTTAATCAGAAGGAAGTCCCCTATAAACAGATTTTCTACAGGCTACTTCATATGGAAAAATTGTACAAATGGTTAATCAAGTACTTACAGTAACAATCAGTGTCAGCAGACGGCGGAAATCCCCAGATGTTTCACTGCACAGATGTTCAGCAAGGGGTCTATCATACACTAAAGGGGGAAAAACAAATTTATGGATCAGTCACAACATAATAAAAATGGATAAAGATGCATTCATAAATTCATCCCAGAGAAATTACATATTTCAACAAAATATTTAGAGTTTAACTGTTTTTATGAAAGTACTAAAGATTTCTAACAAAACAAGATAAATATACTTTATGCAAATAGTGATAAAGATTTGGTTGTGAATTATGGATAAATTTTTATCTACACAATGATATTAAAGTCACGGCAAAGAATAGGTGCAAATTTTAATATCAAAATTGAATTAACTGTATCACAACCCATACAAAATCCTAGGGTTAAAATGCTAGTGGATCATAATTACCGAATATTTCTACCAAGTAGAGACCCATTTTACAGAGAATACAAAAAAGTATATCAAACTACAGCTCCAACACATATTGCGGCACATGGCGAGTCAAACCCTGCACTGCCACCTGTGACTACATTACCTGCTCAGACTGTGGCACTTTTGTTATCTGGCCCAACACCTAGTGGCCAGTGGCACCAGAAAGCCAAACAAACTGCAATGCAGCTCAGTGTTCTAGTGCACTAATGTACACAATACTCTAGGAGTGTAAATTGTGTCCTTTCATCTATGCCCTATACAAAATGAACTATTGTCTGTATCTTATGTTTCCGCAGGCTAGTGCTAACTGTATCACTATTGAGAAGTTACTACACCGACATTCCTCTGTCTGAACATTGGAGGTGGATTGTCACATGAACCTTTCACTGAAAGTTCCGAGTATAACAATCATCCCTTCCTAATAGGTAACACTGACCTGTCTGAGCAGAAAGTTGACTGAAATTTAGGGAAATAATTTCCCAACTTGTGAAACAGATCCACAATCACTTAAGAGAACACTGAAGTACAATTATGTTCAGGGAAATTCATGAATACAGAATGCAGGTCTGTTAGGAATGGAATAGGAAATGCAGGGAAGGGTAGCAAAATGGCTGCAGAAAAATGAAGATATCTAAAAATATATTGTCACTAAGATGGGCTCAGCATTTAGGAAAGGCGAAACTGGTGAAATTAAAAGCAAGTATGGAAACAACAATGATGCCATGGGATGTCAATTGTTGAGCACAAGAGAACAGGTACATGGGAGGAATATATTTAATGCTTCTGTTGGAGGGGAGGGAGAGGGAAGACATATCTGATATTCAAGAAGAAATCAGTGTGATATTGGAGAAATAACATTTTGAGTAGTTATAGTGGCAACTGACTGACTGAACTGACCGAACATTAGCTATAGTGGCTTTACCGTTCAGCTACTGCGTACATCTGAAAGCAATGGAGAACTACTGTCTTTACTTTAACCAAGAATTTGCAGCTCTGCTGTATGAATTTATGATGGCAACTAGCTCTGCCAGGCTGCAGCAATTAACAGCCCTCTGAGTGCCACATTAGACACTCCCATTTGCAACACCCACCCGTGCCCTCCCACAGACTAAATGTGTTATAGAATATATTGAAAATATGTATAATGAGATAAAAGGGACAGTTAGGGGAGAGGATATTTATTTGCGATGTAGAACTGGAACTCCATAACACGAAAAGGAAGTGAACACAAAGGAATGACAGGAAATCCCTTGGTAGAATTTTAGGCAGAGTCCAACTTAATCATAAACAAGTCGACTTTATAATAGTAAGACATAGGATTAGAAACTAGGTTTTAAACTGTAAGACACATCCATGGGCAGGTGTAAACTGACCGTAACTTATTGGTTATGAACTGTAGATTAAAACTTAGGAAACTGGAAAAGGTAAGGTAAGGAAGGAAGGAAGGAAGGAAATGAAACCTGGATAAAATGAACCAGAGGTTGTGTGTGAGAGAGAGAGAGAGAGAGAGAGAGAGAGAGAGAGAGAGAGAGAGAGATATGAAGGCTGCAGAGGATCATATAAGAAGGAACTTCATTGAGAAAAGAATTTAAAAAATCAAGCAAGTAAGCAGGAGAACAGGACTAACAAGGTTGACAGAAAATGTGGAGTGGCTAAGCAGGAGTGGTTATAAAACAAATCCAAGTCCATAAAAGAATGCATAACTAGGCAAAGAACATTGGAGAGGTCAGATGAAAAGTTATTACTAAGTGAAGAAAGAAAGCTGAAAGGCTGAAGGGAAGGCTTATACAAGAGAAATGAAGGCAGTATGTTAAAAATAGAAGTGGTACTATAGTTGAGCTGAAATACGATGAGCCCTGGTGGTTGCACCAGTCAGCTTTAAGCACCACCTGCGGTAGCAGACCATTGGAGTAAGTCAAACACGAACTTTGACTTGCGCATGTCTGCCTGTGCTGTGCACTTTTACCAGTTCTGTCCCACAACAAGGACCATTAGCTACACTCTCCGGCAGCGAACCAACTACATGACAACATTGTTGTATTCCGTTTCCGCGGCAGGGGCAGTCTCCCAGCCCAGTAGGCAGAGCCAGGGATCACAATGTTTTGCCCTGACTACAGGAGGAGATACTGTGAGAATAAGAGCAGTAAAACATTTGAGACAACAAGATCCCTGAAATAGTTTATATTCCCAGTTAAATGCTGGTATTGGGAGAGCCTGTCATGAAGAAATTCCACTTGTGTTCTAGATGTTAGACATGGGAAATACCATCAGACTTCAAAATGAATGTAAGAATACCAATTCCAAAGAAAGCAGGTGCACACAAGTGTGAAAATCACAACCATCAACTTTTAATGATTGCAAAATATTTTAATTATTAAGATGGGTGGAAAACATGGTAGAATCTGATTTTGAGGGAGATCAGTTTGGATTTAGTGGACTGGAGGAACACATTACAACTTAGAAGAAAGGTTAAGGAGAGGCAAACCTACATTTGTAGCTTTTGTAGATTTGGAAAAAGCCTTTAACAATGTTGACCGAAGTACAGTCTTTCAAATTCTGAAGTTAGCAGGGGTAGAATATAGAGAACAAAAAATTATATTTTAACTTGTGCAAAAACCAGACAACTGTTATAGAAGTAATTGGGCATGAAACGGATGCAGTGGTGAGGAAGGGAGTAAGACATGGTTTTCCCCGTGTCATTCAATCTGTACAGTGATCAAGTTTTAAAAAATGCAAGGAGAAATCTGGAGAATGAATTCAAATCCAGGTAGAAGAAAAAACTGCAGTTTATCAACAACAGCAGAAGCCTTTGAAGAGCAATTGAATGGAATGGATAGTGTTTTGAAAGAAGAGTATAAAATGAACATTAGTAACAGCAAAGTGTTCAAGAAAATCAGATTATGCTGAAGGAATTAGGTAATGAGACAAAACACTTTTCCATATTTAGGTAACAAAATTGCTTCTGGTAGCCAAAGTAATGATACATAATCAGAATGGCTGGGGAAATAAATTTCTGAGGAAGAGAAATATGTTAACAAGGAATATTAGGTGTTAGGATATTTTTTCTGGAGGCATTTGTGAAGTGTAGCCATGTACTGTAGTGAAACATGGACAATAATAAGTCCAGACAAAAGGATAATAGTAGCTTTTGAAATGTGGTGCTAGAGACAAATGCTGAATGTAAGACAGGTAAATTATTTAACTAATGAGGTACTGAATAGAACTGGGGATACAAATTTCTGGGTTTGACTGCTACGAGACATTCAGACACATCAAGGAACTGCCTCTAACATTGGGGGTAGTGTGTGAGGTAAATATCACAGATGGGGAAACTAGAGAGAAATACAGTAATTAGGTCCAAAAGGATGTAGATCAAGAGGGCTGCAGGATAGCATCGAGAGCTGCATAAAACTATTATTTGGACTGATGACGAAATAAGGGATCCACTATTAGAATTTGAAAGCACACAGACTGATTCAAGTAAGGCAGAAGGCACAGAAAATATTCAATATGAATATCTAAAATATTTGGGGGTGATACACTATCAGACTTAAGAAAAAAGTGATCCACAAAATTCTGAAGATATCAAGGACAGACAATGGCAACTACCACACCAACAGCTTAACAGCTCATGCATCAAGGCTACTGATGAGTATAATACACAGAAAAATGGAAACAGAAAATGGGAACTACTTAGATCTGTTTGGTTGTAAGAAAGGTAAAGAACCAAGAGTGAGTGCTGATATTATGCCTTATAGGCAAAGCAAGGCCAGAAAACAGACATTAAGATAGGGATGCATTCTTTTGTACTCTGCTCGGGTGAAACTATATTGCCGCGGGCAAGTTGGCAAAACAGCAATGGCGCGATGCTCCTCTCTTCATGCTGGTGCGTCAGCTACTACACAGTTCAAAATGCAGTCTGTGTCCTTGTGTTTGTGCCTGTTTTTGAATACCACTGATGACATACTCAGAGTCTTAGCGCCCATCTTGCTAGTCGACCTGTTGGATCCTTCAAACTGGTCAGCCAATAAAGAATGGTGGTCTGTCAGGACGGTTTATGGTTTACTGAATAAATACAGCCAGAACTTTTTGATAGCTTAGATAACGGCAAGACATTCCTCTACTTGGTCCAACAATCCCAGCTGCCATCAACTGTTTTAATTCTTCTCTCACACTGTCGTATGAGAGAAGCAGTCATATTGGTCTTCCACAACAGCCACAGGGACTACATTTGGAAGTCTGTTCCAACTTATAAATGGGACATTGTATAAGAGAAACTATGAGCCACTGGACACACAATGGCTACTGGTTGTTCGAGCCAACTATTCTAGTATTTCCATATTTCTCCAATATCCAGTCATCTGTGCTTTGTGACGACCCTACAATGAATCAGACACAGGTATTACTGGCAAGGTTTCTACCAACCTGTCAAGCTTTATGTGAGTCATTGTAAGGAGTGTCAACAACAATAGCATGCTCCACAGTTACCTCCAGGTCACCTGGTACAAATTCCATCTGCAGTAGCTCCATTACACCGGATTGGAATCTACCTTTTAGGTAGGTTCCTGTAGACAACTGGTTAATAGTCTGCCCTGACTACCTCACCCACTATGCTGTCACTAAACCTGTGCCAACTGCAGAAGCTCCAGAGATCACAAAATTCCTAGAAGACGACGTTTTGTACCATGTTGCACCACATGTGATATCTAGTTGAGGGAAAGTATTCAAGTCAAAACTAGTATCAGAGGTAATGTCACATTGCAACATTGTCCACAGAATCACAACTGCCTACCGTCCTCAGACAAATGGTCTTACAGAACGTTTTAACAAGACATTAGCAGATATGCTGTCAATATTGAGCGGTAGGACTGGGATAAAATACTGCAAGTCATGACATTTGCTTATAATACAGCAAGACACCACAGGCTTCATGCCTGTTTTTCCTGTTCCATGATAGTGAAGCCGAGACAATGGATATGCAGTTTCTGTTCCAACCTGACACTCAGGACAATTATGTGAAACAGCTCTTCACCAGGGTCAAAGAAACAAGACAGCTAGCTCGCATACGGACGCCAGGAGGAGGACCGTCAGCGGTATAACTACAAGCACCAACCTGTTGTATACAGCCCAGGAGATCTGGTATGGATTTTTACCCGTGTACGGAAAGGGGTACCATGTACCCCCATGGCCATAAGTTGCATCAGTCCTTATGAGGTGGTACGTGTCTTTAATTTTACTGTTGTGTATTCTTGTTTAGTTCACCACTAATTTAGGCTTGAGCATGAGGGAATAGTGTTTAAAATTAAAAAAAAAAATTTGTGTGTGCGCGCGCGCGCGTGTGTGCAGTTTTGGCAGTGAAATGCTACTACAAAAATCTGTAGGACATTTACTTAAATCATAGTCTCTTATTTTCTTTCTGTAATGTTGGGAATAACTTTCTAAACCAAATACCACACACTATACCTTTTATTTGAGTACACCAAATCTTTCAGTAATGCCTTCCTCATGAACTAAGTGCTTCACTCCTCAAATGGCACTAGTAACTATTAGAAATATTACATGTGCACTTAGTACATTACTAGGCTATAATTGCACAAGTCACTTTATGAATGAATACATACTTACATCTTTCATAAGCTTCAACAATCTTCTTTACTTCCTCATTACTCTTGCTGCATAGAATTTCCACAAGTGTTTCTTCATCTGTGCCAAGGCCAGCCATAGCTTTGTGGAGCTGTTTTGCAATGTAATCATAGTGAGGCACAACCAGTGCAACTATAACATCCTCAAAGTGACCACCAAGCTCACTCTTTAGGTCTTCTATTAAGTCCTGTAACATTTGACAATTTAAGATGTCAACAAATCCTTTTCAGGTCCATAAAGTACTCTTAATGTGGTTACTGGGTCATCTCAAATTCAGATAATTTTATTTAGATGTATAGTTGAGAAATACGTATATTTCAAGAATAAATTTCATACAAAACTGGCTTAATGCCAGTTAAATGATTATGTGCAGTTTTTCAATTATTCATAAAATTCTGATTTCAAAAAGAAAGATATTCACCCCTATGTTTACTCTCATATTTTATTTACTTTTATATGAACACAGCACTTGCATTCATTTACATTGAATTGTCACTGCCTGCACTGTGTGTCGATACAGTATACAAATAAGCCTGCATTTCACTACCATTTTCCAGTGTTGCTACTTCAGTATACTGCACTGTCATCTGCAAAAAGCCACACTGAGTTTAAGATTTTATTTACAACGTCAGTGTGTGTGTGTGTGTGTGTGTGTGTGTGTGTGTGTGTGTGTGTGTGTATTGCAAAAAGCAACACTCCTGTAACACTCCTCTCAGGCACAACAGAAATCACTTTCACATTTGAAGACTTCTCCATTAAGAATGAGATGCTGTGTTGTGTTGGCTAGAAACACACAGCTAGTCACATTCCATATGCTTGCACTCTGTTGAAACTGTATTTAATGCCTTCTGAAAGTCAAGACACATGACTACTTAGGATTCTGTATCTACAGCCCTCTGGGTCTCGTGGATGAACAGCATGAGCTAGGTTTCACATGACTTGCTTACAGAAACTGTGTTATTACATACAAATGAGATTTTTGGTCTCCAGTAAGAACATTTACTGCATTTCAACAAGGCATTATTAACAATATGTGACAAAAAGAGGGGTATGACAGGACTATTCAGACAGGTGTGTTGCTATCTGTCAGTACCCTTTAACCAAGTTGGACCGACCAGAAATAATATGCAATACTTCAAAGCGTAAATAATAAATTTTATTATGTTTCACTTTATTCAGTTTTCATGGTTTAAATGTGAGCTTGTTTTACATACATTCAGCTTTTGATTGTAGTGGCACGATTAACAACGGGAGGTGTGTTGAAGTAGCCAAAAGAAATCCATTTACATTTTATGATTTGTAAACAAATTGGCATTGTGAATGTTAATGTTTTACAACTAACATTAGCCAACAAATTCATGACAATATAAAAAATATTCAACTTTCGTTGAGAAATCTCTGCAGAAACAAAAGTACTTTGACAACCAGTCACTACATGGGTGTCAGTTTTAATTACTGTACATAGCTTTGGCAGAAGAGTGTATTTCACATGGAAAAAACAATTTACCGGTACTTAGTAAGTGTGGTCAAATTATATTACAGAAAAACTGTTACACCCTTGTTGTGATTTTTTCTTTATGTTCTTTCCAATCTCTTAGAAATTTGTATCCCACAGAAAATTGTGAAATAATGAAGAAATCGCTAGAGCTGAAATTAAAGAATATCTAAAGTTTAAAAATTGAAGCCATTCAGAACGTGAAAGACTAAATGATATTGGCCAAGGGCAGATTTGGGGGGGGGGGGGGGGGCAGACAGGATAAATCAGTGTATAATGGCTAGTTTGTTTTCTGGTGACAATTAGGTCTGCAGATTACCTAAAAAGGGCATAAGAAAGTTCAATATCAGAAAAAAGGAAGTGGTTCACCATTTGTTAAAGTTGGTGTTTTAGCTGCACACCTGGAACTGCACTTTGAAAATTTATCACAGGAACATTTTTTGTGCAAGAAGTGTCACACTGAACATTTAAGGAAATGTGAAGAAGCTGCATCTCAGCATCAGCATCAACATCAACATGTTCAAGTACCCCAGACAATGATGCAGGCAATGGTGATAATGCTGAAGAGGAATTTATGGAGAGCGAAACTGAATTAAGTGAAATAAATAAAAGTGCAGAGCATCTGAATGTCACTCATACAATGTGAAAGTTCATCACCAAACAAAGTATTTGCTATGAAAACGGAAAGAATTACAGAAAGCAACAGAAGAATATGTGAGTGCAAAGTTAGCAAAAATTTATAAAGTTCCTGTTGCAGCACTACAAACAGATTCATCACGTGATGACAGTGGTTGTGGGAAGTGCGAACAGTTTTCAGACAAAATACAGACAGCTCTTACAAGTGTTAAGTGTTATAATGAAAAGGTGAGATTTCTAACTCTTCTGTCTGGAACTATGTCAAGGAACGAAATCCTGTCAACTTTTCCTGCTGTAACAAAGCATATGGTTGATAAAGCAAGGAGTACTATAAAAGATAAGGGTGTGTATAGTTAACCAGTTCCCTATGCAGGCCATCCACTTAGTCCACATACTGTAAGATGTGCTTTGGATTTCTACCTTTAAGATGAGCTGGATTGTTCAAGGCAAAGTGCCAACAAGAAGGATGCCAGAACTGTAATTGAAAATAATGAGAAAGTTGTTAAAGTGAAGCGTTATTTGACAAGAAGCATTCAAGAAATATACAGAACTTTTACAGAGAAATATCCACATATGAAACTTGGAAGAACCTATTCTCTATAGCCTCCATGGGTGATACCTCATAAAAAGAGCTGCCTCTGTATTTACAGTGAAAACTTTCAGTTATGCATCACTGCAATAAAGCATGCCAGGCATGATACCATTAGGGTGGAAAACCTGAAGCAATTGGTATTGTCACTTGTATGTGACACCAACAGTCAGAGTTGTGCCTTTCAAGAGTGTGCTGAATGTCCAGGGGAAGATGGCATTACATGTGAGACTATCGGACTTGAAGACACCATGGATGAAGACATCACCTTTGCATTGTGGGAGGGGAATGACTTTATCAAGAAAACCTCTTCAAAGGATCATTTTATTAGTGTGTTGGCTCACTGGACCATTAAAGCTGATGTCCATTTGAAAATTAAGGATATTCAGTGGCAAGGCAAACATCTAGTTAAAAATTCCACCAACCACCTGTTCCTTTACTGCGATTTTGCAGAGAATTGAACAGCTAGGGTGACACGGCCAGTAGTTGATCAATTAACAATTTGATTTTATGTTTATATTATTTATAGAACATCTACTTGAGGGACTAAGTTGATAATTACACATATCACAGAGAAAAGTTTCCTGTGAAGTTTGGCATACCTACAATTAACATTAAAATGATTATTCCCTACATTTTCTGAATTTGAATTACAAGGGACAACAATTACCAGTAGTTGATCATACAGTTCCACAAAATGATCACCCATAGTCCAGTAGTTGATCATTAAGTAATAAATAAAATAATATGAAATTAACTTGGTAATTAGATCTGGAAACTTAATTTTAAAGCATTTACATAAATCACTGACATATTAAACAATTTTTTTCAATGAAATAAAACAATACAGTAAACAATAATTAACTTCACACATGTCTGCTCAGTTTCATTTCACTTTTCCAATATCACCAGGACATTGAAACTTGTAAAGCAGCCTGCCTCCTGTAGAGATAATTGAGGGTTCTGGAAGTTTTGTAAAAAATTGTTAAGACTGAGCAGTGCTTACATCATCATCAGTTTTAAACTGTCTTTCATCACAGCTTCTCAAACCCATTAGCTCAATCTCATCTTTTGTAGTTAAGGCTGTTCTTTGAACAATACATGTAAATTTATATGTATTATTATTCTTCTGGCCTGGAAACAAGACCAAAGCAAAATCTTTAAATGTAGTCCTTCCATCAAGTATCTTCTCAGTCGTACCAAAGTTTTCCATAGTGTCAGTCATTTTCTGATGTGTCTTTAACAGGATTCCATTCATCACTGCTGTATTCTGACTCTGAATTGTCTTTCCTTACATGTTTCTTTTCTGTGGTTTCTCCTCCTCAGCCTCTGGAAGCAGTTCCATTACTTCTTCGTTTTGCCCCCCCCCCCCCCCCCTCATTCCTCTTGTTAGCCATTTTATGTTTTTCTGTTCTAGCTCATTTGGCCGTTTCTGCATTGGATTTTAGATCTTTTGATTCGTTCCAATCTATCCACTGTTAGTTGCATATGGTATGTATTCTTTTCCTTCCTGTTTTTATGGGGATTCAGTATGCCCAATAACATGATTAGCAAAATGTGGACTATGTGAAGATGAAAACTAGTGGATGATCACCATCGATCAACTACTGGGAGCAATATAAAATTCACATTTCCATCAGTATGGGTCAGAAGAAAGAAATCCCTACTCACCCAATGCTTAAAAAGCAACTCTTTCTGGAATGTATTCACAAAGTACCAGTAATTGATCATTATGATCAACCACTGGAAAACATGTTTTTATGCATTCCAGTAATTGATATCCCCCTTGTAAATCAATGAACCAATAATTTACACTTTATGATAAATAATATCAATCATTCAGAATGAGTTATCTATTAAAATAATTCATAATATTTCAGTATTTAGTACTTGTGTCAAATATTTGTATCGCTGCAACCTACTTTACAACTATCTGGATGCTCTGATTCTCCACTTCTCAGCACACAACAAAAGGAAAGATTTTCTCACAGTTATCAGTTCCCTCCAAATGTTGTAAAAATGGGTGAATCAAGTTTAACAACAATTGTTCTTTACATTCAGCTATATTTTTAAAAGTTTCAATGCTACCAACTCTTAAAATTTAAAGATAAAAGTGATACTGATCAACTACCGGATAGTGATCAACTACTGGCTGGGTCACCCTATATTGCCAAATGAAATCCAGTCATACACTGGCAAAATCCACAAGTGAGCATCTTCACTGCAGTGTGCTACTTCAATGGTATAACTAGAAGCTTTGGCATGGTGTCAGATGATCGCTCACATGACTGCCCATGCCCTTCTTGCATTCACAGACATAGAAGAAATGATGAAAGAAGGAGGCCAAATTGAAAGTATCACCATCTTGAGTGACGGTGCAGCATCACACTTTAAAAATAGATATCAGTTGTTTGAACTTACCAAAGCTTCAGTAGACAAAAAATGGATTTTCACTGCAACAGGTCATGGAAAAGGACCATGTGATGGAGTAGGGGGTGCTCTGAAGCACATTGCAACCAATCAACTTGTCTTGTGGCAGTACAGAAGTTGTAAAGAATGCATCAGACTTTGCTGATACAGTTCAAAAATGTACCTCTTCCATCACTGTGAAAGTCTTATCAAAAGCAAGAGTAGAAGAATTTCATCAAAGGAAGTTACAGGAATGGCAGTGTGTCCCTGCAGTCAGAGGTATACAGAAAAGCCATGTATGGTCTTTCATTGTGCACAGTGGTGAGACTGATAACCAAAACATTCAACCATACTCCAAATGTTATTGGCTTCAATGAGACAAAGATGGATAAACACTTTAGTGAAACACCCTTAAAATTTAGTGCCCTGAAGTGAGGGACATTTATTGCTTGTGTATATAATAGTAATGGGTGGGCAGCAGAAGTCACTGAAGTGTGTACTGAATTAGAAGTAGTGACTTTACTTTTTGTTGCCTCATGGTCCCTCCCAGGGGTACAAGTTCCCTGACAAAAACAGACAAAGAACACACTTGTTCTGTGCCGTTGAGGAATATTTTGAAGATTATATGTGCACCTGTGCCAATAGGTTCCTCTGGATGCCTCCATGCCGAACAGTAGATATGAAATAAAATGAAAAGTAGGTAAGATCCTGAAAAATCCTTTGGAGCTTTTATACTCTTTGTATGTCTCCTCCATGTTACAAAATTTCAGAATTCTTGATGCTGGGGTTTTTGAGAAAAATGACAAAGTTAAATTTCGAGATTTTGAAATTTTTTTAGGAAGACCTGTCACCAATAGAACAACAATCTTTAATCCAATAGATTACTGACCTTTTTACCTTTCAGAAACTGAAAACAGATCTGAAATATTCCTATCAGTTCCCAAAATATTGCACTTTATAGTAATTTTGAGCTTGCCGCAGAGGAAATTACGTGTGACCTAGACAAAACTTTGACCCTCTAACTCTGACCAAATTATTTTTTTTTTTTTTTGGAAAAATGAAAAAACACGTGTTAATTTTGCTCCTAGAATAACATATCCAAATTTGAGGAAAATCTGAGAATGAACCAGCTTACCCTGCCTGTCTGGAGATAGATTGGGCCTTAAGGATGAAACACTTGTGCCCACCGATTAAAACAGGGCATTCACTCTATAAATTCTGTTTTTATTTTATTTTATTATTTTTCTTTTTATTTTGTGGTAAATTTAGAACATTTACTCTGTTTAATGTGACTGAATCATTGTAATATTTTTATGATCAATGACGCCATAGTTTGCAGAAAGTAGTAGTGCATTGGTAATTAGATGGAAGTATATTAGATTTTTTATTTTATTTATTTATTTCCTAAGAATCGATTGTGGCTTTGGAACAGGTTTTGTTTAATTCCTACAGCAGTTGTATGTGACAATAATTGTAATAAAATTATATATAGGTGTGTCTTTTTAAAATAATTCTTACAAAGCACTGAAGATCATGTTCATCCTTCTCAGGCTTGTGCCCAGAAAAAAAATTCTGTATCCGCCACTGATATTGGCCGACTTCACATCCCGTCGTTCATTGCGCCGCTACCAACACACAGGTCGAACAGCAACCGCCGCCGCCGACATGTGAATCATTTTAACCAACCGGGCTAAACATGTTCAACGTATAATACCAATGATTGAGCATTGCAATGAGTTCAAGAGAGCAAAAAAACCGAATGTTGGTCTGTTATTTACTGGTAGTGCTGTGAAATACAAGTAATGACAACTGCCGCACTTTTGACTCACCCTGCCGTACTCCTCCGTGAAGAACTTCGCAATCTGCTGTCGCTGGTCATTAGAGCGCTGTGTGAGGATGTCTATTATCGCCTGCTCGTCAGTGCCGAGACCCTTCATAGCAGTCCTCAGCGCTATTCCATCTTCTGCTGGGTTGAAGTTCGGTGCTGGTGTCACCGTCGGTTCCGGCTGAAACGTCAAACACATTGTTAATTCACAAGTTTGTCGTAATTTGTGATTACCCAGATCTAAGGGATGGCTGACATTAAGGATCCCTCTGTGATAGAAATCCATGAAATAAAAAAATGACTAATAAAATATTTTCTAAGGAACCTAAGATTACAATCTAAAATAATAAATTTTATAATTCTGGAAACTCTGTGCACAAAGCAACTCTTTTGGTAAAAAAGTATAGTTTTTACGCAGACACTTGAGTGTACGGAATACGCAAATTACAATTTAAGTTATAAGCCATTTCACACCTTAGCTTAGGTGAAGGTGCAACTTATTCGCAGTTTTTTAAAGGCAGCTGTAACTTATGGGAAACTTTTAAGACTAACAGGACTTCCCTCTGTAGCATAGAGTCCATAAGTACGCTTGTTCACAAATTTACCGATGTTAATATATCAGGTAAACTAATTGCCATTGTCTTGTTTACACAAGGTTTAAAAACGGAGCTGAAGGTAATTTAAACGAGTACTCAAACTTTTACAACATCGCGATGAATTTATGTATTTACCATGCTATTTAAATTAGTAACGGAATCTAACAAACTTACCACGTAGTCACCCATTATTGTTCACAGTTATCCGCCTTCGCTCTGCACACCAGATAGTCTGCGGAACGACTGACTGCTCCAGTGACCTGCAACACAGAAGTGAAACCAGCCAAGCTGAGTAACGTAACTTCAAGGCCACATTGCTTTGCTCTGACGCAGCCTTGTGCGACAGCGTAGTTGCTGTAGAAAGAACTCTCCAGTAGTTAACAATGCCCGGTGACAATTGCCAAATCATCGTTCACCACTATCTGAATTTAAACCGACTAGTTAACACATTAAATCAAACAATCTTAAAGGAAAACGTCGTGGTTGACCTAAAATGTTCAAGCTGGCTGATCCGCATGTGATGGACGCAACTGAATATATTTAAAGACGTTAATAAAGTTGGTTCGCCCCCATTAATTCCATTTTAGCTATACAAAGTTGTCCACACGATTCAATTAGATGCATTTTAACACGCATGTAGTTAGAGAAAACAAATGATTACCGATTTAGAAATAATTTATCTAACCACATTTCTTCACTTCCTACATATGTGAAAATTCTAGTACCGTAAGGTTACGAAGCCTAACCTGGCCGGGAAAATTACGCAGTGGATGCTGCAGACTTCAAATTTCATCCATAGGTCAAAGATAAGCTGCAACTCGTGAATACCTGCTTAGAAAATATGAACTGCCATTTTTCGGAATAGAAAATATTTATCAACTCGCTGAGTATTTATGGGAAAGATCGCATATGAAAATATCTGGAGATCGCTTGTAACTTGTTTGATAATATCTAGACCAATGTCCACATTGGAAGTCTACCTTTATGTTTCTGCGAGCCCGGTAGGTCGATTGAGCGACTGTGTAGAGACCTTGGGGCTATTGACCTATTCCGCCCGTTATTTGCAGGCTGCTACAATCGTCTTGCTTCCGTGAGCTGCGTTTCCCTCAATACGTAGCTCCCAGATCCAACCTGATAAATACACGCACTTAGACATGGCCCCTGAGCGGAGAATGTTGGGAGCTGAAGTTTGCATTCAGCTCGTAGCCTATTGGCTATTAGAACAAGCCCCGCCTCTTTCTTGCAGTGCCGCCAGCCTACGGCTTTTAACTTAATTTACAGTTTTAAGAAGAAATAACACGTAAGGGGTTATAGCGTCACAGATGGAACACGAAATTAAGAATCACTTTAATGTTTGATTAATAGAAAATGGGACGTATATCTACGAAATAATATTTTCTAAGGGACTTATTACGCGGGTGTAGCAATGCTTTCTGCCTCTATTGTCGCAAGTGAATAACAATCTGAATAAAGATTCTTCTGACAACCTAAAAGAAGGCGTCGGGGTATGTGGACTTATTTTAGCAAATAACATGGAAGTCAATCAATACCAAGCACAAATCAACAATACATTCACGATGTCTACGGTCTACAATGCTGTTACGAGGTAAGGTTGGTACAGAGCATAAACATTCCGCAGACAAACGAACTCAGCCGATTTCCGCCGATTACAGAGGGGCCACGAAAAAGTGCGTGACTTAACTATTCAGAAAAAGGTGCGGCTTTGTATTTCCGTGCTAGCGAAGAATATTAGTTAACCTTCAGACAGACGCGCGTATGTGTCAGATAAGAGGCGACAAGTTTCGTATCATTTTCTTGGAAAGTGGGAAAGTCAGGAATCCCCACCTGTGTGTTAGCCTTCTACTTTAAGATACAAGTTTTGTGCCCTTTAAGGTTTATCATCAAAAGGTATTTGCGAAATATGAAACTCTGCTGATTAGAAGGCGCGCCTAACTGAAGGTTAATGAGAAACATGGCTCCATAGCACAGGGGTAGAAGTTGCGGACTACAAATCCGAAAGTCGCGCGGGTGTGATCCCCGCCACGTCCTAGGATTTTTATCTGTCACTTTCTTCTACTTTCACCTCTTGCAGTGTAGCTGATGTGAAAAATACCGATCAGCAACGTGGTTTGGAACCCACGTTAAACTGTTAAGTCAGTTCGAAGGCCGGAGGAAGGCAACGGCATACAACCTCCAAACAGGACCATGTCTAGTGAAGCACCATCTTCGGATTTTTGACTGCTTTACCTTTTTACGTTCGGTACATATCGGTATGAACGTTTGGTTACAGTATCTCTACGTACACCTCAATGTGCTGGTGGGTGTCGTTTTGTATGCTACGCCAGACCCTACTTCTCTGCAATTCTTTGTCATTTTAGGGAAAATTTGTAGAAATAGCCGTATTTTGACACTATTCCTCCGATTTTATAGTTCAGAGCCATATGTAATGCGGACGACTGGTCAAAGACACAAATATCCACTACTGATACACATTCTCTAATTTCGAATTGGAAAATGAAGTACCTTCGTGATTTAAGCTCTTAATGCAGTGTCTAACTATCAGATATCATCTGTGACAGTAAGGGTTACTGTGCGACAGTTTAAAATCCACTATGTCTACTGCCTCCTGTTGGGATCAGAACCTTAAGGGCACACATTTACTTTAGGCAACGGCGTAATGCGCAAAAGATGTCACCGAAGGTGTAAATGACTGCTGTGAAGGTCATGGTGTGAAAGAATGCATTGTATGGGCATAGCCAAGGGGGAGGGGGGTTCAGGGGTCGTCTATGTTCATGTCCTGAAAATCACCCCCACCCGCGATATCAAACCCTATGCTGCATTCTATGATCTAACGGTCTAACAGAACTAGCGACGAATGGCACAGCTTATTTGTTTGTGGGCGTTGTCACTTCATGCCTGCTCAATACAGTAATCATGTGACAATATAAATTTCACAACTAAGGTCTACAGAAAACATCTTGCAAGGAAAGTACATGGGCTCTAACATACATATCGGTATGAACGTTTGGTTACAGTATCTCTACGTACACCTCAATGTGCTGGTGGGTGTCGTTTTTCTGCAAAGCTCTGCAACCATGCCCTAGATAGCACTGTAGATGTAATTGTAGACGTCATACGTAATGCAGATATCTTAACTTATGTAATAAGCATCGTACATGTTATCTAGCGAATTGTCATCAAAAGCCGCGTTGATAGTTGCAACTTTAACCTTCTTCTCGGAAGACTGTTGGTATTCACTTCCACTGCCTCTTCCCGCACTTACCGTAGCACTACCGCTGGCAATGAGTTGTTTGTCATTACCATCCCTATGAGTTTGTGACAACAGTATCTAACTTGTGCTCATATTTCTGTACCATAACATACGAGAAAGCATGCAAATGATTAATCATATACACTAATATCTTCACGAAGAAGGGTTCTTCGTAACTTCATCTCAACTAATCGCAATACATTAGCAGGCTTGATTAGCAATCGCCGCCCCATCTGACGCTTCATCACACAAATAACATCACAAAACGCAACTTCGGAGGCACACAATGCACTACACTACTGGCGAACCGACAGGTCAAAGTGCAATGTGGCAAGGCACACGCAGAGGCCTTTAACGGAAGACTGCAGAGTTTTGCAGATGCGGGAGTATCAATGGTGCAATAAGGGATTTTTTACATTGTCTCATGCGATTTTGGTGTGTGTGTGTGTGTGTGTGTGTGTGTGTGTGTGTGTGTGTGTGTGTGTGTTTGTTCGAGCCCAAGAACTTGTTAGTTCAGATCCGTTGTTCCTGACGTACTCGCTTAAGATTAAAAAAGTAATATTTTATACTAATTACATCACTGACGTAGGCCTACTACTGGCAAAACTCAGTCTCCATGGAGACTGTCGCGAAAATAGGAGTTAGGTTGCATTTGGCGCAACTACTGAGCAGAATTACCTTACGTAACTCAAGTCTTGAGTAGCGAGCCATTCATTATCTTTGTAAGCTGTATGTCTCGTTGGGATCATGCTACGATGTTACAATAGTCAACCTGTCTGACGCAGAAATACGCAAACGGCCAAACTTACCAGCGGTGTCATATACCCGCTGGCCAAAACACACAACAACAACAACAACAACAACACACAACACACAAAGATTGGCAATACCAGATGCAGCATTATCATCTGTGTCAATGAAGTCGGTTTTTGCGCTCATCGCCGTACCACCATTCTAAAGGATGTATAACTGAACTACTTGTTTAAAGACAAAACTAATCTCTTGCATGTATAAAAAAATTGAGGTGCACTTACTGCCTTGTTTCACAAAAATTTTCACCACCTAGGTTTCGGGTTATGAACCCTTTTTAGTGAGTTACTGATTCGAAAGTACCCTGGTAAAGACAATTCTGACCTGCTTGAGACAAACCATAACATTTCTCCGGTTATAGGTTTCAACAATGAACGGTATTACTGTTTGATAACTTAGAAAAATATTGCATATTTTGCGTTTTTCATTCATGGGATTACCTTTTATAATTGTGTTAGGAAGTAAATTACTGTAAGCTCCATATATATTTTTTTAGTGCTCATGACTTGTTGAAATTTTCTAGTGACAATTTCTGTACGCTGAGAATTTATGTCATTGACTTTCCAAGCCTCATTCTCAATACTGACCCAAACACGCGAACAGCCTTAAATTTACTACTAAACTATCAGACAATTCAGTTAGTTCCCTCTTAGTTTACTTATTCATGAAACATAACAGTATATACTTAATGAGGCTATTATTGGTAAAAAAATCAGGGAACAATAATTGTCACTAGACAATTTCAGCAAAACATACTATGAGGCTTACATTAGTTACCAACATCAATAATTATAAAAGGTAATCCAATGAACGTAAAACGCAAATGTTATTGTTTCTAAATTATCAAACTGTAATACTGTCGAGTGTTTGAAAACTGGTTTTATTGGTTGCATTGTTGCTTGAGGCTGATAATGATAAAAGGGTGGAGTGTATTGGGATAGAAAGTTTTCGGTGTATATAAAATTTCGCTCTGCAGCGGAAGCTACAGAACGCAAACGAATGGTCTGTAATTGTTGTCCAAAGTCTCCCGTTGTACACCTTAGCAGTTCCATGCCGATAGCTATATAGGGGTGGAAGATATGGTGGTTGAAAGTCGTTAAATTATAAAAGGCCAGCGATGACGTTTGCGACTCTATAGCAAGGAGGTTACATACAGCGAAACGTGATGCCACAGACCATATCTTTGGTCTATGCGTGCTACAATGTCTTCAACTCTCTGTAAGGATAAGCATACGAATAAGGAAGCAGTAAAAAAAATTCGTTTAATACATCTCTAAAAAATCGATTTGACGTTTCGCGCATTATATCAAGTGATCGATCTGTGATATTACAATCATTATCGTTGAATTTCGTGGTTGGATTCTCCGAAACGAGGGCATTTTTACGTGTGATTTGATTTACACTACTTACTTTCCTCATAATGTTGATTAAAAATGTTTGTTTCTAAAGAAGCTATTTTATTTCCATTTCATCCTTCAAAACCAGTCTCATAGCACACTACTACAGACGAGCGGAGCCGCGGGTTTAAGCTAGTAGTCATTAAGAGTAGAAGTGATATTACTTTTAATGATTTTTCATTCATACTTATGAAGTAGACCACGTTTCGCGACTAGGAAATAAAGTAACAGCATTAAAAGTAGCAACTTGTCAGTTTGAATCGTGCCATTTTTTTTGTTATTGTGTACTGGCTTCAGCTGCCCTTTCCCACTCTCGCGAGTGGGAGACTGGTGGCTCAGATGTGGCCACACCCCTTGGCGCCAGACAATCGCCCCGTCTTCCCCCAAAACAGATCAATGCCCGCCTCTGGCTAACACCGTCCCCGCGGCCCTGGAAGCTTACTCATATAGAGTACGACCCCCTCGTGCCGATAACCGGCTTCTCAAATTTACGATCATCTAGATAGGACTGAATTAGTCCTTAAAAATTCACCCTGCATTATGCTACAGTACACGTAACAACGTATACGACCCGTTACCTAAGAATACAAATCTACATCCTTCGCGAAAAAAGAGGCTCTGCAGCGTCCCTGAACTCTGACTAAATGAAAATGGAGATCTCTCAAATGTTCCATTTTCATACACCGTTCACGTGATGGAGGCCTCCAACCGTTATCGCTCTTACCCATGCCGGATATACTGTGTTGCAATAGAACTTTATGTACTTCAGCAGTGGTAGTGAATCTAATCAGAAATTAACTGGAGTCTTGTGTAAATATAGTACATCTTTGACGGCGAAAATATTGTGCAAATAAAACACTGCATTTGGTTTGCCTTCCTCAACGTTTTCTTTCCAAAAGAAGTGTGATATTAGTAACACCTAAGTATTTAGCTACATTTACAGTCTTCAGATTTGATCGATTTATCTTGTAAACGAAATTTAACAGATTTCCTTTAATTCACATATAGGAATGACGTTTAGAATAAACTGCCAATTTTCGCAACATACAGAGATTGTAATCTATCTGCAGTTGGTTTTCATCTTTGATGCTAGAAGATGATTGACAGCACTGTCTGCAAACATATCGTGTTGATGTTTGCAACAATCACGCGAGGCCGCCGACATACGTAAAACAATTGGTCGATTTCCGACCACAGGCAATACTTAATAATGGCATGAAGTTTTTATAAAAAGTTCGTCATAGCTACACACAGTAAGTACAAACGTACAATTTGCGAAGCAGAAAGATCAGTAAGCTTACGACAGATTGCTTGAAATGGCCTAAGGCCGAAACAGTTATTGCAATAATTAGCAGCATCAAAAGTACAATAATTTATGTAATTTTACTATGTATAGTTTGCTGCCGGCCCTATATTGAAGAAAACTTCAAAATTATTCCAAAGATGTACACCAGCCAGCTGGAAAAGCTTGAGCACAAACAAGGCGAATATGATCCTGTTAGTGTAGAACCAGCTGTCTACATTTTAGGCATGTGGGCATATTCGCGTTCTACTAAGACATTTCTAAATCCTTTAACCCTTTTACTCCATCTCACCGTCACTTCATTTATTATTACTCTCCCACTATATACTTTATTTGCACTTACTCCTGTCTTTCACAATGTCAAGGCCTTCGTCCCTCATTCTCGTTCAAGTCTCTGCTACTTTCACTGTATATCCCACTGCCATTATTTTTCAGCCACTGCCATTTAGTCTGCTGTCGTTTCGTGTCCTCTTCATCACATATTAGTGATTAGCTCCGGATGGGTACGGAGGGTGTGGAAAAGCTAACTTTTTCAAGAGCAAGTTAACTGGTCTAGGCAGTCGAGACCCACCAAGCTTATGTATGGACTCAATTTGACAGATTTAGGCTGCCAGGTAGTTTCATTTGAAGTCTCTTCGTGACATTTGTTACTTCTGGAGCCTCCACGAATAGCAAGAACACTCAGTCCCATTGTAGTGAGCTACAGCGGATGTATCATTGAGCTTTGTGAGGATTCTTTGCGCGAGAAGTAATTGCCTCTAATAGACTGAAGTGGACTGGTGACGCAGCGTCGTAGCTCTGCTCTCAAATCGCTTCAGCCCCTGCTTGAATCACTCCAGTGTCAAACCGACATAGGACCGCATGTTATTCAGGAACATGCAATACCTAGAAAACGTTAACATTACAATAGGAAATTTTAGTTTCTTTGACAGCCAGTTTTTCCTGTTCTGTAGGTCACGGCTTTCTCGGAACAGGGGAAGAAACTATTTAGAGTTTCCGTCGATTTCACTGGATACTAGACAAAGGCTGTGGTTATTCGCCTTCGATTTAGAGAAGTCCTGGGATATCTAGCTTTTTAGATCCGAATTCATAATTTCGTCCGTTGCATCGTAAAAATTCTCTGGTAGGTATGTCACTTCTGCGAGCTGCTGTGGGAATTTTATTGAATGAGAAGGTGACGTCTGTGTTCGCTGTAGTCTACAGGTACGTAGTGCTTACAATATACGTTTTTTTCCTTCTCTCATTCATTCTTCAGAAATGTAACGGCAGGAAAGATTTACTACTTTGTGTGGGTTCTGGTGTCCTTTTTTCCTACAAAGTAATATTGGAATACCATATGAATGTTATTTTAGACACCGAGGTATACTAGCCCCTGAACATCAACTCTCCACAATTTCTTTCTCCGGACTACATCTCTAGTAATCCAACTGTTTCACTCCAATAGATCTGTCAGATCACTTGTTATTTGGGAATAATTTATTCAGCCGCTACGCTCTAAACCCATGTTACTGAAATAATTACCATAAGCGATAAGTCCTGTAATTTCAGGCTCCAGCGCTAACTTTGGAACGCGCTAAATTACCCAATGTACTATACTGTACATGGTGAAGGGTATATTGTATCAATATTTTGAGTTCTTCCATTGACATCTTGAGTTTACATATCTCTAGATCTCTATACGCATGTTACCTTATTCTTATGATCCTTGTGATACATGGTAGTTATTTTCAGTTCTGAATACAAATGCTCTAAATTTTTCGATGACTACGTCGCCGAAAACTAACGTAGTTACACTTTCCTGTGGGCAATCGTGACCTGTATCGAGGTTAAAAACCTGTCTTTCGCTTGCCTACTTCATAAGCACTGTTAATGCTGGGAAGATAGAATGGATTGCACTACCGTCTTTTCTGATACTTTGCACGTACACTGCACTTTCCCAGAATCCTCCTACAAAATTTGTCTCACTTCGTGTCACTACATATCAGCTGTTATCCTTACATACATAAAATGTGACATGCTCGAAAATATTAACATTAGACCTAATCCTTTAACCGGAATCTCTAGTATTCTAGTATTTTAGAGCGACTTCCGAGTTGCGACGGCCAACGGAGGCTTGTCTGTAGACGTTACAGACAGCGGCGGGGTACGAACCTGTCGCCCGCTACACCACCACCACCTAGAGACAAGGCCGCGGCGCTCTTGTGTGACGTCACGCAGAGAAGGTTGCGCGCGCATAGCTGACTGGCTCGCTGCTTCGGCATAGTGGACCGTGCCCCAGCGGCTAACCAGTCAGCTATGCGCGCGCAACCTACTCTGCCTGACGTCACACAAAAGCTCCGCGGCCTGCTCTCTAGGTGTTGGCTATACGCCCCGACGATGAAGAGCGATGGCCGTAGAGTTATTTCATTTCTTAGCAGCACCCCTTTGGTCATTCACAGCACCGTAACAGGACAGCGGTACGTCGGCGACATTCTACACCGTTTCTTACCCTTGTGACGATACTGCTGGCCCTCATCTCAATGTTATCGTACGATACCGTCTGCGTCGGACCTGGAATCGTGTGGTTTAATTGTGATATGTTGCGTGTGAAGTTACAAACGAAATAGCCAGCCAAGGAATCAGTGAAGGGCAGTGTCTCGGTGATACTGTGATTAACAATTG
Source organism: Locusta migratoria (assembly GCA_026315105.1). Classification (NCBI taxonomy): domain Eukaryota; kingdom Metazoa; phylum Arthropoda; class Insecta; order Orthoptera; family Acrididae; genus Locusta; species Locusta migratoria. The sequence continues at coordinate 976,286,450 of CM048744.1, read as the reverse complement.
ATATATGAATCTCTTAATGAAATCTATTTTCTTTCCAGACAGTTCTATACACGATAGTTTCGTCATTTTATGTTATTTCAAGACAGGCGAAGGATAGAAACTCATGTACAACAAAAAGCCATGAAAATAAATAGCATTGTATATATGTTAGGCTCATAAGCAAGTTGTGTTGACTAGCTAATTGTGTTAATGTAATAGTCAAGAATTTACGATTTTAATTCTCTGTATATATTGACTGACTTGAGATTTTGAACCTATTTGGAGAATTGCCAAGATATTTGACAGTTCAATATATGTTAGGAACATGTATGGTGTACTCATTAACAAATTGACATTTATCATTATTCTTTGTTGTGAAACAAATAGTACCGCGATTTTGTCTTAAAAAGATGACCCATCTAAAATTATTGTATGTATAGTTTTCATTTTATATTGTGATTATTTTTGTGTATGTTGTTGTTGTTGATGTTGTGGTCTTCAGTCCAGAGACTGGTTTGATGCAGCTCTCCACCCTACTCTATCCTGAGCAAGCCTTTTCATCTCCTCATAAGAACGACAACCCACATCCACTTGAATCTGCTTACTATACGCGTCTCTTGGTCTCCCTCTGCGATTTTTACCCCACACACTTCCCTCCAACGCTAAATTCACAATTCCTTGATGTCTAAGAATGTGTCCTACCAATCTATCCCTTCTTTTAGTCAAGGTATGCCAGAAATTTCTTTTCTCCCCAATTCGGTTCAGTACCTCAGTTACGCGGTCCACCCACCTAATCTTCAGCATTCTTCTGTAGCACCACATTTCAAAAGCCTCTATCCTCTTTCTGTCCACACTGCTTATCGTCCATGTTTCACTCCCATACAAGGCAACACTCCATACAAATGCCTTCAGAAAGGACTTCCTTAGGCTTAAATCGATATTCGATGTTAACAAATTTCTCTTTTTCAAAAACGCCTTTCTACCCATTGCCATTCTGCATTTTATATCATCTGTACTGCGACCATCATTTGTTATTTTACTGCCCAAGTAACAAAACTCATCTACCTCCTTTAATGTTTCGTTACCTAATCTAATTCCTTCAGCATCACCTGATTTTCTTACACTGCACTCCATTACCATAGTTTTGCTCTTGTTAATGTTCATCTTATATGCACCTTTCAGCACACTGTACATTCCGTTCAATTGTTCTTCCAGATCCTTTGCTGTCTCTAACATAATTACTATGTCGTCGGCAAAATAATTCTTCACACTGAACTTTAATTCCTTCTCCAAATTTCTCCTTGCTTTCCTTTGTAGCTTGCTCAATGTACAAATTGAACAACATTGGGGAAAGACTACAACCCTGTCTTACTCCCTTTCCAACCACTGCATCCCTTTCATGCCCTTCAACTCTGACAACCGCTGTCTGGTTTTTGTACAAGTTGTAAATAACCTTACGCTCCCTATATTTTACTCCTGCTTGCTTCAGAACTTGAAAGAGTTTATTCCAATCAACATTGTCAAAAGCCTTCTCCAAATCTACAAAAGCTAGAAATGTTGGTTTGCCTTTTCTTAACCTATCTTCTAGGATAAGCCGTAAAGTGAGTATTGCCTCCCGTGTTCCTACATTTCTCCTGAACCCAAACTGATCTTCCCCGAGGTCGGCTTCTACCACCTTTTCGATCCTTCTGTATATAATTCGTGTTAATATTTTGCAACCATGACTTATTAAACTGATGGTTCTGTAGTTTTCACACCTGTCTGCACCCGCTTTCTTTGGAATGGGGATTATAACATTTCTCTTAAAGTCTGAGGGTACTTCACCTGTCTCATACATCTTACACACAATGTGAAACAATTTTGTCATGGCTGGTTCTCCCAGAGACTTCAGTAGCTCTGACGGGATATCATCTACTCCAGGGGCCTTGTTTTGACTTAGGTCTTTCAGTGCTCTGTCAAATTCATCTCTCAGTATAGTATCTCCTATTTCATCATCATCTACATCCTCTTCCCTTCCTACAATAGTGTCTCTAAGTTCATTTCCTTTGTAGAGCCCCTCTATATACTCTTTCCACCTTTCAGCTTTGCCTTCTTTGCTGAGAACTGGTTTTCCATCAGTGTCCTTGATATTCATAGAGCTGTTTTTCTTATCACCAAATGTTTCTTTTATTTTCCGGTAGGCTGTATCTATTTTTCCCCTATTTATACATTCTTCTACATCCTTGCATTTGCCTTCTAGCCATTCCTGCTTAGCTATTTTGCACTTCCTGTCAATCTCATTTCTTAGTCGTCTGTACTCCATTTTGCCTGTTTCATTTACTGCATTTTTATACTTTCTCCTTTCATCGATTAAATTTAGTATCTCCTGTGATATCCAAGGATTCTTTGTAGGTCTTGCCTTCCTGCCTATTTGGTCCTCTGCTGCCTTCACTATTTCATCTCTCAATTTTACCCATTCCTCCTCAACTGTTTTATTTTCCCCTGTTTCTGTCAATTGTTGCCTGAAGCTCCCTCTGAAATTCTTAAGAACTTCAGGTTCCTTCAATTTATCTAGGTCCCATCTCCTTATTTTCCTACCTTTCTGTAGTTTCTTCAGTTTCAGCCTACAGTTCATGACCAACAAGTTATGGTCAGAGTCTATGTCTGCCCCTGGGTATGTCCTACACTTCAAAACCTGGTTCCGAAATCTATGTCTTACCATTATAAAATCTATCTGGTATCTCCCGGTGTCTCCTGGTCTCTTCCACGTATACAACCTTCTTTTGTGATTCTTAAACCAGGTGTTTGATATAACTAAATTATGTTCCGTGCAAAATTCTACCAGGCGGTTTCCTCTTCCATTCCTTTTGCCCAGACCATATTCACCCACTATCTTCCCTTCCCTTCCTTGTCCTACTACCGAATTCCAGTCTCCCATAACGATTAGGTTTTCCTCTCCCTTAATTGTCTGAATAATTTCCTTTAGCTCCTCATATATTTCTTCTATCTCCTCATCATCGGCAGAGCTAGTTGGCATATAAACCTGTACTACTGTTGTCGGTGTTGGCTTTGTATCTATCTTGACAATGACAATGCGATCGCTGTGCTGGTCATAGTAGTTTACCTGCATTCCTATTTTCTTATTCATTATCAATCCTACTCCTGTGATACCCCCAACTGATTTTGTATTTATGTATATGAAATGTATTACTTGAGTGTTCCTTAATTGTAAATTAGTATATTCAATTGTTATGAACAATGTGTAATGTAATGTCATTTTCAATGTTACATATTTGCTCACCGCCTTGCGTGGGGGAGTTATTTCGGCGGTTGTAAAGCACTTTTGAATCCATGTCTGTCTGTGTTGTTGTAATTTGTGTACGCAAGTTCTGAAGTTTTACTCTTTTGCTGAAATAAGAAGTTTGATTGGAAATAAAGTGAAAAATTGTACCTACGAGTATTGTTTCTCCCACGACGCCCCAGGAGAATAATTATGCAGCGAGCAGAACCCCCATGTAATGTTGAAAAGCTGAGTATCTCGTTTGGAAGTGGTAGAATGAACCGTAATTATTTAAACGTTATACCCTTCAGGCAAGTTATTCAGGACCTACATTTCAACAGTATAATGCCGTCACCGGGTCTCTCCAATAGTGACAACCTTTGGAAGATTATGGGCAGGACTTCCAAACAGATTCGTGTAGTTGGACAGAATCTCACGATATCCATCAGGAGAACGTCCAACATCTTCAATGACCAAAACCAAAGAAGAATTACTGTTCGTGCAAAGACCAAAGGTGGATTAAAACAATGAACTCTTAAGCTCCTCCGCCTGAATAAATTCTACATCAGATTTACTGGTTTTCGTTCCAGTCTAATCATTCAAAGTGCGTGTAATTTTTTTGGTATATTAATTTAGGTAATACAGTAGAAGAATGGGTAGCTCAGAGATAGTGTAGTGAATGCAGCAGAGGCCCATATAGGTAGAAGGTCTAATAGAAAACCATGGATAACAGGATATACTGAACTTACTTGAGAGAAGAAAATATAAAAATACAGCAAGTGAAATAGGAAAAAGGGAGTACAAACGTTTGAAAAATGAGATTGACAGGAAGTGCAGACTGACTAAGCAGGAGTGGCTAGAGGACAAATGCAGAACCGTAGAAGAATGCATAACTAGGGGAAATTTAGATGCTGCCTACAGGAAAATAAAAGATATTTGGAGACAATAAAAGCAGCTGTACGAATGTCAAGAACTCTGACGGAAATCCAGTACTAAGCAAAGAGGGGAGGGCTGAACTGTGGAAGGAATATATAGAGGGACTGTACAAAGGAAATAAACTTGAAAGCAGTATTCTAGAAATGGAAGATGAAGTGGAGGAGGATGAGATAGGAGATATGATACTGCGAGAAGAATATGACAGCGCTGAAGGACTCGAGTCGAAACAAGGCCCCTGGAGTAGATGATATTCCGTCTGAACTGCTGGTGTTAGGAGAGCCAGTCGTGAAAAAATTGTATCACCTGGTATGCAAGATGTATGAGACAGGGGAAATACCCTCCCACTTCAAGACGAATATTTCAATTCCAATTCCAAAGAAAACAAGTGCAGACAAGTGTGAAAATTACAGAACTATCTGTTCTGACACTAACAAATTATTTACAGACGAATGGAAAAACTTGTGGAATCTGACCTCGGGGAAGATCAGTTTGGATTTAGGATAAATTTAGGAACACGGGAAGCAATATTCACATTACGACTTATCTTAGAAGATAGGCTAAGGAAAGGGAAAACTACGTTTTTAGCGTTTGTCGATTTGGAGAAAGCTTTTGACAATGTCGACTGGAATACACTCTTCCAAATTTTGAAGGTATCAGGGGGTAAAATATAGGGAGCGAAGAGATATTCAACCTATACAAAAACCAGGCGGCGGTTATTAGAGTCTAAGGGCAAGAAAGGGACGCAGAGGTTGGGAAGGGAGTAAGACAGGGTTGTAGCCTTTCCTCAATGTTGTTCAATCTGTAAATTGAGCAGGCAGTGAAGGAATGGAAGGAGAAATTTGGAGAGGGCATTAAAGTGCATGGAAAAGAAAAACATGTTTGCCGATCACACAGTAATTCTGTCGGACCGCAAAAGATCTGGAAGAGCAATTCAATGGAATGGACAGTGTCTTGAAAGGAAGATATAAGATGAACATTAACAAGAGTAAAACGAAGGTAATGGAATGTAATGTCAGAAAATCAGGCGATGCTGAAGGAATTAGATTAGGTAATGAAACAATAAAAGTAGATGAATTTTGTTATTTGGGTAGCAAGATAACTTCTGATGGCCGAAGTAAAGAAAATATAAAATGCAGAATGGCCATGGGAAGAAAAGCGTTTCTAATGAAGCGAAACTTATTAGCATCCAATATTAATTTAAATGTTAGAAAATCCTTTCTGAAAGCCTTTGTCTTGAGTAGCATTGTATGGGAGTGAAACGTGGACGATAAGGAGTTCAGATAAAAAGATAGCTTTTGAAATGTGCTACAGATGAATGATGAAAATTAGATGGTAGATCACGTAAGAGAAAAGGGAGAGAAAAGGGGAGAAAAGGAGTTTCTGGCATATACTAAGAGAAGGGATAGATTGGACACATTCTGACATCAAGGAATTGTCAACTTAGCATTAGAAGGCAGCGTGTGGGGTTAAAATCTTAGAGGGAGACCGAGGGACGAATATAGTAAGCAGATTCGAAAGGATGTAGGTTGCCGAAAGTATTATCAAATGAAGAGACTTGCACAGGACAGGGTAGCGTGGAGAGCTGCATCAAACTAGTCTGCGAACTGAAAACAATTCAGGTACTGTAAGTATGGACAACGACGTGTTTGCGACCTCTGCTGCCTGGAGGAAGGCCGGCAGCCACCTGTTGCGGAAGCGAGGCACAGTACGTGCTTCCGGCTGGATTGGTTCCAAGCTCGAGCGATGCGTCACGCGTGGCCAGCGGTAGACTCATGCTTGTGACGTCACGTCACGTCAGCTGTGGCGCAACGGCAGCTCACGTGGTGCTGGCTGACACACGGCGTCTGCTATTTGGACTGTGACGAACGCTGGTAAACTACGGACAAACAACAGCTCATTGTGTCTACAGCTTCAGTCTTCCCTGTGTTTCGCTTCCAAATTAATCTGTATTAAAGCTAGTTTACACGAGGACACTACGTTTCATGGAATGCGCTACTGGCCAGTGCGCATGCGCGGTAGGCCGTCCCGCAACTCGTTGGCGAAACTAAACAGTTTCGGCAACTTCCAACTTTGGCGAAACTGATTGCGCGTGTTTTTAGGTTAGCTTATCTAATATATAAAGACGAGTGTCCGTATACTTGTAAGCGTTACATACAACTCTACAGTTTTGTTACAATCTTTATGAAATTTGTGCAAATAAGTATCTTTATAGGTTCAGCAATTTCCGAAATTAAGCGTAATGCATTTTTAGTGTTTGCAGCTATTATTTACGAAAGTATCAAAAATTGAAAATTACGTAAAAGTACAGCCAAAGTTATGATTAAATCAACATATTTCATAAAGATGTTCTACTACTAGTGTTATATTTCAAACTGAACATGAAAATCTGATATTTTATATGTCCGGTAACGAAGTTTTATTTTAGGTGTCCGATATTTCGTGTTTGTAATGTTGGCAGTGGTTTTGCAGTAGGTGTGCAACGTAGCAGAAACTTTACAACCCGCATAATCAGTACTTTGAAACTTCCTGGCAGATCAAAATCGTGTGCCGGAACCGGGATTCGAACTTGGTATCTTTGCCTTTCGCGGGCAAGCTCTCTACCGACAGATATCCTGACACGACTCACGATGCCGCCCCACAACTTTACTTCCGCCAGTACCTCGCCTCCTACTTTCCAAACTTCACAGAAGCTCCCCTGCGAAACATGCAAGACTAGCACTCCTGGAAGAAATATGGTGGAGACCAGTGGCGGCTGGTGGGCTGTTTATTAGGAGGGGCGGCATGTCTCTTCAATTGTACACGGCATATTGCCCTTCCAGAACATTTCTTGAACGGGGAGAATATAGCATTAATTTTATCAGCTAATTACGTAATTTAACCCTTCATCTAACACGACTTTTTCCTCCTATACCAAAATACGAACAAATTTACGCACAAATATGTAGTTTTTACTATGTTCTGCAGGTAATGAAAATCTTGTAACTCCATTTTATTAGATTTCACAAGAGATCCAAACTTTACCTTAAAATAATATAAAGTAATAAGTAAATTCGTTGTGTGTGTAACTATATAAGTGTTCAGGCCAACCGCGGTGGCCGAGGGGACTGAGGCACTCCAGTCACGGTCTGCACGGCCACCACGGTCGGGGGTTCGAATCCCCCCTCGGGCATGGATATTTGTGCCATCCTTAGTCTTTGGTCGTTCCTAAGTAGTTTGTGAGTTTAGGGACTGATGACCCTGTAGTTAAGTTCCATAAGCTATACAAACATTTGAACATTTTTTAAGTGTTCAGAGAACACAAATGCTTCGTCAGTGACAAACATATGTTACTGAAATCAGAAGACTGTCACCAACAAATGTAGTAATACCATTGGTATTCTTATATATTGGTGTGTTTATATAAAGCAGGATTAAATTTCCTAGTGAAACTACTTTTGCTTTTGCTCGCATTTTGTGTCTGTACAATGTTCAAATCAGGTCTCGGTGGTCCTAACCTTTTTAATTCCAACTTTCCTTCAAAAGTCAATTTTTCACTACCAAATGTTAAAATGTAGTTAATGCTATTTATATTATTCATTCTAAATACGGAACTAGAAAAAAAGGCAACAACACGCACCTTGACACCAACGACACTAGTATCACACGCACTGCACATGTCAGAAACTGCCTGACCGGTGGCGGTGCGCCTTTGTGTATTTCGCGCCCTTGTCGCGGACGCCGTCCTAAGCGGCCCTATTCAGCACACTACCCCCACCCAACCCCCAGTACCCCCACTCACCCCAAGCGCCCGTAGCCAGCCTTTACACGGCGCGGACGGATCGCGTAGAGTCCGACAGTCAGTCCATTCTGAAAACATTCGGTGAGCCTGGCTGGCAGACTACCTAGACTAATAACATTGGTCATACACTTACACGGGCTGCTGCTACACGAAAATTATTCAAGTAGATTTGTGATTAACGATTGGTACGTATTCCATGTTGGATATTTTTGGGAGGGCGCCGCCCCAGAGTCCTCAAGGAGTAGCCGCCACTGGTGGAGACATGTCTTAGCTACAGCCTAAGGGAGGTTTCCAGAAACTATCACTCTGCAGCGGAGAGTGCGCTGGTATGAAACTTTCCTAGCAGATTAAAATTGAATGCCGGAACCGAGTGGCTAAGTCATATCTCTACCAAGAGTGCTAGTCTGGCATGTTTCGCAGAACTTCTGTGAAGTTTCGGAAATAGGAGGCGAGATACTGGTGGAAGTAAAGTTGTGAGGCGGTATCATGAGTCGTGTCGGGATAGCTCAGTCGGTAGAGTGCTTGCCCGCGAAAGGCAAAGGTCCCAGGTTCGAGTTCCGGCATACCATTTTAATCTACCAGGAAGTTTCATTCTGCCATCAGTACTTTGCTGTAATAGCACATTTCAATTGTCTTTATGTATCATTCTTTCACTAATTTTTTCTATTAACTCTAATGTTCTAGAAAATCGTTCACATTTGGAAGCAACGTCCTTAATTTTTTTTTTTTGTAATTTTATTCTATAACAGATTGTGCCAACCCACCCCAATACTGCAATAAAATAAGTTTCAGCTTGGTGGGCTATACGAAATATTTATTTTTACAAAAACTCACATATCGTTTTCGTTCCTATGTAAGTCATGATTCATGTACATCAATATGCACTGATGTTCAATCATAGGAACAAAATGTAAATTTTTGTAAAATAAGTATTTCATATCGCCCACCAAGTTGAAACTTCTTATTTTATTACTATTCTGTGTGTTTCATTTACCCTTTACACTGTTACAACCAAATTTTAGCTATCAAATTTTGTGCGCATTTTGAAACATGTATGGGAAAATGAACAGGAAACACTGTCCCTTCGTGGAACCCATTGGAGCTTACAGGGAACCCTGCATCATTGCACATTACCGTATCAGACACCGTAGCTTCACGAGCAGGCTGCTGGGACATAAAACCCACGTTCACCATGGAGCTATGGCTCAAATCCTGGTCGGGTTACTTTTTATAGTTTAGACGCCCGTTTCCTACAAAGAATCGGTAAGTAATATTAACACGTTTTCAAAATGCACCCAATCATTTTCCTACATAAGCTTTTGAATGTGGATAAAGAATCACACGTGAGACCTTTTCTTAATCCTGTGTAGACCTATAAATATTTTGAAAACAAATTATTAACTAACGAGTCGCAGATTGGATTTTTCCTACAGAAATGAGAGAAATCAAACTTCCCGTCTCTTCATATCCGTAATGAACGGAAAGGATGTACTCCTTTCACATTCACAGTAATAGCTGACGCCTTACAGATACGTTAATGTTGAGCAGACTATTAGGAACTATAGAGGTATTCAAGTGCAATAGGTCAACGATTTTAAGACTCCCTATCAAATTTGGAGAACTTATTTACTTGCCTATGAATTATCCAAACTCTCGAAGAACTGTGGGGGGAAAATGCTAGTCGTGGCATCTGTGGGTAAACATTTGAGTTGCTCTATTTCCTGCCGTAGCGTGCGCTGAATAATTTAACGTGTCGTGACATCCGGGTTCAATGCACAGCCTGGCATAGTTTTGTCCTCAATACTGTGACAGTTCCGAAGAGTTCCTTTTGACGCGCTTCGCTTTTAGTTACGGTATGCGAAGTAAGTATACTAAAATATGGAAGGGCTCTCTGTACTTTATTTGGTCGTTCGTGTCAAAGAAGAAATCACTTTCTTCATTAACGATTCTTAGGAAAAATCTAATGCGAAAATTCATAGTATTAATTCTATTTGTGATTAAATCAAATGATTTTTGTTAACATTTTGGTCTGCACGCATGCAGAATGAGTCACTTCCAAATACATTTTCTAATAGGTGTATCAATTTTTCTGGCGAGTGTGTAAACTACCAGGACGCTTCTTTGTTCAGGCATCACAAACTGACTATTATTGCGACGGAAAAATCATACCGTTACTCTCAATGATTCGTGGCCGCAATGAAAAAAGTTTTGCGTTCCAATTGTTTCACACGAACAGTTGCCACTTAATACATCTAACAGGTTTTAGTACCTCAATACCAAGCTGTCAGTCACTTTATTAAATGGTCATTTGCTTCAAGTAAAAACATTTTGGATCATTACTTCTCTCATTTATTGTTTTTTTTTTTTTTGCCCACTTTAGGCTACAATAGTAACATTAAAAGTGAGTCTCTGATCACCTTTTGGTAGCTCGAAATTTAAATCAAAATAACGGTTTAACCGTTCAGCTGACACCGTAATTTAATAAACGAATATTTACAGGAGAAAAGTCTCTACGATTTTGCTCTTTTTTTCATCTCGCATAGTTTCAGAGTAGTAGTTGTGGTCTTCAGACAGCAGACTGGTTTGATGCAGCTCTCCACGCTACCCTGTCCAGTGCAAGTCACTTCATCTGAGAATATATACGGCAACCTACACCCTTTTTAGTCTGCTTACAGTAAACGGCCCTGTCTCCTACGTTTTTTACCCCTAAACACTTCCTTCTAATGCTAAGTTGACGATTCCTTGATGTCTCAGAATGTGTCCCACCGATCTATCCCTTCTTTTAGTCAGGATCTGCCAGAAACTCTCCATAATTCTATTGAGCACTTCAGTTACGTGATCTACCCCTCTAATCTTCAACATTCGTCTGTAGCACCACATTTCGAAAGCTATCAGCTTTTTGTCTGAACTCCTTATCGTCCACGTTTCACTCCCATACAATGCTACACTCCAGACAAATGCTTTCAGAAAGGACTCCCTAACATTTAAATATTGGTTGTCAACACATTTCGCTTCTTCAGAAACTTTTCCTTCCCATAGCCATTATGCACTTTATACCTTCATTACATCGGCTATCAGAAGTTATCTTGTTACCCAAATAAAACTTACTATTATTGCCCCATTATTTAATGTAATTCCTTTAGCATCGCCTGATTTTCTGACACTACTTTCCATTTACCCTGGTTTTACTCTTGTTAATGTTTATCTTATCTTTTAACACACTGTCCATTTCATTTAATCGCTCTTCCAGGTCCTTTGCTGTGACAATTATGTCGTCAGCAAACCTCAAGGTTTTTATTCCCTCCCTCTGGACTAATTCCCTCGACAAATTTCTCCTTCCATTCCTTCACTGCCTGCTCAATGTACAGATTGAACAGCATTGGGGAAAGGCTACAACCCTGTCTTACTCCCCAACCTCTGCGTCCCTTTATGCCCTTAGACTAAAAACTGGAGTGTATTCCAGTCAACATTGTCAACAGCTTTCTCCAAATCCACAAATGCTAAAAAGGTTTCCCTTTCCTTAACCTATCCTAATATAAGTCTTAATTTGAGTGTTGCCTCGCAAGTTCCTACATTTCTCTCAACTCCAAACTGATCTTCTCCAAGGTCTGATTCCACAAGTTTTTACATTCGTCTGTAAATAATGCGCGATAGTATTTTGCGATCATTACTTGTTAAACTGACAGTTCTGTAATTTCTCATTTGTCTGCACTTTTTAGGAATTTGTCTCACTACATTCTTCTTTAAGTCTGAGGTTCTTGCCCTGTCTCTTACATCTTGCATACCAGGTGGAACAATTCCTTCATGGCTGGCTCTCCTAAGATAACAGTTCACACGGAACATTACTCCAGGAGCCTTGTTTCTACTCAAATCTTTTAGTTCTTTGTCAAATTCTTCTCGCAGTATCGTATCTTCTACTTCATATTCCTCTACTTCGTCTTCCATTTCTAGAATACTGTCTTCAAGTTTATTTTCTTTGTACAGACTCTATACATTCCTTCGGCTTCCACCTTTCAGCTTCCTCTTCTATGCTTAGTACTGGTTTTCCATTTGAGTCGATAGTCATACCGCTGCTTTTCTGGTCTCCAAATGTCTGATTTCCTATAGGCGGTATCTATCTTTCTCCTAGTTATACATTCTACGATCTTTCATTTCTACTCAAGCCACTCCTGCTTAGGCAGTATGTACTTCCTGTCAACCTAATTCTTCAGACATTTTTACTCCCTTTTGCCTGACTGTATTTTTAGATTCTTACATCAATGAATTTCAGTGTCTCTTGTGTTATCAAAGGATTTTTAATAGGCTTTATCCTGTCTATATGATCCTATGCAGCCTTCGCTACACTATCTCTCAGAGCTACCCTTCTACTGTATCTTTCCCCCGCTTCCGACAATCCTTGCCTAATGCTCCCTCAAACACTATCACCTCTAGTTCTTTCAATTTGTCCAGATTCCATATCATTTTTCTACCTTTTTGCAGTCTCTTAATCTACAGGTTTTTAATCTACAGTTCATAACCAATAAGTTATGGTCAGTATGTGCGCTCCTGGATGTGTGTAAATCTTTGCCTTGCCATTATAAAGTCAATCCGGTATCTTCCAGGTATATAACCTTTCACAATGATTAAATTGTGCTTTGCACAAAATTCTGCCAGCCGATCTCCTCTGATTTCTTTTCCCAGTCCATATTCACCTTTTCCTTCCATTTCCTACTATCGATTTCCAGTCCCCCATAACAATGAAGTTATCTCCTTTAACGGACTGAATTTCTTTTATCTCAAAATATCCACGGGTGTACTGCCGGTCTATAGTGTCAAACGGGCACAATATTTCGGCGATCATACATGTCGCCATCATCAGGTGAACTGACGGACTGAGCAGGAAACGCGCCGGCACAGAGATCCGCACGCTACGGCGGCTCGAAGGGACCTGGGTTCTAGCCCGGTAGCGGGCGATTTAAATACCCTCGGCCCACGGAGCAACCCCTCCGTGGTCCGCGCCCCGCGCCGCGGTCGTAAATCTAGCAAACTTAACGGACGACCACGGCGGACAGAGCCCTCACACCGACATCTCGTCGTCGCAATCTGTTCCACTGCGCGGGGCGCGGACCGCGAAAGGGTCGCTCCGCGGGCCGAGGGTATTTAAATGGCCCGCTACCGGGCTAGAACCCAGTTCCCTTCGAGCAGCCGTAGCGTGCGGATCTCCGTGCCGGTGCGTTTTCAGGAGCTCAGTCCGTCAATTCACCTGATGGCGACATGTATGATCGCCGAAATATTGTACCCGTTTGACACTATAGACCGGCAGTACACCCGTGGATATTTTGATTATCAAATACGCCGGGAGAAACTCAAGAATCACTTTTATTTCAGTCATACAATCTTTCTATCTTCTACTCATCGGCAGAGTTAGTTGGCATATAACCTTTTACTACTGTTATCAGTGTATCGTGTGGTGCTACGATAATGGGTTCACTATAATGCGTTTCAGATATTTGCAGAAATAACGATTTGATATTGGTACTGGATTTTATGTAAACCAAAACAGGCAAAGAAAAAACTTGAAAGAGGACAAACTATCAGGGCAAGACACGTGATTTTTAACGGAAAAGTTAAGGAAAATGCGAGAGAATACTATAACAGTTTAAAGTAAAGGTATATTTATTTAAGCTAAACTGAAATATGAAAATTTTCGCTGTTTGTCAAAATATAGTCACAGATAATCTGCGGGAAAACAGTAGGTTCGTTAAAAGAGCTGCAGGGCTTCAGCTTCCTGCAGCAAAGCAGACACTACCGCGCATGCGCGGTACCGATGACGTCAGTCGGGCTGCAGCGCCGGCCACGGGCTGCAGGAGGTATTTTCCCTGTAGCCGGGAGCCTCCTAGAACAGCCGGTAGGCTGCAGCAACCTACAGGATTGCTCAGAACATGAATTTCCGTACTGCGCATGCGCGGTAGCAGCCCTGCAGCTATTTGAACCAACCAAATATTTCATACAGTGAATATTTATATTATTCTTTGGCCGACCAGCCGGGTAGTATTTGTAATTTTATTTTTCTGTTCCAGAGCGTAATACAGTTTTCCGGTTTGCATGAAGCAAATAAGTTTTGTTCCTGTACTTCGCTCTATTGGTGAAAGAATGCAGGAAGCTTCCTGCAAATTGGTGACACCGGAGTTACGAAGAGAAACATCACAAGCAAACCGCGAAACGAAGTGTGTTCGCGTCGTGAAATCCAGAACAGAGGACTGGAAGAAGAGTTTTTACGTATGTAAAACGAGATGATCTAACAAATCGCCAAGGTAATAGTTTTACGACAAAATAAATACGATCGGTATATTTCCTGCAGACTAATGCGGGTTCCGCTAAGAAGATGAAACGATTACGTAAGGTTCTACCGGAAAATAGAGGATATAAAATGCAGAATGGCAATGGGAAGAAAAGCATTTTTGAAAAAGAGAAATTTGCTAACATCGAATATTAATTTAAGGGTAAGGAAGTCTTTTCTGAAGGCATTTGTGTGGAGTGTTGCCTTGTACGGGAGTGAAACATGGACGATAAGCATTGCGGACAGGAAGAGAATAGAGGCTTTTGCAATGTGGTGTTACAGAAGAATGCTGAAGATTAGGTGGGTAGATCGCATAACTAATGAAGAGGTACTGAACAGAATTGGTGAGAAAAGGAATTTTTGGCATACCCTGGCTAAAAGAAGGGATCGCTTGGTAGGACACATTCTTAGACATCGGGAAATCGTAAATTTAGCATTAGAGGGAAGTGTGTGGGGGAAAAATCGCAGAGGGAGACCAAGAGACGCGTATAGTAAGCAGATTCAAGTGGATGTGGGTTGCCGTTCTTATGAGGAGATGAAAAGGCTTGCTCAGGATAGAGTAGGGTGGAGAGCTGCATCAAACCAGTCTCTGGACTGAAGACCATAACAACAACTACCGGAAAATCCCAAATTACGCAAAACTACGTTAACAGTGATTATAGAAAGTTCGCGCAGTTAACAGTTTAAACGCACGGGCAGTTGAAACATTCTGAAACCACCACACAGTAGTGGTACCTACACTTAATGACAATGTACTTAAAATGTCCAAGTCATTAAGACAACGAATGAAACGAGTGCTTCATTTCGAGCACATCGGCGATAGATTATCAGAATTCTTCCGACATGAGGAGCAGAGTAGAAGAGGCAGCAATGACAAATGGAACATTACAACGAATTTAGCTAATGCTGCTGTTTTGGGGGGACTAAACATCTAGGTCAACAGTCCCCTGTTCCCAGGTAAGAGCTCACTACCAGAGGCTAAAAACAGAATGGAGAAACTCAAAAGGGACAGACTGACAAGGAACAGTTCGCTAACACAAAAGAAATAGGTAAAAAACAAGCCAGGAACTATGTTAAAAACTGGACAGCAGAATACTATGGCTGGCCGATCGCAAAGATAAAGGATGAGCCAGCTAATTTACATAAGAGTCTTTAAAAGTCTTACCGCTAGATAGAGTTGTAAAACATAAAATTTAAAACCGAGTTAGCCATGGAGGCATCGTCGCCTATAACGGTAGCGCGTCTGGTAGATTAAAAGATTGGTACTGTCTACTTTTAGCCAACTTGAAGCAGAGGATTGACTACTGTATACACTGCACCATATATCTACACGGATGGGGCCTCACGGCGAAGGAGACAGCCGTGAGTTAACCATCTATGTCCAATACGGAGACTGAAGAGGACAACCGACACTACGTATGGGCCGCAGTGAGCTGTGGGTAGCTTCACCGTCCAAAGCTTATTTGGAGCACTCGTGTAGACCATTCGGTGCTCCAAGCCTCACACACCTTCCGGAGCAACGCCAATTTAAGATCTGGTTCCGTTGCGTCAATGTCTAGAGGTGGTGCCATAGTGGCCTGCTTGGCCAACCAATCAACATGTTCATTCCCTGGTATGCCAATGTAGCCTGGGATCCACAGAAAGACCACAGAATTGCCAGATCGGCTGCGAGACTATAGAATATATCTCACCAAGAACTGGACCCTGTGGGACACCGTTTCCTTGATAATGAGGTGAGCTGAGAGAAGTACCAACACGAACACGAAAAGAACACAACACGAGGAAGTTCTGTAGGAATACAGGAAATACAGTGTAGACAGTATATGGTGGCACCAGGTGGTGTCGCACGCCTTTCAGAGATCAAAGAAGATGGTAACCAGATGTTCGCGGCGAGTAAAAGCTGTACGGATGGCCGACTCCAGCGACACGAGATTGTTGGTAGCGAAGAGGTCTTGACGGAACCCACCTTGTTATGGGTCCCCAGTCCCCGGTCCTTGAGGATCCATGTAAGCCTCTGACTCACCATTCAAGGAGCTTGAATGGAGCTTTGGTGAGGCTAATCGGTCGGGATCTATCAGCCACATGCGGATCCCCAGGCTTTGACACTATCACGCCATTGGGATGGGAAAATACCCCCAGCCCAGCGACGATTGAGCAGGGTGAGAAGCTGGTGCTTAGAGTCCGCTGATAGATGACGGAGGCACTTACTGTAAATGCGATTGGGTCCAGGAGAGATGTCAGGGCAGGCAGCAAGGGCACTTTCATACTACCACTCAGATAAGGGATGTTTTACATGTCCCAGTGTCGTGTTTGGAAAGTTATTTGTCACACCATTCGTTCTTTAAGGGCGTAGAAATCTGCACCATAAGCAGTAGTCACAGAGATGCGAGCATAACGGTCTGCCTGGTGCTCAGCTTTGGCGACAGGGTCAGTATAGATCGTACCCTGACTGCTGACCAGGGGAATCCCATCGATGGATGGTGCCCGAAGAGGCGTCGGACTTGCGACCACACCTGTGAAGGAGAACTGCGAGAACCAACGGAGGCAACATACTTCTCCCAGGAGTCCCTCTTACTTTGATGGGTCACTAAGCCCATGCTCAGACGCTTTAAGGCAATAAGATCTACAGAAGGATGGCGTCGGTGGCGCTGTAGTGCACGCCGACGCTCCTGGATGACTTCAGCCATCTCGTGTCCTCTAGGGTACTGACTTGCGGTGGAGTGAGCCGAGTGTGGGGGAAAGTTTTCTCAGCTGAAGAAACGATGGCCTCCGACCTGCTGAATAGCGGCATCAACATCAGCCAGAAGGGGAGAGGGAACCACAACAGCTGAGGAATAAGCTGGCCAGTCAGCCCTATGGAGGGACCAGTGAGGCAGACGGTCAGCAGGCAGACAATGGAAGCGACAGGAAGCTAGGAAAATGGTCGCTGGCACACAGGTCGTCGTGGACCCTCCAAGTGAGACATGGGAGACGACTAGGGCTGCACGCAGACAAGTCTATGGCGGAATATGTTCCATACGCTACACTAAAATGCATAGAAGCACCGGTAGAGGCAGATGTTCTGCTGCGTCAGTAGAGTCGTCATCTCTAAACCAGGCCGACGTCTGTGTGCCACCGCACAAAGTGTAGTGGACATTATTGAAATCCTCCGAAAGAAGGGTGGGGAAGTTGGGCAACCACAGCAGCGAGGTCTACAGGAGAAATCTGGTGGAAGGTATACAGAACATACAGTAACATCTTGGAATGCCCAGAGCTTAACAGCGACTGCCTCTAGGTGCTTAAAGAGGCGCAGCAGCGCTTGTGAGACAGGCAAGGATGTAGATGCAAACCACCAGAAACACTGCCATAGACTGAACGACTTTTATAATAGCCCTGATAGCCCCGAACGGAAGGGTTACTCTGGCCACGAAACCAGGTTTCCTGTAGGGCCAAACAGAACACAGGGAAGTGGCACAGTAACTGCTGCAGCTCAGCCAGATGGTGGAAAAAACCGCCGCAATTCCACTGCAAGATCTCTTTTTCACTGAGCTGAAGAGCCGTAATTTGAGGGATAAAATGGTTTTTCCGCAGGGACACCTGCTGCCAACTCGAACTGCAGGATCGAGAACCATGGGTTCTGGTGATCCTGTTATGGCGAGATTCTCGGGGGACGTGAAGATCTCCACCTCGTCTTCAAGGCCGAAGAAGTAATTGGGCGTTTCTTTCGAGCCACTGAAGATTATTTATTCTTATCCTTTGTCCTCTCGCTGTCCCTATGGTGTTAAGGGCTGGGATGGCTTCTCAGGAGTGGCATCAGAGACGAAGAGCCAGAAGCCCTTCGACTAGCAGTTTGCCGATCCTTCAACCATAGGCCGGGATCCCCTGGCGCACTTTTAGAATCCTCAGAAGGGAACGTCTCGAGGGACCCCTTCCGAACGAGAGGTGCCGGAGGAGGCTGTTGCTTCTCTGGCTGAGGGTTGGGGACTGGTGTCTCCGATGGTTGGGGAAGTTGCCCCCACAACAGGTGGTGGAGCAGTAGATGGAGGAACGCTCACACCCCACAAGGGGGCAGTGGAAGATTTATGGCCTCCAGGGCCCACAGGAGGAGGCGACACCTTGTTACGAGTCATACCCATAGTGCACAGGGACGACGTTACAGCAGCAAAAGAGATTCAAGTTCACTGTATGGAGTCACTCATACTTTGCCTTGTTATATGATAGCCGGTCCAAGGTCTTTATTTCCATGATCATTCACTCTTTGTGTAGAATTGTACAGTCCAGAGAGCAAGGTGGATGTAGATGCTTACAGTTCACAGACTGGAGGTGGGTTGCACAGAGCGTCCGGATGAGATGGACGCCCACATGCCCTGCACGTAGGGCTGCAAGTGCACTGGGAGGACATATGCCTGACCTTTCAGCACCTCATGGGGGGCGGGACGTACGGCTTGTCGCACTGGTAGATCACCACCTTGATTTTCTTGGGCAATGTATTGCCTTCGAAGGCAAGGAATGCACCAGTGACAATCCTATTACCTCTAGGTCAACTATAAATATGCCTGACAAAGTGAAGAGGTCTGCATTCCAGGTTTTTGCACAACTTTGTCGGACTTTGACAAATCGTGGTGGTAAATAAAACCTTTGACCATATGGAGCTTCTTGGGGGCATGACACTGACGGAAATATCGCCCAGCTTGTCGCAGGCCAATAATGCCCTCGACTGGGCTGGAGACGCTTGGAGACTGGCTTGGTGGACAAGAAAGACCATCTGTGCAGGAGCAAACAAGGTATTGCGGCGAGTACGGTTGGGAATGGTTGAAGGCCCTGCGTTACTTCCATGGCGTAGGAATACGTAGTTAACGCTCGGCGTTTTGGGTAAGGATGGGGAAGGAAGTTGGCCGTGCCCTTAAAAGGAACCATTCCGGCATTTGCCTGGAGTGATTTAGGGCAATCTCGGATAACCTTAATCTCGATGGCAGGAGGTGGATTTGAACCACTTTCTTAACGAGTGCAAATAGGCGGGCCGTCACTAAGTGAAGCTAGGCCATGCACCAAAATTAAATGGCACCACACACATTCTGAAAATTAAATCTAACACAATGCAGCAATCTTACATCTACTTCATGTCAATAAGCAGCAAACAGCAGTTAATCTTTTGTTACTATTAAAATCTCACCGTAATTTTTACACGCAATAAAATAAGCGAATTGTAAGCTTAGTATGGTCATAGTATGGTCATTACTCTTGTTTCTTGTCCACGTAACTGTAAAATTATGTAATTATGATAATTCTTTAAAATTAAATGAACTGGTGACTACTTATTGATGAACATTATCTGAGAAAATTTATTGCTTCCAACAATGTCATGCTTGCAATTACCAACTGGATAAGTTATCGGCTGTAATATTTTAACACTATTTTTACATACTGCATTAGCCTGTCCCTGATCACAAAATAACTGAATTTTACGATCAATAACAGGTAGTTAAATGTTAACTAAAAGTTTACTGATTTGCACAACATTACGTTTACTGACACTTTTTTATAATTGAAATTTTCATTCCTAATCAGCTTAATACACATTTCGCATTATCACTTTCAATATTGCATGATTTGTCCTTGGATAACAATGAGGATTGGACCAGTCTGGTACATGTCTTAAATATTGTGAACACTTTTCTCTAATTTTGTTTCCCTATTGAGTTCAACAGTTTTAATGCGCTGGCTAGCTGTACATGTTAGAAGAAGACTAATTGGCTGGATCTTACTTTTGCGATGTGGTGTGGTGTGCGTCGTGGGTCATTGTTGGCTTTGACTATGTTGGCTCAACAGGCTGCTCTTGGCGGCGGAATATTTGCAATAAATTTCTTACGTGCCTCTTTGACTGCTTGTCCTGTGCCCAAAAGCAATTACGCCAGATTAATAAATTCCTGTTGCACTGTGCCGACAACATAACTACGTCACACCAGATCTGAGTCCAGCTACTACGACTAACGCGCTACTCAACTAGTAGACTACTGCCTATGGATGCAAACGATACATCGATATATCGCCGACAGAAGTCCAAAACTATCGACATCGTTCAACAATTGATTGCCAACTCCATTACTACTTTATTAGTTGCTCAGCCAGCGTCAGATCAACTGTGTGTTCCTGCTTTCGTCGCTCAACGCTGTTTTCATACTTTTGAAATAATAGGTAAGTGAAATATGAAACATCATTTACTCACCTTTGTTGCTATTCTCTCAGTTCTGCAGTCACCTGTTCGAGTGAAAACAATAGTATGTTTCACTTTTGTTGGACAGTTTGCACGCGTACATATAGCTAATTAGCCACAAGTGTAGTAGTTTGCTATCGTGAGTTTGTTGTGTGCAGCAGTAAGTGGTCAAACGCAAGGACTACCAATTTTATAAATCCGAATCTAGAGTTCTATGGGGTATTGAAAGTAATGCACACAAACATCGCAACTGTAATATCACACCGATGATTTCAGAACAAAAAAAAAAAATTTCGAGATCAAACCTATGTCAAATGCGAAGCAAAAAAATTGCTTAGGAAGAGGGGCTCTTCAATAATATGGTTTGCATTTGATGTCAAGTTCAGTTATAAATCTTATATTTCGAAATTCCCTTTATGAAACCTGTCAGTATCATGAGACTCATTGATTAGTGCGCTTGTAAGTACTTTAACTTCTGGCTAGTTACCAGTAGCTAAACCTGAAGGGTAACCACCAGTCTAATTTTTCTTGTACCGGTAATTATTAGATTAGTGACTGTAGAAGTTTTTGGAACTTCACGACACTGGAGAAGGCAGATATTGCAAAGACAAATCCCAAATCCTTAAAAGCTTTCATGGTTATTATTTGTCATATTGCATCTTTGAGTCTTACTCGTTTTTTTACGTCGATCTTTGATCTGATGTTTGTCCAGCACGGGCTGCTGGCATTGCTGAAATTTCACCCTCCAAAATCAGTGGAATCGAATCTTTGACAGTGTTACTCAGTCGGACTGATATCGTACTGTCAAAACGTCAATTAAAACAACAAAAGTCGACGAAAAATCTGAGACAAAAGCCAACAAGCCAAGTATAACAGATTTTCATTTCAGGAAGGTACATGACAAACGTCATTAATGAATATTCATTTTAAAAATACATTGTTAAGTAATAACTTAAAGAGGCATAATGTTTAATTTTCTCCATGTCGACAAAGAAAAATGCAATACGTCAACAAAACAAGTTATTTCGCATGTTATGAACAAATCGATGTAAATCCCAAGTAAAATCAGCGCAATAGGTAGCGAAACCTTATTCCCAACTTATTTTTCATTCTAATCTGACATTTCGCTGCGTATTCGTAGCCTAGTGAAAGAACAAATAAGGCAAATACTTTCTGGCAACACAGCTTCATTTCAGTGTGTTTTTCCTAATATTTCTTAAACGTATGGAAACATCGGAAAAACATCTATGTATCGTTTTTCAGAGCGATGTTTTTTAACATTGATATTTTTCCACAGGAACATCGATGTTTTTATCAATGATGTTGCATCTCTACAACTGCCGCGCCACAGCGTCCCAGCGGACAAAACTCAACCAAAGATTCTTACAGTATCAATCCCTGTCTAGGCCAGCGTGTCTACTACATTCATACAAATATTTTATTTACAATATGAAAATTTGCATACAAATTTATCAGATACCGAATACAATCACATACAAATTCGAAACATATACACCAATTCACATAAGTATTTGCATAATACATTTACCATTTTTCACGAGTAAACCCTAAACCTGTCACTGCATTGTTACATAATTTCGCTTTCACGTCATAGCGGACGCGGTAAACACTAGGCCGTTGTTCCATAGCAGCAGGACGCAAACAAGCTTTGCCGGCTGGCTGCAGCGGCAGCGGTGTTACGTAAAGAGGCGGCTGACCATGTCTGCTGGCAGAAGCCGCAAGCGGACCACGTGGCCACAGAATAGGGAGCATACAGAAAGGAAAGCTGGGGCGGCGCCTTTGATCTGTATGTCACCAAACGTTGCGCTCGACGCCATATTGTAAAGCAGTAAACGCAGAACTATAGCCACTTAGTACTTTGGCTGGAAATGGGCTCTTTACGAACTGCAGCTAATCTCTCCGACTTTTACGAAAGGAAACGAGTTTTCATTATGCTCTCATCTATTTTGCGCCCTCTTCTTGCACCTGATTGTAATCCAACAAAAAGAAATAGGCCTAAATTTTAATACAACTACGAAAATGTACGGTGGAATCAATGATCGTTTTATTTGGTGCTTATCTCTAGAAAAATCCCAAACAACGCGGAGTTATGTTTGGGAAATTAGTTATAAACAAGAAAATGACTTTACAACTGCCAGGTTTTATTTGACAAGAATAAATTCGCACAAAATGATGACTCAGACTTAGCAGTACAACGTGATTACACAGAACGTATGACGTCTGGGCATATATAAAAGTTGTATTTGTTTTGGGAGTATCTGTCAGCCACAGAGTATCAGAAGAGCATTCGTTGCCAACATTAGCACACTACGCCTCCAATGCATTAAGTAAAATTTTACCTGCCAACTTACGCACTATTCTTTGTCATTCATTTTATATTATTCCCTGCAACGTTAAACTTATAAATGTACTTCAACATTTCGATGCTGTTGAACTGTTGCAGCAACAACAGCGAGAGCTATAATCAAGAGAAGAATCAACGCTACTTTTAATAATTATGCACACGTTGCTCTCATTCGAAGCTGATAACATTTAACTTTCACTAAACATATAGCGACGTTCACTTACTGCTCAGCATCTTTTGGGAAGGTGAAGAAACTTATATCCTTATTTGTATTCGAATTATTGCGGCAATTAGGTGCCGGCCGCGGTGGCCGAGCGGTCTGCGACGCACCAGCCACAGTCTGCACGGCCACTTCGGTCGGGGGTTCGAATCCCCCCCTCGGAGCATGGATATTTGTGCCGCCCTTAGTCCCTAAACTACTTATCAACTAACTAAGACTGATGACCCCGTAGTTAAGTCCCATAAGCTATACAAACATTTCAACATTTGATTTGGCAATTAGGTGCTGAACACCATCGGCCGCCTTTTCTTTTATTGCTGCTCATAATAAAAACGGAACAGCTCAAACTACTGACACACAGTTCTTTCTTTTCACTGAACCAAAAACGTGTTTACTTTTATGTGATTCAGGCAGTTAAAATACAGAATTAACAAACAAAGACGGCGCATTGCCACGCCACAGAGTAGGGAGTGATCACACGTTTACTGCTTTTCAAGATGGCCGATTCCGCGCATGCGCACTAAATTTTGGACGACGGACTGCAGCGGGAGTTTCCTTTCTGTATACTCATTCTGTGACGTGGCTCAGGCTGACAATATGTGCCAAGGCCGAAAGCGAAATCTGCTCTCAGCAAAAATTTCTCTGCTGGCTTACCATTATGTCTCTCCAATGAAAGTTAAAGAAGAAATATAGGTACTTTTAAAATAGTTCACATGAATGATAGACAATTTATCTACAAGAAAATATGGGGAGGCAATGTAAGACGAAAGAAGACCGTTGTTTACAAAACTGAGTAGAAATTTTGTAGGAAAGAATTTTTATATTGCACCAAAGCTGCTTTTATTTACATGCCGACTAGTTCCGGGATTTGCCCATTTTCTTAGGGCGGGCGCACACGGGAGTGTGTGTCGCGCCACTATTTCGTCTTTATTGCTTTCCTGTTGCTTCGGTTTTTGAGAGCTCGCACACAATGAGCAACTGTTTCCTGACAGCTGACTCATTTTCAAGGGTTACTGTAGTGCAGTCGACCAGTGCAGAGATGGTTTTGAGACTGCAGTGGTTTGTGTTCTTATCATTCGACAAGAAACATAGTAAATTGAAACGCTTGACATTTTTGTAGATTTTAATGAAAGAAAAATGAAAAATTTTAATTCAGTTACTTTATTTTCGAAACTTCATATAATAGTTTCCTTTCAGGTATCTAGCAACTGAATCAAGTTTCAACGATCTTTCACACAACTACTTGATTGTGAAAGAAACATGCACTGCAATCTGGAATGTTTTGCAACCTATGGTTATGCCAGAAAAAAATTTGAAGACTGGTTGCACATTGCTGAACAGTTCTATAAAAACACACATTTCCCCAACATCATAGGTGCTATAGACGGAAAATAGAATACAATCTCAAAGTTCTGGCTGATTTTTCTTAATTATAAAAAATTTGTGGTGTTGATGGCTTGGGTCGATTCTGATTATCAATTTGTCTTCATAGATGCTGGTGTGAATGGAGCAGCAGGAGATCCCTCGGTTTTTAATAATTCGAATATGGGCAAAAAGCTGCAATGTAACCTGCTGAACATACCGAACGATTGAACCGAAGGCAAACCAATGACTTTTTGTTTGGTTGCTGATGAAGCTTTTGGTTTATCGAGGCGCATTTTGCGCCCATTTGCTGAAAAAATGCTA
Organism: Locusta migratoria; assembly: GCA_026315105.1. Lineage (NCBI taxonomy): Eukaryota > Metazoa > Arthropoda > Insecta > Orthoptera > Acrididae > Locusta > Locusta migratoria. The sequence continues at coordinate 976,261,715 of CM048744.1, read as the reverse complement.
ATCCTATTAAAGAAAATTTTCAATCTTAGGCATACAAATGCTCGTCGTATGGTTGAATGCACATTTGGCATACTGGCGAACAAATGGCGTATTTTCCATAGACCTCTTGATGTTACCCTCGATTTCTGCGATACACTAATGAAAGCATGTTGTGTGCTCCACAATTTTGTGCGCATAAGAGATGGAATCAACTTTACAGATATGGCTTATGAATGTCCACTGCAGAATACAGACTAACTCCAGGATAGAACATCTGTCAATATATGCAAGTATTTTGCAACGTATGTCCCCTGGAGAATCTGTTCCATGGCAGTACGATGGACTGATTTCACTACGACTCAACATTGAAAAACTTATCAAGAAGTTTATTTCTGTGGAGAATTGTCCCCAGGTCGTACTCCATACGTTTACACACACTTCTTCCCATAGTTTTCTTTTTAGCCGGCCGCGGTGGCCGAGGGGACTGAGGCGCTCCAGTCACGGTCTGCACGGCCACTACGGTCGGGCGTTCGAATCCCCCCTCGGGCATGGATATCTGTGCAGTACTTAGTATAAGGTAGTTGATAAGTAGTTTGTAAGTTTAGGGACTGATGACCCTGTGGTTAAGTCCCATAAGCTTAAACATTTGAACATTTGAGTTTTTCAAATTAGCGTCAGAATAATCTTTTTAAGTTTTACTGAACAATGCAGGCCTCTTCTACTTCGTTTATGAGCAGTTCACTATCGATGTCTTCATCCCTCAACAGCCCTTTTACAGACTTTAAAGTTTCCAGCTGCAGACAACAGACGGCAACTACACTGTCGCCCGCGTATAGCCCATGGGAGGGCGGACTGGACAGAAACAGTTGGCAGTTGCGTCGCCCCTCTGTCGGCAGCCACAGCAACTGAATAGTTGTGTCGCCGTCGCGTCGCTCCGTGAGCGCTCTTCCATATGATTGTACAGTCTGTGGAAAAGACGAGACAGTTGCGCGACAAAAAGTCTGCCGTGTGCGCCCGCCCTTAAGCCACCGATTATAAAGAAAGTTTCAGAGGGGTACATGAATATGGCAATGTTAAATTGTATTTACAAGTTGATATTACATTTATATATATTTTATTTGGATACTGCTCAGGTCACGCTGTTTCTTATAAATACTTTGTTTTTGTTAAATTTAAATATTCATTGCTTTACTTTGTTTGTGGCAATATCGCTGGTTATATGCAGCGTGACGAAGTTCCATTACAAATATTCATACAATAACTTTTTAGTTTTCATTCCGAACTATATAAAGTGTTACATTGCTTTTGTGTATTGTAATGTAGTAGCACAGCAATATTGTCCTTATGATTTATCGTGTCTTGCTGCACGTTTGGAAGTATATTACCGTAGAATGGGTTGTGCTTTATATGCTGGTCAAGGTGGTCTGGAAATTTTTGATAAATTTTTATTGCAGATTTCCGCTCGATCATTTCACACCAAAGTAAAACAGCGTGATCTAAGCAGTATCCAAATAAAATATATAGGAATGTAAGTAATTACGACTTTTACATACAATGTAACATTGCCATATTTATGTATTTTTCTCTAAATCTCTGTAATAAGTGGCTTAAGAAAATGGGCAAAGCCCGAAACTAGTCAGTATTTAAAATAAAAGCTTTGTTGCAATATAAAAATGTTTTTCTTACAACATTTAAGAGCTGCAAAACACGACGTATCAAAATCTTAAGTAGAAATTAATTCGTTGAGGTACAAGAAGGATCGTACATAGTCCCTGAACTACAGAAACACTCGACCTTTACACAGAATTTAAGGAAACTGACTTTTTTAAAAGAAAGGCAATCACTGCAGCTAGCTGACAAAGATAGTCTGCGTCTTTCACTGCACGTCGTTGCGTGTACAAAGGATTGCTTCCTTTTATTCCTCTAATTCACCCGGTCTACAAGTGAATAAATGACAAATAGTTTCAATGCTTATATCAAGCTATGTAGTTTTACAGTTAGCCCCTAACTGTAAAATTCAATGCTTGTATGAAGCTATGTAAACATTTTGATGTCATTCACTTTTAGACGGTCACAAAAACTACACTCTTGTTAACACTGTCACATTCAAACAAGAACAAACTTCTGTTAAAAAGTACCATATCTTTGAATGAAAACCTTTGTTAATAAAACTAGTTGTGAAAGCGCATGCTAGCTGCTGGTGAAGTGTTGTGATATTGACAAACCAAGTTACTATTAAAAAAGCGAGTGATGTGGTACCATATTGCAGCCAAATCTCCTGACAAATGGAAGCCTACTGCAAAATCCGTCCATAAAGCCATAGTAATAGCCTATAATGATGTATTAAAGCATGTCAATTACCTACCACAGAGCTAGCACCCAGCATCTCGCTACGAAATGACCCTGTAAACCTCCTGTACCATCTGAAGAAGAACTTGAAAAAGTTCAAAAAGCGGTTCATGGAATAAAGCAAGCTCCATCTCATGAAAGTGACTGATTGCGTGTTTCTGTGCCTAGATTATACTATCAGTCACGGGTTCTCTAACATCCAATATGGATAATCTATTCTTAAAGGTCTCAACATAACTTGTCAGTTTACAAGTTAGGAGATTGCCAAAGCACTGATAATACAGAACCTGACTGAATAAGTCCCAAAGCAATTTACTGACACTAAACACGGCCAATGTATCTTCATATTTCAGGAAAATTGCACTTAGTCTTTTGTGCCGAAAAGAAAGTTGTCACTTATGTCTTCGATGCATCATGATGGAAATGATGAAAATACAGGAAATGATAAATTTCCGTCTAATCTTAACTAATGGTGGAGAAGACGTGGTAGGTGGAATGAGTAACATTTGGCTAGAAACGAGAAAATGGCCAGTGGTTTGTTTACATCACGAACACAGCTACGATCAATGCCTCTATTTCAATTCAGATCTGAAACAACTGAATTTTAGGCAGCTTTCTTTTGCTGATTTTGCAAGAATCATCAGCAAAGAGAAACGTCAATATTGCCAAGAAAGTGACAGAATTTGGCAGCTTTGCCATGTGCAGACTTCGCTGCGACGCTGTGCGGACTGGAAAAGCGAGAACAAAAACCAGATGCTTACGTAAAAACTCCAAGAAAGGTGTTTGCCTTGACCACTGTTACTCCGTGCCAAGACTTGTCTTCATTCCGCAGGCTGGTTTGATGCAGCTCTTCACGCTACCCTGTCCTGTGCAAGTCTCTTCATCTGAGAATAAGTTTGGCAATCTACATTCTTTTGAATTTGCTTATTGTATTCGTTCGTCGGTCTCCCTCTATGACTTTTACCCCAGACTTCCTTCTAATGCTAAGCTGACAATTCCTTGATGGTGCTAAGACTACCGACAAAATTTCACATCGAGTATATGCATTATTTTCGCAACAGCTAATTTGTATCTAAATTGTGTCTTTGTCCAAAATTAAAATTTCTCTTACATATATACATTAAAGTGATCTTACTTCATTTACTAATCCTTCCTTCAAAATATCTAAATGCAAATTCAAATTGTTGGAAACAGCGAGGGTCTGGTAGACCAGCTGAGTGCGCTAACGTCACGTGCAGCGCCGAGATGAGTAGCTAGCAACCATGAGTAATTAGTGTTTCAGGGCGCTAAGCTGGTAGTGTATCAACTAGCAAGTAGCAACCGTCGTACCAACAATGCGAATTCGTATTCGCGGGAATTTCGTAAGACACATTAGACAGTATTTTAACAAAAACTTACGACTTTTCGCCAATCATCACAAACTATAAGCACTGCCTTGAATTTAGACTTTTTGGCCCACTTTGGGTTACGGTAGTAACATTAGAAGTAGGCCTTTGCGATAGTTTTGACAGCTCGAAATTTAAAATAACGGCTTAACTATTCATCTGACACGAAAATTGAGTAACCGAATTTGTAGAGGAGAAAATTCTCTACAACTTAGCTCCCTTACGTTTTTTCATATCTCTTAGCGTTTCAGAAATATTTGTAAAAATAACGGAGATTTGACACCTTCCATTGAATTAACGCAAACCAGCCGTTCGGAGATGTCACGTGACATTCCTCGCCCAGAACTCCCTCTGGCATACGCCATCTTTCATTGCGTATTTGATGGTTTTCTTATTGTAACTTACACGTTGTCATTTCAAAGCAATGGCGCACTGAAGAATTAACAAAAACACATCGTTCTTTGTACGATAAATAATCTAGTGTCTACAAATGACATTAGCATCAGTTAACAACGGCCATCAATAGTGTTAGATTAAAGGACTCACCTTTTCATCGATAGTCTTAGCATAGTGGGCAAGGCGTTGGACTATGACGCTATAGGTCGGTGGATCGGAACGCGCCCGTACCTAATTTTTTTCCTAAAAGGGTTTAAGACAATTTATTTATTATTTAGATTATTAATTTGGTCCAAAATGTTTGCAGGAACTTATAAAACTACAAATTTAAAGTGGGCCGTAAAACACGTCAGTGCGATTTTTTCAGATGCACCAATAAGCTGTTTTTGATCGGGAGCTACTTTTTGGGGAATCCCTAGCTGGAAGCTGTCTCGCGTCCGTATACGGAGAACTTTTTGAATTCGACGCAGTTTCGCCTTAGAAAAGTCGTGAAGTGTCTTGCCTTCCTAGGGTTGTCAGGATTTGTTGCTAGTGAACCGGGACGTTTCTCTAAAATTAACAACGGCCATAATAAACCGGGACACTTAACGTTAAAAAATTGAAATATTTGTGCAAATTACTGCTGTATTCAATTGATTTAGTAAAATTAATACGTAAATCAACATTTCATACATTTGTCATCTTTCACATTATCTGCATTTTGAACTTTGCAGAGATCTTTCCGCTGTATGATGTATTCGTAAAACTTAGAGCAATTCATTTCATAATTAAAAACATTTAATTATTGCTTCGAGCGTTGGTACTTTTGTTTCGTTCCTCAGCCCATTGTACATTCATGAGAGAAAATACTCGTTCCATGTTTGCATTATGCCCTGTAATACTGAAGACGAATTCGCACAGATTCAGCAACTGAGAATAAATACTGTTCTTGGCATCCAATATGGCGAAATAAATAGGTCCATTTCTCCAGACATGATTTACTACCCTTGTTTGTTGATTTCTCATTCAGTGAACTGCTTGAGTAAAGAAAACTGGGCAAACAACAAACTCTTCTACTGACAATCCTCTAGCTTCTCCAAATGTTCTTTTCACACTCCACTCAGGTTCTGTGCCCACCAACATCCATTTAAGAATGGGAAACTCATTGAGATTTGTTGACAATTTTTCTAAATAAGCTGTAGCCTACACGTGTCATATTTTACTACATCAACATGAAATTTTTGAATTTTAACTAGTTAATGCAACCGTGAATTTTAACTAGTTAATGCAACCGTGAATTTTAACTAGTTAATGCAACCGTGAATTTTAACTAGTTAATGCAACCGTGAATTTTAACTAGTTAATGCAACCGTGAATTTTAACTAGTTAATGCAACCGTGAATTTTAACTAGTTAATGCAACCGTGAATTTTAACTAGTTAATGCAACCGTGAATTTTAACTAGTTAATGCAACCTTGTTTTAGGTGGAGCTTCTTTGCCAAACTTATTTCTGATACAGATATTCACATTTATATGTTAATGTTCTAAAATCGGCAAAAGTCATTACCTGGATACCTTGTCTAGACTATTTCGATGCGTTCAAAACCATTTTTAATGTTTAAACTCAAGAAACGGCATAGTAACCAATTTACAAAACATTGTAAAGTCCAGCTCGAGTCATTTGTTTTTAAAGCCATCGCAGTCTAAAAATTATCAGTGCCCCTCTATTTATTCATGACGCTCTTGATCGCTTCCCTTGTTTACAAAATGTGCGACTAGTAAAACTTGCTAAACTGTTGTTACGTTGATTCCATTGAACCACGCAGGCGGCATAACTGGTGGGCAGCAGTATGACGTGGCGAAGATATTTACGGAACGCTGTTTTTCTTGAGTGGCTTCGTGACTCAATAGGTCGTCTGAGCGACGTGTAATCTTATTCCCGTACGGTGGGTTCGATCGTCATTTTCACGGCACTGAAGTCGCTTTCACTTCTAAATGCGAGGCTGTAGCGCGGCCCGGATTCCGCAACCAGTTCTTGGGTCGGAATACATTTAAAAGCCTCTCAGGTGCTAGCCTACTTGGGCGCAAAATTATTAAAATACTTTATGTCCGATTAACACGTTCGCTGCGGTCACCAGTGCAGGCTGCTAACGCTCTAAGCGGACGCCCGTAAGCGCACGTACGCTGAGAGTTTTTTTGTGGTTTTAGGGCGCACAACTGTGGTCATTAGCGTCCAACACTGCCCATAGAACCGGGGTTAGAACTTAAATGGCTTTCGCCATATTTGCACGATGTATAAAAAGTAAAACTCTTAACAGAATGCGGGTTATCAGCTAAAACATCAGACAATTCTAATGGTAAACACAGGTCATGACGGAGACGATTAAAAAACGGACATTGCACTAAAAGATGGTTCACAGTAAAAGGTTCATCACAGTGCTAACATAAGGGAGCAGGACCACCATGAAGTAAATACTGGTGGCTATAACGGCAGTGGCCAATACGAAGCCGGGCCAGAACAATCTCCTCTCGGTGAGATGGTCGAGATGACGTTGACGAAAGATCAGGCATAGGTTTAATGGCCAGCAATTTGTTCCCTGACAGGGATGACCAATGTAGATACCAACGGGAGATAATACGCTGGGAGACACCAGCGCGAAGGTCAGAGCTAGTAAAAAAGGTAGATAGCTGAGGAAGGAGAACTGCCTCCTTGGCAGCCGTATCAGCAGACTCATTCCCCAACACTCCCACGTGGCCAGGGACCCACAGAAACGTCACAGTTTCGCTCGTTGAAAGAGAAGTAAGGCAATTGCGGATGCTTTGTACCAGGGGATGGGCCGGATATAGCGTGCGAAGGCTCAAGAGAGCACTCAGCGAGTCCGAGCAAATGACACTTATTGAGCTAGTTTCTCTGGACGTATTGGGTTGCTTGATATAATGCATACCGCTCAGCTGTAAAGATGGAACTCCACTCAGGAAGACGATATTTAAAAGAGACGTTGCCAAGTACAAAGGCACACCCAACACCCTGGTCTGTCTTTGAGCCATCAGTGTAAATGAACAAATTATCAAACGCTGAGAGCTGAAATCATACTGCTACGAAACCCGTAAGTTCATATTGTGCACGAACGTAATATTGGCAGCAAAAATAACGTTTGCTCAAGACGGAGCTTACGAGGCGCGTCCAAAAAGTTCCGTTTCAATTTATCTTCGCTACAGCGCTGCGATTGCAGTTCTGCACATACGCTGGAGACGATGTGTATCAAAGAGAACGTGCGCCATTTGGAGATCGCTGTCACGTACCATTTGTTGTCCTTGTTTCAAATGTCTGCGTTGATTGAAAACCCCGCCGCCTGTGAAATAAGGTCGGTGATTCCGTTTCTTAATGCGAGGAAAGTGAGACCAAGTGAAATTTATCCGCAAATTTGCGATTTTACGGACCAAATGCGATGAGTGATTCGATGGTGAGAAGATGGGTTCGACAGTTCAATGGCGGGCGTAGTGATGTGCACGATGAAGAACGAAGTGGGCGTCCACCTTTGGTTACGGAAGAACTGGTTCACGCGATTGATGACAAGATCCAGGACATCTCAAGTCTTTCGTTGGCGGTCATCACCAATGACGAGGAGCTGAAAAACTGTTTCCAACTGGTTGAAGACACAGGCGGCCGATTTCTATGAAGGTATACAAAACCTGGTGCCACGTTATGACAAATGCCTGCGAAATTTCGGCAGTTTTGTGGAAAAGTAGTTTAAGAGTTGTAGAATTTTGTGCAATAAAAATTTCTTCTGTATTTGTGTACGATTTCATTTTATTACCAAACGGAACTTACTTCCTGGACGTGCCTCGTATATAAGGCCCTGGTGTCTTGTTTCGCCGCCATTGCAAACAGTCTACTAAAGACGGAAACATACAACTGCAGACAAGAAAACGGTACGTGATATTTCGTTGGTGCCTTGCACTAATCCGAGTGCACAGCCAAACAAACTAAACTGATTACTCAGCTAGCGAACGCGTCGCTTATAAGCGTCAGCAGTTCTGGCGTTTTGATCGCGGAAACGCTTATAAGCGTCAGTCGCAGCGAACGTGTTAAGCAGAGTGGAGATGTGAGCCAAGAAATAGTTGTCCAACAATTTGATCGGAGAAAATTAACAGAACGTTCTAAAGTTCTCAGTTCAATATCAGTAGTGGTTCAGTTGTTTAACAGCCTTCTCCTGAATTTAGTAGTTTGTCATACCTGTAGTTATTTGGGAGGGGGGGGGTCTGAAAGTTAGACTAGTTTTACAATACATAATGTAAATTTTAATTATGTCAGACATGCTTTTGAGCTGGGGCCTTGTCTTGCATCCGTTATTGTATTGCAGCCCCAGGGTCAAAAGCATGAAAAACTATCTGAAGATGGATTTGTATGAACCCGAAACCTGTGAATTCAGAAAAGCATTTCTACCATACTTTTGGCTGGTCGTTTTTATTATAAACATAATAGCACGGGCACGGTTCTCACAAAAGCATTTGTCTTGAGTGTAGCGTTGTATGGGCGTGAAATGTGGAAAAGTTCACACAAAAAGATATCTTATGAAACGTGGCGCTACAGACGAATGATGTATCACGTAACTAATGATGAGGAACAGAATTAGGGAGAAAAGTATGACGTCTTATGTCAAAAATATTTTTTGTTCTTGTCCTGTCAATCTGAACATATGAGGAATAACAAGAATAAAACCCGCGTTCGGTTAAACCGAAAGACTAAACATACGATGGGCAAAAATATTCACTAAGTCAGTATTTGGTAATCCGTCCCTTTATATTACAGTACTCTGTAGACTTTCTGGCATGGAGTAAACCATCTGCAGCTACGTGGGATACTCTGCAAATCACATTTAAGCGCCTGGCAGAGGGTTCATCGAACCACCGTTATACTATTTTATCTCCCATTCCATTCGCGAATAGCGCGTGGGAAGAAAGAACACCTTAATCTCTCTCTGAGCTCTGATTTCTCGTATTTTATTCTCATGATTTCTACCTATGTAAGAGAGTCAACAATATATTTTCGCATGTGGAGGAGAATGTTGGCGATCGCAGTTTCGTAAGTAGCCCACGCCGCAGCGATAAGCGCCGTTATTTTAATGATTCCCATTCCAGATACTGTATTATTTCCGTAATGCTGTCTTCCCTGTATCTTGACAATACAAAATGAGCTGCCCTTCTTTGAACTCCATGTGTCCTGTCAAACCCACCTAATAAGGATCCCACACTGGCCAGCGATACTAAAAAAAGGACATACTAGTGTATGCAGTTTCTTTTGTAGTTCTGTTGCATCTTTTAAGGGTTCTGCCAATGAAACGCAGTCTCTGGTTCGCCCTTCCCACGACATTACATGTTAAACCAGTTCATGTGGGTACATGGATAAAATCATGGTCCCTTAGGCAACCACAAACTCTCCTTAAAAGCACTGTCTTGCTTCACAATGGGGTTCTATTCATACTACAGAATAATTTTTTATTTAGATATCCTTACTTTTGAAAAAAACTATTTACTTTTCCTATCTGCCCCATTTCCATTTTAGTGCCCATTATATATTCTGGAAATATAGTATGTGTAAGTATGACTAATATACTGGAGCTGTAGATATGTGGGAAGTTAAAACCATATTAATTCTGTTGTACCATTGGGAATATAACACAAACTTTACCACATGCTTGCAGAAGAGGTAACATGGTATCTGCGAATGGTCCAGTCTAAAAGAACTACTCCCTCAAACATACAAACCTCATACAAAAATTAAAGACCAGAGTGGTAACAGCAGAATGCTGTTCATGAGGTTCTGAGGACACTCTTGTCGTGGTTAGTTACGAGAATTTTCTTTCCATTTCAGGACGATACTAAAGATAGTCATTCGTCTTCATTTGTCGACCTTGCCTATTCCTGTATGATTTTCCCTCACTATGCAGCCGCACAATATGCATTCGCTCTTCCACTGTCGTTTCCCCACCTTTACGGGGGATGGCTCTACGTTGGTCTTTTTCGATGAGACCTATGCTTTTCTGTAGTACGAGAATAGCTGCCTTGCGTACACTTTCTGCCACAGAGCTGTACCTTCAGACTGCGGATACCTTAGCAAGCAGGGCTGCATGTTTACTTTTGTCCCGCGTGAAACACACGCCTGTTATGCTGACGAAACTATTCGTGTGGAAATTTTTTCAGCAATCAGTCGTAAAATATGTTTGTTTATTCGCAAATCTAGATTTCGACCACTGTGTGGTCATTATCAATGCTAAAATAAATACAAAAGAACCAGTTAGAATAACATGTCACGTTATAAGCCAAATGTACAAGTTTCAGTTAAAGTCAATGATAAATGATAAACATACCTTAAAAAATATTTAAAACATCTCGACCTCCATGTTGGAGGTTGCGTTCGTACTGATGCAGCTGTTACAATTCTTACACAGTTGACGTCAGCATGTGCCATTTGCGACTAAGGCGCCCTCTTTAAAGTTTCATACAAAAAAATTTATGTGAGTTATGTTTATGGTAGAAAGTTACGTTTTATTGTAATTTTAGTAGGCACTTTAAACTGTTCTGTATGTGTCGTAAATTAGACATGCTGACGCAAACTAAGAATTGTAACAAGGAGATGTTTTAAGTATTTTAGTTGTTTTAAGGTAGTTTTATCATTTTTATCATTAACAAACTTGTATAATTGGCTTATAACGTGACATGTATGTTATTCTAACTGGTTCTTTTGTATTTATTTTAGCATTGATAATGACCACACAGTGGTCGTAATCTAGATTTGCGAATGAATAAACATTTTACGACTGATTGCTGAAAAAATTTCTACAACTCAGATACAGTCGTGGAACACAAATTCCACCATGGAATCGAGCCTGATGAAACTATTCGTTCCACATAGACGTCTTCTGAAATATTCTCAGCATTATGACAAATACTCGTACACTTTCCGTGTATGCATTAGTCACAACTAACCGCGCGAGACGCACGTGACTTGTCTGAATACTCTTGTCCGCCTCCGTATGTATGAGGACTAATGGAACGCTGTACCGTCAAATGCCACCAGGCGTTCAGTGATCAACTGATCCACACCAAAATTGTATGGGCTGGTATTCCAGCATCTCCTGTTAGTTGGAAGTTGCGCTAACCACTTACGCTTCAGCTGTGACCTTTGTTACTCCCAACGTCACTGACTACCTTGGCATGTCTCTCGCCCGATCCATATTCCATAGGTCACATTACCAGAGTAATGGCCCCACTATTCTAGACTTCGGTGATTGCCACAGCGATTCTGACATGTCCGAGGGAACACTATAGAAGTTATATTCGCCCTCCAAGTTGTATGTTACTAATTTCTCGTTCGACCGACAGTATCATTCGACAATCAAGAACCAGTAACAAAGAAGACTGGTTGAGGAAACCGGAGGTAAACACGAGCATTCTTTTGCCTCAAGTTTGTTTATTAACAGCGAAAGTCACGAAAACACTCACCGAACTATAGGGTGTTACGTATAGGAAATAATATAGATCCTGAGTTAAAAACCTCACAATAAGTCACTAGGATTTTTTTTGAACGATAATATTTTAAATTTTGTGAACCTAACAGTTTGTCTAACGATTATATCAGTTTCGAACTATTTACGAAAAACTAGAATTATCTATTAAGTTTTGGTAAACCAAACATCTTTATGAACATTTTTTCACTTGTAAATTTTCATTACCTTAAAAATTTGGTAAAATCTTGAATTTGAAGATCGATTATAAGACGTCAGGTGCGGACTCGTTCGTTTAATTAAACTGACAGCTGAAAAGTTATTGTATCACTTAGCCGCCGTGCAGCGACATACGCGCCACTTTAATTTATTGCATGAATGGTAACCTTTCTTACCAACTTTTGTAACCAGTTATTTGTTAACCACTAATTCGAACTGTATACATTTCTTTAAAATTTGTAGTCTGTTTTGAAACAATTTGTAAACGTGACGTCACGTCACGTAACGTATTTGCAACATTGTCGCCAAAATCTAGGTATTTAAACATGCCGCTACTGACGGCAAGCGTCAGTTGAGGGCAGTTTAAGCTTTACACAAGTGTGTACAGTCTGTAGTGATGGAAGACAAACATCTAACATCTAACAACGACTATTTTCGTAGAAGAACCTTTGAGAATGTGCTGCAATTAACTTTATGAAGATTTTTTTTTTAAGTTTGATTCGCTGTGTGGCTTTCAGTGCTTTAGTAACAAGCAACCCTAGCGACGACCTAAGCCCCATTCACGCAGGCCACGCAACGTCTCAACGGGACAATTTACAAGAAGGGCGTTGTGCATCACGGAGTAGTTTAATGTTAAAATTCAGGTACTATTTTTCCAAGAGTATCAAAAGTACTGCTACCTGCGACATTTCGCAAAAACCTCAAACGGAGGCTTATGTTTCTTTCAGCGAACGATTCACGGGAAAAGGGGGGGGGGGATTTGGGGTAGGAGCAGGATTTGGCATGGGAAGTACTCTGCATAAACACGAAGTATTCATGCAAAGTACAGGTGTCAATATACATATATAAAAATGGAACGTGACGTGTGTCCGTATATTTCAGTTTGTAGCCAAAATTATTCACTGCAGACCAACGGCGGTTATGCATGAGTAGCCTTTAGGTTCGCGGTGTGCACTATGGTGTTTTGGTCGTGGTGTGTGACGGTGGGCGAGTGTGGCGAACAAAAATCCGTAAAATGTGGAGCTATACGACTAACAACAGATAAAACCATGGGAAACAGAGACATACTGTACTTTAACTACATCGGTAATACACCAATGATCAATATAAACACTGGAAAGAACTGTAGTGCTTAGGATCAAAATACTGACACCTGGATTAGCAGTTCCGTGTCGATAGCTATAAGAGGATGGGTGATAAAGTACTTTAAAGTCGTCGGCTTATATAAAATTCAAACTGAAGACCAGCGATGACTTGACACTAATAGCAAAGAGGTTATATACAGCGAAACGTGATGCACATTCTTCAGTTTTTCTGCAGCATGCGTAAGAATAAAGAAAAATAAGTGCATATTGCAGTTTGAAAAGTAGAACTACCAAGAAAGATGCCAAAGCGTAATAAAGAAATTTCGCGTTCTCGATCAGTTTCTAAAAGTCAGAAAACTGCGCTAAAAAGTGAATCTACAGACGATAGAAACTTTAAATTTGCAGATGTTTATCTTACACTGTAGTCATCAGCGATTTATCGCTATACCCATCCCTAAGAGTGAAATAGGAGATGAACGGCTTTTTGAAAATACGTTATTCAGGCAATTTTGAAGAAGAAATACAAAACTTCCGATTTAGATTTCTGATTGGAATTTAGAAACAGACGTTCGATATTTTTGGAAATTCAAGCATTAAGCGGATGAAATAAGGGAAAACTTAACGGTGCTACTAAGACTATTTTGATGCTAGAAATGTGAAAATTTGGGTTTGGGCCCATGGTTATAATTTAAAAAAATGCTTTTCGGTATGTTTTGAATTCTGCCAACAATGGTACAATAGGGAGTGGCAAATTTTATCAAAATACTTTATTAGGAAAGCATTTTTAAAGCTAAATCTATGAAAATTTATTTTTAGAAGTAGAAACAATGTACGCCATCCAGTCTACGCGTGCGAAGCAGCGGGAATTTATCTAGTTTAGGAATAAAAACAAGCAATATCGCTCACTCAGTGAAGATATAACCATACAAACCAACTGAGGTAGAGTTTTTTGCCGCGCTGTTCCTTACGCAACAAGCTGAAGGTCACTAGGGTCGAGAAGACGCCCAAATGCTTCGCTGGAATATGAAGGCGCAGTTGTTGAGAATTCCTACGCCTAATTTTTGGCATCATTTTGGTTGACATTCAGGCCCCGAAATAAAACTGGTTTGATATTTTGCTTGATTGATAATGTTCCGTGTTGTATGGTAGTGGTACATCAGGTCATGCCTACTCGAGCATTCTACTCTTCCCGTGTAGTGGCTGTAGTAGTATGTATGTGACAAGCATAGATCAAACTGCTATTGTTAAAGACGTTGCCGAAAATGTGTTACCTAGGAAGTGTTAGATAGTTCTTTGAAAACCGATGAAGATATTTCCCTGGCTGTAGATGAGTTTTTGAACGATATGCTGTTAATCGAGTGCCTGTAATGAGTAGCAACATATAGAATCTGAAGTATTGTCGGATGGGGTATATTTTGTTGTTACTTTGAGGGGACTAAAAAAGTAGGTTTTGTAGGTCTTAAGAAATAGAATGCGAAGCTGGACTTAAATTTTGACAATACACCGCCATTTACATCAACAAGAGTATCCATATGTTTAGGTCTATCATGGGTATAGTTGCAAACAATGAATTTTTTGTAGAATGCAAGGATAAAACATCGGGAATTAAAAGGACTTTTGGAGGATCTTTTATCAATTTACTAAGCTATTCCTTTTTATTGTGCCGCACGTTTGGTCCCGTTGCTAAAATGTACTCTATTTTGACTTGAGATAAGAAATATCTTTATTCTAGGTTCTCCACCGTCTGACATGAATGATGACCAATGGATCGCTGACCTCGCTTCCATGAAAGGCACCACGGATTATTTCATAATTTAAATGTCATTGCAAGCTAAAATTATGTTAATCGGTACTATATGGGAACACATTGAGTTTCAAATTGCAATCTTTGCTTTATCATATGAATTAAACCAGAATTAAAGTCATTTATGTTGAGATAAACGCATGTAAATTTTCCCGCAAATTCCAGTTTCCAGACTTAACTTTCCACTGTTGCAATACATCTCTGCATGTTGGTATTTTCCGTCTTATCAGGGTCATTAAACGTAACATTTGAAAAATCCGATGCGGTCAGATTCAAAATGTTACTTTACTGCGTTGAACTTGCATGGAATGATCCAAAAGCGTTACTGTACTGCACATAATTTGAAGAAATGAATAAAATAAAACCTGCACTCAACGTGCGCTCAGAGGATGACCCATCGAATCTCTGAAATGATCTGAAAACTACAGTGCGATTCGATTTTGACAGACCTGTACTATCGTTACGATGATTTAATTTCATTTTATAAAGACGTTGGTTAACAATAATTACCGAGGTTTCATGCCTTGCCCTGAAATCTTTTTATTCCTAGGATCTGGCGGGGATCGAACCCGCGACCTTTGGATTTGTAGTCCAACTCCACCACTGTGCTACGGAACCGCAAATATTAACAAAACAAAAGTGATGCTTCGTTGGAATCTATACTTCGAACTGCAACTACTAAATATTCAAAAAATGGCTTCAAAGCAATACAAATTAAATTATTTAATTTCGGTAAGCCGCCTAATTCCCGCCGATTTGCCCAGCCACATTCTGCCATAACTTCCGTAGATTCACTAGAGCTGACATGCCTATAAAACCAAGTTCCATAACTTCTCTTAAAATGTTTACAATGATCGATGACTTCTCGATGTCTAATCCTTCACTGTAGATAAATTTTAGCTTCGTGTACTGAAAAGCAGGCTCTGCTGCAGCATATATTTCTATTTTTAAACGACAAAGACGTCCGTGGTCATTTAGGAGTATATTCACGCTTCTCTTCCTTGAATTCAATGAGCACTTTCCACTGTCAGGGCGTTTATCCGTTGGCCATATGAGCTTGACAGTATCTGAAAACCAATCTGATGTTACATATGTATTAAAAGTCTAAGTTGTGTTTCTCATCCTTTTTTTTTCCGCCTCTTATCTGGTTGCAGAAATACTTTCCTGGTTAGTCATTTTTAGAGTGTTTCAGAAGTTTTAATTCGGCACGTATGTGTTACAGCGAGAGAATTATGGTTCTGTTAAGTTTGGTAAGACCTAGTAATTATAGACTATGTAAAAGAAACAATATAAAAATCGCACTGACGTTTTATGGGCCACTTTAGATTTGTAGTTTTATAAGTTTTTGCAAACAGTTTGGACCAAAGTAGTAATCTAAATAAAAAGAATTAATATGATTGAAACCCTTTTAGGAAAAAAAATTTAGGTTGTGGCGGGTTCCGAACCACTGACCTTCAGCGTCACAGTCTAAAGCATTGCCCACCACGCTATGGCTAGCAACTAAAAGATGCGTTCTTTAATCTCTTACTATTGATGGCCGTTGTTAACTGATGCTAATATGGCATTTGTAGACACTGGATTATCGCACGCAGAACGACGTGTTTTTGTTAATTCTTCAGTGTGCCATTACTTTGAAATGACGTGTAAGTTACAATAAGAAAATAAATACGCAACGAAAAATGGCGTATGCCACAGTTCTGGGCGAGGAATGTCACATGACATCTGAGAACGGCTGCTTTTCGTTAATTCAATGGAAGGTGTCAAAATTCCGTTATTTTTACAAATATCTCAAATGATACGAGATATGAAAAAACATGGGAAAGTTTTAGAGAATTTTCTCCTCTACAAATTCTGTTATTCAATTTTCGTGGCAGATGAATGGTTAAGCCGTTATTTTCATTTAAATTTCGAGCTGTTAAAAGACGATCGCATAGGCCCACTTTTAGTGTTACTACCGTAAACTAAAGTGGGTCAAAATTCATTGTTTCTCAAATGTTTATTAAGCTCAATACACAAGAAGATGCAACAATTTTCGATTCCTCAAAAAGCCACCCTTTGGTTTAATCACTGCCTTGCACACACTCGGCATCCACTGCGTCAGTATTCCCAGGTCTCAATTGGAATTAATCTCCATCCTTGCTGCAGGACCTCCCAGAATTTTCCTCCCCCTCATTTTCTGTTTACAGATCCTCCTATCCGTTTAATCTCGTAGCAGCTCTATTTGTTACAATCGGGGACGGCCATTCCAACTTTTTCAATATTTTACGAACCTCTAGAGACTTCACATAGTTCTGACAAGCGAGACGTATGTTTAGTGTCTTCTTGCTGCAAGCCAAACCATTTTCCCAATCACACGCAAACCAGATTTATGTCGCTGGAGAATAATCCTTTTGGTTCATTTTCCATCTATTTTCACCAAATCTATTCCCGCCATAGGATCACCATACCGTGACAGAACCCCCTCCATGCTTTACAGTTGGAATTACGCACTGAGGATTCAAGTGTACATGGGGTAAACGGCGTACAAATTGACGGAGTTCCATTCCAAATATTTCGAACTTTGACTCGTCAGTGACAGACTTTCCGAATCCCAGCTGTCCAATGTGTCTTAGCCCACTGAAGACTTCTTGTTAAGAAGGCACAAGAGTGGTTTCCTTGTTGCTGCATAACCTCTGAGGTTCTCTGCCAGGCGTCTTCGCTGTTGACTCACTCGCCGGTGAATTCCTCGTTGCGTTTAGTTCAGTCAATTCACGAACAGTTTTTAATCTTACGTTTACTGGTCACTACCAAATACTTTTCCTGGCGTTCTGATATTTTCTTGGGTGATCCTGAGCTAGGACGATCTTCATATCAGCCTGTTTCTCTATGCCAGTGTATGGTTTTCACAACTCCGCCGATGGAAATCTTGTTTCTTTGCTGTTTGCCGGACAATTCCCTTCTTGGTGCAAAGTGCTTATCATAAGGAATCTAACACTTCGGTGCCTTTTCAAGTACTTTTGCGGCGTGTTATACCTTACGCAAACGCAACTGCAAGTGAACAGAACTTTAAACAACGTATTCTACATAGCCATGTAGCCACCTGGCGTGTTAAGTAGAACCACTTTGATAACGTCGGTTCACATAAAACTAAGCAATACTAGGATGTTTCAATATGTATGTATATGTACAATAAGGTACAATACAGTCAACCTTTCTTCAGTTTTATGTTTTAGGGTGCAGATCTACGTAGATCATTAGCGCCCTACACTGCCCATAGTAAAATCGAACCGGGGTTAGAACTTAAATGGCTTTCGCCATATTTGCACGATGTATAAAAAGTAAAATTGTCAGCAGAATGCGGATCATCAGCTAAAATATCAGACATTTCAAATGGTAAACGTAGATCATGACGTAGACGATTAAAAAACGGACACTGCACTAAAAGGTGGTACAGTAAAAGGTTCATCACAGTGCTCACATAATGGAGCAGGATCACCACGAAGTAAATACTGCTGGATATAACGGCAGTGGCCAATACGAAGCCGGGCCAGAACCATCTCCTCTCGGCGAGATGGTCGAGATGACGTTGACGAAAGATCAGGCATAGGTTTAATGGCCAGCAATTTGTTCCCTGACAGGGATGACGAATGTAAAAACCAACGTGAGAATACGCCGGGAGACGCCAGCGCGAAGGTCAGAAGTAGTAGAAAAGGTAGACAGCCGAGGGAGGAGAACTGCCTCCTTGGCTGCCGTATCCGCAGACTCATTCCCAACACTCCCACATGGCCAGGGACCCACAGAAACGTCACAGAAACGTCACAGTAGTTCCGCTCGCTGAAAGAGAGGTAAGGCAATTGCGGATGCTTTGTACCAGGGGATGGGCAGGATATAGCGTGCGAAGGCTCAAAAGAGCACTCAGAGTCCGAGCAAATGACACTGAGCAAGTTTCGCCGGACGTATTGTGTGGCTTGATATAATGCACACATCTCAGCAGTAAAATTGGAACTCCACTCAGGGAGACGATATTTAAACGAAGCGTTGCAAAGTACAAAGGTACACCCAACACCCTGGTCTGTGAGCCATCAGTGTAGATGAACAAATTGTCAAATTTGAACATGAGTGCGAGAAAGTCTCTCCGGTAAACTAAACTAGATGTGGCCCTTTGGAAGAGAATGAAGATCCAAGTTAACGGACTTTGCCAGTCAACCGTTATTTAATCTTGCCATTCCGTATTCTCACAGATCACTTCCATCTTCCTCCGTGGTGATACGCAGCATGGTTTCCAAACGTATCGAGGGCATTGTAATGACACCCGCTTTGATTACGTAATGTTGTTGGCACTTCCGGATGAAACTTTAGTAACTAAAACATTTCCATGACCACGAGGATATAAGTTCTGATATTCACCACTGACATTGGTCGTGAACACCTTGTATAATTTTTTACGAAAATTTGGTCCATATAACTGGAAATGTTCAAATGTTTGTAGAGCTTATGGGACTTAACTACGGGGTCATCAGTCCCTAAACTTACCAACTACTTATGAACTAGCTAATACTAAGGACGGCACAAATATCCATGCCCTAAGGGGGATTCGAACCCCCGACCGTAGTGGCCGTGCAGAACGTGACTGACGAGCTGCAGAATGCTCGGCCACCGCGGCCGGCCATATAACGAAATTTTGATTTTAACGCTTCTATCCATTATATTTTTCCGGGTTCATAAAGTGTCAGCTGTTTATAACTCAGCAAAAATTTACCATAACAGTTTCGGTTTAACCTTTTATCACACGGCCATTCTGTAATTTCAACAGTACCTATCGCATAAATCACCGAATGAAGGCCTGCAATTGTTCAAATATTGAAATGTATTACAGACGAATGGAAAAACTTGTGGAATCTGACCTCGGGGAAGACCAGTTTGCATTTAGGAGAAATGAATGAACACGGGAGGCAATACGTTACGACCTATCTTAGATGACAGGCTTAGGAAAGGAAACCGATTTTTGCGTTTGTCGATTTGGATAAAGCTATTGACAATGCCGACTGGAATACATTCTTCCAAATTCTGAAGGTAACAGGGGTAAAATATAGGGAGCGAAGAGTTATATTCAACCTATACAAAAACCAGACAGCAGTTATTAGAGTCGAAGGGCAAGAAAGGGACGCAGAGGTTGGGAAGGGATAAGACAGGGTAGTGGCCTTTCCCTAATGATGTTCAATCGGTACATTGAGCAGGCAGCGAAGGAATGGAAGGAGAAATTTGGAGAGGTCATTAAAGTGCAGGGAGGAGAAAAAATATTGCGGTTTGCTGATGACATAGTAATTCTGTCAGAGACCACAAAGGATCTGGAAGAGCAATTTAATGGAATGGACAGTGAATTGAAAGGAAGATATAAGATGAACATTAACAAGAGTAAAACAAAGGTAATGGAACGCATTGTCAGAAAATCAGGCTATGCTGAAGGAATTACATTAGGTAATGAGACGAAAGTAGATGAATTTTGTTATTTGGGTTGCAAGAACTAATGGCCGAAGTAAAGAAATTATAAAATGCAGAATGGCTTTGAGAAGAAAATCGTTTCTAAAGAAGCGAAACTTGTTAACATCCAATATTAAATTAAATATTAGAAAGTCTGTCTTGAGTGTAGCATGGTATGGGAGTTAAACGGACGATAAGGAGTTCAGATAAAAAGATGATGGAAGCTTTTGAAATGTGGTGCCACAGACGAATGAAATTAGATGGGTAGATCACGTAACTAATGAGGTGCTTAACCAAATCGGGGAGAAAAGGAGTTTCTGGTATATCCTGACTAAGAAAGGATAGATTGGTTGGACCCCTTGTGAGACATCGAGGTATTGTCAACGTAGCATTAGAAAGTAGCGTTTGGGGTAAAAATCGTGGAGGGAGACCGGGGGAGATATATACAGTAAATACAGTAAGCAGATTCAAAAGGATGTAGATTGCCGAACGTATTCTCAGATGAAGAGACTTGCACAGGACAGGGTAGAGTGGAGAGCTGCATCAAACCAGTCTGCGTTCTGAAGACGACGACAACAGCAACTATGGGATATAATTACGTAGGCTTCCGCGGCCAGAGTCAGATGACAAAAGTTGTCTGGGTGTTTTACCGCGTCATGATTTAAGAAGGCTATTACTTAAATAACCAAGTAATAGCCTTCTTACATCATGACGCGGTACAACACCCAGACAACTTTTATGTCAACAACTATGGGAGTTTACTGATTACCAGTCCCTATGCTTCCAAACTAATTTAAGAACTAAGGACAACACATCCACACGCGGGAGGACTAAAACGGGGAGCAACGACATGCATCGCAGCATAGCGCCTTCTCTGCCATTCTGCCGTGGCTTAATGGCTGCCTTGCAGTCGTACACAGCACATGCTTGCTCGGCGTCCGAGGCACTTCTGCCGATTGCGTGCACTGAAATTTTTATCACAAGGGAAGCCGAGTACTACAGTCACTGGCTGACCTTTAACAAGGACGGAGGTGAGGCCACTGTAGCACACGCAACCTGCCATATCAAAGTTCCCTTCCTGGAACATCCAACAGCCCTTCATTAAGTACTTCAAAGCGTATTCAGTGCTCTGACTTAACCCGTACAGGGAAACAATACCAGCAATTTCCCGGCAGAAAAAAGTGTTTCCAAACTAAAGATCTCTGGATTTGCCTTTAGGCAGAGAGTTGACTGACGGATTTGCAGCCAGACACATTAGAGGCTACCGTGGACTGTTTTAGCGTGGTCTTTCTATTGCCTGTCCCGCATTTCCAGGGACGGCGTGATTAATTCCGATTTGGCGTGGTTAGTTTAAGGGGTGGGCGGGTGACCTTCCCGCCGCCATCTAATGTGATGAATTTGGAAAATCAATATCGCAATGGTGAACAGCGAGGGAGTGGAAATGAATTTACCTGTGGTCAGGACTAAATATTGCTACGAAGCTGTTATTTTAAAGTAACCTACATCTACGTGGGATACTTTGCAAATCACATTTAAGTGCCTGGCAGAGGGTTCATCGAACCACCGTTATGCTATTTATCTCCCATTCCATTCTCGAATAGCGCGCGGGAAGAAAGAACATCTGAATCGCTTCGTTCGAGCTCCGATTTCTCGTAAATTAGTCTGATCATTTATACCTATCTAAGTAGAAATCAACAATATGTATTCGCAAGTTGAGGGGAATGTTGGCGATTGGAGATTCGTAAGTAGCCCACGCCGCAGCGATAAGCGCCGTTGTAATGATTCCCATACCAGATCCTGTATCATTTCCGTAACGCTGTCTCCCCTGTACCGGACAATACGAAACGAGCTGCCCTTCTTTAGACTATTTCGATGTCCTCCGTCAAACCCACCTGGTAAGGATCCCACACTGGGCAGCAATACTCCAAAAATGGACGGACAAGCGTAGTGTATGCAGTTTCTTTTGTAGTTTTGTTGCATGTTTTAAGGGTTCTGCCAATAAAACGCAATCTCTGGTTCGCTTTTACCACGACATTATCGACGTGTTCTTTCCAATTTAAGTCTGAAGTCATAGTAATTCCTAGGTATTTTGTGGAGTTTACGGCTTTCACATTTGATTGATTTATGTTGTAAACAAAGTTTAACGGATTTCGTTTCGTACTCATGTGGATGACTTTACACTTATTTGGAGTCAATTGCCAATTTTTACATCATAGTGATACTATATTCAGATCGTTCTGCAGTTGGTTTTGATCTTCAGATGATTTTACTAGACGGTAAATGACGGCGTCATCTGCAAACAACCTAAGAGAGCTACTTAGATTATCCCCTAAGTCGTTTATGTAAATAACAGCAGAGGACCAATAACACTACCCTGTGGAGCGCCGGATATCACCTCTGTTTTAGTCGATGCCTTGCCATCGATTACTACGAACTGCGTCCTCCGACAAAATCCCCTGTCCAATCGCATATTTGGTGCGATACACCATAACCACGCAATTTGATTAAAAGCAGTTTGTGAGGTACGGTGTCAAAAGTCTTCTGGAAATCAAGAAATTCGTAATCGATTTGCGAACCTTTGTCGATAGCACCCATCACTTCGTGTGAATGAAGAGCTGGTTGTGTTTCGCATGAACGATATTTTCTAAATCCGTGTTGATCTTGGGTCAATAGATCGTACTGTTAGAGTTAATTTGTAATATTTGAATACAGCATATGTTCTAAAACCCTGCTACAAATTGACGTCAATGAAATAGGCCTGTAGTTTAGTGGGTTACTCCTACTGCCTTTCTTGAATATCGGTGTGACCTGTGCAACTTTCCAATCTTTTGGTACAGATCCTATGAGAGAGCGGTTGTATATGGCTGTTAAGTAAGGAGTTATCGCTTCAGCATAATCAGAAATCTGGTGGGTATACAATCCGGACCAGAAGACTTTCTTGTTAAGTGATTTTAGTTGCTGCACTACTCCGATAATATCTACTACGTTACTCATAACGGCCTCTGTTCGTAATTCGAAATCTGGAATATTGGTTTCGTCTTTTTTTGGTGAAAAAGTTTCTAAAAGCTAAAATATTTTCCCTTTAAAACAAAAAGATTTAACAAGGTCATGTCTAGTACAAAGCGTGCTTCTTTGTAAAATACTTTCTATCCATGGCCACGACCTGTCTCCACAAAAGTTTAAATTTAGAAACAAAATCTATATTGCTTCTATGCTGTCTGCCCGCCAACCTCAAACTTCAATATGGAGTCCAGGATTTACAGTTTCACGGAGACTTCTAACAACTAGGTCTTTTGCAATGTATACCACGCCCATCATGAATGCGTCCTGTTTCTCATTACAGTAGTTTACCAGTGCATTGGGAACCAGGAAGTTTGATGTGGTGGCAGATATTAAGATACCTTGTGAGCAATAACCAAGAAATTCGCCGAGGAAGTTTGACACTACATAGTGATTGCCAATAGAGTTTTGTGAGATGAAGTAGAAATCTAGCTAGATGAGGCAGAAAAAGTAATGAGGGCATAGTTTGCTAAAACACTATTGACGCCAAAGAATAAAAGACGCTATGTTCATTTGATCAGGAGAACAGGATAGCTGGAGAAGAATTAGCCACAGCCAACTGGTCGGCAAGTACAAAGGTGCTTGCGCATGCGTGCATGATGGTGTATAGGTCCTGCGCGACTTCACTGTACAAGCAATTTGGTCGAATTTAGATCACGCATACTTGCGGAAGCTTTCCAGCAGGCATATGAAGAATCGGGATGATTGTGCAAACATTCGTTAGAGATTTAATTTTGCTAAATTACATGCTGTATAAAGGTTCACTGTATTATAGGCTGTATTAAAGGATTACAAGGATTAAGACAAGATTAACGGCATTGTGAGCCTGAAACTTTTACAAGCATCCCTGAGCTATGTGGAGGAGCTAACATGCTTGCATGTATGTAAAGCATACAATTTCGTGTGTGGTTGTCTTACAGCGCAGCAAGTTAATTAGATAAATTATTGTATCAAACAAAGATATCAAATAACTTTAAGAAGTACATTATTAGGGAGTGAATTACGTAATAAACATCCTTACAAGGATTATACCGGCATTTCTTAAACTGACTATTTTATCTTAAACCAGTCTCCCATTTTACTTCTGAACGCATTTAACTACTTGTCCTCAAACTCATTTTTGACACGATGTAGCTATAACAGAATTCCAAGAGAAGTGTGCTGCGAACTTAAGACCATGGCGAGAAAATGAATATTCAATCAGATGACAGGCGGAAACTAGTGGCAGGTCGTGCAAGGAGTAGAAGCAGGGCCGGCGATGGCACGTGCGAAACGTGCGGCCGCACGGGGCGGCACTTTCCGAGGGGGAGGGGCGGCAAATCTGCTGCTCCCCCCTTTTTTTCTATTTTTTAGGACAAACTCAACATCCATGCCCAAGAGGGGATTCGAAAGCAAACCTCGGAAAGAGCGGCTTCGGGAACTGTGGCAAGGCGCTTCGACTACCTGCCGACCGCCCCTGTTGAATAAGGGGAGGGAGGAGTCTGGCGTACACGCCAGTATTCTAATAGAGCGTTGCCAGTCTGTTACGCGCCTTGCGTTTACTCGCAACTAATATTGCAGAAGACGAAACCTAATTTGGAAATTCAAATGCAATGTTAGATAATGCGATTATGTGTTAAGCCTCAAGCAGTTTTGCTAAGCCCTTCAATGGCAGTTTCCCAGTGTTTTATTCTTCCCGCTTAATGGATAAAAGGTTGAACATTTCTAGTCAAACATGTCCAACACCTACAATGACTAGAGGTATTCCGAATGGGTAAATACGCAGCGAGTAATTACAAGGGATAAAAACATTGGTAGTAAGCCTAGCATAAGTTGGGTTTCGACGTATTTTTCAAAATTTTTGCTATCCGTTTCTGAGCCATGAAACACCTGTTTGCGCCTGCATGAACAACAAACTCTGACCGGCACTTTTGTTTGACAATACTACTCGCCACAATCACTTTGCCAACATTTATTTACTGTATACGGTTTTCCGTTGAATACATCTGTTCACAAAAACTGAAAACTTTACGTTAATTTTGTTAGTTCATGTTGCGTGGGATTAACCGAGCGGTCTAAGGCGCTGCAGTCATGGACTGTGCGGCTGGTCCCGGCGGAGGTTCGAGTCCTCCCTCCGGCATGAGGGTGTTTTGTCCTTAGGATAATTTAGGTTGAGTAGTGTGTGCGCGTGCGTGCGAGAGCTTAGGGACTGATGACCTTAGCAGTTACGTCCCACAAGATTTCACACACATTTTAACAATTTCGTAAATTCACAAAGCTTGTTAAACTTAGTTATATTTCTTCCATCAAGTTTCTCTATTTTTGAGCTGATGCCCAGCGACTATTTTGTACAAATCTGTAGAGAATGTCACATCACTCGCATTTTTTGTTTTTATTTTCCAGATCTACATATATTTCGGGCACAGTGTGACTATTCTCAATGCTTTGAGTTATGTTTACATCTATACCGTCATTCTGAACGTAACTGTCAACCTGGTGGTTTACATGTAAACACACACATGAAAAGCTTTTGAGACTGGCCACTCAGCGGCCGAAACCTAGGTAGATCTGAAAAGTAAAAAAAATTGAGATTGATTGCTTACATTTGCTAGAGATTTGTTGAAATGAAATTCCACAAACGTTTTGAAGAACAAAAAATCGTGGGGTTGGAGGGGGCGGGGGCAATTTAGCAGCTCGCACGGGGCGGCACTTGGGCATGCGCCGGCCCTGAGTAGAAGTTTGTTTTTGTTATCTTAAGTTAGACAAATCGTACAAAACCCAGACAGAGTAAGGGCGTAAGAGACGTTGTGATTGAAAAGTGAGTAAGACAAGGTTGTAGCCTTTCCCCGATGTTCAATCGGTGCATTAATCAAGTTAAGAAGCTAAGAAATTTGGAATTTGTATTAAGGTTTAGGGTGAAGAAATGCTTGAGGTTTGTTGATATTTTGTCAGACAGCAAAGGACCTGGATATGCATCTGAACGCTATCTACCATGTCTTGATAGGATAGTATAAGATGAATATTCAGACAAAATAGGGGTAATGGAGTGTGGTCCAATGGAATTAGCCGATGCTAAAGGAATTACATTTGGTATCTAGACCACAGCAGTACCAGCAACCACTTTCACTTAAATTTGTTTCAAATATCAGTTTCTGGGGCAATTGCTACCCTTCAGGCATCTTAAAATTGTAACTTGAGATTGTCTTGTACCTAACAGTTCACTGCGTCTGGCTACATGATACACTTCGTATTTTGTCCATCACAGCATCGATTCAGACGCATAGGACCAAGTACAGGACAAACAAGTTACTTAAAGCCTCTGTTTAATAAACGTGTCACAAGCAAGATGTCTTAGAGGCACTAATGCCCGAAACAGGTCAAAAACTAAGTGCAACTGGTTGCTGGTATTTTAGAAACCAATACAAATCATTACTATAAAGTGTAGTTCCTTACTTTATCTTACGTATGAGTAAAAGCACAAACTGCGTGCCTCTGTGAAACACGTAGAAATAAAACTTGGGCGGCATCGTTTCTCAAAATCCTGAGCTGCTGAATGTTTTTATACCGCTACGGAGCAAAAATTACAGCCTGTGCTTAGTTGTAATCCAGACTAAATGTAAACATTATCAGTGAAACGAGTCCTGTAGGATCAAAGCGAAAACTTGTGAAAAATGATTACGCTATTGTCAACCTGAAGGTTGGTTCGAGCATCACAATGGTCCTGTTAAGCTGGTATTCCGTTGCCGCTTTCCGACCAGCAGGTATGTTTCACATTTGTAGCCTAGCGCAAAAAGCTTTTCTGGTTCTCTCTTAACAAGGAAATACAATTTTGCCGAAAATCGGGCAAAATTTTACGACGCTTCTCGTCGGGCTCCAGTGCTTATGTTGGCAACAGATGAATAATGATGTGTAGAATTGCGTTAATATTTTTCACGAGCTACAGAGTAAATGTTATTGTTGCTCGTTTCACTCGCAGCAAATTTAATACTGTACCTGCTCTATGGTCGACAGGTTTTTATGTAACTGTGTCCGTTCAGAAAAAAATTAATTTTCGTTTTAATTGCAGTTGACACGAAAAACATTGGTCATCTGAGTTGCCATCATTACCATTGGTGCCAACATAACCACTGCAGCCCGGCGAGAAACGTACAATTTAACCGAAAATCGTTAGTGCGTGTCACATTAAAATTAAAGTTAAAGTTAATTCCTACAAAAAATTTGAGTAGTGACCAGTCTCAACAATGCCTTTAACTGTTAAAACATTTTTTCGTTAAATATGAAAAGCACTGGCCAGTGCTGCAAAGCAGGTGACCGCGAGGGGTGGAGAGTCATGACGCAAATTGCGTCAGAAATTTCTGGGGGAGGGGTGAAAAAATTTTACTTTTTGACATCCTGGTAGGGGGCTTTATAAAAAAAATGACAAAACGTGAAATAAAAGATTTAATTTCAATTTCATTATTAAATGACAAAACAGGCCCTAATATCTCGGGGGGGGGGGGGTTGTGGATGAGTCTTTGGCCAAGGAAGGGGGAGGGCACCTCTGCTGCAAGGTGACGACTTTTGATTAAGATATACAAAATACTGCTCTTACCTTTTAAAGTTATTTACATCACAGTTAATTTTAGATTGAATTATGGTAATGTAATTACTACCTTTTCACAGTAGGGTCTTTATCCCAATGAACTCTACAGGTAAAATCATACGCCGAGTAATTTTAAGCGAACAGTTATGAACCTGTTTGCTCGAAAATAAAGGCGCTACTTGGTTTAATAAGTACCATTATCAGTAGCTGGTTATGAAGGGAGGCCTGTCGGCGGCGTCATGGCTAAATTTATAGAAGAGTTATCAAATGTTAAAATACTAATGTATATAATCTGGGGAAAACTATACGTGTTTCATAGACAACCCGAGAAGGTACGAGTTGCTCGTGTTTACAAAACGTTTAATAAGCAATTAGTATAAACTTCGATTGATGGACGGAACGTGAAAGAAGACTTCAGAGGAAATGGAAGTCCTCTAAACTCCAATAAAAGTTGGTTAAAAATTTGTGTTAAACTGTCGTTAGTGACTCGCAATACTACGTCCGTAAGTAGACTAGAGCCAACTTCGTCATTGGTGGGCGTGGCTCCGATCTTAAGAGATAGGACAATTACAGTATTCCTGTACGACCGGCAGAAAAATCCTTCTCTAACTGTTGCATAATACACCTCTCTGAAGAAATTCAGGCCAGTGTAACGATGCCTGCTTCATTGTCCATACGAATATTAACATGCAGAGTTTGAATTTAGAACTGCTTCAAATCTTGGTTGTCGTGACTGATTTGTAACAGTCTGAAGTCTAGGATGTAAAGTGTCAAAAACAAACAGCATAGTATATTCGGTTAAATTGTACGACACTTATCGCCGGGCTGCAGTGGCTATGTTGGCACCAATGGTAATAACGGCAACTCAGATGACCAATAAATGCTTTTACGTGACAACTTCAATTTAAACGATTTTTTTTTTTTCTGAACGGACAAGGGTACATACGAGTAAGAACCTCTCAACCATATAGCAGGTTACAGTATTAACTTTTCTGCGAGTGAAACGAGCAGCAACAACATTTACTCTGTAGCTCGTGAAAGATGTTAACGCAATTCTACACTTCATTGTTCATCTGTTGCCAACATAAGCACTGGAGCCCAGCGAGAAGCATCGTAAAATTTTACCGTGTATTCAAACACGTAATGAACACGCCTGAGCCGTATTTTTATGCATAAAATATACACGTTCTGACTGGACTATCAATCACAAGGGCGTCTACTACAAAACTAATGTAAACTAGAAAAATTTTTCTGTCAGATGTTACACTTAATTTCCGTTGCCAAAAAAAGTAATGTTTTATATCGTTACACGATTTACTCGCCGTATGTTTTACCAATGTTTAGTTGAGAACTGTTACATATGGGTAATCTAATGCCTGTACACGGAGCAAAATACTACACTAACAATATGACGATATGTAGAAGCTATATTTCTCCAACACTATTAAAAACCTGAACATTAGAAGGCGAATGTTCACCGGTATGGCATGCGAAATTTTCCGTAATGTGCTTGTGTACTACAAACGCGTAAAGGAAAAACATTCCAAGTCCACAGCAAATGCAGCAATAACAAAAGCTGAAGAATCTAAACTCTCTCTCGCTGTCGGCCAGCGCTTTAAATACCGCAGACGCATGGTGAATCTGGCGGGGAGCAACGCACCTAGCCCCACCACGAAACACTTTTTTTTAGCTCTATGACCCCCTCCACCGACAGCGGTCAACACGAAAATCACGTACCTCGTTGAGTGAACTGCGTCGGGAAACGGCGTTGGAAGCTACACGCGACACGCCCTCACTGCTGTGACTGCACCGTGATCACTCTCTCTTCTCGGCGCAGACGTCGTGACGTCACGGAAGCGCCAGACGTGCCGCCTGGTGGGGCAAACAGGAGAAGGAGGAGGAGTGGGGATGGGTGCTGCCGCCAAGCGGGAGGTGCCAGCTCTGCCCGCTAGGGCGGCGCCACTCATCAATGGCTACCTTTTGCGCGCGCTAGATGATTTTCGTCTCCGTTGCACATTGTTTAGATTCGTTTTCAGGTATCCTTAAGGCGGCCAACGTTTTCAAAACTCAATGCAGGACATTTCGAGGATGTCAAGGAGGACTAAAATGACGTGACTCACTGTGCCAGTTATTCTGAAACTAGGAAAGAAATTTAGGCGAGCAGAGTAGACCTATTCATTTACTTTTATAGTAACGTATCTAACATGAGTGACATTTTATACTGAAAGCAAAGCACCTTCAAACCGTTTTCAGTAGTGACGCCAGACGGCCGCAAAAAAAAAAAAAAAAAAAAAAAAAAAAAAAAAAAAAAAAAAGGGCATTTGTAAGAGACATACGAAGCAGTGGGCCTGTCGAAGGCCGCCGATTGCCCCCTGCCCCCCCCTCACCCCTCATGATGAGGCCGCCCACTCCCGCCACCCCTCCCGTATCTTCATTTTCCATTACTTTCATTTGGGTGAAAATCGTGTGCTCGTGGGCGACTCATGAGTCTGGAGCCACTCGGCATTCGGAGTACCCCCCCCCCCCCTCCCTCCCTGGACGAGAGACCCGGGGCGGACCGCTCCCCCTCCCACCGCACCCTCGCCCTCCCCCCCCCCCTAAGTCCCCCACTTATAGAATGGTCTGTACAATTATAGTGCTGATTTGAAAATATTAGAAGTTAGTTATCTCTCATTGCTGCACAAGAAATGCTAGCCGCCTCGCAAGTTGCATTTCACGACAATCGCCGCCCTAGTGTTTTCGATTGTTCAGAAATCGTAATTTGAGCTCGGTGTGGCGGAGACATGTCAAAGGGAATAATCTGGAAAACAAAATTACGTCGCTGGAATACAGGTTAAGTTTTTTAGAGTTTGCGATTGTGAAAGGACAAATAGTTAAATTTCCGCACTTCTATGTTAAAACATTTCTATAACTAAGAAAAGAGGACATTTCCCCAATTTGTTAAAAATACGCCCAGTCAAAGTTTATGCTCCAAAAAAGAACACATGTCCGTGTAAAAGAGGACGTCTGGTAACTCTAGTTTTGAGTGATGGAGGGGACTCTGAAGTGACTGGAGATGATCTTTTTAAACAATCATTATGTAACAAATTTACAAGGGAACTTCATATGCAGTTACGGCCTTCTCAACATACAGTTTTTAAACATTCGCGCGCTCGTGTTGCTAGTCGCTCGTGCTGTTTCACTGTGGCCAATGCCTCGGTGAAATGTGACGGTGGTGGAGTGTCAGCCTCATTATGGTCGTCATTATTCTCTTGTAGACATACATTGAAGGTCATCCCTCTATTTTATTCCCTATCTAGCACGTCTTTATCAGTGAAATTGTCTATAATATCTGTAACGAATTTGAAAAAAATCACGAAAACTATAAAGAAATCGCCATGTACTTTGGCTTACTGGGTACATACGTTAGTCCATTAACTGCATGATGATGCTAACCATACTCGACTTCTAGTTCTTTTTAAACATTCAATCAGTGCTGTTTACCGGTCATTCCATTCTCGCTCCTGCAGGTGTTCCACGACGGCTTGTGGGTTAACCGACATGACGAAAACACACACACACACACACACACACACACACAGAGAGAGAGAGAGAGAGAGAGAGAGAGAGACCTATCACTAAACTTTGTTCGCAGTACTCAGTACTTGTAGTCAGGCATCAAGCGGCTACAGTGAAATGGAGCGAGCGACAATCAACCCGAGCGCGCGAATGTTTGAAAGCTGTATGTTTAGAAGGCCATAACTGTGTAGTATCTGAATAATGCACCAAATTTCTGGTTGATACCGATTAATGGGATTAATATGTAGCTCATATGATTTTTCTGAAGGTGGAGTGGATGAATTTCCGTTTTATAACCATTACGAACAGGTCATAGCTGTTCGCCACTCACTCACTCCTTCCTTCATCTACTCATCCGCATACAAAATAATAATAATAATAATAATAATAATAAAGCCGTCATGTGCATTTCAAAGGAAGTTGCAGCATTCTAAAGAAGATGCGAAGCAATCTAAAGCACTGCAAAGGTTTTTTACGGCTTCAGCTGCATCGTACCCCGGCGGATTAGCCGTGCGCACTGGGGTGCCGTGCTGCAGCGCGTGCGGCCGATCGCCGTCGGGGGTTCGAGTCGCCCCTCGGGCATGGATGTTTGTGTTGTCCTTAGGTTAGTTTACCTTTGTTTAAGTAGTTTGTAAGCTACGAACTAATAACCCAGCAATTGAGTCCGATAGAATTACAGACATGTGTACATTTTTCAGCTGCATCGTCATGTGCAGGAATGAATGACGAAAGAAGTACGTTAACTAACTCCATTCATAACCATGGGGACGACGACAAGTGATCAATGCCAGAGCTGCTTTGACCATCAACAAGTGAAGACTCTCAAAAGAGTAAGTGCAACTGTAAATAGTTTTAAATTATATACTTTTTGCTAATGACTATAAATGCCTAAAATGTCGGAATACCACTGTGGTGTTAAACATAAATATACATTTCACGAAAACTATCCTTTTCCATGACTGATTGAATGTGTATATTTAAGAATATGATGAAAAACAGTCCTTTTCAGTTCCTAAGAATTATCTGTCTGTGTGGGTTCTATTTTGCTTTGCAAATGTAAAAAAAGTGGTGGAAAGTTTTCTTTACTATGAAACAAGGTACCACGGTATTAGCTATCAGCTCACATTGGTGATCATTTTTTTATATTTGTAAGGGTAGGCTTCCACTGCCAGTGCCACTTTCAATAAGGTTCTTCAGGATATGAGACCGCATTGTCGTTGTATGAACCGTCCGACATGTAGGATGCAGTAGACGAATTGGTGTATGTAAAAGAGACCGGGCGACCGATCAGCACAATGATATCTGAATATGGAATGTATTCTGACTTGAACAACACACCAATTCAGCGGTGCCAGAACATCAAAACGAGTGCGGACAGAATAAAAAATACAATGTTTATGGGTATGGTTGCCAAATGGTTCAAAGAATTTGTTCCTCGTACCATGAAAGAAGTTGTGATCACGTATCCTGTAGTAGGTCACTTCTTTCTCCTATCTGAGTTTTTGGAAGATTGAAGAAGGCATCAGAAAAACTGAAACGGTAATTAACCCTGATGAATGCATAAAAATTTTCATTCGGTTTGGTAAAGTGTCAAAACTAGGAATAGAAATACCTGTTTTTGATTAGAAATCTTCGGTAAAAGACTACATAAAGCCTCTAGGTTTTTGGCACTTCAGATTCTTTCATGCCAGTAGGTTTATTTTTACCGAGGACAAGAATATGAAAGTTCTGATTCAAGATGAAGTTCATTACAAAAGTGATGTTGGTGTTTTAAATAAAGGGAAAGCGTATTCTGTAATTAAACCGGCAGTTTTGCGAAAAAAAGTGCCTTTCAAGAAAGAAAAAGAAATAACATTTCGAAATAGATTGGAGAAACTGTGACCTACGATATTACAAAGGCGTCATTGATGGTTCATACGCTGCCGACAATCATACTGAAGAAGAAGAGAACTGATATAATTATGATGAACTTAAAGACCATGTAATTTAAATTTCATTGTTATTATTTATTCTTAAAGCTTTATGTTATTGTGGATTAAAATGATTTTTGTAGTTACTAATAAACTCATTTTACCCATGGTTTTGGCAACGTAACAAAACTTTTTTCTTTCAAAATTGAACCAGCTAGAAATGTATCTTTCTATTTCTTATCATGTGGCACCTTTTACGTGTTTATACAAAGGTTAACTATAATTGAATAGGAGTGTTATCTTATTCATCAACACAAATACGCAGGTAAAAGTGGAGTTAAATTATGAAGTACAGGAAGTTTAAAATTGAAATAGAACAATTATTTATTGCAGCGTTCAGAATCAAACACGATAGCATCCTATCCTGAATTGCTGGTGTTATTTTACGGTATCATTTAAATATGAAATATGGGAGAAAAAGGAAGGTTTATACACGCAACACAGTCACACATTCAAGCTTGAAGAACAGAAGGAATTAAACTCAACACCCTACAACATACACGCAAGGCAAAGAAATCACTTCTAACCGGCTAGTCGTCACTAACGAATTTAGTTCGGGCAAACCTAGAACCAAATTACAAATCAGACGTGAAAAGAAATCAAATCACACTTGGTTCACCGGAAACAAATAGGGTTTCACACTCTTGTGAAATTCTCAAGTGAGTCGGATAAGCCAAGCAATTGAAAAGGAATATATTCGGAAAAGTTAAATGTTGCTGAAAGTAATCCGCAAGAATCGAGCTGATGGATCAGTTACCGAATCTTGAATACGTGGGTGCCAGACAGGAAGGACAATGGTATTATAAGAACTCGTCAAATACATTATTAAACGAGCAAGAATGTTAGTATACGCACAGTCACATTATAAACGGAATACTAAAACCATCGGTTTGTGGGTTATTCTCCCACCTTACAAGTCTCATGGGAATAAAGAAAGTTCCCAGATAAACACATTACAATCGGAAAATAAC
Organism: Locusta migratoria; assembly: GCA_026315105.1. NCBI lineage: Eukaryota > Metazoa > Arthropoda > Insecta > Orthoptera > Acrididae > Locusta > Locusta migratoria. The sequence goes on along the minus strand of CM048744.1, from coordinate 976,227,431 downwards.
ACCCATTCCTGTATTTTTTGCTGCTGATACAAGTATAGTTATCACACCAGACAGACAAGAACTAACTGAAGAAATTGTAAACGACGTCTTTCAGAAAATCATTAAGTGGTTATCAGCAAATGGGCTATCATTAAAGTTTGCCAAAACACAGTACATACAGTTCCATACAGTAAATGGAATGACACCACTAACAAATATGGACTTTGATCAGAAATCTGTAGCTAAGGTAGAATATTAAAAAAAATGTAGGTGTATGCATTGATGAAGGGTTGAACTGGAAAAAATGCATTGAAGATCTGCTGAAACGTTTGAGTTCCGCTACTAATGCTATAGGGTAATTACAAATTTTGGTGATATACATCTCAGTATATTAGCTTACTAAGCCTATTTCCATTCTCTGCTTTCGTATGGCAACATTTTCTGGGGTAATTCATCGTTGAGTAAAAAGTATTAATTGCACAAAAGCGTGTAATCAGAATAATTGCTGGAGCCCGTCCAAGTTCATCATGTAGACACTTATTTAAAGAGCTAGAGATCTTTACAGTAGCTTCACACTATATATATTCACTTATGAAATTTGTTATTACCAATCCCACCGAATTCAAAAGCAATAGCAGTGCACATAACTACAACACTAGGAGAAAGAATGATCTTCATTATTCAAGATTAAATCTAGCTTTGGCACAGAAAGAGGTGAACTATACTGCCACAAAAGTCTTTGGTCACGTACCAAACAGCATCAAAAGCCTAACAGATAGCCAACTAGCATTTAAAAATAAATTAAAAGAATTTCTGAATGGCAACTCCTTATACACTATAGATGAATTTTTAGATATAAATCTGGGGGAAAAATAAATGAAAAACATTGTGTCATGTAATATTTATTATAAAGTAATAATTTGTTAAGACACCTTTCAATTATCTGACACGTTCCACATCAATACGAAGTGTCGTATTCATGATCTATGGAACAGGTACTAATCTAAATAAATCTAATGGATCATAATTTCGCTAGAGCTGAAAAGGAAACTATTGGAGAACTTCCGATATCGCGACGCCTTACAAAATTTCAAACCTCGCGTAAGTGAAACAGATGACGCTTGCAAAACAATGTCACCTTACCAGTAGTCAGTGGCCGAGTTTCGTTTGCTGGACTCCAGCCAGTAAAACTCCCATCGCTAACAGAAGTGACCACAGGGGTTCCTTCTAACGGCAACGTAATACCCTTTAACTACCCAAAGCCTCTGCTAGAAACCTCTTTACCTCCGTTAAGTTACCCAACGTCGTTCAAACTGTAGCTACAGCAGACGGAAGCACTTTTCTACCAGCCATGTCGTAACTCCATAGCAGACAGACTCAGCTACTCACTCTTTCATGCAAAACGGGATAGATACGAATTAACAAAGGGATATAAGACTGACATGTAATACGCACCTTGCCATTAAAATTCCTACACCGCGAATATGACGTGCTACAGACGCGAAATTTAGCCGACAGGAAGAAGATGCTGTGATATCCAAATGATTAGCTTTTCAGAGCATTCACACAAGGTTGGCGCCAGTGGCGACATCTACAACGTGCTGACATGAGGAAACTTTCCAACCGATTTCTTATACACCAACCTCAGTTGACCGGCGTTGCCTGGTGGAACGTTGTTGTGATGCCTCGTGTAAGTAGGAGAAATGCGTACCATCACGTTTCCGACTTTGATAAAGGTCGGATTGTAGCTTATTGCGATTGCGGTTTATCATATCGCGACACTGCTGCTCGCGTTGGTCGCGATCCAATGACTGATAGCAGAATATGGAATCGCTGGGTTCAGGAGGGCAATACGGAACGCCGTGCTGGATCCCAACAGCCTCGTATCACTAGCAGTCGAGATGACAGCCATCTTATCCGCACGGCTGTAGCGGCTGAGTCAACTGATGGGGACAGTTGAAATACAACAACCATCTGCACGAACAGTTCGACGACGTGTGCAGCAGCATGGACTATCAGCTCGGAGACTATGGCTGCAGTTACCCTGGACGCTGCATCACAGACAGGAGCGCCTGCGATGGTGTACGCAACGACGAAAGTGGGTGCACGAATGGGAAAATGTCACTTTTCAGAATGAATCCAGGTTATGTTTACAGCATCATGATGGTCGCATCCGTGGTTGGCGACATCGCAGTGAACGCCTTTTGGAAGCGTGGATTCGTCATAACCATACTGGCGTATGGTGATGGTATGGGGTGCCATTGGTTATACGTGTCGGTCACCTCTTGTTCGCATCGCCGGCATTTTGAACAGTGGCCGTTACATTTCAGATGTGTTACGACCCGTGGCTCTACCCTTCATTCGAACCCTGCGAAAACCTACATTTCAGCAGGTTAATTCACGACCGCATGTTGCAGGTCCTTTACAGCCTTTCTGGATACGAAAAAAGGTCGACCGCTGCCCTGGTCAGCACATTCTCCAGATCTCTCACCAATTGAAAACATCTGGTCAATGGTGGCCGAGCAACTGGCTCGTTACAGTACGGCAGTCACTACTGTTGATGAACTGTGGTATCGTGTTGAATCTGCATGGGCATCTGTACCTGACACGCCATCCAAGCTCTGTTTGACTCAATGTCCAGGCGTATCAAGGCCGTTATTACTGCCAGAGGTAGTTGTTCTGGGTACTGATTTCTCAGGATCTATGCACCCAAATTGCGTGAAAATGTAATCACATGTCAGTTCTAGTAGAATATATTTGTACAATGAATAACCGTTTATCATCTGCATTTCTTCTTGGTGTGGCAATTTTAATGGCCAGTAGTGTAGAATAAAGGTGCAGAACAAAATACTGAATCATATGTAAAAGATAAACATGTGTAAATCGGATTAAAATTGATGTGATACGCATGTTATCTGCATTATGATGTTGGAAGTGGTAAATTATAAATGTTACTTCTCATTCTCCTCCCACATAAAGTTTAGAAACTGTACAGAAAGACAGCGGTGCCGATGTGAATAGGAGTAGCCAAGGAATGAGCCAGCATTGCCAATAAACGGCTCATGGTGAGACGTTCGTACAAATTGTGTACTTGTATGAAGGTTTTCATGGAGAAGGTATCCATACTCCGCAAGCCACCATAAGATACATGCAATAAGCTCAGGCGCTATTTCATCGAACAGCAGGATGTTTCATAAGCAAGGGTAGGAGGAGATGGATTGAGAGAGATGGAGGAGTAAACAGAGAGAGAGGAAAAGGATGAGGAGGAGCAAATGAATAGAAAGGGGGGATGAGATGGGTCAAGAATAGAAAGGGAAGGAGATAAACAGAGAGAGGGGGCAGGGAGGGAATAAACAATAAATAGGCAGTGTCAGGTTTTCAGAGCGTTTATGATTGTAATTGAATTGAACTACAATAGAAAATCAACTGAAAGGTTCCAAAATTATAAACTTTGTTTACCAAGGTAATTGTCAGCTGTATTTCTTTATTTTAAAACTTCTTCTTAATTTATGTACCATTTTTCATGCGAATTAGATGTTCCTGGAGTAGTAAAACAACTTAAGTCACTAAACAAAAACAAATCTTCCAAGCCAGATTATATACCAACTAGATTCCTCTCAGAGTATGCTGATGCAATAGCTCCGTACTTAGCTGTAATTTACAACTGATCACTCAGCGAAAGATCCGTACCCAAAGACTGGAAAGTTGCCCAAGTTACTCCAGTATTCAAGAAAGGCAATAGGAGTTATCCCCAAAATTACAGGTCAATCTCATTGACGTCGATTTGCAGGATTTTGGAACATATACTTTGTTCGAACATTAAGAACTACCTCGAGGAGAACGACCTATTAACCAATAGTCAATACGGATTCAGAAAGTATCGCTCTTGCGAAACACAGCTTGCCCTTTATTCACATGAAGTGTTAAGTGCCATCGACAAGGGATCTCAAATCGAATCCATATTTCTGGATTTCCGGAAGGCTTTTGACACTGTACCCCACAACCGGCTTCTAATGAAATTGCGTGCTTATGGAATATCTCCACAATTGTGCGATTGGATTCACGATTTCCTATCAGAAAGGACACAGTTCGTTGTAATTGACGGTAAGTCATCGAGTAAAACCGAACTGATATGTGGCGTTCCACAAGGAAGCGTTATAGGTTCCTTACTCTTACGCGTGTTTATAAACGATTTAGGAGACAATCTGAATAGCTCCCTTAGACTGTTCGCGGATGATGCTGTCGTTTATCGGTTAATGAAGTCAACAGAGGATCAAAAGCAACTGCAAAGCGATTTAGACAAAATTTCTACATGGTGCGAAAATTGGCAATTGACACTAAACAAAGAAAAGCGTGAAGTAATACACATGACTACTAAAAGAAATCCGCTGAACTTCGATTACGCGATAAATTACCTTAAGGTCGTAAATTCTACCAAATACCTAGGAGTTACAATTACGAACAACTTTGACTGGAGAGAATACACAGAAAATATTGTGGGGAAGGCGAACCAAACATTACGTTTCAATGGCAGAACGCTTCGAAGATTCATTAGCTCCACCAGACTGCCTACATCACACTTGTGCGTCCTCTCCTGGAGTAGTGTTGCCCCTTGTGGGACCCTCACCAGGTGGGACTGACGGAATATATTGAGAAGGTACAGAGAAGGGCAGCTCGTTTTGTTTTATCACGTTACGGGGGGGGGGGGGGGGGAGCGTCACGGAAATGTTGCACGAATTGGGGTGGAAATCATTAAAAGAAAGACGTTATTCATTGCGGCGTGATCTGTTTGCGAAGTTTCAATCACCGACTTTTAGTTCTGAATGTGAAAACATTTTCCTAGCACCCACCTACTTAGGGAGACATGACCATCCCAATAAAATAAGAGAAATCAGATCGAAAACGGAACGATTTAGGTGTTCTTTCTTCCCGTGCTCTATTAGAAAATGGAACGGTAAAGTTTTGAAAGTGGTTAATGAACCCTCTGCCAGGCACTTAAATGTGATTTGCAGAGTATCTATGTAGATGTAAATTGTGACGATACTGCTAACCCCCTCATCTCAATGTTATCGTACGATACTGTCTGCCTGGTCCTCTCATCTTAATGTCATCCTACGATACCCTCTGCGTCGGATCCGGAATCGTTTGGTTCAATAGTGATAAAAGTTGCGTGTGAAGTTAGTTAAAAACGATATAGCCAGTCTATGAATCAGTTTAGGACAGTGCCTCGGTGATACTGTGATTAAAGCAAGTGATAGATTTCATTAATTAAGAGATTCACATATTTTCTTTGCAGACCGTTCTATAAGCAATAGTTGCGTCATTGTATGTTATTTCAAGACCTAAACAGACGAATTGTAAAATCTTTTGTAAAAAACAAAAAGAAATGAAAATTAATAGCATTGCATATGTGTTAGGCTCATAAACAAGTTGTGTTGACCAGCTAATTGTGTTATTTCGACTATTACATTAATTATCAATATTGAATTCTTTGTATATATTGACTGACGCGAGATTTGGAGTATATTTTGTAAATGGCCATGAGATTTGATAGTTCAATATATGTTAGGAACATGTGTGATGTACTCGTTAACTAATTAATTGACATTTAACACTTTGGTTTGTTGTCAAACAAAAAGTAGCGTGATTAAAACTTAAAAGATAGGTGCGATCTAAAATTATTGTATGTATAGTTTTCATTTTATATTGTGATTATTTTTGTGTACATGAAATGTTTTACTGTTGTGTTCGTTAATTGTAAATTACTATATTCAATTGTTATGAACAATGGATAATGTAACGTCATTATTGCCGATGTTATATATTTGCCTCACCGCCTTGCGTGGGGGAGTTCGAGTTTCAGTCGTTTGTCAAGTGCTCTGGAAGCTATGTCAGTCTTTGTTTTGAAATGGAAGTACTACCGTTCTGGTGCTTTGTAAATGTTTTGTTGTTAAAATGTTTTGGTGGAGAAGTTTGATTAAAAATTAAAGAAGAAGTGAAAAATTGTATATATCGAATGTTTATTTCTACCACGACGCCCCAGGAGAATAATGTTACAGCGAGCAGAACCCCCATACATCGAAATGTTGACAAGATGAGTATTATGTTGGAAAGTGGTAGAAAGGAACTGTAATTACTTATATAGCATACAAATGTTATAAGATGTAGATGAATAAGCGGTTTTGTCCGATACCAAGTCGCCACTTTCGGTCGGAATTGAAAAACCAAAATATTATCGCTATGACGCAAGAGAATTAATGTGTCATAGTTGATGAATCACAGTGGCCCAGTTCACAGGGATAAAACGTTTTTCAAAGGTCGTCACAGGCGCTGCCTCTTTACTGAGCTATTTCAACTCCTTCATGCAGAGAAAGCGATCGCTGTATAGGCACGTTGTGGCATTTCGGCGGCATTTCTTTGGCGGCAGAGTGTCAGCATTACAGCGAAAGGTCGACAGAGAATCTGGAAACCTTCTGCGGTGAAAAGCTGTCATTAGGTGCTGTGATTAATGTGTTTTGTGTCCTTTCTTTACGTTGCACAAGATAGCAATCACAATTTTTAAAGAATACTTGGTAAATCGTAGAACCACACCAAAACTTTTGTTGAGAAATCATTGACTTTATGTCTGCAACAAATAAAACCTAGAATAAAATAACGTTGTGCTATGGAACACCAGTCCTCATTTCTTACTGTAGACGAGCTTTCGGAAATAATTTTGTATTGGCATCGTCACTTTGGATTAGGTTCTTATTTTATGCGTTTCCATGCCTTTCATATGACCGATAAAATGTTGCACACTTCAGCCTCAAAACAAGAGGAACGCCACTGTCTACATTGTAATTCGTACGATACATGGCGGAGGGTACTTTACAACAAACTTCAAGACCAATCTAGGGTTTTCAAATGTTTGTAAATCTAACAGCTGCGGTTATCAGTCCCCAGGCTGACAAACTACTATACCTTATGCTAAGGACAACACACACACACACACACACACACACACACACAAACGCGCGCGCGCGCACGCACACACACGACGGAGGGCTCGAGACGCGGGGTAGTAGCCGAGCGGTCTGGAGCGCCACGTTACGGATCGCGCGGTCTCCCGCGTTGGAGGTTCGAATCCTCCCTCGGGCATGAATGTGTGTTTAACTTAGGTTAAGTAGTTTGTAAGACTAGGAACTTATGACCAAAGTAGTTTGGTCCCATAGGATTACAAACATTTGAACATATTTGAGGACTCAAACCTCTGAAAGCGAGTCACCGCGCGTCCCGCAGCAAGGCGCCTCAGAGCGTTCGGTCACTCCATCATGGCAGTCTAGCATTTTATTGCGATCTTGATGAAACGTTGCACACTTCGCCTTTGAGTAAAACTCAGATTTAGTTTGAACGAATTCAATAATTTTGTTTTGTTCGCATTAGTACATATGTAGTTAAAGAAAATAGGAAGAACAGATGAAAAGTCGAAACTAGCCCTAAACTCAAAAATGGGTTGACCGATGTGAAATACACGGGTGGTTTGGATAAATAAAAATAACTAGGGAAAACCCAAAGGACCGTGTGAAAATTCGAGAAAATCTGTATAGATTATTTCAGATGCATATCAGACATTCATTTGCTTTCAATATGTGGCGGATGTATCGCTTAACATCTGTGCCATACGAAACTTAAATTCGTTCCGGAATTGTGTGAAATACATACCTATATAAATTGTTATGAAAATGCTTGACTGGGCTACATATACATAACTCTTCTTTGTTGTTTCGGTCTCCTCCCTCGCAGTTGCAGTTATACTTTTTATACTGTAAATTAGTCTACTTGAGTCCAGACGCATTTCCCTTTATTTTAAAGAATCTTCAGTGGTTAAGGATTTTTTTAACGTTGCCTCTTCATGTGTTACTTGTAGCACTATTTTCAATTACACTGTTTACAATTCCACCTTTTGATTAAAGTTGACGAAAACTCGTCATTTCTCAAGCCTGACTTCTAATCTTGATGACATTTTGCAGACACGACCATCGAAACAACAAAATATCACTGTCTACTTACGATTTCGTACGGTACATGGCGGAGGGTACATTACTCCAGACTACGACACTATTTGACTCATCACCATGAAATATGTTAGATGTAATATTTTATTTTGTAATCACAGGTTAGAGGCAGGGGGATGGGTGAGTAGATAGAGGGGGCAAGGAGGGGGGAAGAGTTGGAGAAGAAGGTACGAAAACACAGAGAGGACAAAGGAAGGAGGAGAACATGGGTTAGCTGAATATTGGAATAAGTAAATTCCTGAGAGACGCCAGGTTTCCAGCCGGCTAACACAGGGAGAGGCCGAAGAGAACAAAGAAAAAAGTAAGAAATAGACACACACATATATACACGTACACCACTGGCCATTAAAATTGTTACACCACGAAGAAACGCAGATGATAAACGGGTATTCATTGGACAAATATATTATACTAGAACTGACATGTGATTACATTTTCACGCAATTTGGGTGCGTAGATCCTGAGAAATCAGTACCCAGAACAACCATCTCTGGCCGTAATAACGGCCTTCATACGCCTGGATATTGAGTCAAACAGAGCTTGAATAGCGCGTACAGTTACATATGTCTTAACAGTTTCAACACGATACCACATTTCATAAAGAGTAGTGACTGGCGTATTGTGAGGAGCCAGTTACTCGTCACCATTGACCAGACGTTTTCAGTTGATGAGAGATCTGGAGAATGTGCTGGCCAGGGCAGCAGTCGAACATTTTCCGTATCCGTATCCGTATCCGTATCCGTACAGGACCTGCAACATGCGGTCGTGCATTATCCTGCTGAAATGTAGGGTTTCGCAGGGATCGAATGAAGCGTAGAGCCACGGGTCGTAACACATCTGAAATGTAACGGCCACTGTTCAAAATGCCGTCGATGCGAACAAGAGGTGACCGAGACGTGTAACCAACGGCACCCTATACCATCACGACAAGTGATACGCCAGTATGGCGATGACGAATACATGCTTCCAATGTGCGTTCAACTCGATGTCGCCAAACACATATGCGACCATCATGGTGCTGTAAACATAACCTTGATTCATCCGAACAAATGACTTTTGCCATTCGTGCAGCCAGGTTCGTCGTTTCGTACACCATCGCAGGCGGTTCTGTTAAGGGTAACTGTAGCCATAGTCTCCGAGCTGATAGTCCATGCTGCTGCAAACGTCGTCGAATTGTTCTTGCTGATGGTTGTTGTCTTGCAAACGTCCCCATCTGTTGATTCAGAGATCGAGACGTGGTTGCATGATCCGTACAGCCATGCGGATAAGATACCTGTCATCTCCACTGCTAGTGATACGAGGCCGTTGGGATCCTGTACGGCGTTCCGTATTGCCCTCCTGAACCCACCGATTCCATATTCTACTAACAGTCATTGGATCGCGACCAACGCGAGCAGTAATGTTGCGATACGATAAACCGCAATCGCGATAGGCTACAATCCGACCTTTATCAAAGTCGGAAACGTGATGGTACGCATTTCTCCTCCTTAAACGAGGTCTCACAACAACGTTTCACCAGGCAACGCCGGTCACCTGTGTTGGTGTATGAGAAATCGTTTGGAAACTTTCCTCGTGTCAGCACGTTGTAGGTGTCGCCACCGGCGCCAACCTTGTGTGAATGCTCTGAAAGGCGAATCATTTTCATATCACAGCATCTTCTTCCTGTCGGTTGAATTTCCCATGTGTAGCACGTCATATTCGTGGTATAGCAATTTTAATGGCCAAGAATACACACACACACACACACACACACACTCACACACACACACACACACACACACACACACACACACACACACACACACACACACATATATATATATATATATATATATATATATATATATATATATATATATATATATATTATGTTTGTCTTCGCAAAACTCGAAAAGTAGTCGGTCGTTTGACTTGAAATTTCGAACAACGTTGCACTTTTCATGGAAAGGTTTACAAGCTATCCACTTTTCTGTAATAATCGAATGGGTGGGAGTGAAAAATACGTGTAGCCCATTATACGTGGAAACACAGAATTTATTCATCCAGTATTTTGAATGCGAGCACTTAGTGACTTGCAACTCAACTGACACAAACTTCGGGGAACTTTACCTCGCTGATGGCGCCCCATCCTCACAGAAAAAAGATGAAAGGAATAAAGTTTATCGCTTACCTTACTGTTGCTGTTCATGCAGTGCAACTGTCACATCAGGGATAACATTTTAATTTATTACTTCAATACTACTTACTACTAGATCAAAAAATGTTCAAATGTTTGTTAAGCTTAAGGGACTTAACTGTGGGGTCATCAGTCCCTAAACTTACAAACTACTTATGAACTATCTTAGACTAATGACGACAGAAACATCCATGCCCTAGGGGTGATTCGAACCCCCGACCGTAGCGGCCGCAGACCGCTCGGCTACCGCGGCCGGCTGTTCGGGATCCATCGCGCTTATGATATTCACACATATTGCAACTGCAATACTATAGCATAGTATATCACACACAGTTCAAGAGCTATGACGCCATAAAAACCTTGATATGTGAAAAAATGTCGAATGGTGTGCGACGTTTCAATTTATTCACCACCTATTTAGATACATCGCTGAATGCACATAGAAAATCATATCATTGTACAATACATGGTTCAGAAGATATGACGTCATAAATCGATGCATGAGAAACTGTCGAAGCATACGTAATGGTTTCAATTGTTCTCTCTTTGCTAGTGATTCAGTTCCACACACATTTCACAGAATAAGTTGTTGTTGTTGTTATTGTGCTCTTCAATCCGCAGACTAGTTTGAAGCAGCTCTCCACGCTACCCTGTCCTGTGCAAATCTAAGAATACTTTCGACAGCCTACATCCTTTTGAATCTGCTTACTATATTCGCCCCTCGGTCACCCTCTACGATTTTTACCCAACACACTTCCTTCTAATGCTAAGTTGACAATTCCTTGATGTCTCAAAATGTGTCCAACAAATCTATTCCTTCTCTTAGTCAGGATATGCCAGAAACTCCTTTTCTCCCCGATTCGGTTAATCACCTCCTCATTAGTTATGTGAGCTACCCATCTAATTTTCATCATTCGTCTGCAGCACCACATTTCAAATGCTTCTATCATCGTCCACGTTTCACTCCCATACAATGCTACACTCCAGACAAATGCTTTCAGAAAGGACTTCCTAACATTTAAATTAATTTTGGATGTTAACAAGTTTCACTTCTTTAGAAACGCTTTTCTCCCCATAGCCATTCTGCATTTTATATCTTCCTTACTTCGGCCATCAGAAGTTATCTTGCTACCCAAATAATAAAAACCTTCTACTACTTTTATTGTCTCATTACCTAATCCAACTCCTTCAACATCGCCTGATTTTCTGACATTCCATTCCATTACCTTCGTTTTACTCTTGTTAATGTTCATCTTATATCTTCCTTTCCAGACAATGTCCATTCCATTCAATTGCTCTTCCAGATCTTTTGCAGTTTCTGACAGAATTACTACGTCATCGGCAAACCGCAATGATTTTATTTCTTCTCCCTGCACTTTAATGCCCTCTCCAAATTTCTACTACCATTCCTTCACTGCCTGCTCAATGTACAGATTGAACAACATTGGGGAAAGGCTACAACCCTGTCTTACTCCCTTCCCAACCTCTGCGTCTCTTTCTTGCCCTTCGACTCTAATAACGGCTGTCTGATTTTTGTATAGATTGAACATAACTCTTCGCTCCCTATATTTTACCCCTGATACCTTCAGAATTTGGAAGAGTGTATTCCAGTCGGCATTGTCAAAAGCTTTCTCCAAATCGACAAATGCTAAAAACGTAGGTTTGCTTTTCCTTACCCTACCTTCTAAGATAAGTCGTAATGTGAGTATTGCCTCCCGTGTTCCTGCATTTCTGCTAAATCCAAACCCTACCTTCTAAGATAAGTCGTAATGTGAGTATTGCCTCCCGTGTTCCTGCATTTCTGCTAAATCCAAACTGATCTTCTCCAAGGTCGGATTCCACCAGTTTTTCCATTCGTCTGTAAATAATTCGTGTTAGTATTTTGCAGCCATGACTTATTAAACTGATAGTTCTGTAATTTTCACAGTTGTCTGCACTTGCTTTCTTTGGAATTGGAATTACAATATTCATCTTGAAGTCGGAGGGTATTTCCCCTGTCTCATACATCTTGCATACCAGGTGATACAATTTTTTCATGACTGCTTCTCCAAACGACATTAGCAGTTCAGACGGAATATCATCTACTCCAGGGGCCTTGTTTCGACCCAAGTCATTCAGAGCTCTGTGAAACTCGTCTCGCAGTATCATATCTCCTATCTCATCTTTCTGCACTTCGTTTTCCATTTCTAGAATACTGGCTTCAAGTTTACTTCATTTGTATAGGCCCTCTATATATTCCTTTCACAGTTCAGCTTTCCCCTCTTTGGTATATCACTGAATGTATAGTTCCTGTATTACGACATGTAGTAAAAAGTAAAGCAATCCACAATCGGAAGATTGGTTTCAATACCACAGTACTTTACTAGACATGATACTTTTTGGAGGTGGTATGCCGTTGACGTTCTCCGACCTGACTTACCCAGCCAGTCAATTATAGGGCGACCTACAGTCCATGGAGCTACTCGTTATTTTTCACGCAACATTTCCAGAGGTGAAAGAAGAGGAAAGTGACAGATAAAATCCTAGGCTCTAGTAGGGATCGAACCCACACCCTTCTGATTCATCTTCTGAGACTCATGCCACTGTGCTACGGCGACTTATAGTATGACGCCAAAAAGTTTGAGCTGCTGCATAACGAAACTACAGTGCAAAATTCTCTGTCAATCCACAAGACTGAAAGCCGTTATGGAGCGTTATGATGTACAACATAAGAAAATAAGACGAAAATGTGTGCAGTATATTATGTGACGTATACATATGTTTAACATGTTTTAAGCTCAAATTCAAATGTTTATATAGCTTATGGGACTTAACTACGGGGTCATCAGTCCATAAACTTACAAATTACGTATGGACTAGCTAACACTAAGGACGGCACAAATATCCATGCCCGAGGGGGGATTCGAACCCCCGACCGTAGTGACCGTGCAGACCGTGACTGGAGCGCCTCAGTCCCCTCGGCCACCGCGGCTGGCCATCTTTTAAGCCCCTGTATCAGTTTCTACAGGGCTTGGAACATACTTATGGAGATAGAGAGTTGAGGGGTAGAAGATAGAGAGAAACAGACGGAATGTAGGAAATAAGTGCTTCTCTCACACGCACATGTCACTCGCTCCAGGGTCTATGATCTTTATATTTATGCAGAAAATGCGCTTATAGTAACTTCAGGCATTACTATATAATATTCACAGAATATATGACATCAGCTGCGATTCGGCAAAGCTGAAAATGTGTATCCAGCCGGGATTCGAACCCAGGGTCTCCTGCTTTCTAAGCAGTTGCGCTGACCCCTACACCACTGGGGACACAGTGATCACCGCACCGGCAAGGACTACCTAAGCACGCCTCCCGTCAGATACAAATTCCCAGCTTCGCCCTGCCCATAGTACTCAAACTCGTAGTTATGAAACTAATTCCCGTAAGAGTAAGGGCTTCAAACTTGCCCACCCCTCCCCGATGTTGTTGTTGTTGTGGTCTTCAGTCCGGAGACTGGTTTGATGCAGCTCTCCACAATACCCTATCCTGAGCAAGCCTCTTCATCTCCACATAAGAACGGCAACCTACATCTGTCTGAATCTGCTTACTGTATCCTTCTCTTGGTCTTCCTCTGCGATTTTTTCCCCACACACTTCCCTCCAACGCTAAATTCACAATTCCTTGATGTCTAAGAATGTGCCCTACCAATCTATCCCTTCTTTTAGTCAAGGTATTCCAGAAATTTCTTCTCTCCCCAATTCTGTTCAGTACCTCCTCATTAGTTACGCGATCCACCCACCTAATCTTCAGCATTCTTCTGTAGCAACATATTTCAAAAGCCTCAATCCTCTTCCTGTCCGCACTGTTTATCGTCCATGTCTCACTCCCATACAAGGCAACACTCCACACAAATGCCTTCAGAAAGGACTTCCTTAGGCTTAAATCAATATTCGATGTTAACAAATTTCTCTTTTTCAAGAACGCTTTTCTACCCATTGCATTCTGCATTTTATATCCTCTGTACTGCGACCATCATTTGTTATTTTACTGCCCAAGTAACAAATCTCATCAACCTCCTTTATTGCTTCGTTTCCCAATCTAATTCCTTCAGCTTCACCTGATTTTCTTAGACTGCACTCCATTACCCTCGTTTTGCTCTTGTTAATGTTCATCTTATATGCACCTTTCAGCACACTGTCCATTCCGTTCAATTGCTCTTCCAGGTATTTTGCTGTATCTGACAGAATTACTATGTCATCGGCAAAACGCTATGTTTTTAAATCTTCGCCCTGTACTTTAATTCCTCTCCAAATTTCTGCTTGCTTTCCTTTATAGCTTGCTCAATGTACAAATTGAACAACATTGGAGAAAGACTACAACCCTGTCTTACTCCCTTTCCCACCACTGCATCCATTTCATGCCCTTCAACTCTGACAACCGCTGTTTGGTTTTTGTACAAGTTGTAAATAACCTTACGCTCCCTATATTTTACTCCTGCTTGCTTCAGAACTTGAAAGAGCTTATTCCAATCAACATTGTCAAAAGCCTTCTCCAAATCTACAAAAGCTAGAAATGTAGGTTTGCCTTTTCTTAATCTATCTTCTAGGATAAGCCGTAAAGTGAGTATTGCCTCCCGTGTTCCTACATTTCTCCTGAACCCAAACTGATCTTCCCCGAGGTCGGCCTCTACCAGCTTCTGTATATAATTCGTGCCAATATTTTGCAACCATGACTTATTAAACCGATGGTTATGTAGTTTTCACACCTGTCTGCACCTGCTTTCTTTGGAATGGGGATTATAACATTTTTCTTAAAGTCTGAGGGTACTTCGCCTGTCTCATACATCTTACACACCAGGTGAAACAGGTTTGTCATGGCTGGTTCTCCCAGAGACTTCAGTAGCTCTGAGGGAATATCATCTACCCCAGGGGCCTTGTTTCGACTTAGGTCTTTCAGGGCTCTGTCAAATTCTTCTCTCAGTACAGTATCTCCTATTTCATCTTCATCTACATCCTCTTCCCTTCCTACAATATTGTCTCGAAGTTCATTTCCTTTGTAGAGCCCCTCTATATACTCTTTCCACCTTTCAGCTTTCCCTTCTTTGCTGAGAACTGGTTTTCCATCCGTGTCCTTGATATTCATAGAGCTGTTTTTCTTATTTCCAAATGTTTCTTTTATATTCCTGTAGGCAGTATCTATTTTCCCCCTATTTATACATTTTTCTACATCCTTGCATTTGCCTTCTAGCCACTCCTGCTTAGCCATTTTGCACTTCCTGTCAATCTCATTTCTTAGTCGTCTGTACTCCATTTTGCCTGTTTCATTTGCCGCATTTTTATATTTTCTCCTTTCATCGATTAAATTTAGTATCTCCTGTGATATCCAAGTATTTTTTGTAGGTCTTTCCTTCCTACCTACTTTGTCCTCTGCTACCTTAACTATTTCATCTCTCAATTTTACCCATTCCTCCTCTACTGTTTTATATTCCGCTGTTTCTGTCAATTGTTGCCTAAAGCTCCCTCTGAAATTCTTAAGAACCTCAGGTTCCTTCAATTTATCCAAGTCCCATCTCCTTATTTTCCTACCTTTTTGTAGTTTCTTTAGTTTCAGCCTACAGTTCATAACCAACAAGTTATGGTCAGAGTCTATATCTGCCCCTGGGTATGTCTTACACTGTAAAACCTGGTTCCGAAATCTATGTCTTACCATTATAAAATCTATCTGGCATCTCCCGGTGTCTCTTGGTCTCTTCCACGTATACAACCTTCTTTTGTGATTCTTGAACCAGGTGTTTGTTATAACTAAATTATGTTCTGTGCAAAATTCTACCAGACGGCTTCCTCTTTCATTCCTTTTGCCCAGACCATATTCACCTACTATCTTCCCTTCCCTTCCTTATCCTACTACCAAATTCCAGTCTTCCATCACAATTAAGTTCTCCTCTCCCTTAATTGTCAGAATAATTTCCTCATATATTTCTTCGATTTCCTCATCATCGGCGGAGCTAGTTGGCATATAAACCCGTACTACTGTTGTCGGTGTTGGCTTCGTATCTATCTTGACAATGATAATGGGATCACTGTGCTGGTCATAGTAGTTTACCCGCATTCCTATTTTCTTATTCATTATCAATCCTACTCCTGTGATACCCCCAATTGATTTTGTATTTATAATCCTGTACTCACCTGACCAGAAATGCTGTTCATCCTGTCACCGAACTTCACTAATCCCCACTATATCTAACTTCAACCTATCCATTTCCCTTTTTAAATTTTCTAATTTTCCTACTCGATTAAGGGATCTAACATTCCACGCTCCGACCCGTAGAAAGCCAGTATTGTCTTTCCTGATGATCACATCCTCCTAAGCAGTCCCCGCCCGGAGATCCGAATGGGGGACTATTTTACCTCCGGAATATTTTACCCGAGTGGATGCCATCATCATATGTCCATACAGTAGAGCTGCATGTCCTCGGGAAAGGTAACGGCTGTCGTTTTCCCTTGCTTTCAGCCGTTCGCAGTAGCTGCGTGGCAAAGCCACATTAGCTGATGTTACAAGGCCAGCTCAGTCAATCATCCAGACTGTTGCCCCTTTAACTACTGAAAAGGCTGCTGCCCCTCTTCAGGAACCACACGTTTGTCTGGCCTCTCCACAGATACCCCTCCGCTGTGGTTGCACCTACGGTACGGCTATCTGTATCGTTGAGGCACGCAAGCCACCCCACCTCGGCAATGTCTGTGGTTAATGGGAGTGGCCCTCCCCGCTATAAGCAATGATTTTCTGTGAGAATATCTCTGTCTCTTTTCATTCCAAATAGCCAGAGTATTTGTTTGATTTACTTCCTTGGTGAATCACTGTGCGAAAGAATTACACTCATGGCCATTAAAATTGGTACACCACGAAGATGAAGTGTTATAGACGCGAAATTTAACCGATAGGAAGACGATGCTGTCATATGCAAATGATTAGCTTTTCAGAGCAATCACACAATGTTGGCGCCGGTGGCGACACCTGCAACGTGCTGACATTGAAACGTGTCCATAAAAAATTATTTTTATAAGAAAATGTCTAATATTGTGCCTCCTGTTTTGTATCGAGTAACTTGCTTGCAAGAAAATGTATAATATCGCTTCTACTGTATGTATCGATATGTGTAAAGTTTCATCTCTGGCAAAGATCATGTATTGCATAGCATTGTAGCTCGCACTGAGAGAGAGAGTAGCACTAGTGGTTCAGCTCGCTTAGAGAGCGGTTGGGTTGTGTGTATGGCTCCGATGTAGAGCAGAGGCTGCTTTGCCAGCAAGTCAGAAGTTGTATTATGTAGGTAATGTAATGCTGTTTATCAATAATAAGTAACTTAACCCTGTTTCATATTTCATTTACGTAGTTAGAAAATTAACCTACTTCCTTCATTTGATAATTACTTGATTTAGTGGAGTGTTGATTTGAATAACATTATTGAACATATTTCATTATTGGTGCGATAGTAAGATAATAGTTGATTTGGATTTCAATAATAACTGATCGACATAAATTCTCACAGTCAAGCATTAAGAAAGTGATTTGTGGTTTTTCTTATATCTTTCTCGCAGTCAAAATTTTGAGCATAGTCAGTGTCTGTTTCAAAAGGTTACATGTCACAGTTGTTTTGTTAAAATATCCGTTGCGCACATAATCAGTTTAATGCACTGTTTCTTGTACATTAATATCAGGGCCATAATTAAACCAAATAGCTGAGTTAATGAACAATTTATTGTCTGATTTAACGAAAGGTTCTACATTCCAAAACACGCGTACAGCTTTTATCTGGCGCCCTTTCTGCCAGGATAGTTCACAAACAGGATCGTGACGTAGTTAAATACGTAGTCTTATTTCAGTTAGTTTGTCTTTTCCACTAACCAACTTACCTTTTGGCTCTTAATTTAATTTTTGTAGCACCATCCTCTGTTGTAGCAACAGTAGCATAGTAATTGTTTCTGTAGTCTGTTACTTACCATTCTTGATATTGTGTAGTATTGTTTATAGTAGATGAATTGAGTATACAAATAATTGCATTACTACTGAACAAGTCTCTCTTTTATATTGTCTGATGTTTGTTGTGATGAAAGTTCTAGTATCGCGGAACTCGTGTGATAATTAACGGTTTGCGTAATCTCGATTGTGATTGTATGTTGCACTTGCCCGATTCAGCCTATTGTTCTCTCATAATTACCGTGTGTAATTTTCAAAAAATTAGCAGTAGGTGAAAATAAATATTATTGGTCACTTTACTGCAAAATTCTGTTAACAATGTCGAAGAATAGGAGAGTTCGCGCTGATGCTAAAACTGCTTCCGAAAATGAGACCTTGAATGATACAAGGAGAGAAGAAGAATTTTCACAAGAGCCTTCTCACTGCACTGATACAAATACGACACTAAATACCGTGTCCGAAAACGCGGAACAGATTAGTTCAGGAACAGACAATATGAATAATGACAAAGTACAGGATTCGACAATACAGAATTCCGATTCTTGTAACGTGGTTGCGGAAAATAATGCATCGGTTCCGCCTAGCTCTGCTACAAAAAATACTTGTGCGACGGCTATGGAAAACGTATTACCAAATGATTCCATACAAATTTTATTGTCACAGCTCTCTAAATTAAATGAGAATAGTCAATTACAATCTCAGGAATCTCAGAAATTAAATGAAAAACTTGAGAATAGTCAATTACAATCTCAGAAATTAAATGAAAAACTTGAGGAACAATCTCAGAAATTAAATGAAAAACTTGAGAAAATTGAACAAACGTGCGATTCGAGGTTTGTGAGTATTCAAAGTAGTCTTAATAAGATAAACGAGGACAACAATCGGTTCAGGGAACAACTGCTCAATACTTTCAAACGTGAATCTCAGCAAATAAGACAAGATATTCGCGACGAGATTAACCCGGTAGTGGAAAGCCTAGCGTCACGAGTGGAAAATATGGAAAGCCTAGCGTCACGAGTGGAAAATATGGAAAGCCTTGCGTCACGAGTCGAAAATATGGAAACTACTGAACTCGCTCAATTGAAGCAACAGAGTAATCTAGTTGTTGAAAAGTTGCAGAACTTCCAGTCAGTCACGACGGAACAGATCAATAAAATTAATAAACAGTTTGAGGATATTACTGTTAAGATTACCCAAATTAGTGATAACACTGACAAAAGTTCTGATGTAACGCATCCTACCCCGTTTAATGAAACTAATGAATATCTCGCCCTTGACCGTTTCAAACAAGGTCAAATGACCATTAATCAGCAATACAAGGCTGAGGTCAGAAAATTAGATGATCGCGTGGCGCGAATAGAGAGGAAATTTGACCGCACTTGTGGAAATCCATACAAAGATGTGGAAGAAAATTTGAACGAAAATGACAATGATGATTCGAGCCAAGTAGGTCGCTTGGTACGTGAACGAAGTGTACCTCATAGTAACAACAATGAAGACGCAGTGCGTAATTTACGCTCACTTACGCCGCACGGGCGAAAGGAAGCGTTTGACTACAAGCATTTCCTGACTGTACGTAAATTCAAGACATTTAAAAACTCTCCGAATGACTTGCACCCTAAAGAGTGGTTGCAGCAATTCGATTATTGTCTTCCCCCGAATTGGCCACTTGAGCACAGATTAGAATTTATATGTGGTTATCTGGAAGGCGAGCCAGCCACCAGAATGAGAGCTATTGCACAAGAGTGCTATAGCGAGAATCAGTTCCGACGCTCATTTCTATCCGCATACTGGTCGGAAGCGGCACAAGACCGCGTTAAAAACAGTATTGCGACATTCAAAACTTTTGAGCGATCAAATTTCTCGAGCCCTGTGGAATATTTCCAAAACTTAGTATACAAAAATCAATTTTTATCGGCACCTTACTGCCCTGCGGAATTAATCAGAATTTGTTTGAACAAATTGCCTCTACACTTGCGTCAAATTGCCATTGCGGCACGATGCAAGAATGATATTGAAGCCTTTAGAAATCTCTTACAAGACTTAGAAGAAGAAGACGAGGAAAATTCCTCGCGCAGTCGATATTTTGAAACAAACAGATATGATCGCCGGTCGCAACAAAGCCCGCCGCGTTCTAAACGTCATCCAAAGCACGAGGATCAAACAGAAGGTACTTCTTTCACTAATGAAACTTTAAAGACGCACAAGTCGAAAGGCATACACCACATTTCCAATA
The DNA here is from genome assembly GCA_026315105.1 of Locusta migratoria. Lineage (NCBI taxonomy): Eukaryota > Metazoa > Arthropoda > Insecta > Orthoptera > Acrididae > Locusta > Locusta migratoria. The sequence goes on along the minus strand of CM048744.1, from coordinate 976,207,039 downwards.
TTAAAATTTTCAAGGCATAAATTTGCGGTAGAGAGTCCATTAATCTGTTTTGGACACACCAAGTGGCGATTGGTGCCCCGTTCTCGAGCTGAGTGTCACTATTCTTCCGCTTTTCCTTAGTGCGCTCTATCTACCTCTTTTTCTCACTGTTACTTTTCTCTAACTCTGAATACTTATGCTCTGTGCTACGCTGGGATATTGTCATATGAAACTTTGATTATCTTGCAATTTGCATATAACGAACTCTGTGGCTGTGCAAGACAAATAAAATTAATGGAAATTTTTGATTGTGTAATCTAATCAAGTTCCTATGTTTCAGAAAATATCAGATTTCTCTTCTGTGTTACTAATTGCATAACTTACGAAGTTCTGAGCGAGTGAAGAAGATTTTGAGTTGACATGAGCATTTGGTAAGCCAAGAACATTATGGAGGATGATGAGTAAGGCAATACACAATATGTCATGGTGGTCTTTAAAATGCATTATTGTTTATGGATAAATGATGGTAAGGAAGGTATTGGTAACAGTCAAAGATGTTTGATAAATGTAATTATGTGGACAAGATTATACAATGATTATGAAGCAATTATGAGGAGAATCGCTATGTTGCTAATGATGACGAGATTATACAATGATTATGAAGCAATTATGAGGAGAATCGCTATGTTGCTAATGATGACGAGATTATACAATGATTATGAAGCAATTATGAGGAGAATCGCTATGTTGCTAATGATGCTATGTTCTGTTCTTTTCTTATGTGCTTACTCGCACTGCCCTTTTGTGTTTTCTCTTTGTGCTTATGTGCACCATTTTGTATGTTGATGCATTGTGCCTTCAATGGCATGTGTAATTGGTGAGATTCATATCCTTCTGATGATCTGTAATTATTTGTAATTATGTGTAATGAATATTTCTAATTATGCTTGCAGCTATGCGTATTGCTCTTGTAATCAAAGCTTACCGCTATGCTCACTAATTATATACCTAAGCCCTACCACTATGCTAATTAATTTTATAATGAAGCTCAATGACAATGTATGGTTATGCTTATACGTTGCACACAGCCATCTATCTTGCAAACTTGCAGCTATGCCATAAATTGCGCCTAGTTAAGTCTAGAAAGATAATGCACAGAAGTATTTTGCTTTTGCTTACTACTATCTTCCAAATTTTATTGATGATCTTGTTGATGAAAATCTGCAGCTATGCCTAACGAATATTACGTCTGTGTTTATGTTATTGGATGATTTACTGTGATGTACATCTAGTACTGTGCCAAAATTTGCACTAATTGTTTTGTTTGACCCTACTGTTGACTCAGACAGACACAGACATGACCTGATGACTTGAACCTCTTTTGATATTCTCACGAAACTATCCTGATGTGTTATACCTTAAGGCAATGAAATATGTAGCTCGGTTGAGACAAAAGCCTGGCCATGGCAACTTATGTAATTTAAGTGTTATAATTTGTGGTAATGTAATCACCACTATAGTGATATATTAATTTAAAGACATATGAACTAATGGTAATTGGAATGTCAATTTAAGTTATATCATGCCAAATTGATGACAAGCACCCTCAATGTATTTCATACGATTATGTGTTTGTAAAGCAATATGTACATAGTATGTAAAGCCTTGTGCTTATATGAAATGACACTAATGTTGTAGATACTCTAAAATAAGAATTAAATTACTCATTAGTATTCAAATGTATCCGTCTTCAAGACACTACTTGTAATGTAAAAATATGGTTTAATACCATGACCCCATTTGTACCACTTGAATTTGTGGGAAAATATTTCTGTAGATATGTTCTAATCAATGACTTTTCTTTCAGTCTAAACTGAAATACCATGACTATGTTACTAATTTGTGTGTAAAATGCTTTATTTCATGTACTTTGGACACGCATGGGAAGTGGCGATTTCGCACACGAGATTCCAGAATGCACACAGAACAATGGACGAGTTACTATACACCACTGATTTTGGGCCTTTTAATGAAGATGTTTGTTGGATGATGTTTGGCCACACAGTACTGTCCATTGCAGCCTTGGCCACCCACCACCAGTTTGCTCTAATTTTGGCTATGCTGATGCAGTCTGCTAATAGCTCTGTTGGTTGGAGCACACTTGGTTGTCGAATTGCATGGAGGAATACATCAGAACCTTTTCCCCATGACTTCCACTTCAATGCAACCAGCCAGCCCGCCTACAGTGTGGTGTAATCTTACAGTGTTTTGTGTTCGTGTGCAGACCTAAAATGAATGTTAGGAGCTAATGTGCTATTCGTGTGCATATACTATTCAGTGCCTCCCATTGCAAACGTTGTCCACAGGTTCATTACCAGTGTTTAGGTATATTTCATGGTTCTTTCACAGTCAGTGACCAAAATAAAATTGTGCTCTTGATAGATACATATACTTAGTCTGAAATGTCATTGTGCCTATTCGATTGACAAACGTTATATTGAAATCCTATTGTGCTGAAGTAGTAACATTATTTTGTACATGATCAGAAGCCTATGTAGTCAAAAATTTTACATGTATGTTCTAGCATCCATGAAAGTATAGCATTTTAAATGCATCACAGAATACAAAACTGACACTTTATCTTATACTAAGTGCACTAAAAATTTACATAGACTACATTGTGCACAAGATACAAATGTTCATTTTATGTTCCCAAAATACTGATCTCTTGTACAAAATGTAAACCCATGGAACTTACACTACTGTGTGTATTACTTGTAATTACCACATTTCCTTTAAAGAATGATGACATTAGTTAAAATATCTTTTGTAAAACTTTGTATATGTTCATGTTTATTATTGTATATTTTTTTTCATTTGTGTATTACTTCTAGCTATCTCATCTTCTCCATTATATCATTTGTCAAACTATGTTTTCTGAAATTCTATATACTTATGTTTACCATTATGTATAATTGTCATATATTCCACTTATTGCTGATGTTCTGTAAATTTTGACATTTGCTTATGCCTGTCACACCCTGTACCTCTCCATGCATGACTTTTGATGGTACTGTTCTGTAAAATGGCATGTATTTATGACTGTCACATTTTTTTTTTAATTTTCTATGTACTCCATCTGTTGTTTTGATCTTGTTATATTTTGGATGTCATTAATGGATTTTTGGACTTGAAATTCAGTAATTTTGCTGGCTAGGCAATGCCATTGGCATCACCCACCCTACAAAATTTTAATAGGTAGGAGGGGGGTGATGAAACGTGTCCATAAAAAATTATTTTTATAAGAAAATGTCTAATATTGTGCCTCCTGTTTTGTATCGAGTAACTTGCTTGCAAGAAAATGTATAATATCGCTTCTACTGTATGTATCGATATGTGTAAAGTTTCATCTCTGGCAAAGATCATGTATTGCATAGCATTGTAGCTCGCACTGAGAGAGAGAGTAGCACTAGTGGTTCAGCTCGCTTAGAGAGCGGTTGGGTTGTGTGTATGGCTCCGATGTAGAGCAGAGGCTGCTTTGCCAGCAAGTCAGAAGTTGTATTATGTAGGTAATGTAATGCTGTTTATCAATAATAAGTAACTTAACCCTGTTTCATATTTCATTTACGTAGTTAGAAAATTAACCTACTTCCTTCATTTGATAATTACTTGATTTAGTGGAGTGTTGATTTGAATAACATTATTGAACATATTTCATTATTGGTGCGATAGTAAGATAATAGTTGATTTGGATTTCAATAATAACTGATCGACATAAATTCTCACAGTCAAGCATTAAGAAAGTGATTTGTGGTTTTTCTTATATCTTTCTCGCAGTCAAAATTTTGAGCATAGTCAGTGTCTGTTTCAAAAGGTTACATGTCACAGTTGTTTTGTTAAAATATCCGTTGCGCACATAATCAGTTTAATGCACTGTTTCTTGTACATTAATATCAGGGCCATAATTAAACCAAATAGCTGAGTTAATGAACAATTTATTGTCTGATTTAACGAAAGGTTCTACATTCCAAAACACGCGTACAGCTTTTAACATGAGGAAAGTTTCCAAACGATTTCTCATAGACAAAAAGCAGTTGACCGACGTTGCCTGGTGAAACGTTGTTGTGATGACTTGTGTAAGGAGGAGAAATGCGTACCATCACGTTTCCCTCTTTCATAAAGGTCGGATTGCAGCCTATCGCTATTGCGGTTTATCGTATCGCGACACTGCTGCTCGCGTTGGTCGCGATGCAATGACTGTTAGCAGAATATGGATTGGGTGGGTTCAGGAGGGCAATACGGAACGCCGTGCTGAAACCCAACGGCCTCGTATCACTAGTAGTCGTGATAAAAGGCATTTTATCCGAACGGCTGTAACGGATCATGCAGCCACGTCTCGATCCGTGAGTCAACAGATGGGGACGTTTGCAAGACAACAACCATCTGCACGAAGAGTTCGTCGACGTTTGCAGCAGCATGGACTATCAGCTCGGAGACCATGGTTGAGGTTACCCTTGACGCTGCATCAGACAGTAGCGCTGCGATGGTGTACGCAACTATGAACCTGAGTGCACTAATGCCAAAAGGTCATATTTTCGGATGAATCCAGGTTCTGTTTACAGCATCATGATGGTTGCATCGCTGTTTGGCGTCATCGCGGTGAACGCACATTGGAAACGTGAATCCGTCATCACCGTACTGGCGTATTAACCGGCGTGATGGTATGGGGTGCCATTGGTTACACGTCTCGGTCACCTCTTGTTCGCATCGACGGCACTTTTAACAGTGGCCGTTACGTTTTAGATGTGTTACAACCCGTGGCTCTACCGTTCATTCGATCGCCGCGAAACCCTACATTCAGCAGGATAATGCACTACCGCATGTTGCAGGTCCTATACGGGCCTTTCTGGATACGGAAAATGTTCGACTGCGGTCCTGACCAGCACATTCTCCAGATCTCTCACCAATTGAAAATGTCTAATCAATGGTGGCCGAGCACCTGGCTCGTCACAATACGCCAGTCACTACTCATGATGAAATGTGGTATCGTGTTGAAGCTGCATGGGCATCTGTACCTGTACACGCCATCCAAGCTCTGTTTGACTCAATGCCCAGGTGTATCAAGGCCGTTATTACGGCCAGAGGTGGTTGTTCTGGGTACTCATTTCTCAGGTTCTATGCACCCAAATTGCGTGAAAATGTAATCACATGACCTAGTGTAATATATTTGTCACAGTTCTAGTACAATATATTTGTGCAATGAATACCCGTTTATCATCTGCATTTTTTCTTGGCGTAACAATTTTCATTGTCAGTACGGCGGGGTAGAGATAAAAAAATCTATAAACCATTCATTGTTATAGTTAAAGTTTATGTTATCAGGTTCACTTGTGATAGTTTCCTTGACACTTTCCTATCTTGCCTTTACCTCACTCACGTTACCGCGAGCAGCGTGCTAACTCGTCTAGTTGTAATGGACCGAACGTTGCACGTGAGACCCGTGGGCGGTTGTCGCTTAATATTTGACTAACCTGGTGTCTTCTCTCTCGTAGATGTCCCCATCGCAGAAGCAGCACACAGGTCGTAGACTCGAAGTTTTCTGAGGTGAGGCTGAAACTGAAAGTGGTGGATACTGTGGCTGTCTAACTACCAGTAACGAAGTCGATGAATTGCTATAGAGATGCCAGTGGCTCTTTTATTTTTACCAATGTCAACAAACTGCACGTTGACGTCAAAATTCACAAAAATAACATTGTTACAGTCGTAACACACTCTGACATACAATGCACTCACTTTACAAATATTTTAGCCCCATTATCGACTGATTAATGCAAGACTGGCTATCGCAAGTGCCGCTAGATGTTTACCGAGTCGGGGCTCGCAGTGAACTGACTAGCAGTGGAGCTGGGCTCCACGCTAGCGCCTACAGTTTTGGCGCCAACCAACACTTCTAGAACGCCACACTCACTCTTTACCTAAAATACTTAAAATAATAAATCTATAAAACAACCGTGTAATCACAATTAATTAATTAACACACATTATGGCAATAGAATTGATAACTGACTTTTTATTTATTAAATAAGTAATAAAATAGCTGGGAGGTTGAGGCGAGTAAAGATACAGCAACAGCCAATCAGATCACTGTTAGAGAAAGGGGCGGAGTTTTCCCACAAGACCGTACTTACAGAACCATCTGGCACAGCCACTTCTTCTTACTATCCCATGTCTATTTCATTATATGTAAATGAAATTATGAAATAAATTAAAGCAATGGATGCTGGCTTGCAAGCCAGTACAGCCACAATCGATGCACCCAAATTTGCTTGAAAATGCAATCACATGTCTGTTCTAGTATAATATATTTGTCCAATGAGTACCCGTTTATCATCTGCATTTCTTCTTGGTGTAGCAATTTTAATGGCCATTAGTGTATTTTATTTACTATATCACTAGTTTCATATCATATTGAGTCACAGCGAAGTGTGCCCGCATTTAAAGATATCCACGCATAAATACTACCACTTCTACTTTGGCGCACACCCGCACACTGAACATCACAGTAAAGCTACGAAAGCTCTGCTGCACAGTGTACAGTATACAGCTCCGCTCTGCATTGCGTGTTTCTATGTGGAACGCAAAGTTGCGACTTCCTACAAGATCCCCCAAACTGAATTCAAGAAGAAACAGCGGTTCTAGTGGTGCCTGAACAATGTCAGAATGTTAGGCTCCCCGCCTTCACTCCGTGTTTCCCATTCACACGACTGTTTGCAGACAGCTGGTTACACGGGAAGTGGCAGCCGGCTTCTCATCTCTGGGAAGATCTCCGGCCTCCTTTATTGTTCTCCAGTGGAACAGAAGAACACGGCAACTACTGTACAGGCTAGCAGCCAGTGTAGTGGGACGAATTATTCTCCCCGCTACTACCTTATATCAGCTCAGTTTTGCAGCAGACTGTGTTTGTATTTATGTTTAAATGATTTTTCTATGTAAATGTTTTTGTTATATGATTCTTCTACATCTACATCTACATCTACATGGGATACTCTGAAAATCACATTTAAGTGCCTGGCAGAGGGTTCATTGAACCACAATTATACTATTTATCTCCCATTCCATTCTCGAATAGCGCACGGGAAAAAAGAACACCTGAATCTCTCTGTTCGAGCTCTGATTTCTCGTATTTTATTCTGATGATCATTTCTACCTATGTAAGTGGGAGTCAACAATATATTTTCGCATTCGGAGAAGAATGTTGGCGATTGGAGTTTCGCAAGTAGCCCACGCCGTTGTTGTAATGATTCCCATCCCAGATCCTGTATCATTTCCGTAACGCTGTCTCCCCTGTATCGTGACAATACGAAATGAGCTGCCCTTGTTTGGACTCTTTCGATGTCCTCCGTCCAACCCACCTGATAAGGATCCCACACTGGGCAGCAATACTCCAAAAATGGACGAACAAGCGTAGTGTATGCAGTTTCTTTTGTAGTTCTGTTGCATGTTTTAAGGGTTCTGCCAATAAAACGCAGTCTCTGGTTCGCCTTTCCCACGATATTATCTTCGTGTTATTTCCAATTTAAGTCTGAAGTAATAGTAAGTCATAGGTATTTTGTGGAGTTTACGGCCTTCACATTTGATTGATTTATCTTGTAAACAAAGTTTAACGGATTTCTTTTCGTACTCATGTGGACGACTTCACACTTCTCATTATTTAGAGTCAATTGCCAATTTTTACACCATACTGATATCTTATTCAGATCGTTCTGCAGTTGGTTTTGATCTTCAGATGATTTTATTAGACGGTAAATGACGGCGTCATCTGCAAACAACCTAAGAGAGCTACTTAGATTTTCCCCTAAATCGTTTATGTAAATAAGGAACAGCAGAAGACCAATAACAGTACCCTGTGGAACGCCCGATATCACCTCTGTCTTAGTCCATGCCTTACCATCGATTACTACGAACTGTGTCCTCTCTGACAAGAAATCCCCTATCCAATCGCAAATTTGGGGCGATATACCATAACCACGCAATTTGATTGAAAGAGTTTGTATGTTTTTTTTTTTTTTTTTTTTTTTTATGTTTCATATGCTATAACGGCAATCCAACCTACGAGAGCAACATCTTCGTCGCCAACCTCAAGTAATAGAACATCTGGCTACTTCAAGTCGCGGGTCGACGGCCACAAGGCAAGAAGATGATGGTCTCTGCGGTTATCGTCGCCCTTATTTACATTGCCATCGAAATCTTCCTAAAATTTGAGCAAATACATTATGTCAGTTCATTCTTGACTTCCGACTTGTAAATGTCAAGTGTGATAAAAGTCGTATTTAAATTTTAACTACGTGTTCGCCAACATCATTTATTTATTTTGAAGAGATCTACCAGAAATATTACATTAACAGAAATTGAGAATTATTTCCTGTTAAAGTTTCTATGATTTTTTTGAGAAGATATTTTATTTGAATTTCATTGATGTTGGACAGTTAATTAGGAAGACTTTGATAATTTTTCAGTGCTTTCTTAATCGATCGTTACATCGATTGTCAACAAGCTATATAGAATCTCTGAGGTTCAAAATGTTCAAATGTTTGTTAAGCTTATGGGACTTAACTACGGGGTCATCAGTCCCTAAACTTGCAAACTACTTATGAACTGCTTACGAACTAGGACGCCACAAATATCCATGCCCGAGGGGGGATTCGAACCCCCGACCGTAGTGGCCGTGCTGACCGTGACTGGAGCGCCTCAGTCACCTCGGCCACCGCGGCCGGCAATCTCTGACGTCAACACGACGTTTACTAGTATAAACTTCAGTTTGACAGTTAAAATATGACAATAATTTAAAAAGTATGTCCGATTAGCAGCGAGAGTCTAAATAAAAGAAATTCTTCTTACTATGCTTCTTTGAATGCGCAAGGATCTGATATAGAAGATTCAAAACTTGGCATGATTTTTTTTTCAAACTTAATAATTTTATGGTGACTTGCAGACGTGCAGACGAGGGTTACGGAGTCTGACACGGCCACATTTAAAGCTTCAATACTCAGTTGCAAGCTATACGTCAGAGTCGTTCTGCCTCACGAGGAACGTCCTGACTGACCAGAGGACAAATTGTTATTAACTTTTAAATGGTTAATTGCACTATCTAACAAAAAGAATATTATGTATTTAATCGCTCAATGCTTGAAGAAATCAGACAAAAATGCGAAGTAAAGGGGCTTTCAGCAACCCATAGGATGGTATCTATACATCTTATAAAGTAGCCTGTATGTGTGTGTTTCTGTGTGTATGTGGGTACGTGCGTATGTGTGTATGTTCCACATTAGTCTTGTGTAGTTCACGAACTAGTTCGGAAGAGCGCTCCCACAGGCGAACTACGCGATCCCTCGCCTCTTAGTTCGTCCGCTCCTTTTCCGAAGACTGACGGGGAACAGCGAGAGGACGCGAGAGCGCGCAGAATCGCGTGATTCCCTTCTGCCAGTTACCTTCATTTCGAGCTGAGATGCAGCTCAGCTGTAGTTTCATAGTTCACTGTCACAAGAAATCCATTTTAAAAATAAAGTAATAAGAGTACTCTGTATGCAAAGTAGCTGAATACTATTGTATCACCCATTCGTGTAAATAACTGGTTTATTTGCTTAAGTATTTGATGTCTAATTGCCCAAAAATACGGGCAATAGCGCACGCTTTGCCAACACTGATTCATTACATAAAAAAAAGCTGTCATAAAAAAAGAACCCTTTTAGTTCCGGTAGCAAAAGCCAAAAAGAGCGGACGAACTAAAAAGGTAGGACGACCTAAAAATAGCGGACGAACTAAAAAGAGCGTACGAACTAAAAAGAGCAAAGAATGGACGAACTAAAATATGCGCGATCGGTCGCGAACTATTATGCCAAAGGTATCTTGCTTCTTAGTTCGTTGGATTCTTTTCCAAAGACCGACGGGCAATAGAGAGAGGGCGCGTAGCAGAATTAAAAATCACGTGTTTGCCTTCTGCTGATGAGTCATTTTGAGGTGAGCGTCTGCCTGCTAGATTACATAGTTCAGTGCTATAAAATATCTGTACTCTGCAATATCTGACTAATAAATTCCATAATGCCAAGATGCAGGGATAACTCTAAACTTAAACGCGAGAAATTATCCACAAACTGTTTCTTTTGGTTTGAGTGATAGCGTTAGCGGCTCAAGCAGCAAGCGCATAAAGCAGCTAGGTGGGGGAACTTCTCCGTCCACCTGCACGCGCAGACCACGCCGCTCAGCCGTCACTGGGAGCGGACGAACTAAAAGAGAGAACTAGTTCGCGGCAGAGCCGCGAACTAAAGTGAGCGCTCCCGATCGCGAACTTTTATGCGCAAGTGTATTCCACATCTCCTACAAAACTACTGGACAGATTTGAACCAAACTTCGTACTCATGTTCCTTACCATAAGGCAACAATCGCTGTCGGGATAACAACCACCTACGAAACATGACGTCATGAGATATGACGTCATAAACAATGACAGTCGTGAAAAACGGCCGCATCATGCGATAATTTTGTACATCTGCTCCTAAACTCATGGACCGATTTCAACTAAATTTGATACAAATATTCTTTAAGGTCAGGAATCATTTGCTACGGTTGCAAAATCCACCTACGATACATAGTTGATACGATACCAAGCCATAAACAATGAAAACTGCCCCATCTTGCAGTGCGTGGTTTTATTCGTCAAGTATGTGACAATGAGAGCACTTAGCGACTTGCAATAAACTTTGAACATAATTTCAAATCTTTACGAAAATAGACAATCCCAACAAAATTATAGAAAGAAAAAAGTTTATCGTTTACAACTTTTCCGACATTCATGATGTATATCTACAGCATTTGGCATGACGTTACAAGTTATTACGTCTACACTGAAAATTGTATTCGTGATACAATTCAGACAGTACACATACATACCACTGAATGTTCCTTCGATAGTATATCCCATTCGACATATAGTTTATGAGATATGAATTCATAAACAATTTGGGTCATGAAAAAACGCATCATTATGCATGAGGTTTCGATATATTACGTCTTTACAGCTAACACCATTCACGATACATTTTGCGGACATTAGGCACATATACCACTCAATGTACCTTTGAATTTACACATAGTACGTCACATATTTCAGCAGATATGACAGTAGGTGTAGTATACTGGTTCAAAGACAATTTTGGAGGTGATTAATGGGCCGTCACCCCTGTCCACCATGCTGGTTCTGAGACACTTGGGAGGTCTCTTCCTCCTCCCTAGACGTCAAAGTCAAGGTCACTAATCTTACGAGGGCAGTTTCTGGGACAATTGCAGTTTTTGGGACAATCACAGTTTCTGGGACAATTGCAGTTTCTGGTACAATGGCGGTTTCTGGGAAAACCGTGACTAATTCATGATTTATGACCCTAATTAAAAATATGCATGATTTATGACCATAATTATAAAACATTTGCATGATTTTTGGTCCTAATTATAAAATTTGACATGATTAATGGCTTCTACCATACCCCCTCCCTGCCCCACGACTCGCTGACTACCAGACCCCTCCCCCTCCCAACACCGAGCTCAAGTTCACGTTCCGGGACTCGAACCCGCGACCTCCGACCTCGGAATCCCCGCGCGTGTTCCGAGTGTTTTATACTACGTAGAGCCATCGCTGTTTATGTAAATAATTGACTGCCCCTTCCACACAGAACCATTACTCTATAAACAAAATTTGATTTCTTCGACGCCATGGACCCGCGGCATCGCAAAATCGGCGGGGTGGAGGTGGGCCAGACGTCTAGTGCCGCGGCCGCCGCGTGTCGCTTCTGCCCCTCAGCAGGACCACCCAGGGTGCTGATGCGTAATCAAACAGGCGCGCAGAGGGGATCCGGAGGACCGCGCCCCTTACCGCGCGGCCGCACAGTATACCCGGGTCGCTGAAACTTTGCACTTGACGTTTACAAATAACAAGTGAAGAGCAAGAAGCGCGAGGCGCTAGTCGCTAGGAACGGTCCAATCACAGCGCGGTAAACACTTCCAGTGATCACGTGCCGTGACGTCAACGTTCCCGCGTTGCCGGCTTTGTTCAGTGCTACCGTAAACAAAGTTGTGTATCGCGTTTATCGCGTGTTTATGTTGTGTGTGCTTTTTTCGCTGCGAGGTGTTTTACTGCGAGTGGTTTAACTTGACTTTCCGAGTTCAAGTAATTGGATAATGTCACCGAAAAGACGTTTCTCGAGTGACGTTTTCTGAGTATGTTCTTAGTTTCGTTTGAATAAAAACTTCGAAGCTTATGCTCCGAGCAGGAAGTTCATTCTCGATTCAAACGATCGGAAAGAAGTTATGGTGCAGTGGTTACAAGAAAGAAATATTGCTGCAGATATGTCAATGTCAAAACTTCTTTTATATTCGCTCGTGAAACAAAATAAGCCTATTACACCCACATATGCAGTAGACGAAATCGCAAAGGAGTAGCGTCACAATGAAATAAATCTGCCCCCGTTTCACTGCCGTTTTAACCCTATAAAACTAGTGTGGAGTGACGTGAAGAATTACTTAAGGAACAATAAGTCTTTCACAATAACAGAGGTCGAAAAGCTATTGCATGAAGCTGTTGCCACTGTAGCAGCGCAAACGATTTTGGCGGCGACGACAACAGTCAAGATGGGGAGCTGGATGTAATTGTACCATTGTCGCTGTAAATTGGTGACTGAAAATCATTGATTATAAAACCTAGAGAGAGAAGTTACTATCTTGATTATAGTTTATTTCGTATCTGTCGTGATCCAATTTTTATTTTCTATATTGCTTTGCTCCGTTATTAAAAGCGTGCGTTATTGTTCTCTGGTCTCCATTAATATGCCGTTAATTCCTGCTCAAGAACGAATTATTATATCCACTTTTATTACTCAATAGCTTACATTTACGAGATGCATTTGAAAACCGTTTTGTCTGCTGTGTGTATAGAGGCTAGTGTTGGAACGTCGCTAAAGCAGTGTAGCCAACTTAAAGCACGGTAACGCTGAACGTCAAGTGCAATGTTTCAGCGGCCCGGGTATAGTAGCGATTGCCGCCACGCCCCAAGGCTGACCGCGAGGGGCGTGCCACAGGCCGTCACTCTTAGGCTGCGTTTACAGACACCGGTGCCTCCGCGGCGGGGCAACCGCTGTGATTTGGCGGAGGCACCGCTCCAACTTGAACAGCACGCGGGGCCCTGTTCCTGCCTCTGGTGGGGGTAAACAGTGCTGCCACCTGTTTTGTCAGTCACTGAGAGCTCGCCTTCCGCGATGGACCCTGCAGTGCTGGAAGCGCGAAGAAACGTAAAAGAGGAGATGGAACGTGCTCCCTATCAACAGCTCTAGACACATTGATGGTGTGTTCCGAAATTTATACGGCTAATTGAGGGAGGATAATGATAAATTCTTTCATTTTCATCGAATGTCAACGAAATCCTTTGATGAGCTGTCGCTGGAAGTTCGCAGTTGTGTATCTGTGAACCAAGAATTATTTCAGAGTCTGTGCTTTTCTACAGAGGAGATGCTATCTTTAAGACAGTAAGAATTATTCAGGCTAGGAGGTTGGCAAATTGCGCCCGCTGAGGCATTTTGAAGGGTCTAAACTGTTTTTCCCTTAATATTCTGAATATATTATTATAGGATTTACATGTAAATCTGCCATGCTCACGGAACTGTGAATGAACAATTACATCGAAAATTTAAGAATATGTCTAATTAACAAGAAAGCTGTTATCGTAATAAATCAGGAAATGCCAACATAGCGGTTTTTTAATGTCTTTATTTATAATATTTCATCTTTCTGTTTTGGAGTTGAGTCGTCGAATTCAGGATGGAACATATTGCATAGTTCAATCCAATTCCTCTTCTTCATAACTCTGTCTTTGAACGTTGCAGATTCCGAATCCCAAATACATGGTCGTATTTTGATTTCGTGGATCAATAGTTGTGTATTGATCATTTTGCCCACAGATGACTTTTTCAAGTAATCAGCCCTCGCAGTATCGCTAGCGGAGCAGCTGCGCTACATCAGTTGTCGGCACTGCCTATAAACAGCCCCATTAGCCGCCGTGTAAAGAAACGCCGCAGTTTGGAAGCGCAGCCGCTGTTTGACTCCGCTACGGCAACCGCGTCTATAATCGGCTCCCACGCTGCCTCATGAGACACCGCGCACTACCAAACCGCCGAGATTCCACCGCCGCGGTGCAACCGCGGGCTATAAACACGGCCTTAGGCCACACTCTAAAACAGACAGCCGCGAAACTCAGTAGGGGGGAAAATGCAACCATATGACAGCTGAAGCGATACTAGCGCTCCCAGCGGCTGGGTAGCAAGCTCAGTAGCACTAAATGGCACTACCGAAACGAAGAATTTATTATTAATTATTGCTGTTGTTTATATATTTCCTAGGCATTAAACGTGGTACTGTATTTCGTGACACAAATACGATAACATTATTAAACGAAAATCCTGTTTCCTGTTGATGTCAGTTTGTAATAATATGTCAGTGCGTCGTAATACATACATACATACGGCTCACACTAGCACGGTCGTAATCATAACATGCAAAAACAATTTTAGACAAGAAGCGAATTGAAACCTGGTGTGTTTAAGTTCAAAAGCAACTGGTTTATAGTTATATAATGTACTGGTTCGTTGTTACACGTTCCACATGTATTTTTCTGCAGATTTTGAACATCTTAATACATTTGATACTGGTAATAGACACAATTATTACATTCTTAGAGACTAAGTGTTACGTCTTATAAAAGTCCTTTTCGCTTTATTCTTGCTCAGATGGCCTGCATGTGCCGTTCCTGCCATGTTTTTATCGTACGTACTCCCTAGGAATGTAAAGGTACTGTAAATCTTAAAGTATCTTTTCCTGCTAAAATCTCAGTTTGTCTGTACATGTTAAATTATAGTTAGTTAAGTTTTATTTTACATTTTGTACAAACAAATCTCTATTAACTATCGAATATCATTGCTGCATCACCGTCAGTAGACTACTGTGCAGCCGCGGTGGAGTATCCGAGCAGAGCGCGCGGTTGCTCGCCGTGGAGGTTCGAGTCCTCCCTGAGGCATGGGTGTGTGTGTTGTCCTTAGGTTAGTTTACCTAGGTTTAAGTAGTTTGTAAGCTACGGACTGATGACCACGCAGTTGCAGTTTGGTCCGATAGATTTACAGACATTTGAACATTTTAGACTACTGTGCAAAAATTTGTTTTCACTTCCACAAACATATCAGTAGACTATGAAAAATAACTTTGAAGAAAAATACTGAGTTAGTTACCTCTCTCTCTCTCTCTCTCTCTCTCTCTCTCTCTCTGTGTGTGTGTGTGTGTGTGTGTGTGTGTGTGTGTGTGTGTGTTCATATTTGAGGTTTTCCTCTAACTACAATTTATCGCGCCGCAATAAGCTGCGAAGTCAGTCGCATTTTAAACGTGTCGTTCGACTCCATATCTAATTCAGAATGGTTTCTCGGGTTGTTCTTACGACCCGGCCGCTTGACAGCGCTGAGGTCGCGAGGTTGCAGGAAATCACCGGGAGTTTCTTGACTCTTTATGTTCGACTCTGCTCAGGCCGTGTCCACACTGTCGGCCGGGCCGAGAGGACTCCGCTTCAGCCGGCTCACGCCGAGCCGGCGACATTCGTAATGTTTAATATTTCCAGCGCGAGCCGATTGGGCTACGATGTTGCTTCTGCAGCACAAGTATCTCACGTCTCCAGCCTGTTTTCAAGTCTATTTGCATGATAGCTTTTTTTTTTATTTATTTAAATAACACTCGTGAAAATTTGTCGTTTATTTTCTTCTTTTATTACTATTAAGTCTGTAAAACCAATACAAAATTCAGATTTCTTTTAACTGTTCTCATAAGGAAATACTTTTCTACGTGTCAGTCGAAATTCATGGGATGATTATATTACCACCTGTTTCTTATGTGCTTAAAATCCGATAGGTCACTACAGTGTGACAACAAAAGAGATGTAATAACAAAATCGGTGAACTGTTAGCTGGCTCAGTCGGCAGTAAAGAAGTTTTAGTCACCACCGTGTTTCCTTCGATCTTCAGCTGACAGTGGGTGAGGATAGCTTGTTGCTGGAGACAAGCCCACAAGGAAGCAAAAAAAAAAAAAAAAAAAAAAAAAAAAAGTCAGCTACATATAAAGTGGCACACGCTTATCATCCTTTACTGACGAGACTTGTAGTTTATGAGTCTAAACTATATCAGCGCATTTTTCTTTGAGTTAACATTAAAAAAAAAAAATCGAAGTACCACTGAGACAAAGAATATTGTCAGCAGATGATTCAGCAAAATGTTCGTAGAAATGCAGTTTCCATCAGACACCTTCTTAACAAAATAAATAAATAATAAAATTCTGACACGTGTTGAGTTCTTTGAAAGTGGAGATGGGTTGCAATACAATACAGCGTGTCCCACATAAAACAGGTAAACCTCACGTATACCGCCACTTGCAACATCCCTTATGAGGAGGTAACTACATATTTTTTATGTTAATATTATATATTATTTTTTACTTAGTTCGTTCTTAATTTAATCTCGGGCGTGAGTGATATTGCTCTTATGTGGGACAAGCTGTATAGAATTATTTTTACCTTGTGATAACTTTTCTGTGAGCTACAAAGGCGAAAAAAAAATGATTATACATGACTTAGGTGTAGAAATACCTATAAATTTCAGTATAATTTTGTGTTTCTTCCTTTTATCATTTCCAACTAGAAACCCAATAAGTACAATGTCAAAGAAATTTATTTCAGTCCATCTACCAAAGTAACTGTTAACAGTAATTTATTCTTCACTTTTAATTCCATTCACGAAATATATATTCCATTTATTGTGTAACGTGGACAAGAAATGAGTCATAGGTCTTTGATAAAGTATGAACTCATGTAACACCATAGCAGGGAATCGTCAATTATAATCGGTTCCCATCCAAGAAAAAATAATTAACATTTGATTTCTGGTTACGTTTCATTAACACATCACGAGGAAGCGAGAAACGTGGCCAGCAATTCATTTTTTCGGCGCTGCAGTGCTTGGCGCTACGTCCAACACCCGCCGAGATCGAAGGCTTGCGACCGCGGAATAACGCCGCTCAGATAACTCGCAATTACTTGTTCAAAATGTTCAAATGTTTGTAGAAGTTATGGGACTTAACTACAGGGTCATCAGTCCCTAAGCTTACAAACTACTTATGAACTAGCTACAACTAAGGACGGCACAAATATCCATGCCCAAGGGGGGATTCGAACCCCCGATCGTAGTGGCCGTGCAGACCGTGACTGGCGCGCCGCAGTCTCCTCGGCCACCGCGGCCGGCAAATTACTTGTGATAGGTGGTAGATATCAGTGCGGCTACCATTTCAAAAACTTTTATGTACTTTTAGCTCAATTTCACTCGCTGTAATGTATGGTCTAAAATGCATAGAACAGTAAGCTGCCCGCTATCGAACCCTTTCAATACACGATTTCTAAATCAAGTGCGCATACTCGACGAAAAGCATCATTTGAAAACGACTGTTACTAAATTCGGAAAGGTGAATGTCTTATTCGAAAGCTAAGATGTTGCACTACCATGTGTCCAAAAATCAGATTTTTTAACAGAATACTTTCATCAAAATCGAGTGAGGAGCGTTACAAAACTAAAAACTCACGCGGAATGAAAAGTAGACTTTTTATTTTTTCACAGGCAAGGTAAATATTTTAAGGAAAAAATAACTTCATAAAACGATGTGGCGTGGTCTTGTATACCGTCAAAATTTTTTACGACTTGAAAATCGGAAAAGATTTTCCCCCTCTTTTTCGGCTCGGCTCGGCCCGGCGCGCAGTGTGAACACACCCTTACTCGCAGCGACTGACTCGAGGCCGCCCTACCGAATACCGCAGGGCGCTTATACAGCACTCGTCCACACACCTGCCGGCTGCCGAATCCAGTTTCGTTTTTAACTTTCAGTTCCGAATAGCAGCACCAATCTTCTCCCCTTCCCTCTGTGGAAATGCCCCAACCAACAGCGTTCGAGATTTTAACATTTATTTCCTAAACTAGCTTCAACCCGCGGCTCCGCTCGCGTGTTGGTTGATTATGATAGATAAGAACTACGTTCTTGTATTAACCCTCTCATGCACGAATTATCAACCCGATAGTGAACACAATTTTTGATACATTATTTGGTACCTTGAGACGTATTTTATGCAGAATTCATTAGAATTTATCTAAAAAACGTTTCTTAGACCAATAGGAAGGTGTCCTCATATGGGGACCTTGAATACGTAAATTACTACATTTTACTTAGAGCATCTGTAACTAATACCAAAGAAAACATGAAGAGTATACACTATTTTGTATTTTTCATACAATTAAATGGTTTCAAGCACTCAGAGCACACAGCTAGTTTACGCTTTTCTCAAATGAAAAGTTTTTTCTGTCGTCTGTCCCCATGATGACATCTGTTGGCATTGGGATCATCTGAGCTGGTTGGCCAGTGTTATACACTATCGAAGGGTAATTTGTTGGGTACCGAATAACAGCCTTTATTTTTTCGATGTACAGTCAACAATAGGTTTTCTTCTGAATGCCTACTTCTACTCTTTCTTATAATCTCTGTTTTCCCTTCCTATGTTAGCCCAAAGATTAACACTGCCAACTTTGAGACATTCTAGCGTCCATTATTAGTCCTCTTACAAGGAACCTGTGCTTTTTCGGTCACGTCAGATGTCAAAGATGACAGAAATGAGACAAAATTTAAGTGTCCTCATATGAGGACGCGATGCAAACGAAGGTTAAAAGAAATTTCTTTTTTACTCCTTTATTTATTTATTCTTATATTTCCTTATTCGTATGCTTAGAGAGAAAGACCTGAAGACATTGTAGCACGCATAGACCAAAGATATGGTCTGTGGCACCACGTTTCGCTGTATGTAACCTCCTTGCTATAGAGTCGCAAATTTCATCGCTGGCCTTCAGTCCGAATTCTTTTTTTTTATGATCTGACGACTTTCAACCACCATATCTTCCACCCCCTTATAGTTATCGGCATGGAACTGCTATGGTGTACAACGGGAGACTTCGGACAACAATTACACACAGATTATTCGTGTGCGTTCTGTAGCTCTCGCTGCAGAGCGAAATATTAACACATACACACACACACACGTATAATTTTATATACACCGATAACTTTCCATCCCAACATACTCCACCCTTTTATCATTATCAACCCTAAAGCAACAATGCAACCAATAAAACCATTTTCAAACAGTAAATATAATTTTCAACGAGTAATTATTGTTTCGCATTTCGCGTTATATTCTTCTAACTACTAAATATCTGTCAGATTGCTATAAACCCGCGCCTAAAACCTTCATCAGGTATAAATTATTAACAGTACAAATATTTAAGTATCTGCGTCTTGTCGTTCGGAGGTGATAATCATACACCGAACAGAGATTCACATTAATATATATATATATATATATATATATATATATATATATATATATATATATATATATAATAGCTATCCGATCGCCATAAAACCGTGGCCAAAGTCTTCCCCGGGTAGACATTAGTAACTATACAAATTTTTAGCTCTTCAGATGTGATAAACGTACACCGAACAGATATTCACATTTATAGATATAGATAATAAAACTCTTAAGGCAATTCTACTCCACACTAATGCTGAATTTCTATATAGAATTTTAAGAATGTAATTTATTTAAAAAACTAGTCGTCATTCCGCTATAAATATAGACCCATAGAGTACAGTAAATGTCTGGTTCTTAGGATTTTTAGTAAGGGTTAGAATTGGAACGACGATGTTTTTGTAGGGGCCAGATCTAATTTTGCGATAACTGTTTCCGAGGGCATTCTGAGGAAAACGTTCATGACTGTTAGAAATAGGTTTCTCCTGCATAACACAGTTCTTCGCTCTTTATTTTGTTCGGTGGAACTTTAATAACGCCGGCCGCGGTGTCCGAGGGGACTGAGGCGCTCCAGTCACGGTCTGCACGGCCACTACGGTCGGGGGTTCGAATCCCCACTCGGGCATGGATATTTGTGCCGTCCTTAGTGTTAGCAAGTTCATAAGTAGTTTGTAAGTTTAGGGACTGATGACCCCGTAGTTAAGTCCCATAAGCTTTACAAACATTTGAACTTTAATAACGTTCTGGATTTTAACTTTTATTTTGTAAATAATGCAACTCTTAAAGCAATTCTACTAATGCGGAATTTCTACATAGAATTTTTAAGATTAAAATTTGTTTTTAAAACAAGTCATCATTCCGCTATTAATATAGACACATAGAGCACAGTAAATGTAGGGTTTTTAGGATTTTTACTAAGGGCTAGACTTGTCGAACGACCTTGTTTTTTGTAGGTGTCAGACCTAATTCTGCGATAACTGTTTCCGAGGGCGTTGTGAGGAAAATGTTCTGGACTGGGAGAAACATGATTCTCCTGCTTTAATATAGCTCTTCTGTCTAATACTTACATCGGCCTTGATGACGTCAGTATTATGAACCTTCATGTAATTTACACACACACAAACCTTCGCGAGGTGCGCCTATGCATACCGCAATCCTTCTCACACCGGAGTTTTTCGTGACACGGTATAAACAATATCCCTCATTTAGAGAGAATTGTGATGCAATTTTGCAGCGAAATATAGACACGGTACAAATAAATCCGGTGTAATGCTACGGGTGTGTACTCGAATTGTCGTATAACCTACATACATTAATCGAGGAATTATTTAAAAAAAATTCTAATCAAAGTCAATCATTTTGAACTATAAAACAACAACAAAAGTTCCGTCTTTCGGAAATCGTTCGTCACCTAAGGCGTCTGAGCAAAAAATAAATGTATCTCTTCATATAGACGATGTTTGCAACAGCCTACGAACGTGTTTAAAAAAATTAAATAACCGTAGTGCGCGTTAGATAATAAACGGGAAGTAGTTGAGATGTTTTGATTACTACAGGAACAAAATTAAATATTGCTGTTCCATAGGTTTAAACTCTGCAAATGACTTCTCTGTAGGTAGACTTCTACTATAAATGCAAATATTTTATAAATCCCTGCCGTAACTAGATGTCTCAACACCCTCTGTTTAAAATCCATATGTAAACATCACTTTGACAGTTTCTCTCGATATGTGTGATAAACTCCACGGAAACGAACTCTTTGTTTGTTTGTTTGGCATGTTTTTAATAACATCCATCATAATTTTTAACTTGTAGTTTAAATCCACATTGGAATCTTTCATTTCCTTCCCCAACCAGTAATTGGATAAGTACAAAGAAGGTACATTCTCGAAACCCATATCGTATCCCTGCTTCTTCTGGTAAACTACCTCTTTTAAGGCTTTAACAACTAGTTCTGATCCTTCTGACAGCTCTTCGAGACGAGAATATTCCAGTAGTTTAATTTTACCTCTTATTCCTCCTCATCCTCTCGTGTGTACGCTAACATTTCGCGATCTTCTCTCCTCGCCTTTTTAAAATTTTTCTGTTTCTTCTCCAAACTTGTAGTATGCACTCAGTAATTCACTCTGAGCCTTGTACAACCTCCTTCAATAGCTTGCTTATGAAATTCTAAACATTTCTATGGGTTACATGACAAAGTTTTTATTTTTATTTTTTCGACTTTGTAATTATTTCACCTTTCAGGGTTTTGAAACAGGACCTCTTCCGTCTGTGTGAACGCTCCCAATCGCATGTTGCTGCATTGCAGTAGCTGCCTTATGAAATTCTACGCAGTTCTAGGGGTTACATGCCGTAGTTAATTTTCTTTATTTTTCGGAAATTGAATTTATACATTTTTATCGTTTTTCGGAACCACGTGTGTCCGAACCCCGAGTTCAGGGGTTTGCAGCTAGTCACCTGAATTCACGCCACTTCTCATAAACCAGTGCCTAGGTAGTTTACTCTCAGATTGCAACTTAAGAGTCCGCCGTGATTTTGTGTAATGAAGCCGATTTTTAACCACTTCTCCTTCAGTGGAGTGCGATCATGTAACGTAGTCGCGTGCCGCCGTTAGCGTGTTTGCTCGCGGTCTAATCTAAATCCAACTTAACATGGCTATACTCACGCACCATCTCAAATCAGGCATGACAGACCAGAGCCATCTTCGCAGTTTAATTGTATATTGTGTTGTGTGGTACCCCCGGGTTCGCTGAATTTAGCCTACTGCCTCGTTTCAGCACGGTGATTTTGGTGAGTTTCACTGTTGCATAGCGTGTGTGTGAGCGAGTAAGTGTTGTTTGTAAATGTTCCCCCCTCCCTCCCCCCTCCAGAAGCGTTAAGTTCTGTGTAATTTATGAAATCCGATGCTGGGCACCGCCAGTATTAGAACATGCATATGGGATGCTTTTCATTGGTTCCCCATTTTGCTTGCGTTTGACCTAAATAAACAAGTTATATTCAATACAATTTTGACTTGCCTATAAACTGTAGTTTTCGAGCACGTTCCCCCTTTTTGTTTAATATTGTTTTTCACCAGTGCTGAGAACAAGCTCAAATGCAATTTTTTTAATGTTTAAGTTCCGTTGCGTCAGAAATGTTTTTCTTTAGCCACCTTTATGAAATAACTTTACTTGTGGTGCCTTGTTTATTAATGCCTGTGTGTAATTTCGTGTGAGCTGCTACGTATGTTGGCCACTGTGTCGTTAACTTGCTGTTATTAGAATAATTTGAACCAAGTCAGTTCTCAATTTGGGACAGGGAACAAGGTTTTGCAGCAGGGAGTAGCCAGTAGCTCACACGGATCTTTTGCTAATTTATTGCTAAAATTAAGCTTTTTTATAACTGTAATCTCTTATCGGGGTACCTCCTACCAGAATTAAGCTTTTATTCCACATAGTGTATAACTCCATTGCCCAATTTTGACCATTTTTTTAATAATAATATTTAATTTTTATGGTACGTAAGATATTAAATTTCATTCATGTTACAATAGATTCCAGTATTGTATGGTATGTGATGTCTGCACTTCATGTGCTTTGTATGTTTTATGAATATCTGCATCATGTTTATTTTCGCATATTATATTTTGTAATTTTAAATGGCTTCGATAATATCAATTTTATTTTTGAGTCGTCTTACGTATGTGAGTATTATGTGAATTTGTAATATCTCACGACCAGCAAAGTAAAAGATAAAGTGATTCTAATGTGAACGGAATTCCGTTGTAAATGGAAAGGTGGTGTTGGCGCGCAGCTAACGGAGACAGAGTAGTCAGTCGAAGGTTGGCATTCACAGCAGTCAGTCTGTGCTGGGAGCTCACAGCAGTAGTGAACCTGAGGGCACAGCAGCAAGACGTAGTGGCAGACTTGTGCTACTGTATTCTGGACAAATATTTGTTTCACTTGAGGCAGAAGACCAATCTACGTAAAATGGCCTCGGTGAACGTGCTGATGCAATGGTAACACTTATACTGTCTGCATATGGAGCTGGATAGAAGCTATTGGAAACCGCTGTTACAATGTCAGCTCACAAACTGCATAAAGATGAAATCTGAGCTGTATACGCTGCGCCGCCAAGACTTGGACCCGCTAGCACGGGTGCCACACTAAGTGGCCCATGACTGTTCGATTAGTCGCGGTTGTGTCACTAGTGGCCTACTTTTAATACCAAAGACACTTGACGACGGCCCTTGTGCAGAAAGATATACCTAATGAATAAATAAATAAAAAATATATTACTGTGTTCTGCTCCAACCGATTGTAATTACTAGTATTGCCTGTGGTCGAAATTCGAGCAGTTGTATTTGCAAAGTCGTGAAAATGAAATAATAATAATAATAATAATTGGAATAAATTGAGAACTGTAAATTTATAGGTTTTGTGTGAGTGCTATGAGAACAGTTTTCGTATAAATCCTTTCATCATTCACTAAACTTTTTTATTCATTAAGAGTTTAAAAAAAAGTATGGGGCAGTGGGAACCGAGCCACGACTTTAAGATTGGAACTCCAAACGCTAACTAACTCGGCTATTTTTACCTGCACCAATATGTCACCCACAACGGGTTATAATACAGTGGCAAAACTTACAGAGAACGCGGAGTATTGTCCTGTTTCTTTTTTTTACACTCTTAACAGCTATGTGCACACATCAACATCATCATCATCTTGCACAGTTTCCAGCCACAGGCTGGGTCTGTTAGGAACACAATCCTGGGCACTTCGTCCTATCTTCCCACCATCTCCCTGTTTTCACTGTGGCCCAGTCCACTCCACTCTTCTTGAAACAACTCTCCACTCCTTTTAGCCATCTATCTCTTGGTCTTCCTCTTGGTCGTTTCTTCTGTATCTGTATTTCGTGTATCCTCTTGGGTATCGTCTTCCATTCTCTTTAAATGGCCATACCACTGCAGTCTTAATCGCTTTATCCTATCCTGCAAGGGCTCCTCTCTCACTATTTCCCTGATCTTCTCATTCCTCATCCTATCTCTTCTTGATACCCTTATTTTGCTTCGTAGAAATTTCATTTCCTCTGCTTGTATTTTGCTCCTACGTCTTTTCTTTGTCACTCAAGTTTCCGATGCATATGTCAATATCGAAAGACAATAATTCTGATATAGCACTCCTTTTCTTTTCTGTGGTACATCCTTACTCCACACTAAACTCCTAACCCTTCTCAGAAATGTTTCTCCCTGTCTGACACGTTCTATAATCTCCATTTCATTTCTCCCATTTTCCTCAATTACACTTCCCACGTACTTGAAACTTTCTAACTTCTTCAGCTGTTCGCCTCCAAGGGTTATTCCCTTCATTGGCCTATCCTCGTTACCATGAACTCAAATTTACGAGCACACGTAATTTCTTATTCGCATCATCAATGACACACCACCTTTCGAATTATGTACGTTTCATTGGTCTTCCTGTATGATTAATATTTAAAATGTGTACGCTCTGTTTCGTCTTACTGTATTTATATAATGATGTCAATCTACGACATCCGTAATACTCTGGGTCCAAGATACAGGGTGTCCAGAAAAGGACTCCCTGATTTGAAAATTGAATATCTCGAAAACAAAGATCGATAGAGGTATGCAGTAAACGGTATGTTTATTGTGAACGCCGTAAGAAGTTTATACAGCAGTTTGAAATAACAGTTACAAAAGCTGCTAACAGATGGCGCTTTAATCGCCATACGTAATGCCTAGTATAAATAGTGACCCGAAGCCCAGAGTGATCGGTTCCAATATTGAAACACGAAAGGAGGTTAGCGTACCGAAGGAAGAGAGTAAATCCATGTACTACATTGAACAACGCGTTTTCTTGGTGGTAGAGTACCAACGATCCGATGCGAAAACTATTCGTACGCTCTTCGCAAAATTGCAACGAATAGGCAACGTAACTGATGATCTAGTGGGGCCTGTTGGCCGCAAGCAAACCGCAGTTACGCCTGAAAATATCGCCACAGTTTCTGGAATTGTTCTACGAAAGCCAGTGTCATCCGTCCGTAGAATAGCGTCTGAGACTGGTTTCAAGCATTCCAGCACGCAGAAAACACTGAGAAAGAGCCTATACATGTATCCATTCAAAATTCAAACGCACCAGGCCATACCCGTACGAGCTGTGCAACAAAGGGTTGCCTTTGCTAATCAGATGCTCACAATGATTGATAGTGAAGGATTTGATGTTGGCTGCAACTGGTTTACAGATGAGGCACACTTCCACCTGAATAAGCAGAACTGGCGATTTTAGGGTTCCGAAAAGCCATATTGTAGTGAAGCGAAACCCCAGTATTCTCCTAAAGTTACTGTATGGGCTGCAGTATGCAGCAGAGGCATTATTGGCCCTTTTTCATTCGAGAAACGGTCAGTGATGCACGTTACGTTGCAATTTTGTAACAATTTGTCGCCACACGGCAAGCGTTAGAGGATCGACCAGGTGCTGAATGGTTTATGCTAGTTGGAGCCCGACCACATCGGACCGAACAAGTGTTTCGCTTTCTTGAGGAATACTTCGGGAATCGAGTCATTGCTTTGGAATATCCCAAATTTATTGGTGCAGGCATGGATTGGCCTCCATATTCGCCGCATTTGACTCCCTGTGACTTTTTTTTGTGGGACACATGAAAGACGTGGTCTACCCGAAGCATCCCGCCACACTGAACGAGCTCGAATCGGCGATCTCTGTGGCACGTGAATCCATTTCGGTTGAGACACTACGAAATGTGATGGCGAATTTCATTCTTCGTTTGCGCCACCTCTGTAGTGCCAATGGTGAACATTTTGAAAACATTGTGATGTGATTGTTTGCAAAGAGTGTTTTCATACGATTATTTCACTTATGTATGCTGGTATGAGCTGTATAGCGTGCAGCGCCATCTGTTAGCAGCTTTTGTAACTATTATTTCAAACTGCTGTGTAAACGTCTTACAGCTTTCACAATAAACATACCGTTTACTGCTTTCCTCTATCGAACTTTGTTTTCGAGATATTTAATTTTGAAATCAAGGAGCCCTTTTTTGGACACCCTGTATAAGAAGCTGATTAATCGATAGTTTATCGATGTTTAAGTAACACTGTCAGCTCTAGTGAAGCGTAGTTATTCCGTCCAGCGCAGGAAATGGCGTAACGCGGGAAGGATACCCTACGGGTCGGCGTCGCTGTAACGATACACTAAAATATTTATTTTTTTGTTTATCTTTGATCAGCGATGCTTATCGCCACCGGTTCCCTCTGACTCGTAATGCAACTAATTTAATTTCGTTCGTCATTTTTTACCTCCGAACGAGCGAGAAGACGGAACCGTGATAGTCGTTTCAATCATTCTCTTGTCTGTGTTCGTTCTATGCGGACGTCTTCCATTCATGTATCCATTCAATGTAAGTAATTGTGATGCAAGTTGTTGTAAAAATATATTACTTAAATTTAAAATCATCTCCTCTCTTTGCCTTTTCAATGTTCAATTGTTTGTATAGCTTATGGGACTTAACTACGGGGTCATCAGACCCTAAACTTACAAACCACTTATGAGCTAACTAATTCTAAGGACAGCACAAATATCCATGCCCGAGGGGGGATTCGAACCCCTGACCGTAGTGGCCGTGCAGACCGTGACTGAAGCGCCTCAGTCCCCTCGGTCTTTGGCTTTTATTTAAATAGTCCCTCCACGTCAAATACTTGTTTTCTTCTGTTTTCAGCTCCTCGACATACGTAATAAAAGGAAGATTAGGGTTTTACGTCCCGTTGACAGCGTGGTCATTAGAGACGGAGCTTATGCTCGGATTTTTGGGGAAGGATGGGGAAGGAAATCGGCCGTGCCCTTTGAAAGGAACCATCCCGGCATATGCCTGGAGTGATTTACGGAAATCACGATAAACCTAAATCTGGATGGCCGGAGGTGGATTTGAACCACCATCCTCCCGAATGCGAGGCCAGTGTGTTACCACTGCGCCACCTCGCTCGGTACGTCCGTAATAGTTTAATGTTCAGACGCCATTAGAATTGCTTCGCATTGTCTGCAACATTTCAATCAATCAACCATCCTTATACTATACTTTGCTTGAATTTAGAATCTGCAGTCATTTCTTTTGTAATTTCACTAAGTCCGATCATTTTTTTTATTATTACATCATTACCTGTAACTTCATGTTGCACCCACGGCCACACAACAATGAAAAGCGAAGTGAACAGTCTGAACATTGATCTCCTATGGAAAGTATCTCCAACGTTCACGTATTTTTAAAAAAAGTTATCATTTCCAGCTTCTACAATACGAAGCCCAGGATCCAGCTAGATGCTGTCCGTAAGTCTTATAACGTGCTGTTGCTTGTATGGTGCCCAATTTTAACATGCAACCCGCGGTTTATTTGCTTTAATGTTCATTTTGTGCTGTACTTTAACTAACTTATTTCATATTCAAAACATTCGGTACCATCAATTCCTTGTCCAAAAAATATAATCGCGGAATCTTCTTTAACAATTATGGCATCATACGAGGCAAGGGCAACGTTATATCGCCTGCTTTCACTCGTGGACAATGTTGCCAGATGTCAGAGAGAGAAAATACCTGCAGTCTCACAAAAATGTACCTACGTTTTCCCTACTTCCTCCCTACCACCTCATTAATGCCTCTACTTTAGGGTCGTAGCCAGGATTTGTGTCTAAGAGGGGCTGAATCCAGGAGTCCGGCCAGCAGAGGTTAACCAAAATGTTCAAATGTTCTGTTATCATTATCACGTACAGTATTAAGTTTACGTAATTCGTACTTCGAAAAAGTTTGTATAGCTTATGTGACTTAACTACGGTGTCATCAGTCCCTAAACTTACAAACTACGTATGAACTAGCTAATCCTAAGGACGGCACAAATATCCATGCCCGAGGGGGGATTCGAACCCCCGACCGTAGTGGCCGTGCAGACCGTGACTGGAGCGCCTCAGTCCCCTCGGCCACCGCGGCCGGCAGAGGTTAACCAATTGATTAATGTGACATGTTACAATTTTGAAAAACTTTAAAATAAATATTTGGCATCATGCTTCACTTGCTACATATGTTTTTCTAGTGACCGATCGTTACTGATTGATTGAGTCAAGTGTGCATTATACCGCGTATTCCAAGTGCTCTGTTACCAGAGGATTACTGATTTATCGATCGGACGAGGGTACATCATTTAGCTGTCAACCACAGAGAGGAACAGCATTAATTAGTTTCCCCAAATACGCCGCTAGTCCCGAGTACACTGTTACACATGGAAAACTGATTTATTGACCGCACAAGGATACATCGAGACAATATCAACCATAAGTAGGAACAGTAGTAATTATTTAGTTCACAGTCAGCACTGAAAAGGAAGTCCCTCAGTCTGCATGATTCAATTTTCAAAGAATAATGCTATATTGACAACGAATATCTAGCGCTTTGTTCATTTATAACGTTGACTGTCGCAAATATTTTAGCGTTTTCTTGTCAGCATCTAGTCATTTACAAGTACTAACCAGTAAATCGTCCTGACGTAAATAAATAACAGTCTAGTCAAGGTAACAATGGAAACAATGAGTTTTTCTTGTGCTGACATTTTCTAATACTATTTCCAAACCGACTCTCCATTCCACTGATATACATTGAAATCATCATATTTCGCATCAATTTCAATCTGTCTGAAACTAAGTTTTCAAATTAATATTGTTTACTATAAACAGAAAACAACTAAACGTAAAGCTGTCAACAATCCGAAGATTTGTTTGAACACCACGGTGCTTTACTAGGCATGGTACTGTTTGGAGGTGGTATGCCGTTGCCTTCCTCCGACCTTCGAACTGACATACCCAGCCAGTTATAGGGGGACCTACGTTTAACGTGGGTTCCGAACCACGGTGATACTCGGTATTTTTCACATGAGCAATACTGCCAGAGGTAAAGAAGTGAAAAGTGAGAGATAAAAATCCCGGGACCTGGCGGGGATCGTACCCGCGACGTTTGGATTTGTAGTCTGGCACTCTACCACGGTGCAACCGGCGCGCACAGAAAAAAAAACTATGCCATCTAAAATATCACTGGCTACTTCAAACTTTACCACAATTGGTCGGCGTCATTCACGTGTGTTTTGTTGCCAACATTACCCGTTAGTATAGTTGGCTTACTGTTAAGAAAGTACATCCTATAATTAACGATTGATTACATGACAGTTCTACACGCTATTTAATTTCACTGTCCTACCATCTGGTAGTTTACCTGACAATTTTCTATGTATTCCTTAACACTATATGGACTGGCCAGAATTAGATATAACTTTAATTTTTTTCTAAAGTCCTGTATTTTGTTGATATTTTTGATGCGCTGTGGCAACTTGTTGTATAGAATTTTACCAGAGTTTATTGGATCTTTGTCACTTAATCGTAACCGTTTACTTTCTATGTGTTAATCATATCTTTTCCTTGTATTATATTCATGGATGTTCCTATTTAATGTTGCACTGCAGTTTAACTTTACAAACATTATGGTTTCATAAATGTATAATGATGGTGTTGTTGTTGTGGTCTTCAGTCCGGAGACTGGTTTGATGCAGCTCTCCACAATACCCTATCCTGAGCAAGCCTCTTCATCTCCACATAATAACGGCAACCTACATCTGTCTGAATCTGCTTACTGTATCCATCTCTTGGTCTTCCTCTGCGATTTTTACCCCATACACTTCCCTCCAATGCTAAATTCACAATTCCTTGATGTCTAAGAACGTTTCCTACCAATCTATCCCTTCTTTTAGTCAAGGTATTCCAGAAATTTCTTTTCTCCCCAATTCTGTTCAGTACCTCCTCATTAGTTACGCGATCCACCCACCTAATCTTCAGCATTCTTCTGTAGCACCATATTTCAAAAGCCTCAATCCTCTTCCTGTCCGCACTGTTTATCGTCCATGTCTCACTCCCATACAAGGCAACACTCCATACAAATGCCTTCAGAAAGGACTTCCTTAGGCTTAAATCAATATTCGATGTTAACAAATTTCTCTTTTTCAAGAACGCTTTTCTACCCATTGCCATTCTGCATTTTATATCCTCTGTACTGCGACCATCATTTGTTATTTTACTGCCCAAGTAACAAATCTCATCAACCTCCTTTATTGCTTCGTTTCCCAATCTAATTCCTTCAGCTTCACCTGATTTTCTTAGACTGCACTCCATTACCCTAGTTTTGCTCTTGTTAATGTTCATCTTATATGCACCTTTCAGCACACTGTCCATTCCGTTCAATTGCTCTTCCAGGTATTTTGCTGTATCTGACAGAATTACTGTCATCGGCAAAACGCTATGTTTTTAAATCTTCGCCCTGTACTTTAATTCCTCTCCAAATTTCTGCTTGCTTTCCTTTATAGCTTTCTCATTGTACAATTGAATAGCAATGGAGAAAGACTACAACCCTGTCTTACTCCCTTTCCAACCACTGCATCCCTTTCATGCCCTTCAACTCTGACAACCACTGTCTGGTTTTTGTACAAGTTGTAAATAACCTTACGCTCCCTATATTTTACTCCTGCTTGCTTCAGAACTTGAAAGAGCTTATTCCAATCAACATTGTCAAAAGCCTTCTCCAAATCTACAAAAGCTAGAAATGTAGGTTTGCCTTTTCTTAATCTATCTTCTAGGATAAGCCGTAAAGTGAGTATTGCCTCCCGTGTTCCTACATTTCTCCTGAACCCAAACTGATCTTCCCCGAGGTCGGCCTCTATCAGCTTCTGTATATAATTCGTGCCAATATTTTGCAACCATGACTTATTAAACCGATGGTTCTGTAGTTTTCACATCTGTCTGCACCTGCTTTCTTTGGAATGGGGATTATAACATTTTTCTTAAAGTCTGAGGGTACTTCGCCTGTCTCATACATCTTACACACCAGGTGAAACAGGTTTGTCATGGCTGGTTCTCCCAGAGACTTCAGTAGCTCTGAGGGAATATCATCTACTCCAGGGGCCTTGTTTCGACTTAGGTCTTTCAGGGCTCTGTCAAATTCTTCTCTCAGTACAGTATCTCCTATTTCATCTTCATCTACATCATCTTCCCTTCCTACAATATTGTCTCGAAGTTCATTTCCTTTGTAGAGTCCCTCTATATACTCTTTCCACCTTTCAGCTTTCGCTTCTTTGCTGAGAACTGGTTTTCCATCCGTGTCCTTGATATTCATAGAGCTGTTTTTCTTATCTCCAAATGTTTCTTTTATTTTCCTGTAGGCAGAATCTATTTTCCCCCTATTTATACATTCTTCTACATCCTTGCATTTGCCTTCTAGCCACTCCTGCTTAGCCATTTTGCACTTCCTGTCAATCTCATTTGTTAGTCGTCTGTACTCCATTTTGCCTGTTTCATTTACTGCATTTTTATATTTTCTCCTTTCATCGATTAAATTTAGTATCTCCTGTGATATCCAAGGATTTTTGTAGGTCTTGCCTTCCTACCTATTTTGTCCTCTGCTACCTTCACTATTTCATCTCTCAATTTTACCCATTCCTGTTCTACTGTTTTATTTTCCCCTGTTTCTGTCAATTGTTGCCTAAGGTCCCTCTGAAATTCTTAAGAACCTCACGTTCCTTCAGTTTATCCAGGACCCATCTCCTTATTTTCCTACCTTTTTGTAGTTTCGTTAGTTTCAGCCTACAGTTCATAACCAACAAGTTATGGTCAGAGTCTATATCTGCCCCTGGGTATGTTTTACAGTTTAAAACCTGGTTCCGGAATCTATGTCTTACCATTATAAAATCTATCTGCTACCTTCCGGTGTCTCCTGGTCTCTTCCACGTATACAACCTTCTTTTGTGATTCTTGAACCAGGTGTTTGTTATAACTAAATTATGTTCTGTGCAAAATTCTACCAAGCGGCTTCCTCTTTCATTTCTTTTGCCCAGACCATATTCACCTACTATCTTCCCTTCCCTTCCTTGTCCTACTACCGAATTCCAGTCTCCCATAACAATTAAGTTTTCCTCTCCCTTAGTTGTCTGAATAATTTCGCTCCTCATATATTTCTTCGATTTCCTCATCATCGGCAGAGCTAGTTGGCATATAAACCTGTACTACTGTAGTCGGTGTTGGCTTTGTATCTATCTTGACAATGATAATGCGATCACTGTGCTGGTCATAGTAGTTTACCCGCATTCCTATTTTCTTATTCATTATCAATCCTACTCCTGTGATACCTCCAACTGATTTTGTATTTATAATTCTGTACTCACCTGACCAGAAATCCTGTTCATCCTGCCACCGAACTTCACTAATCCCCACTATAACTAACTTCAACCTATCCATATCCCTTTTTAAATTTTCTAATTTTCCTACTCGATTAAGGGATCTAACATTCCACGCTCCGACTCGTAGAATGCCAGTAGTGTCTTTCCTGCTGATCACATCCTCTTGAGTAGTCCCCGCTGGGAGATCCGAATGGGGGACTATTTTATCTCCGGAATATTTTACCTGAGAGGATGCCATCATCATATGTTCATACAGTAGAGCTGCATGTCCTCGGGAAAAATAACGGCTGTAGTTTCCCCTTGCTTTCAGCCGTTCGCAGTAACTGTGTGGCAAAGCCACATTAGCTGATGTTACAAGGCCAGCTCAGTCAATCATCCAGACTGTTGCCCCTTTAACTACTGAAAAGGCTGCTGCCCCTCTTCAGGAACCACACGTTTGTCTGGCCTCTCCACAGATACCCCTCCGCTGTGGTTGCACCTACGGTACGGCTATCTGTATCGTTGAGGCACGCAAGTCACTCCACCTCGGCAATGTGTGTGGTTCATGGGGGTGGTGTATAGCACTGTCATTATATTCAGTTCCGTAAATTTGTTTCTGCAGGATTGCCTTGACGGAATTCCAGTGATACATCTAATGGCCTTCTTTTGCAGTATCAAAGGTCTTCTGATATGCACATCTGCAGCACCTCCCCATATCACAATGCAGTATGATATATATGGGAAGATCAACCCGTAGTACATTTTCAGCAATGTATCTTTGTTCACTGTGGTGTACATTTTTCTCATTAAAAATACATTTGAACTAATTTTTGAGCATATTTTCTGTATGTGATGTTCCCAAGTCATATATATATCTATTTGCACACCTAAAAATTGTAACTAACAACCTCATCCAGCAGTGAGTCACCCAACTTGAGACTTAAGTTTTGAGTTGTAGCTGTTTTTATATCCTGGATCTGCATGTACTTAGTTTTACTGTCATTTATAAACAGGTTGTTTCTTCTGAAATATTTATCTGTATTTTCCAAGCTCTGTGTCATTTGTGCACACATTTCGTCTGTTGTACTACTGCTTGATATGGTGGATGTATCATCCGCATACATAATTACCCTGTCTTCGAGTGACAGTGTCATATCGTTTGTATATAATAGGAACAGTATTGGGCCCAGTATCGTCCCCTGTGTCACACCATATTTAAGTTCTTGAAAGCCCGAGGAAACTGTAAGATGTTACAGTTTTCCCATCTCTACCCATTAGGCATATGTCGGCGATTGTAAAATTTTAAGAAAAGTACCTACACTTTGGGGACTGAAAGTTCCTTGCATGATTTTAATGCTTAAAAGTACCTGTTGTTATCATCGTCTTCAGTACGGAGACTGGTTTGATGCAGCCCTCCACCCTACTGTATCCTGAGCAAGCCTTTTCATCTCCTCATAAGAACAGCAACCCACATCCACTTGAATCTGCTTAGAATACGCATCTCTTTGTCTCCGTCTGCGATTTTTACCCCACACACTTCCCTCCAATGCTAAATTTATGATTCCTCGATGTCTAAGAATGTGTCCTACCAAGCAATCCCTTCTTTTAGTCAGGGTATGCCAAAAATTCCTTTTCTCACCAATTCTGTTAAGTACCTCTTCATTAGTTATGCGATCTACCCACCTAATCTTCAGCATTCTTCTGTAACAACACATTTCAAAAGTTTCTATTCTCTTCCTGTCCACAGAGATTATTGTCCATGTTTCACTCCCATACAAGGCAACACTCCACACAAATGCCTTCAGAAAAGACTTCCTTACACTTAAATTAATATTCGATGTTAGCAAATTTCACTTTTTCAAAAATGCTTTTCTTCCCATTACCATTCTGCATTTTATATCCTCTGTACTGCGACCATCACAAGTTATTTTACTACCCAAGTAAAAAAAACTCATCTATCACCTTCATTGTTTCGTTACCTAATCTAATACCTTCAGCATCGCCTTATTTTCTAAGAACACAATCCATTATTTTTGTTTTGCTCTTGTTAATGTTCATTTTATACGCTCTCTTCAACTCACTGTCCATTCCATTCAACTGCTCTTCGAGATCCTTTGCTGTCTCTGACAGAATTGCAATGTCATCAGCAAAACAGAATTTTTTTTATTTCTTCCCCCTGAACTTTAATCCGTATTCCAAATTTTTCCTTGGTTTCCTTCACCGCCTGTTACGTGTAGGGAGAATTCCCTACATCTGGCAACACTGCTCGTGGGTCCTGCACGCGGCCTGGCGGTTCATTGGAATGCACCCCGTGCCTGCGGCTTCCCGTGGCATGCCGCCGAGATAAGCAGCGGCGCGAGGTGTGCGCCTGCAGACGCCATTCCGCTCGCACAGTACGTGCGAGGACCTGCCACCCCCACACGTACTGTGCGAGTGAAGCTTCGGCTGCCGCTGCACCCGAAATGCTGACGCCAGGGCGACAGCGGCGAATGCGCGGCACGGTGGCAGCGGCAGCGGCGCCACGCGGCCGCATCGCAGACCACCTCATGCCCCACCCACCCTGCGTGCCGGTTCTGTGCGAGGGAGGGAGTGGCCGAATCCCCCCGGGACCGGCTTAGGCTGAGTCGGTACCTGCGCGGCGCGGCAGAAATTGGGCCAGCTGAACTGTCCGTGTAAAGGCCACTTATGTACACTTAAGGTGGTTTGTCCAAGACGCGACTGTTACCTACGATTGCGGCTCGACCCCCCTCCCTTTTCCGGCAGTGGCGGACGGCGGCGAGTGGGAGCACGACGGCAGCCGCTGCTGTTTACCAAGGCGCGGCTCCTGGTCGGCGACACGGGAAATTCATGACGAAAATAGAATTTCCAATTTTCTTGCTGCAAAAAATACTGAATGTTAAGGAAGCAAAGCTACATCACTTCCCACATTTAGGTTTTCGTTACAGACTCTTGTTTTCCTTTAAAAAATTAAAAAACACTACTTTCGGTTGAGCCTATTTTTTTCACTTTCTATTACATCTCTGTCGAGTTTGAGGAAACTAACACACAAAAAAATTTTGTTTTTGCATATCTTGTAGTTTCATACCCCAGCTTGATAACGAAGTATCTATTTTCTCAAAATTCCTCATACTTATTAAGATACTTAATTTTTAAGTAACCTATTGCATTAAACTTGAAGTGTTTATGTCGAAAAATGTAGTAGCTGGCTACTTTGCGTATGGTTCATTTTAGGTCATACATTGTTGCGGATGAAATGAAGCCAATAATTCGAAATTATTTTTAAAGTTGAGAGCAGGACAATACCTGTCTCCGTTTTCGAGATTTTGGCTCGTATATCTACGGTACGGGAGTGTCGCGACTAGCGCGCCATTTCTCTCCAGGTGCAACCTGAATTGTGCGGAGGTAACAATCATCACATCTTATAAACTGTTGAAGATATTGAACCCTTTTTAAAAAATGATAGACTGGGGAGGAATTCACGTTTAACACACATTAATGTTCAAGGTTTTTTTTTATTTTTATTTTTTTATCTACAGGTATACAGAAATAACTATAGTTTCTTACGATGAAACGAGGTATTAATTGAACAGTATTTAACATTTATGGAGGTTTATTTCCGTCTATTGCAACTAAACAAAAGGCGTTTCGATTCTGTATTTGTGAACCATAATCAATGGCAATTTTTTAGTGTTAATTCTATGTGCGACTTCGTGGAGCTATGAGTGTATTCTCAAGAGGGATGGAAGTTTAGGTTCCTTATTTCATCATTTTGCCATGTACTTCACTCTCATTGCAGATTTTAACTGTTAGGCTTTTCTATATATTGATTCTTTTTTGTGACACATGACCATGAACGCTGTTAAAACATTTTTATTAACAGGCGCCTTTTTAAGTGACGACACGAAATTCATACTTGAGTTTAGATTGAATGTCAGCCAGTTTGCACATGAATTGGAACTAGCAGAGAGTGACATACAGAGAAAATCCTAAAACCGATTCAACAAATCTATCTGTGCAGCTGAAAAAATAAATAAATAAATAAAAGTAAAAAGCAGTGACACTAAGGTAAATGTTCTTTTATTTTCTTATTTGCGATTGCGGCGCTGTTTGTAAGACCAGGAGTGTGTTTATCTGAAACTCCTGATACAGCTTGCATCTCTCTCGTCTCAGGCTTTTTTTTCCATGTTAACTGATTGGATTCACCTTCTGTATTGTCTTTCAAATAAGTCCCAGTGTTCGAAAACGTACAACTGAATTTTTTTCCAAGGGAGATCAAAATATAGCAAACACATACCAAACAAAAGATTTTTCTGTAGCTTGTTAAATGTATCAACAACAGTTGTAAGACTGCTGTATTGTTATAATTTATTTCATTCTGACCGGTTTCTGTCCTAAACCATCTTCCAGGCAATATGGAAAACAAAAAGATTTTAAAATATCGAACATGTCATCCATACCATACACGAGACATTTGAATCTAAATGGTACACCACAATTTTTCTTTGTTCATATAAACTAAGATGATTTTGACGGCGCGCCACAAAACGGACTGTATTGGTATGAATGAAATTAATGAAAATATTACATTAACGTTGTCATGCATTGCCTTACAACTGTGGGATCACCTAAATACAAAAATAGTTACCACCGGTCTTATTATTTATTTCCAACCTTCATTTCTCCTTTATTTCTCCGAATATTTTCAGTCTACTCTTATATATGCCACTAGATTTCCATGAAATCTAAATTGTTCCATGTACAAAGGCAGTAGCTTAATGGCGACACGATCTCATATGAGTGGTTCATATCCGTGTTTCTTCGGTCCGCTTGTCTCGACACCTCTCTGCCGCTGCCTTGAGTCGTCGCGACTCCCATCGCAACACTGCTCACTGGTGCAGTCCTGCGATTGCCGCCGCATCAGCCGCGCGCCGCACTCCAAACTCGAAGTGCGCATGCGCGAGCAGCCAGCCTCTGACGTCACGAGCCGATCCTTCGCAGTCGCAGGCGGACAGCCCACCTTTACTAAATAAAAACCAGACCGCTCGCTGGCGCTAGTGTCGCGTCCCCACATTGAACGTGACAGAAGCCGCCATTTGCACGGAAACCGTGCGTAAACATGGTTTCGTCAGTGTGCCGCTTTTAATTGTAACAGTGAGAACGGAAGCAAAGACGAAAACGGAAACAATGTTACATTTCTCAGACTGGTCATTACTTGTATACCGTGTAGTATTTTCATGGAGAAATAAGAAATCGTGAGCGTTTGTGTTTCTTTAGGTTTCCTCTAACAAATGATTCTCTAAAACTGGTGCATATCAAGTACTTATATTTTATTTGCATATAAATTACTAAAATACTATTTTGAGCTAAATGAATGACTAGGCGTATAAGAGGTATTTATCACATATAAGTATGATGCAGAAGTAGGTCGAATAATTGTTTTTCGACACTTAACTGTGATTGTACTTTGCGAATGGTCATTACTTGATCGAATGTTGCATACTCAACCACTTTGAGAAGTACTATCTCTAGTGTTACCAGATGTCCGTTTGCAGAAAAGAGGACATTTCTAGAATCATAAAAGAACCTCTCTCTCTCTCTCTCGTATTGATAATCCAAGTACTAGTGATGTCTCTACTGTATTATCAGAGTCTTGTTTGTAATACATCTTTAGCAATGAAAACCTGATATTTCATCACTTCACCACTTGTAATTAGGTTCTCAAGTGCTGAACATTTTTTCCATACTTTGCCGATCACCCCTCTTTTCACCTGAAATTTTTTGCGATGCAACATTTACGGAAACCATAGTACTGTTGACTGTAAAATCGTCACGAATAAAGTAACTGTAAAAATTATCTAAGCGTTTCTTGATATAGTTATGTTCCCATTTCGTATCAGACCGACGTGAGTATATACATGATTAGCATCTAGGTTCTAGTGAGTGAATGGAATATGTAAGGCCTAGGTGAAAAAAGCAATGAATAAAATAAAAAGTTTATTTACAGTACAAAGGCTTGCAATTAATGATTAAAAACTACTCAGTTTTTAGGACGAAAGCTTAAATCGATTTTTTCAAAACACTGTTTATGTAGTTACATCTCTTTGGTCCTAAACAGTCTAATGGTGAAACGTCAATTGTGACTATGGCAACTGACCTTATTTGTATGAATTTTTGAACAAGGTTTTAACTTATGTATAACGAACATTGCACTAGCTTTTGATCTTAAAGTCATAAGTGTGGTTGATGGTTGACAGACACACAGAACGGTCGAGTCCCAGCACGACGGACTGAACGTCTTATTTTTGGTTGTCACACAACACTCCGACCAGAGAAAGGAGGGGAGAGTTTCATATTACACTACTGTATGTGTATTGCACTGTCTAGCATTGTTGCAGACGTAGGTTTATAATTGGCCGCCTTGAAGCTCCTATTCCGCGACAATTGCCACGCCAATTATTTCAGTTGTTACGAAGTAGCTTGACCTTAGAGAAGCACGGCAGAGAAAAGAGAGGAAAAAAATCATATTGCTTCAAGAAAGGTTGAATTCTCTAGAGTTAGTGATTGTGGAAGTTCAGAGAGTTATATTTACGCACTTTCAAGTTGAAGCATTGCACAACGCAAAAAAGGAGGACATTTACTCATTTTGTTAAAAACACGGCCGGACCATTTTTAGGGTCCAAAAAAGAGGACATGTCCGGGTAAAAGAGGACGTCTGGTAACCCTAACTACCTCTGTTAGAAAGTAATGTGCGAATGAAATGCGTATTTAAAATATTGTGTGCTATTACAATGATTCATAGCCAAATTAGAGGAAGTTGAAAGAAAATATTCTATGTAATATGGAAAGGAATGTAGGCAAGATTGCGATGTACAAAAATAAGCGTGCAAAACGTACAGAGTAGTCGGCGAAAAGTAAACAGCACCTGACAGAAAATTACGTGAATTAAAAAATAATCGCACTCTCTGCTACTTTACAAGTTTCATGGAATCATCTTATATGCAGATATCTGGATTAAAAGTCGCTCTACCTTATTACAAAAGAGCCATTCATTCTTATTCCTTAACTCGAAACATCGGTCTCTCAGACCCCTCGCTTATTTTAAAGGTCGGGTGTGGCAGCACTGCAAAAAAGCGCGGCTACCCCTTCCCAGTACCTTCGTCGCGATACTTGCCGCGTGTAAAGCAACACTCAACAATCAGTTTTGCTTCGTCACTGAAGAGATGCAGAGTATTGTTTAGAGGAGTGCGCCAAGTTGTGTGCCTGAGATACCGCATGTTTCGTATTACGTACAAGAATTTGGTGGGTCCAATAGACCGCATGTTTCTAATTATGACAGTCTGATTTCAGTGGTTGTTATTTTGTAGCATTTTCTTCTTTGCGTGAATATATGTTATAATTCAGGTATAATATGGATAGACTTTCTAAGAAGAGTAACATATCTGCAGCTAATCCAGATCTGGAAGCTTGGGTGCAAGCGCAATTACGGGAGTTAGATGAAGAGGGAAATGTGAACGATGATGACACATTTGATGATTCTGATGATGATCCAGATTTCGTGATAGGTGATGGCCACCATGAAACAGAGAGTGATACTAGTGAAGAAAATGTTTGATTGCAAGAAGAACCTGGAGTGGTCTGTACTACAGATAATACCTCACAAGAAACACAGTTCTTTTATGGTAAAAATAATTTCAAGTGTGAACGTTCTGAGTCTGTTAGGAGAAGAAGAACACCCGTGCACAACATTCTGAAAGGAGGAATGCCTGGACTAACAGCCAAAAGTCGAAGTTTGGGACAAAGTCCTACTAAATGTCAAATATGGAAGAATTTATTTGATGACATAATAGATGAAATAGTTTTACATACAAACGTGAAACTGAATACTATAAGGGCAAAGTTGCAGACAACAACTAATCCATCCAATTACAGAAATACTGAGATCAAAGCTTTCATAGGTTTTCTAATGATATCAGTATTCAAATCATCTCATGAAGATATGTTTTCTCTTTTCGAAAAAGACCTGACCGGACATCCTGTATTTGTGGTGACGATGTCGCAAAGCGCTTTGAAATACTTCTAAGCAGCCTGAGATTTGACGATGTGACTACCAGGGAGGAAAGAAAAAAGTCAGATCGCACTTACTTGTGATATTTCATGTTTATTTTATATAATGTAAACAACAAAGTGTTAATATCGACTAGAAAGTATTAAATTTACTTAGAATATGAATTAACTGACTCTTTACTTAAGTTCTGTGAACTAATGTGGAGGTCGGTGACATAATAACATTAGGTGGTCTGAGAGACCGCATCTTTCTAGTTACGCACATTTCAGATATGTTTCGGGTTAAGGGTTAAATTTCTTGTCTCTATTGCAGACGATTTTTCGAAAATTAGGAAACTTAATTCATTTAAGAATACGTTTTAAACAGACAGCAACAATCAGTAATTTTTTTAAACAACCATGCGTATATTTTGTGCTTTATTTTGTTCTTGTTCTTGTTCTCCGCTACGGCGTAGGGGCTTGCGTCAGCCTGCGAAACAGCGCGAGCAGCGGGTCGTGCGACGTCACATGGACTATGTTTACATGCAACACATCTTCCGGAAGACGAAAACCGATTTCCGTAAACCGTTTTTCGCCGTCGTGTTTACATGGCACAGCCTGAATCGGATTTCCTAATCCACTTGAGATGGCGGCTGAAAAACAGCTGATTCAGTCCCCGATTTAGTCAGCATAATAGATATTGGTCCACTTTAGGTTACGGTAGAAACAGTAAAAGTGGGCCTTTGCGATCGTCTTTTGACAGCTCGAAATTTAAATGAAAATAATGGCTTAACCATTCACCTGACACGAAAATAGTATAACCGAATTTGTACAGGAGAAAATTCTCTACAACTTTGCTCTATTATGTTTTTTCATATCTTGTATCGTTTCAGAGATATTTGCAAAAATAACGGCGATTTTGGGATATGTGTCTGTCTGTCCGTAACGTGTTCCCTGTTTTTAAGACGAACCGTTCAACCGATCAACACCAAATTTTACAGACATAAATGTAGGCCGACAGAGACCAGAACCTCCCTTTTTCAACTTTTTCGGAAAAAAATACGGTAGTAATGCCAAAAAAGCCGTTTGTAATGTAATTTTAATTGCATATAAGCCGTTCATCTGACGCTAAAATTGAATAACCGAATTTGTAGAGAAAAAGATTCTCTACAGCTTTGTTCCCTTATGTTTTTTTCATATCTCGTATCGTTTGAGAGATATTTGCAAAATAACACAGTTTTGACACCCTCCACTGAATTAACGAAAACCAGCCGTTCGCAGATTTCGCGTGATATTTCTCGCCCAGAACTCCGGCATAAGCCATCTTGCGTTGCGTATTTGATGATGTTCCTATTTTAACTTACACTTTGTCATTTGCAAGCAAGGGCGCATTGAAGAATTAACAAAAACACGTCGTTCTTCGTACGATAAATCGTAATCTAATGTCTACAAATGCCATATTAACATCAGTTAACAACGGCCATCAGTAGTATGAGAATAAAGAACGCACCTTCTAAGTGTTGGTTGTAGCGTAGTGGCACATGGATTGGAGTGTATCGCTGGTCAGTGGTTCAATACCCGCCACTACTTACATTTTTTTTGCTAAAAGGGTTTCAGACACTCTTATTAATGAATTTTTTATTGTTTGCATTATTATTTTGGTCTAAAATTTTTCCAAAAACTTATAAAACTACAAATCTAAATTGGGCCGTAAAACACGTTATTGCGATTTGTTTTCTTTACTTAAATACACAGATTCATGCTCAATATTAATGCTTAATATTAATTCTTTTATTTCACATTAGAAAATATCACTCTGTCCATATGTGCCGAAAATTTCTACTAAAAAAAAAAATAATATATATATATATATATATATATATATATATATATATATATATATATATATATATATATATAATCTGACAAGCCTAGAACGCTTCAAAGTGGATTTTCAGAATAGATTTTGGAGTGTTTACATGACCATCCAAACGCGGAATTGGGAAATCGGTTTACGAAATCCGGTTTTGGGAGCCCATGTAAACGGGGTGATTGAGGTAGCTGACGAGGAGGTGTTTCGACAGTGCGAGCTGTATTTGGATGAACCTCGAGTGTGAGCATGGGCGTGTGCATTTGACACAGTATCCATCGTAACTCACGATAAAAATTTGCATTCTGAGATGCAACAGGCAAGCTACAGAGCTATATGTTTACCGTTTTGTCACCCAAATAGCAAACTAAACAAATTTTTTCAATACAACTTCAACTGTTACATATCATTTGGCGATTTCTGAATATCGGTAGAATAAGATACACGATTTCTAAATAATCTAATTTATAAGAGAGGACCCATACATTGCTAAAAATACAAAACAAATAGTATTTCATTATAAAATAAGGGAAATAAGCATGCCCACGAAACTAAACTGCTAATATGCATTTTATGAAAACAATAAGAAAAGTAGTCTGTTTACATATATATAGTATGATTGAATAGGAACTAACCATGAAAACAAAAACCTGATTAATATTGCAAATATGAACTTGCCAGCATGGGCACCATTGCAGATAAACAAAACCTATAAAAATATTTCCATGTTCTTGTTTCTAGTAAAACAGCTAATATCTTAATTCATCATACTGGTAGGAACATGTGCCCATCACTATTTCTCAAGATATTAGTATAAATGACCAATGTATTGTTGTACTTTATAGTTAAGCATATTTCGGATCTTTAATCAAATATACGAAATCATTATTACCATAAATTGGTGTAAATTAGCTATTACCTTAATTTGGGGATGCAGAACTGTTATTGTCTTGGCATAACATTGCAAAATTAATTGTTTTTTCCTATGTCT
The DNA here is from genome assembly GCA_026315105.1 of Locusta migratoria. Taxonomy (NCBI): domain Eukaryota; kingdom Metazoa; phylum Arthropoda; class Insecta; order Orthoptera; family Acrididae; genus Locusta; species Locusta migratoria. Next base: position 976,163,436 of record CM048744.1, on the reverse strand, counting down.
AATAGTTGTAACAAAGGATGTCATTGTTCACAAAAGTATATAAGGAGTGCTGTTTTTATTTCCTCCTATGACGTGTGTACCCACGTGACGCGTCCCAGTGGACTATTATGCTACGGTCAGTCGGTTAGTCATTCGTAGCGCGTCGTTCATGCGTGAAGCAAGTAGTGCAACGTGGAGAACAAGTTTACCTGTCCAGGTATCGGCTCAATAAGCAAAATCTCCGAGTGCGTCCACTTTTCATTATTTTTGGTTTTATTTCTTTATATCTTTTTCTTTCCTTAATTATTTTTTAATTTTTTTTGAAATATAAAAAGTTGCAAATACAGTTTTTAAAAATCGTTGTGTCGCTAGGTATCGAACTGCCATGTATAAGTAGACACGTAACGCGTGGTAATTTGCTGAGAATTTGATTTCTATTTCCTTAGAGATCAAGGCCAATTGAAACAAATCCTTTTAGGTTGATGGTCTGGAGAAATTTCGTCACAACATAACTGCGACCTATCAAAATCCGTTGGTACCATACTCGGTGTTCCCCGTGTCAGATTCAGACGATTCATTGGCAGAAATGTTCAAAGAAATCTTGGCGCCTGTTCCGAAAGAACTGCCTAGAAAGCAGGAGACCCGGGTTCGAATCCCGGCTGGGTACACATTTTCAGCTTTGCCCAATCGCAGTTGATGTCATATATTCTATGAATATTAAATAATAACAGCTGCAGGATCAGAAACGGCGCCACATGTATATATATATATAATATGCCGATGACGGGCAATGATCATATCGTTAGTGGGGAGGGGTGGGCAAGTTTGAAGCCCTTACTCTTACGGGAATTAGTTAAACTACGAGTTTGAGTACTATGGGCAGGGCGAAGCTGGGAATTTGTATCTGACGGGAGGCGTGCATGGTTAGTCCTTGCAGGTGCGGTGATCACTGTGTCCCCAGTGGTGTAGGGGTCAGCGCAACTGCCTAGAAAGCAGGAGACCCGGGTTCGAATACCGGCTGGGTACACATTTTCAGCTTTGCCCAATCGCAGTTAATGTCATATATTCTATGAATATTAAATAATAACAGCTGCAGGATCAGAAATGGCGTCTGTTCTTTCGGAACAGGCGCCAGATGTATATATATGAACTTTAATCCCTATTCCAAATCTTTCCTTGCTTTCCTTCACCGCCTGCTCGACGTACAAATTGAATAACATCGGAGAAAGGCTACAACCCTGTCTTACTCCCTTCCCAACTGATGCTTCCCTTTCATGCCCTTCGAGTCTAATAATTGCCGTCTGGCTTTTGTACAAGTTGTAAATAACTCTCCTTTCCCTGTATTTTACCCCTGCTGACTTCAGAATTTGAAAGAGTGTAATCCAGTCAACATTGTCAAATGCTTTCTCCAAATCTACAAAAGCTAAAAATGTAGGTTTGCCTTTCCTTAATCTATCTTCTAAGATAAGACGTAAAGTGAGTATTGCCTCCCGGGTTCCTACGTTCCTCCTGAATCCAAACTGATCTTTCCCGAGGTCAGCTTCTACCAGCTTTTCCATTCTCCTGTAGATAATACGTGTTGAAATTTTGCAACCATGACTTATCAAACTGATGGTTCTGTAATTTTCACACCTGTCTGCGCCTGATTTCTTTGGAATGGGGATTATTACATTTTTCTTAAAGTCTGAGGGCATTTCGCCTAATCTTAACTGAATCGTCTGAAATTTAGCATCTGACTGTATAAAACGAAGATACGGTTGTAGACGATATACATAGACATACATTACTAGACTGGCAAACGTCCATCCATGACTGAAGCCTGACGCCGCCATCTTGCCTTGCCTCTCCGTACGATACTGCTATGATCTTCTGATACGATATGACGTTTTAAGCTTTAGTGCTTGATTTGAACGTGATTTACATTTGAGCTAATAATTTTGCACTAATTGAATTTAACTCAAAGGCGTAAATTGTCTAATCGTGTTATAAGAACGTGTTACGTACGGTTAAGTTTTACTTTGCGTCCAGGCGGCCTCCCGTGATTATGTTGTCAATCATGTGACGTTGCCAGTCACGTGACAACACAAATGTTTTGATATGAAGTTTCGTTTACGAGGGCAATTACTTTTACAGAGTGCACGAGGGGTACATACAAGAATCTGTCAACCATAGAGCAGAAACAGTGTTATTTATTTACTTGTGTCTGTACGAAACACTAACCAAGTGACGGCTTTCTGCCGTTTTGTTGATGTTGCCAACATTATCATGCGAGGCCGCCAAGATGGTAAGTAAAATTTTACCGTTACATACAGTTAAAAAGACTGTAGTTACCTGAAAAACACTCAGAAGAATAAAGATATGTCTTATCTACGTCAAATAGCACATTTATAACGGTAAAACTATTAAAAGAAAAGCCCAAGTTGATGGAAACTGGTAATCGATTAATAAAAACAGGAATCACGACTCATTATTGTGTCAAAATAGACTGTAGATTTTGTAAGAACTGTCAAATGAAGAAGAATACGTGTTATCCACGATAAACAACACTTATGATGACCCATACGACTGAAAAAAATCTGAAATTGAATGAAACTGGAACAGATAAATAATAACAGCAAATCAAGGCTACTCATTACTGTACGTGTCAAAGCGTACTCCAGCTGCAAAAATTACAACCATTTCCCAAATGTCAAAATTCTAAAGACAGCGTAGTTATGTCAGTTCATTGGTATTTTTACGACTGTTTTCTGTAATAACACAAAAGACGGTTGACACGTTATAGTATAGACTTCACTGACACCAATGATATTGTATACGGCATTGCCAGTCTAGTAGTATATGTCTGTGACGATATACAACGTATATCCAAAAGGTGCAAACAAACTCTTTGGGCACGCTCTTTACACGCACACAAACAAACGATCCTACAATACATTAGTTTTCAGGGTTACTTCCGACCAGAGGCAACAAAAAATTCATTTTCAGTATTTCAATTAATTATTTGACAAATTTAATATGCTATCGTTATATACTCATTGAGATTAAAACAAGAAAATAAACATTAGAAACTGTGTGTTTCGTTTGGAAGGGACGGTGCTCGAATACTCCAGCTTTATTTATCCGATAAACGAACACAGTGACTTCCAACCAGCGTCACGTATACTTTCAAACCTTTACAAAACTTTTTCTGACTGATGCCCTTCTCCCCTCTCCTCCTACAAAATGATGAAAGAAAATAATCTTATCACCGACAAAATTTTCGCTGTTCGCTCGATTAAACTTCACCACCTGCCAAATCAAAAAATTCAGAATGCGTAATGATATGCTCTAGTAATAATAATTTTGTTATTGAATGTTGTAGCAAATCACAACTAATGGGTCGCATTGTAAGTTAGAATTTTGAATAAATAAAAAAATTGATATTAATTAACTTAAAACAGTCACTGTAGTAATTAATTAAACTTGGCTCTATCTGACTTAGCATTGACTACAGCCTCCAACTAGCACCTCTTACGATTCACGAACAGCACAACTTCACTAATAAATGTATCAGAATTCGTGTAGTGGTGATGGCGTGTTCGTGTTATAATCAAAATCGTAATAGCTGATAGACTCTGATTGCAATGATAATAGATGAGTACTGTGAAATTGCGTGGTGCAATGAGCTTCACAAATACTACAGTTAAAGTTCCTAAATATTTTAATAATATTGTTTAAAGCATTCAACTTCCTTATAAAACTTTACGTAAGCTATTATTATTTTTTTTATTGGTTCCAGGGCCTGGGTAGCGTACGCGTGTAACTGGCTGAGCAGAGTTTGGCATTTAACGTATTTCATATAAAAAATTGTATTTAAAATTACTTCAGTCAAGTCTGGTTAATCAACTATAATACTTTGACTACTGTTAGCCTGGTTACTTTCTACATAATTGAAACCAACTTTACTTTACTTGCAAACTCTCTTGCACTCTCTCGCACTTTAATTACTAGTCTCTGTGGTTGTAACACGTTTAGCAATTCTTTAACTCGTCAATTACTTTGAAAATGATTGAACTTGTTAGTCAATGTACAGGCTTGCATATTCAACATAATCTAATAATGGTGATAATGGGGTGACTACAACTACTTACAAAATTAAGACTGGTTTCAAAATAAGTCATGTATAATTGAACCAAAGTTCTGATTGGGTTGACAATACATTTACATGCATACAAAATAAAATGTTACAAAAGTACTCATCTGCTTTCGTCGTCTTCGTCGTGAAGTCCAAACAAGACAGATATGATTACAATAGGTACTCTTACTACAACAACGATCTCACTCGGTGACAATAGACTTGATACCAAACAATTACTTTTCTTGCACACATGGAAAAGATTACACTGATCGAGTATAAATAAACTTATTTCGCACTTCCTTCAATACATTAAACAGTACGCCTCTCAGGCTTATTGCAATTGCATTAAACTCGCGCCACACTGCGCCTACCGTGCCTCTGCACCATCAACAAAACATTTATGTGTTTACTATAGAGAGTCCGCTCCGCGACTGCATTTATATCTTTACTTTGGCGAGTCCGCACCGCGACTGCTTCAGCAGCGCGACACTCACAGCTACTACTTCTGTGCCAAAGACAGTCTTTACAACAGGTTCAACATTTTCTCTGACGCATTGCTAAAGTCCTTGCATTCATGCGGGTTTACACTACATGATCCAATATAGAAAATTAAGTTACATAAGAAATATATATCTAGCATATAACAAATGAAAAATACATGAAATAAACAAATTTAACACAATATATACATTACGTTAAGTAAGATACAGCGACAGGTGTACTCTTACACCATGACGTTTTAATTTATTACGTTCTAACTACTAACTCAACTCGCAACACACTTCGCAGTAGAATGCATTTGAATGCAATTGTTTAATTATATCAACGTACTGTACACAATTCAGGAAACAAGATGTAATAACAAATGAGATGCCTAATATTGACAAACATTGTACATTGTTCCGAAGGTAACTGATGCATCCGCTGCGTAATGGACTGCTGAATCTTATCTGAACGCCAAATGTTCCTTTCTAATCGTCACACGTTGTTGTTGTGGTCCTCAGCCCGCAGACTGGTTTGATACAGCTCTCCACGCTACCCTGTCCTGTGCAAGTCTCTTCATCTGAGAATACGTTCGGCAACCTACATCCTTTTGAATCTGCTTACTATATTCGTCCCTCGGTCTCCCTCTACATTTTTTACCCCACACGCTTCCTTCTAATGCCAAGTTGACAATTCCTTAATTTCTCAGAATGTTTCGAACCAATCTATCCCTTCTCTTAGTCAGGATATGCCAGAAACTTCTTTTCTCCCCAATTTGGTTAAGCACCTAATTTGTTACGTGATCTACCCATCTAATTTTCATCATTCGTCTGTAGCACCACATCATCTTTTTATCTGAACTCCTTATCGTCCACGTTTCACTCCCATACAATGCTACACTCCAGACATATGCGTTCAGAATGGACTTCCTAACATTTAAATTAATATTGGATGTTAACACGTTTCGCTTCTTTAAAAACGCTTTTCTTCCCATAGCCAATCTGCATTTTATATCTTCTTTATTTCGGCCATCAGAAGTTATCTTACTACCCAAATAAAATTCATCCGCTACTTTTATTGTCTCATTACCTAATCTAATTCCTTCAGCATCGCCTGATTTTCTGACATTCCATTCCATTACCCTCGTTTTACTCTTGTTATTGTTCGTCTTATATCTTCCTTTAAAGACACTGCCCATTCCATTCAGTTGCTCTTCCAGATCTTTTGCAGTCTCTAACGAAATTACTATGTCATCGGCAAACCTCAAAGTTTTTATTTCTCTCCCTGAACATTAATTCCCTCTCCAAATTTGTCGTTGAATTCCTTCACTGCCTGCTCAATATACAGATTAAACAAAACTGGGGAAAGGCTACAATCCTGTCTTACTCCCTACGCAACCTCTCCGGTCCTTTCTTGCCCTTCGACTCTAATAACTGCTGTCCGGTTTTTGTATAGGTTGAATATAAATCTTCGCTCCCTATATTTTACCCCTGCTACCTTCAGAATTTGAAAGAGTGTAAGCCACTCGACATTGTCAAAAGCTTTCTCCAAATCTACAAATGCTAAGAATGTAGGTTACCCTTTCCTTAGCCTGTCTTCTAAGATTAGTCGTAATGTGAGTATTGTCTCCCGTGTTCCCACATTTCTCCTAAATCGAAACTGATCTTCCCCGAGGTCGGATTCCATAAGTTTTTCCATTCGTCTGTAAATAATCCGTGTTAGTATTTTGCAACCATCACTCATTAAACTGATAGTTCTGTAATTTTCACATTTCTCTGCACGCAGCCGTCTATTTTGTCGACGATCCACATTATTTTATGCGTATGCTGCAACTGAGCGAGTCCATATCGACTGTGCCCTTTCTAAAGAAACAACGTTTCATGTTACATCTGTATGACTGCTTTTACCTTGTGTGCATAGACCTGTCGCTAGTTTTAGGAAAGATTCTGCACTATAATGGTGAAGGGTCATTGTTACGACATGACTCCAGCTGTCTGAAACGTACTTCCAGATTTTCTCAAATTCTGACATTTTCCGGTAGATTTTCCAAAAATGCTCTTTCATACAAACCTTTTCCTGAGAATTACGAACAGAACAAAGAAAAAGATCAGTCAAATCGGCGAAACCATTCTCAAGTGATGCGCTTTCATACATGCAGCAATTCATTTTTTATTAATATAGGCTCTGTTGTATAATGTACAAGTGTCAAGTAAAGAGTGGTTAACAGTGGTTAAAAGAAATGGATGTTTTCATATGAATGCCGATATAAAGGATGATGCGCCGGGAGAGGCATCTAGCGGTGCTCGGGTGGAACTGCGAAGTCGAGAATGCCGATATAAATGATGATGCAGCGGGAGAGGCATGTAGCGGTGCACGGGTGGAACTACGAAGTCGACCTGTCGTCAGCTCTGGAATTCTGAATATCGAAGTATCGAAATAACATTATTTCTTGGCGTTGTATAAATACAAGAACATCGAAATTGTAGTTCCATTTTAAATATTAGGCTAATGAAATTTATATAATTCTAAAATGGCATGAGGAGTATATACTTCAGTTTTTATTTGTTGTTATTGTGTCAGGCATTTTTCTTAAGACGTAAAATATACCGTTTCATACCTCCCAGTGCCGGTTAAATTTTACCAAATATCCCAGCGGCCTCCCTTTCCCAGAGAAAGCAACATGAAGTTGCCTGTGTGAGCTACAAGGGATTTCAAATCCATTCCGCAGTATTTAATAGATTGACCTATGATTAATTAATCGCAATAGAAAGTGCAAGTCTCACTGAAATCTGAAGGCAGATCTTTCGGAAATAATGGGTTTTCGTTGGATGTACACTGTTTCAGTTTCTGTTTTCCCTGTAGCTCAACAGAAGTCTATCGCTTTCGCCTACGGCCGTGTGCGCCTCATAGTTCCAAGTTGGTGCAGCCGGCCGCGGTAGCCGAGCGGTCTGCGGCGCGCCATTCTCGGTCTGCATGGCCACTAAGGTCGTGAGTTCGAATCCCCTCTTAGTGTTAGCTAGTTCATAAGTAGTTTTTAAGTTTATGGACCGATGACCCCGTAGTTAAGTCCCATAAGCTCTACACACATTTGAACATTTTTTTTTTTTTTTGTAAGTTGGTGCAGATTTCTCAACAGCACTGTCATCTTTCAGGAATTTCCTTCACTGGAATAAAGGAGTGCCTTAGTGGTAAATATGCGAATGTATTAAATGTGGGACATATGACAGGCTTTTGACCATCGCAGTATGTATGATATCTTTATTGAATTATATGTAGTACACCTTTACAATATTGCAGGAACATATTCATTTGTATAATTGATTAAGAAAAGGCAAACGTACTTATCTAGCTTATGTAGATTTAGAGAAGGCTTTTGACAATGTTTATTGGAATAAACTGTATCAAGTTCTGAAGCAAGCAGGAGTAAAATATAGGGAGCGTAAGGTTATTTACTACTTGTACAAACACCAGGCAGCGGTTGTCAGAATTGAAGGGCATGAAAGGGATGCAGTGGTTGGAAAGGGAGTAAGACAGGGTTGTAGCCTTTGCCCAATGTTATTCAATTTGTACATTGAGCAAGCTATAAAGGATAGCGAGGAGAAATTTGGAGAAGGAATTAAAACATTGCATTTTGCCGACGACATAGTAATTCTGTCAGAGACAGCAAAGAACCTGGAAGAGCAGCTGAACGGAATGGACAGTGTGCTGAAAGGTGCATATAAGATGAACATTAACAAGAGCAAAACAAGGGTAATGGAGTGCAGTCTAAGAAAATGATGTGATGCTGAAATAGTTAGATTAGGTAACGAAACAATAAACGAGGTAGATGAGTTTTATTACTTGGGCAGTAAAATAACAAATGATGGTCGCAGTACAGAGGATATAAAATGCAGAATGGCAATGGGTAGAAAAGCATTATTGAAAAAGAGAAATTTGTTAACATCGAATATTGATTTACGCCTAAGGAAGTCCTTTCTGAAGGCATTTGTGTGGAGTGTTGCCTTGTATGGGAGTGAAACATGGACGATAAACAGTGCGGACAGGAAGAGGATTGAGGCTTTTGAAATATGGTGCTACAGAAGAATGCTAAAGATTTGGTGGGTGGATCGCGTAACTAATGAGGAGGTACTGAACAGAATTGGGGAGAAAAGGAATTTTTGGCATACCTTGACTAAAAGAAGGGATCTATTGGTAGGATACATTCTTAGACATGAAGTGAATTTAGAGTTGGAGGGAAGTGTGTGGGGTAAAACCCGCAGAGGAAGACCAAGAGATGGATACAGTAAGCAGATTCAAGCAGCTGTTGAAGAGGCTTGCTCAGGATAGGGTATTGTGAGAAGCTGCATCAAACCACAACAACAACAACAATTGTTGGTTGTCAGTAAATCTGTTGTGGATTTAGTTAGTAGTAAGAAAGTAATAGATTAAAACCTCATGCGTGATGGAACGGTTTTCCATGAAAGTTACTGTTTATATCCTGATATCTCGCGAACTACGTGTGGTACTGAGATACAATTTCGAATTTAAATTCAGTTGTATATGTGTATACTATCTGTAAAACGTCCTGAGAATACAATTTGTAGTGTAGAAATTATCAACTGTAACGTCATACAGAATGCCACAATTTTACTCTATCAACAGCAAGAAAATTGTAAGCGAGATACTTTTTTTCTTTCAGGATTTTGATGTGGTTGCCAGCTATAACAGAGGTTTGAAATTATGTTTTAAGTTTGCTGCAAGTCGCTAAGTACTGTCATTTTTATACTGTGTTTGAATAAATTCTCGTCGCTTTATGTGGCTCTATATGTGATTCCCATTGTTTATGACGTTATATATCCTGAACGATGTGTTGTGTATGGTTCTTACCGCTACAGCAATTGTTACCTCACATAAGGAATATGTGTACCAAATTTGGTTGAAATCAGTGCAGTGGTTTAGTAGGAAATGTGTAGCATTGTTACTTGCAGCAGTTTTTCGCGCATGTCATTGTTTATCTCGTGAATTATGTGTTGTAGTGATCCGTACACTTACGACGACCATCATCATGTATTGATGTTTACGTGTCCAAATTTTCATAAAGATTGAAAGAAAACTGTAGATTTGTATACAATCGTACCCACAAAAACACGGGCACACTGCTTTACATATAAAGATAGAGATGTTATTCTGCAATAATCTGTAACTTGCTTTATGTTGAGATCTCATCTAGACTTTTTAATTTAATAAAGCAAGATACAAACTTTGTTCCAAATTGACGTTGTTGATCGTTGATTATATTTTTAAATGCGTTATTTATAATTTGTGATAATGTTTAACGTAATCACTGACCTTGAGACCCGGTGGTTTGGCCAGTACATTATTGCAGGTGCTAGGTAATTCATTCTGTCATGTAGCTTCTGTCAGAGTAGGGAAGGATTTAACTCTGGGTTGGAAGTTATTTAGGTGCGCTGGGGTGATCGATTGTCCATCTTTAGAAGAGCAGCAGATGTCGGAAAATTTCGCAATTTGCGACATGTATATGTGTCAATATTTGCCACTTCTGCGGACCACCACAAACGTCTGTTCCTTAGGAACAGACAATCAATAATAAACAATGATTATTATTTGTGTACAGAGTTTGCTAGTACAGATTAACCCAGTTAGCGCGGAATTATTTTGGTTTTAGTTTTATTTCTAAAGGTATAAATTATCTTCATATGACTGCACAAAAAAGGAGGAAAACTTCAATATCTTTTGCATGAACCTCAACTTTGCATCCATATCCTACCACTTTGCAATTAACAATACAAACTAAAGTTGATCTGAATTGGATTCAGGAGATTCAAAGGAATGAAATACGACACTAAGCGAGAATTCGTAATTGTTGTTGTTTTTGTTGTGGTCTTCAGTCCGCAGACTGGTTTGATGCAGCTCTCCACGCTACCCTGTTCTGTGCAAGTCTCTTCATCTGAGAATTCGTTCGGCAACCTACATCCTTTTGAATCTGCTTACTATAGTGTCCCTCGGTCTCCCTCTACTATTTTTACCCCACAAGCCTCCTTCTAATGCTATGTTGACAATTCCTTGATATCTCAGAATGTGTCCAACCAATCTATCCCTTCTCTTAGTCAGGATATGCCAGAAACTCCTTTTCTCCCCGATTTGGTTCAGCACCTCCTCCTCCTCATTAGTTACGTGCTCTACCCATCTAATATTCATCATTCGTCTGTAGCACCACATTTCAAAAGCTTCCATCATCTTTTTATCTGAATTTCTAATCATCCCGCTTCACTCCCATACAATGCTACACTCCAGACAAATGCTTTCAGAAAGGACTTCCTATCATTTAAATTAATATTGGATGTTAACACGTTTCGCTTCTTTAGAAACGCTTTTCTTCCCATAGCCATTCTGCATTTTTATTCTTCTTTACTTCGGCCATCAGAAGTTATCTTCCTACCCAAATAACAAAGTTCATCTACTACTTTTATTGTCTCATTACCTAATCTAATTCCTTCAGCAAGCCTGATTTGCTGACATTACATTCCATTACCTTCGTTTTACTATTGTTAATGTTCATCTTATAACCTCTTTTCAAGACACTGTCCGTCTCATTCAATTGCTCTTCCAGATCTTTTGCGGTCTCTGACAAAATTACTATGTCATCGGCAAACCGCAAACTTTTTATTTCTTCTTCCTGAACTTTACTTCCCTCTCCAAATTTCTCCTTCCATTCCTTCACTGCCTGCTCAATGTACAGATTAAACAACATTGGGGAAAGGCTACAACCCTGTCTTACTCCCTTCCCAACCTCTGCGTCCCTTTCTTGCCCTACGACTCTAATAACCGCTGTCTGGTTTTTGTATAGGTTGAATATAACTATTCGCTCCGTATATTTTACCCCCGATACCTTCAGCATTTGGAAGAGTGTATTCCAGTCAACATTGTCAAAAAATTTCTCCAAATCGACAAACGCTAAAAACGTAGGTTTCCCTTTCCTTAGCCTGTCTTCTAAGATAAGTCGTAATGTGAGTATTGCCTCCCGTGTTCCTACATTTTTCGTAAATACAAACTGATCTTCCCCGAGGTCGGATTCCACAAGTTTTTCTATTCGTCTGTAAATAATTCGTGTTAGTATTTTGCAACCATGACTTATTAAGCTGATAGTTCGGTAATTTTCACACTTATCTGCACTTGCTTTCTTTGGAATTGGAATTACAATATTCTTCTTGAAGTCGGAGGGTATTTTCCCTGTTGCATACATCTTGCATACTAGGTGATACAATTTTTTCATGACTGGCTCAACGACATCAGTAGTTCAGTCGGAATATCATCTACTCCAGGACCCTTGTTTCGACTCAAGTCCTTCAGCGGTCTGTCAAATTCTTCTCACAGTATCATGTCTCCTATCTGATCTTCCTCCACTTCGTCTTCCATTTCTAGAATACTGCCTTCAAGTTTATTTCCTTTGTATAGGCCCTCTATGTATTTCTCCCACAGTTTACCTTTCCCCTCTTTGCTTAGTACTGGTTTTCCGTCTGAGTTCTTGATATTCATAAAGGTGCTTTACTTGTCTCCAAATATCTCTTTTATTTTTCTGTGGGCGGTATCTATCTTTCCCCTAGTTATGCATTCTTCTACGGTTCCGCATTTTCCCTCTAGCCACTCCAGCTTAGCCAGTCTGCACTTCCTGTCAATCTCATTTTCAGACGTTTGTACTCCCTTTTTCGTGTTTCACTTGCTGAATTTTTATATTTTCTCCTCTCATCAATTAAGTTGAGTATATCCTGTGTTATTCCGGGATTTGTATTAGGCCTTGTCCTTCTGACTATATGATCCTCTGCAGCCTTCACTACCCTATCTCTCAGAGCTACCCATTACTCTTCTACTGCTTTACTTTCCCCCGTTTCAGCCAATCCTTGTCTAATGCTCACTCTGAAATTCTCAACCACCTCTGACTCCTTCAATTTGTCTAGATTCCAACTCCTAATCTTTCTACCTTTCTGCAGTCTCTTAAGTTGTAATCTGCAGTTAATAACCAATAAGTTATGGTCAGAGTCTATATCTGCCCCTGTATATGTCTTAGAGTTTAGAACCTGGTTTCTAAATCTATTCCTTACCATTATAAAGACAGTCTGGTACCTTCCAGTGTCTCCTGGTCTCTTCCACAGCCTTCTTTCATGATGATTAAACCAAGTGTTGGTGATTATTAAATTGTGCAGTGCGCAAAATTCTACCAAGCGATTTCATCTTTCATTTCTGTTTCCCAGTCCATATTCACCTACCACATTTTCTTCTCTACCTTTTCCTACCACCGAGTTCCAATCCCCCATCACAATCAAGTGTTCGCCTCCCTTAACTTTCTGAATGAATTCTTTTATCTCCTCATACATTTTCTCGATATCCTCATCATCGGCCGTGCTAGTTGGCATATAAACATGCATTATTGTGGTCGGTGTTGGCTTCATGTCTATCTTTACTACGATCATGCGTTCACTATGCTGTTCATAGTAACTTACCCGCATTCTTATTTTCTTATTCGTTATCAGACCTACTCCTGCGTTACCACCAAGTGATTTCGTATTGATAACTTTGTACTCACCTGACCATAATTCCTGTTCATTCTGCCACCTAACTTCCCTAGTCCCTTCCATATCTAACTTTAACCTATCCATTTCTCTTTTCAAATTTTCTAGCTTACCTACGCACTTAAGGGATCTAACATTCCACGCTCCGATCCGTAGAATGCCAGTATTGTCTTTCCTGATGACAACATCCTCCTGAGTAGTCCCCGCCCGGAGATCCGAATGGGGGACTATTTTACCTCCGGAATATTTTACCCGAGAGGATGCCATCATCATATTTCCATACAGTAGAGCTGCACGTCCTCGGGAAAAATAACGGCTGTAGTTTCCCCTTGCTTTCAGCCGTTCGCAGTAACTGTGTGGCAAAGCCACATTAGCTGATGTTACAAGGCCAGCTCAGTCAATCATCCAGACTGTTGCCCCTGTAACTAATGAAAAGGCTGCTGCCCCTCTTCAGGAACCACACGTTTGTCTGGCCTCTCCACAGATACCCCTCCGCTGTGTGTGTGTGTGTGTGTGTGTGTGTGTGTGTGTGCGCGTGTGCTGTCCTTAATGTAAGTTAAAGTAGTATGCAAGCAGTTTGATTGAATAAGTTTAGAAACATGTGAACAATTGATTTTAAGAATGATTCGGAATGCAGAGAAACCCAGTTTAGTGACAGGTAGTATTTTTCAGAAAAGTAATATTGCAGTCAATTAATATTGCAGTATTTGATTAACGTATAACAATGAGCCAAATGAAGTACACGTTCAAAATGACACTCTGTGCTGTTGTGTTGCTAGCAAGTGCTTCTGACCAATGTAACATGTTTTACCTTTTGTGTTTTTATTTATATAAGAGACAAGCTGATCCAAAAATATTCTTTTTTTTCTTATGACTGGACCCATTTTACTGCAGAAGATTTGATCAGGTACAGATAGTTGAAAATACTGAAATACATCTACAAAAAATCGGATGATGGCAGCCGGCCGCAGTGGCCGAGGGGATTGAGCTGTTCCAGTCACGGTCTGCACGGCCACTACGGTCGGGGGTTCGAATCCCCCCTCGGGCATGGATATTTGTGCCATCCTTAGGATAAGCTAGTTGATAAGTAGTTTGTAAGTTTAGCTACTGATGACCCCGTAGTTAAGTCCCATAAGCTATACAAACATTTGAATTTTTGGATGATGGCAACCAAGAATTGTCTAAACCGCGGTCATGAATAAAAAAGGTTTGTAAAACATTTCTAGCTGTCTTCACAGTACTCATGTCTCAATTATTTATAATTAAAAGTCGTATGCTCCAGAGTATATAAACAGTCTGATATTTATGTTTAGGCAGGAAACAATAAAAAAAGTCGATCCGCTGGCTTTAAAATAGATAATTTTTTGAGGTAAGAAACCTAGTTCTTTCAGTTCATTCCAAACAACTACAGCAACGGAAATTAAGGTAGTGATTTGATTCACGTATTTTCTCAGTCAACCTCTGTTTCCAATAATTCTTCTGTTTACTTTCCCATTCATTTTATACCGGACTGAGCCATAGCGAAGTGTGGCCAGGTTTAGCTAGTATTATTGATACTACAAAAGTGTGAATAATACGACTTACTGATAACCGATACTGGTTAGAAAGTATCGTTCTTGTGAAAGACAACTGGTCATTTACTCTCACAAAATAATGAGTACGGGCGACAAGGCGTCTCAAGTTGATTCTTTATTTCTAAAAGGTTTTTGGCACTATTCCTCATAATAGACTTCTAATCAAGCAGATGAGCGGTTAGATACGCGGTTTCCTACAAGAAACTTAAGTAACCTAGGGAAACAGAAGTGATATCTAGAGTACCACACTGAAATTACAAAGATCCTTTGCTGTTGTTAATCTATATTAACGATTTATAAGTCAGTCGGAGCAACCATAATGTTTGCAGACGATGGTTTCGTTTACCGACTACTAAAGCTAGGAGAAGAACAAAGCGAATTGCAAAATGCTTTCGATAAAATATGTGAATGGCGCAAAAACTGGAAATTGGCAATAAAAGGAATGTGAGGTCCTTCCGATCAGACAAAAAAATTGCCATTAAATTTGTTTACCCGATAAAGCACACAATTTAGAAGGTTATGGATGGAACAAAATACTTTGCCTTTCTACACTACTGGCCATTAAAATTGCTATACCACGAAGATGATGATGATGATTAGTGATACACCACGAAGAAATGCAGAGTAGTGATTGGCTATTGTGACGTGCCCGTTGCTCGACCACCATTGCTCAGACGTTTTTCAATTGTGGAGAATATGCTGGCCAAGGCAGCAATCGAACATTTTCCGTATCCAGAAAGGCCCGTGCAGGACCTGCAACACGCGGTCGTGAATTATCCTTCTGAATTGCAGGGTTTCGCAGGGATCGAATGAAGGATAGATCCACGGATCGTAACAAATCTGAAATGTAACGGCCACTTCTCAAAGTGCCGTCGATGCGAACAAGAGGTGATACGCCAGTATGACGATGACGAATACACGCTTCCAATGTACGTTCACCGCGATATCGCCAAACACATATGCGACCATCATGATGCTGTAAACATAACCTGGATTCACCCGAAAAAATGACGTTTTTCCCTTCGTGCACCCAGCTTCGTCGTTGCGTACACCATCTTGTCTGTGATGCAGCGTCAAGGGTAACCGCAGACATGGTCTCCGACCTGATAGTCCATGCTGCTGCAAACGTCGAACTGTCCGTGCAGATGTGTGTTGTCTTGCAAACGTACCCATCTGTTGACTCAGGGATCAAGATATGGCTGCACGATCCGTTACAAACATCCGGATAAGATGCCTGACATCTCGACTGCTAGTGACACAAGGCGGTTGGGATCCAGCACGGCGTTCCGTATTGTCCTCCTGAACCCACCGATTCCATATTCTGCTAACAGTCATTGGATAGCGACTAATGCGAGCAATAATGTCGCGATACGATAAACCGCAATCAAACCTTTATCAAAGTTGGAAACGTGATGGTACGCATTTCTCCTCCTTACACGAGGCATCACAACAACGTTTTACCAGGTAACGCCGGTCAACTGCTGTTTGTGTATGAGAAATCAGTTGGAAACTTTCCTCATGTCAGCAACTTGTAGGTGTCGCCACCGGCGCCAACCTTGTGTGAATGTTCTGAAAAGCTGATCCTTTGCATATCACAGCATCTTCTTCCTGTCGGTTAAATTTCGCGTCTGTAGAACGTCAACTTCGTGGTGCAGCAATTTTAATGAACGACGAATTTAAACTGGAACTACCACGTGGAAAGTATAGCGGGGAAGGCAAACCAAATACTTGTTATATTTGTAGAAGTCTAAGCAGATGTCATATGTTCAAATGTTTGTAAAGCTTATGGGACTTAACTACGGGGTCATCAGTCCCTCAACTTACAAACTACTTACGAGCTAGCTTACACTAAAGATGGCAGGAAAATCGATGCCCGAGGGGGGATTCGAACCCCCGACGGGGAACGACCTCGCACATCGTAGCATAGCGCCTCAATGCGCTCGGCCGCTCCGCCGCGGCAAGCAGATGTCACAAATACAATGAGACTCCTTACTTTATGCATGTGTATGTCTTGTTCCTGTGCGGTACGGCATCCTTATCAGACATATAGACGGAGAGCATCGAAAGTTTCAAAGAAGGACAGCTCGTATAGTATTATAGTAAAACGGGAGAGAGATAGAATGGAAATAATTGGAAAGAATGTCGTTTTCGTCGTGATATTTTCACGAAAGTTCTATCACCCACCTCCTAACGTGACTCGAATTTATTATACGAGTATTGAACGGTCGAGAAGTAGTCTGAAAGAATTTAGGTGTGAATTGCAACGTAGTTATAAATATGATTTTTGCTATTTTTCTGGTAATAATGAAAGCTGCGGAAGCAAACGCTGGAACATTATCGTATGCACTTCAATGTATAAACAATTATATGATCTTGACAATTTTGGTATTAGCTCTTAAATGAAAATTTGTTATAGCCGTTGTCCATTTCACTAAAGCAGATATTCCAACATTTTTTCCTCGCACCCCATCTGAAATATTTTACCCCCACCCTCTTTATTTCTCTTTCATTCCTCAACTCTTCTCCTAGTTGGCCAAAAAACGGGATATGATATATATTTACTTCTGCCTCATTATTGAAACTGTAAGTTACAACGACAGAAACCATATTTACTGTCCTTCAAGCGCATGAGAGTTAATAATTTATTCAAATTTATGAATAAAGAACACGCTAGAATGCAATAATTTATTTCATTCAACTAGTTTCAGTCTTATTTAGACCATCTTCAGGAATTTTGACTCTGAAATGTATCACAGTTACATTTATAGGAAGGAGTCTGGAGCAATATACATTAATGTCAAAGCTGACCTAAGTTAATAAATAGAAATAGAACAAAATAAAATAAGCGATGTTGTGGAACTGGCAGGTAGCTGGGAGCCTTCCAATGCGTGAGTAGTGACGCACTATATATATTATCTCCCTCAGCGCTACTACCATTTTTGATAGTATTAAACGGATTGTGGAATAAATCGTACGCATATGAAGGTTCTCGAAATTTATTCTCAAAGTGCTGACGAAATTTTTCGGCGTTTACTATACCAATTCTACTAATTTTAATTCTTTCAAAAAAAAGTTAATTCTGCCTCCTTGAGATTAGACTGTGCGCATCAACAATTCGAGTCATGACCAGTGACGTGCCAACAATCTTTATTCAAACGTATCATTCGGGATTAAAATACAGGGAGAAAGAAAGATTATATTTTGCTACACAATTTACTGTCCACCCCTTGTGATACAATAGCTTTTATAGTACAGATGCTGGTGTCAATGACATCAAATAGCAAGAGAATGGAGCGTTATGAAATCAGTTATAGGAGAGTCATTTATCCTCTTCTCATGCAGGAATATATGATGAGCAGTATTTTCCTGGAGTTAATGGTGATGGTCACTAATGATAGGTTTCTCACGCATTATACGTTCCAGTCGTTGCAGCCCTCCTAGGCGAACCTCATATACCGCCTGATAGATACGCTGCCCGCTCACCAGACGTGTGAGGAGTGTAGCCGTATCAGTAGGCGCCAGCTGTTGATGGACTGCCGGGGCGAATGGAACGATCTTGCCGGGCCTGACATTCGTCACTTGTGCAGGCCTAATCAGTGACTGTATTCTAGGCCGTAGCTTGCAGTACCTTCATTGATATCGGAAGAAACACCTGCTTTGCTGACAGGCAAAAGTTAGTGGAGATTCGTGCGTCTATAAAAAGATCGATGCGCGAAGCACACAAAAATTACCACAGCCATAACTTACCAAAAAATCTTTCCGAGAATCCGAAAAAATTCTGTTCCTATGTAAAATCAATAAGCGGGTCAAATCCCACTGTCCAGTGACTCATCGATGATTCCGGGACAGTAATAGAAGAAAGCAAACGAAAAGTTAACCTTTAAGAAATCTTTCACGCAGGAGGACCGTACAAAAGTACCATCATTTGATCAACGTACTAATTCCGAAATGGAGGACATAGTAATAGGTATTTCCGGTGTAGAGAAGCAGCTGAGAGTGCTAAATACAAAAACGTCTGCTGGTCCGGATGGAATACCAGTTAGGTTTTACAAAGACTATTCTTCGGCATTGGCCACCTACTTAGCTTGCCTTTATCGCGAATCTTTAATCCAGCGAAAAGTTCCTAAAGATTGGAAAAAAAAACGCAGGTGACTCCCGTTTATAAGAAAGGAAAGAGAACTGACTCACACAATTACAGGCCAATATCGTTGACATCAGATTCATGTAGAATTTTAGAGCATATACTCAGTTCGAATATAGTAAATTTCCTTGAAACGGAAAAGGTTCTTTCCGTGAATCAGCACGGGTTTAGGAAACATCTTTCATGTGAAACTCAGCTTGCACTTTTCTCACATGACATCTTGCGAGCCATGAATGAAGGGCAACAGGCGGATTGTGTTTTTCTCGACTTCAAAAAGGCGTTTGACGCGGTGCCACACTGCAGACTGCTAACGAAGATACGAGCTTATGGAATACGTTCACAGATTTGTGATTGTCTGGAAGACTTCCTAAGTAATAGAACGCAGTACGTAAATATAAGCTATTGAACAATAAAACTGCATGTAATTATTCGTTTCTCAACTCATACCACACACGATATAGTAATGTCGATAAGGGCGTGACATAGCACACGCTTTCTGTAACGAAGCAAATAAATAAAAAAAAAAAGCATTTGATGATGACAGATACAAAATAAACAATAACCGAGGCTCTAAATTGTCTCTTTGCTATTTATAATGACAATGATGGAATAAATAAACTTCGTAACTTTTCACTCACCAAGTTACGGCGTCAGTGGCGCAATTCCATCCATATCATCGTCGTCACCACTAAGACAAATCTTTAACTGTTCAAGGTCACTGATGAAGCCTTCCATTGTTTGTGCTACTCGACGTGCTGCTCGACGTGCTCAACGTTCTTCTCCCATGAGGCTGCATCAACATTAGTAAGAGCTTCAGCCAACAGCCCTTCTACCTCTGTTCGTCCAGTCAACGAAGGAAAAAAGGGGAAAAATCGTGTAGTCGCAAATTTTAGTACAGTGGTAGGGAAGACCATTGTTTGACCACCGTTATTTGTAACATTAATTCTAGCTGAAAGGAGCCACTTAAAAGCTTACTTTAAACATATAATTCTGGCCGTAAAAAGCAGTTGAAGGGTTCGCGTGAACTACGGACTACTTCCTGCAACAGAATCGTGTTCTCCGGTCCAAAATTTAGAACTGACTCAAAATTTACTTTATCAACAGGAAGACAAAGAGACGGTGACCGACGCACACTCGTAGATCACGAGAATTACACACAATAATTAATATGCAAGCCACTGCGAACTAAACCATTTCATGAAGGTGGCTGAGAGAATATTTATGGCGCAACGGAATTAAAATATGATAATTTGCATCTGAATTTGTTCCCAGCACTGGTGAAAAACAACATTAAATAAAAAAGGAGGGTATTCATAAACTAATATTCATAGGATGTAGGATGAAATTTCACTGACAATAAATTATTTATACTATTGTAAAAAGATATAAAATAGCCAAGATCACAGTCGTTGGTTTACTCCAGTCAGTCGCCCAGCGGACGTGGTCCAGAGCACACCTCTCCAGTAGCGTAGCAGTAATTTATCAGTTGTAAGTGTAACCGGCTTCTCTCTAGAAGCTACATATTTTTACTTTTCAGTGCGTTTTCCCTTGAGTGCATTAAATTTATTGTGTGCTCGCGTTTTTGTTTGATTCCTATTCGCGTTAAATATCTGGTTAGTGTATTATTCCGCCGTGTGAATCGCGTCGCGACAGTCGTCTGTCTTTGTTTTGAAACAGTTACCGTTTGTTTACTCCAGTCAGTCGCCCAGCGGACGTGGTCCAGAGCACACCTCTCCAGTAGCGTAGCAGTAATTTATCAGTTGTAAGTGTAACCGGCTTCTCTCTAGAAGCTACATATTTTTACTTTTCAGTGCGTTTTCCCTTGAGTGCATTAAATTTATTGTGTGCTCGCGTTTTTGTTTGATTCCTATTCGCG
Organism: Locusta migratoria; assembly: GCA_026315105.1. NCBI lineage: Eukaryota > Metazoa > Arthropoda > Insecta > Orthoptera > Acrididae > Locusta > Locusta migratoria. Next base: position 976,142,699 of record CM048744.1, on the reverse strand, counting down.
TTAAATATCTGGTTAGTGTATTATTCCGCCGTGTGAATCGCGTCGCGACAGTCGTCTGTCTTTATTTTCTGATTAGAAGCGACATATAGTATTTTGATTTTCGTCTACACTTTCTCGTCTCAATTTGTAAAGTTATACTGTGCTGTCGTGCGTATTGGATTCACATCCGCGTTCTAACGAACAGTTTAGTTTGAACGCATCGCGACTGTAGTTTTTGCTTTTGTTGGCATTGTAATCATGAATAGGGACTGTGACTGCTGTATGCGGATGCAGTCTGAGCTGGTGACACTTCGCTCCCAGCTTCAAGCTGTGTTAACCTCGGTTGCACAGTTGGAAGCTGCGATCGATGGGCGTCGTTGTTGTTGGCCGGCGGTGGGGACCGAACGGACTCCCGTCGTCTCCACCGATCGGCCTGCGGCAGCGACATGCCCTGAAACTGCTAGCAGTGAGGCAGACATCCCACCCGTGGTTGCGTGGGAGGTTGCTCCAGTGCGTGGCAGGAGGCGCAAGACATTCCGGGGGACCGATCGTGAGACCTCCCCGGTTCGTCTTGCGAACAGGTTTGAGGCGCTGTCTGCTCAGGACGACGTTCCTGAGTCGGATGGTGTCTCTCACCCTGTCACCACCCAGCCTGCAAGATCCGGGCTTTCACAGAGGGTGGGTTTACTTGTAGTTGGGAGCTCCAACGTTAGGCGGGTGATGGAGCCCCTTAGAGAGATGGCTGCCAAGGAGGGGAAGAAGGCCAACGTGCACTCCGTGTGCATACCGGGTGGAGTCATTCCAGATGTGGAACGGGTCCTCCCGGATGCCATGAAGGGTACGGGGTGCAGCCAACTGCAGGTGGTGGCTCACGTCGGTACCAATGATGTGTGTCGTTTCGGATCTGAAGAGATCCTCTCAGGTTTCGAGCGGCTAACTGAAGTGGTAAAGACTGTCAGTCTTGCTTGCAAGATGAAAGCAGAGCTCACCATCTGCAGCATAGTTGACAGGACCGACTGTGGACCTCTGATACAGAGCCGAGTGGAGGGTCTGAATCAGAGGCTCAGACGGTTCTGCGACCGTGTAGGCTGCAGATTCCTTGACTTGCGCCATCGGGTGGTGGGTTTCCGGGTTCCGCTGAATAGGTCAGGAGTCCACTACACGCAGGAAGCGGCTACACGGGTAGCGGGGGCTGTGTGGCGTGGACTGGGCGGTTTTTTAGGATAAAGAGCTTCGGGGAAATAGAAAATGGGCAATCTCAAAGGGTTCAGGTGGATCACAGGAGAAATGTAGATCCGGAAACTATCGGTATAACAGTTGTAAATTGTCGTAGCTGTGTCGGGAAAGTTCCAGAACTGCAAGCGTTAATAGAAAGCACCGAAACACACATCATTATAGGCAGCGAAAGTTGGCTCAAGCCGGAAATAAGTTCAGAAGAAGTATTTTCAAAAGATCTAACGATATTCAGAAAGGATAGATTAAACAAAATAGGTGGTGGCGTGTTTGTCGCCGTCAAAAGTAGTATTTCATGTAGCGAAGTTGAAGTTGATAGTTCGTGCGAGCTATTATGGGTAGAGGTTGTACCCAAAAATCGTAAGAAGTTAATAATCGGTTCCTTTTACCGGCCTCCCGACTCTGACGATACAATAGCAGAAAGGTTCAAAGAAAACCTGAGTCTAATTACAAAAACGTACCCGACTCACACGATAATAGTAGGTGGTGATTTTAATTTACCCTCGATCTGTTGGCGAAATTATATTTTCAAATCAGGAGGTAGGCATAAAACATCGTCCGAAATTGTACTCAACGCATTCTCTGAGAATTACTTCGAACAAGTAGTTCATGAGCCAACTAGAATTGTAAATGGATGTGAAAACACACTTGATCTCTTAGCAACAAATAATCCTGAGCTCATAATGAGCATCAAAACGGATACAGGTATTAGTGAACACAGAGCTGTAGTAGCGAAATTGAATATCGAAAGTCCCAAAGTTACCAAAAATAAACGCAAAGTATATTTGTTCAGGAAAGCAGATAGAAACAAAATACATTGCTTCTTGAAAGACAGCTTCCACTCGTTTCTAACACTAAACGTAGGTGTAGACCAGATGTGGCTAAAATTCAAAGAAGTGGTATCGACAGCAATTGAAAGTTTTATACCTAATAAATTAATAAAAGAAGGAGGCGATCCCCCTTGGTACACAAAACAGGTCAGGACACTGTTGCAAAAGCAAAGGAAAAGGCATACTAAATTTAAACGAACACGAAATCCCCAGGATTTGCGATTGTACTCAGAAGCTCGAAATTTAGCGAGGATTTCAATGCGAGATGCCTACAACATTTATCACAACGAAACTCTTTCTCGTAATTTGACTGAAAACCCAAAGAGATTTTGGTCATATGTTAAATATACTCGGGGAAAGTCACAAACAATACCCTCACTACGTGATAGTAATGGCGATCCTGCCGATGACAGCGCTACTAAAGCAGAGTTACTAAACTTAGCTTTTAGAAACTCATCCACTAAAGAAGACGAAACCAATATTCCAGATTTCGAATTACGAACAGATGCCGTAATGAATAACATAGAAGTAGATATCATCGGAGTAGTGCAGCAACTAAAATCACTTAATAAGAACAAGTCTTCTGGTCCGGATTGTATACCCATTAGATTTCTATCTGATTATGCTAAAGCGATAGCTCCTTACTTAACAGTCATATACAACCGCTCTCTCATAGAAGGATCTGTACCAAAAGATTGGAAAGTTGCACAGGTCACACCTATATTCAAGAAAGGCAGTAGGAGTAACCCACTAAACTACAGGCCTATTTCATTGACGTCAATTTGCAGCAGGGTTTTGGAACATATCCTGTATTCAAATATTATGAATTATCTCGAACAGAACGATCTTTTGACCCAAGGTCAACACGGATTTAGAAAATATCGTTCATGCGAAACACAACTAGCTCTATATTCACACGAAGTGATGGGTGCTATCGACAAAGGTTCGCAAATCGATTCCGTATTTCTTGATTTCCAGAAAGCTTTTGACACCGTACCTCACAAACGGCTTTTAATCAAATTGCGTGGTTATGGTATATCGCCCCAAATTTGCAATTGGATAGGGGATTTCTTGTCTGAGAGGACACAGTTCGTGGTAATCGATGGTAAGGCATCGACTAAAACAGAGGTGATATCGGGCGTTCCACAAGGTAGTGTTATTGGTCCTCTGCTATTCCTTATTTACATAAACGATTTAGGGGAAAATCTAAGTAGCTCTCTTAGGTTGTTTGCAGATGACGCCGTCATTTACCGTCTAGTAAAATCATCTGAAGATCAAAACCAACTGCAGAACGATCTGAATAAGATATCAGTATGGTGTAAAAATTGGCAATTGACTCTAAATAATGAGAAGTGTGAAGTCGTCCACATGAGTACGAAAAGAAATCCGTTAAACTTTGTTTACAACATAAATCAATCAAATGTGAAGGCCGTAAACTCCACAAAATACCTAGGAATTACTATTACTTCAGACTTAAACTGGAAAGAACACGTAGATAATATCGTGGGAAAGGCGAACCAGAGACTGCGTTTTATTGGCAGAATCCTTAAAAGATGCAACAGAACTACTAAAGAAACTGCATACACTGCGCTTGTCCGTCCATTTTTGGAGTATTGCAGCCCAGTGTGGGATCCTTATCAGGTGGGCATGACGGAGGACATCGAGAGAGTCCAAAGAAGGGCAGCTCGTTTTGTATTGTCACGATACAGGGGAGACAGCGTTACGGAAATGATACAGGATCTGGGATGGGAATCATTAGAACAACGGCGCTTATCGCTGAGGCGTGGGTTACTTGCGAAACTCCAATCGCCAACATTCTCCTCCGAATGCGAAAATATATTGTTGACTCCCACTTACATAGGTAGAAATGATCATCAGAATAAAATAAGAGAACTCAGAGCTCGAACAGAGAGATTCAGGTGTTCTTTCTTCCCGCGCGCTATTCGAGAATGGAATGGGAGATAAATAGTATAATTGTGGTTCGATGAACCCTCTGCCAGGCACTTAAATGTGATTTGCAGAGTATCCCATGTAGATGTAGATGTAGATGTATCATCAATTTTTATTAACGACGACCGGTTTCGCTGAACTATGTCAGCATCATCAGGTCAAATAAAATATTTTACTAGGCCATAATCTTGTAATGTCAAACAGTTGTTATATAACAATTTACAGTGCATAGGTGCACTATGTCATTATAATAAAACATGATTATCAGCGAAACCGGTCGTCGTTAATAAAAATTGATGATAAGCGATCTTGGCTATTTTATATCTTTTTACAATATTATAAGAGGATCGCCTCCTAAAACGTAAATCAACTCAATTATTTATTCAGTTCAAACATGCGGAAATGGGGGAACCAGTTTTGTTAAACAATAAAAATGCATCCCATTGAAAATAAAGTAATCTGAACTGAAGGGGGAGGGATTTACAAACAACAAGCATTCAGCCACTCACGCGCAAAGCAAAGCGAAACTCACTCAACTCAGCGTGCTGATACGAAGCAGAAGCAGGCGCCGCTACCATAAGCAAAATTCAGCGAACCAGGATGTACCACACAACACAAGGAAAATAAACTTCTTAGGTGGCTCTGGTCTGTCTTTCTTTGCTTGAGATGGTACGCGATGATAGCGAGATTAATTTCCATTTAAATCAAACCCTGAGCATGGAGACTTACTGATACACACGGCACGTGTCTGCTACATTACATATTCGCACCCCACTAAAGGCGGAGTGCTTAAAGATCGTATTCATTTCAACAAAAATCAACGGAATCATAGATTACGAAGCACGAATACACAATAGTGAGGCCTTGGTATGTGAGCAGTGGCGAGAACTCAAAGTACAAGTTTGGAAACGAAACAGCAATTTAAAATAGACGGAGAGAAGATCGCGATGTACTAAGGGAAATCAGGAAGATACATGCATAATTTCTTCCCTGACGGGCATAAAAACAGGCACAGGGGTAGCCGAAGGCTGTCTTCTAAGAACACACCACATGGAAGAAGAAAATGGAAAGGAATATTCCACATGCACTACACAGAATATAAATATTTCCGCACATTAATCGCGTCCCACAAAGCTAGAAAGAAATTAAACAGAGTTCGTACATCACTAGCTAGTCTCACAAAGGTTACAGATAATCAGCCATTATCAAACAGAATTAGTTACAAATTCACCACAAAATCACTGAAATGAAATTGAATACACTTCTGTACATGATCACAGAAACTTATTATGAACCTAAGTTCTGAAGTCTAACTTTAAAAAACGAAAGAACGAATCGCCACCATCTCAAGGGAGGAAAGAAAATCAGAACGTCTTACCAGGTCGAAGCGCAGCCACAGAGTGAAGAGACTGCCAGGGAGTCACCGACATAGTAAAAGTCCCGACGTCTGGAGTATGACCTCGAGAGTGGGTGTGCGTTTAAAGGTACACTTTTTACATCCGAAAGATGAAGCTATCTCTGCATCAATGGAGAAGATATTTATTTACATCGAAGTAAATGACGAATGTCAGTTTTCTAAGGTCCAGTTGTTGGAAGAAGTCTCAGGAAGAGCATGCCGCCGCGGTGGAGTAGCCGAGCGGTATAAAAAGTCACGCTGTGGCGCGCGAGGTTGCTTGCCGTCGGAGTTTCGAGTCCTCCCTGGGATATGGGCGTGTGAGTTGTCCTTAGGTTAGTGTACATTAGTTTACGTAGTTTGTAAGCTACGGACTGGTGATCACGCAGTTTGGTCCGATAGATTTACAAATAATAATAATAAAGAGCATGCCTTGTAAAGACACTGAATGGGAGGTTCAGGGATGGGTATGGGGAATGAATAATTTTCAGCACAATTTGTAGAGGAAACAGTTGTGTGCTTTCGTAGAGCGCGTGAAAAAGTTTCGAATGATTTGTGGTATTCTTCATGATTCGAAAGCGAACACAGAATAGTAAGAGCAGCTGCTACAATAATTGCGTAAGATATTTAATCAACGGCATAAGACAATTGTGAATTTCCATCTTGTGACGAATTTTTCAAGGGAGCTGAAGAATCGCTACCTTGTTCCCTCCATGCCTTCATGGGTTGCATTACAACGGAAAGGGAAAAAGGCAAAGCTTAAAAATTGAAGAGAAGCTGACACTTCGTCACATGCTCTCATTGTTGCCATTCGCCGTTATATGGGGTGCTTTTCCTGACAATTGTTCCAACAATTTGTCCACGGAGAACGGACAGTCGTCATTTACTTCGATGTAGTTAAATATCTCCTCCATTGCTGCAAAAAATATCTTCATCTTCTGGATGCTCTCTTTTTTTCGATGGAGATCCAGATGTTATAAAGAACGTTCTGTAGCAGTCATTATATAGAGTTATCTGCAGCATGCAGATCCATCACTGAGCGGACACGTCTTAGGCTGGTGTCTTCCCCCACTCTTCTTTCCTCTTTCGTGAACAGATCGTAATTGAATTGTCATATGTGAAAGACCGAACACTGTAAACATTCCAACGCAAATAAATAGGCTTTTTCTTTTGTTTGTTATAAAACACTTCGTCTATAGTTTCTGCATAAAACAGATTTAAACCCATACTTCAGCCGAACGCAAGTTTTTAAATTGAATGTGCTCGTGTATATTCTTTTCTGCAAGACTTATGAGATTAGATTAGGTTAGTTTTTCTTTCTGTAGATCCACGTTGAGGAGATCCTCGTGTATGTGGAAAACGTCAAGAAACAAAATTTACAAGCTGATTAAATACAGATACACACATTTTAGGGCTTTTTTGTAGCTGCTAATATAATAATACTAATATAGTATGAATACTGATGTAGTGATTCTTTTCAAAGTTTAATGACAATGAGTTAGCTTTAAACCATTTATTAATAAATATTACAAAAACAGTCTTGATCGCAAAAATTAACAGTTTTTATTGCTCGCAGCAGAACAGCCAAATAGATCGCTGTTCCTGTCCTTTGACAATGTTGTCTAAATTAACCATTTATTAATGTTCATGAAAATATCATTAGCAGTCCTTTCTATAACTATGATTGACGTACTTTTTGTTGCAATACTTGTATCATCTGCAAAAAAAAAAAAAAAAAAAAAAAAAAAAAAAAAAAAAAAAAAAAAAAAAAAACACCTCGGCGTGTGGTAGTGTAACTCATGAGAGGTTATTAATGTACACAAGAAAAAGCAGTGGTAATAAGATGGATCCTTGCGGGACACCACATGTAATTTCTTCCCAATCCGATGATGACTGTTGGCTGAATTTACTAGTAACTTGCACTGACACTCTTTGTTTCATGTTAGTGAGGTACAACTTGAACAACACGGTGTTTCTTGTTCAGAAAATCTTGGGCTTTCTCATCTTTTCTTGAATTACTTGTCTGAACCAGTCGACTAATTTCTTTTTCCGCAATGTTACAAATGTCACTGACATCACGTTCACAAATTAAACACTTCTCAGCCATTGTTCACAGGTACCTTCAACAAGAAAAGTTTCTCACTAACTGGAAACAAGCACTCACGCGATAAACTCAAAATAAATAAATTACGTTAGCACAAAAAGCATGAAGATTTCTTGCATATTCACTGGAGACAACTGACACAGAAACGCTTTCAGGCTGTTGGGTCTGCTTGGCAGGCGCCACGCGTGGGTTCGCTAAGCAGAGGCATGCGCTCGGCCACATCTACATCTACATAGATACTCTGCAAATCATTAACCACTTTCATAACTTTTCTCTACCGTTCCATTCTCTAATAGCGAGCGGGAAGAAAGAACACCTAAATCGTTCCGTTTTCGATCTGATTTCTCTTATTTTATTGGGATGGTCATGTCTTCCTAAGTAGGTGGGTGCTAGCAAAATATTTTCACATTCAGAAGTAAACGTCGGTGATTGAAACTTTGCAAACAGATCACGCCACAACGAATAACGTCTTTCTTTTAATGATTTCCACCCCAATTCGTGCAACATTTCCGTGACGCTTCCCCCCTCCCCCCGTGATAGAACAAAACGAGCTGCCCTTCTCTGAACCTTCTCAATGTCTTCCGTCAGTCCCACCAGGTGAGGGTCCCACAATGGGCAACAGTACTCCAGGGGAGGACGCACAAGTGTAATGTAGGCAGTCTCTTTGGTGGAGCTGGTGCATCTTCGAAGCGTTCTGACAATGAAACGTAACCTTTAGTTCGCCTTCCCCACAATATTTTCTATATGTTCTCTCCAGTCTAAGTTGTTCGTAATTATAACTCCAAGGTATTTGGTAGAATTTACGACCTTAAGGTTTGACCGATTTATTGCGTAATTGAACTTCAGCGGGTGTCTTTATTTAGTGTCAATTGCAAATTTTCGCACCATGTAGAAATTTTGTCTAAATCGCTTTGCAGTTGCTTTTGATCCTCTGTTGACTTCACTATCCGATAAACGACAGCATCATCCGCGAACAATCTGAGGGAGCTATTCATATTGTCTCCTAAATCGTTTATAAACACAAGGAAGAGTCGGGGACCTATAACGCTTCCCTGGGAAACGCCAGATCTGTTTTACTCGATGACTTACCGTCAAATACAACGAAGTGTGTCCTTTCTGATAGGAAATCCTGAATCCAATCGCACAATTGGGGAGATATTCCATAGGTACGCATTTGAGTCGCCTACCTGCCACCCCACGGCTCAGTCTTGGACCCCCCTCTCCTCCCCCTATACCACATCACAAGCTCACAGTGCATCCCCTCTGACTATATGAGGCTCTTAGGTGTCGTACAGACATTCGCGTTCGATTGCAAACGACTTCAGTCGACCTTTAACTTTATAGCATAAAAATTCGATTTTAGAGAATTTGTTAATTTTGTTTCTCCTGTATCTCGCAAAATTTTGATCATAGAGAAATTATAAAGAGGAGCTTTTTTGTATTAATTTTATGCAGTTTAATTACGTACTATTGAAGTTTATCGCTAGCGATAATAGTTTTCGAGTTACAATAATAATAATATGGTTTTCTGTTCCGCAGGACCTAATTGAGGAGTAAGACTCCATGGTCATGGAAGTCAGTACATGCAGTTTAACACAAGAATGGTAATAGAAAATTTGTAAGTAGTCCTATGCACACGACACTCTTAAGTGAAAAGAATCGATAAAAAGTGAACTAGCTTAATTGCTTAATTTTTCTAGGAGTTCCTCGACAGAATAAAAAGGAATGAGCTATGAGGTAACTCTTCAATTTAGTTGAAAGCGTGTGGGTTATTGCTAACATTCTTCTTGTAGCAGGTTATTGAAAATGGATGCAGAATACACCTTTCTGCACAAGTGTCAATGTGGTGTGATGCAAATGTAGATTCGACTTCTGTCTAGTATTCACCGAGTGAAAGCTACTAACTCTTGGGAATAAGCTGATATTATTAACAACAAACGACATTAAAGAAAAAACGACTACTGAAAAGTGGTCGACATGGAGTTCGTGAACTTACACCACATATTGCTCGAACCGCCCGTTTCTGAGCCAAAAATATTCAGTCGAGATACCCCAAAAATAACGCCATAAGTGAGTGAAAGTAAGCGTAGTAGACTACTTTTCGTGTTGATAAATCACTTATTTCCGATATTGTTCTAATGGTTAATCAAGCAGAATTTAGTTTTGGAACAAGCTCCTGAACATTGGTTTCCCACGACAGTTTACTGTCTACCTGAACACGTAGAAATTTAAACTGTTCAAGCTCACTTATCATATGCCCGTTATGTGTAATCAGACTGTCAGCTTTCGTAAAATTACGTGTTAGAAATTTTAAAAACTGAGTTTTACTGTGATTTAACATCAACTTGTTATCTACAAGCCATGAACGTATCTCTTGAACTGCAGTATTTGATACTGTGTCAATATTACGAACAACATCCTTCACTACCAAGCTGGTATCATCAGCAAAGAAAAATATTTTACAATCACCTGTTATACTCGAAGGCATATCATTTATATAAATAAGAAACAGCAATGGTCCCAACCCAGATAGCGCTGAAATATTTCCAGAAGGACGAGAGCGGCTGCTTACTTATTTATTCTTATCTGTAAGAATTCCTGCACAGTGTCATATTTTATTCCTTTGAATAACTTGCTCGCATTGCAGATCAATTTTGGTTTGTATCGTCGACTGCAAAGTGGTTGGATACAGCTGCAAATTTGGGGTTTATCCAGAAGATATTGAAGACTTCCTCACAGTTGGGTTTATATTTCTTGAACTTTCTTCTATTTCTGAGACATTTATATGTATATATTTCATCTTAAGTGTTGTTTTAATAATAATGCCTAGTCGACCCGGCAATGCTTCGCAATTGCTAATATCTACGTACTCTTGCTTTGAACGTCAAATGTGCAAAATTTTATCGCAATCGTACGAATGATATGGATATCCCAAAGAAAAGAGCTCTTTCAGTTTTCCACAAATTTTACATCACTCAAACCTTCCTCTCGCTTTGAACGTCGAATGTGCAAACTTTTATCGCAATCAGATGCATATTTCATAGAAAAATCTATTTTTTCTGAATTTCCCTATTTTCCGTGAAAATTTTCAAAATTTTTTATTTCATAAGAACGTTACTGTTGCTTTTGAACGTCAAATATGCAAAATTTTATCGCAATCAGACGTATGATATTGGTGACTCATTGAAAAAAGCTCTTTCAGTTTCTCGCGAGTTTTCAAATTTTCCGGGTAACTTTCTCAAATTTTTAATTCATAATAACGTTCATCTTTTGTCGAACGTCAAATGATCAAAATTTTATCGTAATCGGATGAACGGTTCTGAACTTATAGTGTTGAGAACATTTAGAAACACATTGAAAAAGGAACTTGGTTCGAATTTTGCGACTTCTCTTTTTAACTGTCCCTATTCTTTTTAACTGAAAACTGTTCCAAGACCATAATGAACAAAACAAAAAATGAAGTACCCCTCTAAGTCGTGCGAATAGTCAGTTATAGTGCTGAATTGAATCAAAAACACATTGAAAAACGCACTTTCAGTTTTATTCAAATTTTCCAATTTTCAAAAAAATTTATTTCACGCAAACCTTGTCCTGTCGAGCCGTACTCAAGTGATGCTCTTACACCATGCGGCAACTGATTTTTATTCAGAGAAAAAAATCGCTTTCGATTTTTTCTAAATTCTCCTATTTCCCGGGCGACTTTTCCAAATTTTTATTTCCTGGGAGCCTTCCTCTTGCTTTCAACACGAAATGTACAAAATTTTATCGCAATTGGACGAACGCTATTGACAGCTCACTGGAAAAAGCTATTTCAGTTTATCCCGATTTTTCCTCTTTTCCGGACAACTTTTCAATATTTCATCACCGTTTAAACCTTCCCTGAATATTTCCCAAGAATATTTCAAGACTAAAATTAGTCAAATCGGTTCAGCCGTTCTCGAGTTTTAGAGAGACTAACGAACAGCAATATATATCAGATTAAAATTATGAAACATTCATTTTGACGTTATTCCAGAGAGATGGGCAGTATTGCAAAACTAATGGAATGATTGTAAAAAAACCTCACTTTTAACGATCTTGTGCAGTCATAGGGAGGAAATTAATAGCCTCTGAGAAAAAAAAAATAATCACGCGCTATCTGGGTTAGAGAAAAATGTAAAAAGTGTAACTTTAAAACCCACCTACGCTCAAGCTCACATTCCAGAGGTTGGGAATTTTGGTGTGTTATTCATGACGGTCTACCCTGCCAATGTAGAAAAATTGGCGACTACCCAATTTTTCCCTCTTTTCGCCACTTTTCGGTCTCCGTCGACAGGAATATGTTACTGTGAAGGACTTGTTGATTCGTATGTAGTTCTTCACATCACTCCCTACCAACTGAATGGGACTGAAATGGCAGTGATACGGGGGCAGCCTTTTTAATGTGTGATGCCATTCCTTGTCTATTTCGACTACTAGAAACGTAGGCGTTGTAGGCTCATTTTAACCAAGGAATATAAAACAAGTTTTGTCACACCCATATCCGCTTCAAGATTTCGCGCTTGCACCCGCTGAACAATAGCTTCTTTGCGATTGTTTTTGGTTGGGGCTTTGTTCAGTATCGCTCAATAATACGGATCATTGTCCATTACAATTGTTTTAGGGTCTGAGAAATGTTTCAAAACGTTCCTGAACCACTGAACAAATTGTGTGTGGTCCATGTCTTCATGATAATCGCCTGTCTTTTTTGGAGCGAAAAACTAAAAGTGCGTCAGGGACAAAACCACTTTATGAGACTTGTTACATTTCTTTTCTGTTGTTGACTGTACGCATTAATGTTAATCTCAGTGATTAAAACATTAAGGACCTTTGTTAAAAATTTCTATCATAGAAAACTCGGATAAAAAAGCTGATTAAATACTTTTGACAAGGGTGGATGAAATTAATACACGAAATGATTGAATAGAAGAAATGGAGGAATACAGATTGGGGTTGGGGCAACACACAAAAATAACGTCACAGAGAAAACTTACGGAAAGTACCCATTGCAGCTTCTTTCTGGAAATGTTGATCACAGCAGCTGAAACTGTTCAGCTGTTGAATGGTTTAGATAAACTGTATTATACTTTCCGCAGTAAAATAATGTTCAGACTGTTCACCTCGTAAGTCATTATTGACGGACAGTGTACTAAAGTTTGAATACGCAAATAACAAAAATAATTAAAAAAATCTATAAGACTCCTCGAAACTGTTTATACGAATGCAGATTCTAAAAGGAAGAAAGGTAATGATTTAAAGTAACTGATAGGGATTTAATCAAGGCAATACACGAAGCGAAAGTGATGGCGTCTGAACATCATGTTAAGACGAAATATGGAGGAGCTGAAAATCTCAAAGGAAATGAATAATTAAGCAAGGATGGGACATTATTAAATAAAAACAAAAGAGGGTATATTTTAAAGTAAAATTTAACAGCACTCACGCTTACATCACAAAGCAGTCTGCGTACATGTCCACACTTAATAAACTCAAACAAGAGAGTGTATGATCGCGGTTCCGTCCTCTCGAAACGCCGGAAGAAAACGAAAGACGAGCGAAAAATCCTTTCCACAGATAAAATATTTCGAGAAGGAAGGAAACACGCCGAAAAGCGTCGCTAATTTATTAAAAAATATTAATTTAATTATGTATCATTACAGACGGACCACAATTAATCGAGCTCCTCTTCACGTCGGCTTGGAATGTCATCTGTCCGACACAAAATGAAATATTCAAATGTTTGTAAATCTATCGGACCAAACTGCGTGGTCATCAGTCCGTAGCTTACAAACTACTTAAACTAAGGTAAACTAACCTAAGGACAAAACACACACACACACACACATGACCCAGGGAGGACTCGAACCTCCGACGGCGAGCAACCGCGCGCTCCGCAGCGTGGCGCCTTAGACCGCTCGGCTACTCCACCGCGGCTGTCCGACACAGTTGCACAATTTTGTACAAGAAAATACTTCGATCCGTAACAACATGAGCTTCTTCTAAGAGAACTTCGCGTCCATCTAGCTTTTTGTAATGGAATCCGATACTTTTGACGACAATTTTTAGTGAGGTTTACCGCTCGTGTGGTGTTCACTTTCGTACAATGAAGCCAATGTCTATTGTAGGACGCTCCTTACTGGTCAAGTATCGACCATAAACATGCCTGCGTATTGCATCATTCCGGAAAGTATCTAACTCTGCGACAGGACCAGGCTCCATCTTCTTCTTTTTCGGTGTACCTAAAAATATGTTAGATCCAGACGCCTCGGAATCGTTACGGCTTCTATATCCTGCAGGTTCTAAGAGTTTTGGATGTCCTTCCCACAACTTTATCCGCAGGCAGTGGAGGCTGTCCATGAATATTCTTTCTCCTGCTCGTAAAACTCGCGAGTTCTTCGTAACAACTCCAGTGCCTGGCTGTTTAGCGGTATAGATCGACGCAAAGGATCGTCACTAGGCGAACGACGCCTTTTCGGTGACCTTTTCGGAGGTATAAATACTATCGAAAGCATAGTGAAACAAATCACAACGAAAGAAAGCACAACGCAACACAAGCACGCGGTAGACACCATACGCAAAGCACGTTGTTTATGTTCGCACGAAACAAAGCCGGCAATGCGGGAACTGTGACGTCACGGCTCTGATTCCAGCGCTGTTATTGGTTCTCACCCAGCGCCTAGTGACTCGCGCTTCTCGTTTTCATTTATTACAGTGTTACGTCAAGTGAAAAGTTTCAACGGACCGCGTATACAGTCAGTTATGCCGAGTTTTGACTTCCACAAATCCTTTACGGTGAATGCCGGGATAGTTTCTTTCAAAGGATACGACTGATTTCCTTCACCAAACTACCAAATTGTGTTCCGTTTCTAATGACTGCGTCTTGGACGGGTCGTTATATGAAAGTGTTACTTATGTACTATTGCAGATAGTGATGCCACCAAAGACACGGACACGTGTCGACTGGCGAACAGTTGACACTAACAAGGGGAACACCAAGTATGGTACCAACGGATTTTGATGGGTCGCAGGTATGTTGTGAGAGAATTCCTCCAGGCCATCAACCTAAAAGGATTTATTCCAATGGGCCTTGATTTCTAAGAAAATCGAAATCAAATTCGCAGCAAATTATCACGCGTAACGTGTCTACTTATACATGGCGGTTACCGCTCAATGAGACAGCGTGGTGTAATCGGCAAGTGCTAGGCTTTCATGCAGAATACCCGGGTTCGATACCTAGCGGCAGGAAAGTTTTTAAAAGTTGTAATTGCTGCTTTTTATATTTAAAAAAGATTAAAAATAGTTAAGCAAAGAAAAAGATATAAAGAAAGAAAAACAAAAATAATGAAAAGTCAAACTATTAAAAAAAATAACCAAGAAATAAATAAAAAAATAAAAAAAAAAATTAAAAAAACTTCCCCTTCGGATCATTTATTTTTCACTTTTCTTCATTTCTCTTCTTTTATTGTGCATACATATGCCTTTATACCCACTCCTATGTTACACCTTGAGTAAACAGTCAGGATAATAGCAAATAACACGGTAGCAACTGATTATTTTACTTATTGCGCAGTGTTATTTACTCACTGTCGCCATCGTCACTATCTTTAACACCTGTACAAAATTCTGGGTGATATTTGTCATAGAAGCACCGAAAACACTAAACATTATAGCACCACGCACATCTAATAAATGCTGCCGTTTTACAGGCGCAAGGTGTTTTCACAAGCGATACTGGAAAAAACTGGTCGTTCACATTCAAAAACAATGTTCGGTCGTCAATTAATTGCGACGCAAACCACGCATATTTAATCACGGGAACGAAGACTGGTGCGCTGAACTGATGCAAGAGTAATGAATGTATTCGAATCGAGTCTTCTCGTGAAGCGATTTCGCGATTAGCTGTTAATAATTCAGGAGCATGTTGAAGTCCTTTAATGAAAATTTTTACCTGACGGTAATACGAATGACTAACCGACTGGCCGTAGCATAATAGTACACTGGGACGCGACACGTGGGTACACACGTCATAGGAGGAGATAAAAACAGCACAGTCAGGAACTGTCAACATAAGTATTGAATGTTACCCAAATATTATAGGTATTAACAAAAGACTGTTTACTGATTTAGAAATATGCTTCAGTCGCCATAAAAGTGTGCTTCGAAGCAACAAAATGAATAAAATAATCGTCGCGCAATACATAACATATTGAGCGAATGTTACATGTTTTTATCCTGACCATTTACTGCAAACGTTTACATAAGAATGGTTATAAAAATACATAATTATGCACCATCAACGGACAGGTGTGAAAAGTAATTGAGCCAGGTCTCCTGTATGGGAGCCTCGCACCTTGCCGATTACACCACGCTGTCTCGCTGAGCGGTAACCCCCATGTATAAATAGACACGTTACGCGTGGAAATTTGCTGCGAATTTGATCTCGATTTTCTTAGAAATCAAGGCCCATTGGAATAAATCCTTTTAGCTTGATGGTCTGGAGGAATTCCCTCAGAACATACCTACGACCCATCAAATTCCGTTGGTACCATACTACGGTGTTCTCCTTGGCCGCTAACGGTTGAACATTGGCACGTGGCCGGCTAGAGTGCAGATAAATAGCCGGCGCTAAGGCCTGTAAGACAGTGTGAAGCGGCAGTGGAGTGGCCGAGCGCTCTAAGGCACATTGTTGCGAAGCGCGCGGTTGATCGCCTCGGAGGTTCGAGTCGTCCTTCGGTATGTGTGTGTGTGTGTGTGTGTGTTGTACTCATACGTTACTTCGCTTGCCCGCGAAGGCCAAGGTCCCAGGTTCGAATTCCGGTTTCCGCACACAATTTTAATCTGCCAGGAAGTTTCATATCAGCGCATTCTCCACTGCAGAGTGAAACATCCCTTAGGCTGTGGCTAAGCCATGTTTCCACCGTATCCTTTCTTCCTGGAGTGTTGGTCGTGCAAGATTCGCAGGAGAAATGCGAATTTTGGAAATTAGGAGGCGATGTACTGGCGGAAGTAATGTTTTAAGGTCGGAATCGTGGACCGTGCCGGGATAGCTCAGACGATAGAGCGCTTGCCCGCGAAAGGCAAAGTCGCAGGTTCGCATCCAGGTTGCGGCGCACAATTTTAATCTGTCAAGAAGTTTAATTTCAGCGCACACTACGCTGCTGCGCCAAAATTTCATTCTACTTCAAGTATGTAAGAACGTAGGCGTTAGCGGTCATTGTTGTTGAAATTGAGATTCTTCTGCGCTATTTGCAGCGACATGATGATATATTTCTCCAACGTTTCGGATCCATTACAGGAGCCTTCCTCAGGGAATACTGACTTTAGTATTCCCTCAGGGACGCTCTGTAACGGATCCGAAACGTTGGAGACGTACATCATCATGCCGCGGCAAATAGCTCGGAAGAATCTCATTTTTAAGTACTTCAAGTAGTTGGTAGGCCTAGGGACTGACAATCGCAGCAGTTAAGTCCCGTAGTTTTTCAAACATTTGAACTTTGTCTTTGACAAAACGAATCGAGTGAGGACGGTGCGAATCGTGTCAACACAGTTAATTCGGTTCAAGAGTGCACCGTTAGTCAGAGAGTGCTACGCTTCGCGGAAGAAAGACTCACCTTGCTGCAGTACCTCAAGACTTGTTTACTGTTGAAACTTAGAAACTGTCGCTTACTTTCAAGACAACTTTGAAGTATTGACATAGATGTCTGGACTTGAGCTTTATCTGTCTGGAATGATTGTACTTCTCGGACGATCAAAGTTTTAATTTGTTTGTAACAAATTTCATAAAAATAAAATTCAATTGTAATTGACGGTAAGACATCGAGTAAAACAGAAGTGATATCTGGCGTTCCACAAGAAGCGTTATAGGTCCCCTATTCTTGTGTTTATAAACGATTTAGGAGCCAATCTGAATAGCTCCCTTAGACTGTTCGCGGATGAAGCTGTCGTTTATCGGTCAGTGAAGTCAACGGAGGATCAAAAGCAACTGCAAAGCGATTTAGACAAAATTTCTACATGGTGCGAAAATTGGCAATTGACACTAAATAAAGAAAAGTGTGAAGTAATACACATGACCGCAAAATGAAATCCGCTGAACTTCAATTACGCGATAAATCAGTCACACCTTAAGGTCATAAATTGTACCAAATACCTTGGAGTTACAATTACGAACAACTTTGACTGGAGAGAACATGTAGAAAATATTGTGGGGAAGGCGAACCAAAGGTTACGTTTCATTGGCAGAATGCTTCGAAGATGCACCAGCTCCACCAAAGAGACTGCCTACATCACACTTGTGGGTCCTCTCTTGTAGTACTGTTGCCCCTTGTGGGACCCTCACCAGGTGGGACTGACGGAAGATATTGAGAAAGTTCAGAGAAGGGAGCTCGTTTCGTTTTATGACATTACGGTGGGGTGGGGGGAAAGCGTCACGGAAATGTTGCACGAATTGGGGTGGAAATCATTAAAAGAAAGACGTTATTCATTGCGGCGTGATCTGTTTGCGAATTTTCAATCACCGACTTTTACTTCTGAATGTGAAAATATTTCGCTAGCGCCCACCTACTTAGGGAGACAAGACCATCCCAATAAAATAAGAGAAATCAGATCGAAAACGGAACGATTTTGGTGTTCTTTTTTCCCGCTCGCTATTAGAGAATGGAACGGTAGAGAAAAGTTATGAAAGTGGTTAATGAACCCTCTGCCAGGCAAATGTGATTTGCAGAGTATCTTTGTAGATGTAGATGTGTTAGCAAAGTCGCGGGGTCTTTCCGCTCAACTGTGACTATGCACGCCTGACCAGTAACATTCCCACAACAGCAGTTTTGCTGCCACTTAGATGTGATGAATATCTGCGAGGAACGTTAGCGGAAGACGAAAGTAGCGCAGCCATTCAGAGCGATAAACCGCAAGCCACCAGGTCTGAGGGTTAATGTGCAGTGTCAGCTCTCGACCCGGAAATAAGAGGCACGGCTCACGGCTTCCTTTCGTCGAGTCAGCCTGCTGACAGTGAGAAATGCCAGCGAGCAGTGACCGGGTCAATGAAGTGCTATGAAGTGCTATGCGGGAGAGCGCTTCTTCCGTGGCATACTAACAGTGCTGATTTAAACAGGTGACCACTGTTTTCTCCGGGATGCTTAACTAGGATGTTCTAAAGCATTCATGCCTGCTGAGCAATCCATAACATGAGTCCTTCATCATCCTACAACGGTTGACACTTTTACTAATAAAGTGGGTGCCCGAAATCTATATCTATAAATGTGAATGTCTGTTAGGTGTACGCTTATCACGTCTGAACCACAAGACATAAATTTGTACAGTTACTAACGCCAACCCGGGGAAGAATTTAGGCACGCCGGCCGCGGTGGCCGAGGTGACTGAGGCGCTCCAGTCACGGTCAGCACGGCCACTACGGTCGGGGGTTCGAATCCCCCCTTGGTCATGGATATTTGTGCCGTCCTAGTTCGTAAGTAGTTCATAAGTCGTTTGTAAGTTTAGGGACTGATGACCCCGTAGTTAAGTCCCATAAGCTTAACAAACATTTGAACATTTTTTTTTTTATTTAGGCACGGTTTTATGGCGATCGGATATAATGTGAATGTCTGTTCGGTGTACGCTTATCACGTCCGAATAACAAGACGCAGATACTTAAATATTTGCACAGTTACTAATTTATACCTGAGGAAGGTTTTAGACACGGTTTTATAGCGATCTGATAGATATTTAGTAGTCTGATGAATATAACGTGAAATGCGGAACAATAATTACTCTTTCAAAATTATATTTACTTTTTGAAAATCGTTTTATTCGTTGCATTGTTGCTTGAGGATTGATAATGATAAAAGAATGGAGTATATTGGGATGGAAAGTTATCGGTGTAATAAAATTCTACGTGTGTGCTTGTTAATATTTCACTCTGCAGCGAAAACTACAGAACGCGAACGAATGGTCTGTGTGTAATTGTTGCCCCAAGTCTCCCGTTGTACACCGAGCAGTTGCAAGCCGATAGCTATAAATGGGTGGGAGATAGGGTGGTTGCAAGTTGTCAAATTATATATATAAATGTATATAAATTCGGACCGAAGACCAGCGGTGACGTTTGCGACTCTGTAGCAAGGAGGTTACATACAGCAAAACGTGATGCCACGGACCATATCTTTGGTCTATGCGTGATACAATGTCTTCAGCTCTTTCTCTGTAAAGATAAGCATATGAATAAGGAAATATAAGAATAAATAAAGCAGTAAAAAAGAAATTTCTTTTAATACATCTCTTTAAAAAAGTCGATTTAACGTTTCGCGCATTACATTAAGTGATCGATCTGTGATATTATTACAATCATTATTGTTGAATTTCGTGATTGGATTCTTCGAAACGAGTGCATTCTGACGTGTGATTTGATCTCATAGCACACTACTGAAATATAGCTTATCATAATCAACCAACACGTGAGCGGAGCCGCGGGTTTAAGCTAGTATGACAATACTAACGTTTGCGATTTTTTCTAGGACCCATTTCATTTACAGAAAATAAAAACACATTTTTAATTCATTTTCATGCTAATGGACTTTCAAAATGTTTGTCAAGCTTAACCTATTCAGTCCCAGTGCCAAGCTTAATTTAAAATTTTGAAAATGTCAATTTTTTTGTTTGTTCATTAGGTTGCATACTGTGATGATACTGCTGGCACTCTCATCTCAATGTTATCGTACGATACCGTCTGCGTCGGACCCGGAATCGTTGGTTCAATAGTGATACATGTTGCGTGTGACGTTAGTTACAAACGAAATAGCCAGCCCAGGTATGAGTGTAGGACAGTGTCTCGGTGATACTGTGATTAGTTAACAAGCGATAGATTTCATTAATTAAGAGATTCGTTTAGATGCTTCTATAAACAATAGTTTTGTCATTGTACATTATTTCAAGAACTAGAAAGACGAATTTTAGAAACTTTATGTAAATGAAAATAAATAGCATTGTATATATGTTAGGCTCATAAACAAGTTGTGTTGGCCAGTTAATTGTGTTAATTAATGTAATAGTCGAGATTTAGAATATTGAATTCTTTGTATATATTGACTGACGTGAGATTTTGAGTATATTTTCAGATTTGCGAAGATATTTGATAGTTCAATATATGTTAGGAACATGTATGATGTACTCATTAACAAATTAATTGACATTTAACATTAGTCTTTGTTATGAAACAGAAAGATCGGAGATTTCAACTTAAAAAGATATGTGCCATGTAAAATTATTGTATGTATAGTTTTCATTTTATATTGTGATTATTTTTGTGTACATGAAATGTTTTCTTTGTGTGTTTGTTAATTGTAAATTAGTATATTCAATTGTTATGAACAATGCATAATGAAAGGTCATTATTGCCGATGTTATATATTTGCCTCACCTCTTTGCGTGGGGAGTTGGAGTTTTGACTATCGTTATGTGCTCTGGAATCCGTGTCAGTCTTTGTCTTAAAATGGAAGTACTACCAGCTATGTTCTGATGCATTGTGTATGTTTGTAAGTTGTAATGTTTTGGTGCAGAAGCAGTTTGATTGCAAATTAAAGAAGAAGTGATAAATTGTACCTACGAGTATTTACTTCTACCACGACGCCCTAGGAGAATAATGTTGCAGCGAGCACAACCCCCATACATCGTAATGTTGAAAAGCTATGTATCTTGTTTGGAAGTGGTAGAAAGGAACTGTAATTACTCAATAAATCAGTAAAACATTAAATAGGCACCATATTTCTTTCTTTTGCAATTAAGAAAATTTTCAATTTTTGAAAGTTGATGGTACACACTTGTGTACCTCGGGTTTCAATCGTAAACGCATTTCTTAAATGTTCTTAAGGGAACATACTGTATTTAAGGGTAAAATTAATTATAGTATGTTGTATTAGTACAACCTACATTTTTATTTACAATAAGAAATTTTACAATACATATTTACTAGTATTGCCTGTGGTCGAAAATCGACCAATTGTGTTTACAATGGTCACTGGGGGTAAAATTGTACATATCATGTAGGCGGCCTCGCGTGATTATGTTGACAACATCAACAACACGATAGAAAATCTTTGCCCATTTGTTCCAACCACATAGAATGACTCGATTAGTGTATCATACAGACCATGAAGTAAACAAATAATGCGGTTCCTGCTTTATGGTTGACAGGTTCTCGTATGTACCCTCGTCCGCTCAGTAAAAATAATTGCCCTCGTAAAGCGAAGATTCCATGAGAAAACATCAGCGTTGTCAAGCGATTGGCTAAAATGAAGACTCACAGGATTCTCACTATTCAGCATCTGTTGCCAACATTATCATAGGAGGCCGCTGGGATATTTGCTAAAATTCAACCGGCACTGGGAGGTATGAAACGGTATCTTTTACGAGTTAAGGAAAATGCCTAACAAAATAACAAAAAATAAAATCGGAAGTATATACTTCTCGTGCCATCTTTGAATTATATAACTTTCATTAGCCTAATATTTGAAATGGAACTACACTTTCGGTGTTCGTATATTTATACAACGCCAAGAAATAACGTTATTTCGATACTGCGATATTCAGAATTCCAGAGCTGACAACATGTCGACTTCGTAGTTCCACCCGTGCACCCGGCGCATCATCGTTTATATCGGCATTCATATGAAAATATCCATTTCCTTTAACCTCTCTTAATCACTGCGAAAATGAAGCATTTCAACGGCACAAGAAAGTGAGTTGGGAGCACTCCAAGTTTCGATATTCACTTATTTTAATACTGCAGATGCGCTGCATTACAGCGTTTTTGGTCGAGGTGAATAGCCAATCAGTGAGCTGATTGTTGGAGAATGTAGAACTTGATCCAAGCTGCAGATAGGAACAATTTCTACTTCCTTTTACCACTTTTAATGGCTAAATGCATTCGAATTATGTAACTTTCATTGGCCTTCTTGTACGAATAAATTAGTAATCTGTACCAAAATTTTCTTGTTAGCGTATTTATACAATGATTTGTTACTGCCAGATGGTTTTGTATGAGTGCCCATGACAACTTTAATCACAACGTAAAGCAAAATTTCTGATGCGGTTGCTTTGAATCTAAGTGAACTAGTATGAACAGATCCGAGGTTTGCCTAATATGCCACTACCTCTCAGAGTTCAACTGGAAAGAATTCAGTGAAAGATTCCATGTCTCCTTTGGGTCCACTGGAATCACTTTATAGAGATGCGCCATTGTCAGGCATGCAAAAAAGTAACAAAACAATCATGGATAGGCACCAAACCTACATTTTTCTTAAAATTTGATGTGTAAATTTACACACTTTGTTACAAATAAAGAAAAAAACAAAAATACATTTCTTCAAAATATAGCAATACTAACCAAATAGCTCTTCACGTCAAACCTCTTACAGATTTTTTAAATATCGCCATTCATTAAATCTTCAGTGTTTTGAGACAATATCGTTTGGAGCATCAAGTGCGGATTCATTACAGCAAATAAATCATCCTCAGATACAGAATTTGAATATTCTGCAACACTTACCTTTAGTATGCGTGATATCTCTTCATTACTTGACACATGAGCTGCCAAAATATGGTACGTTATGACGTACAGAGCTATTGTAAAAGTGCACACTAAGAACCAAGGTACACAGATGTCTATTATGAAGACATCGGCATTTATTCCCGAGGAGAATTGAAATAATTCACATTTGATGTATTTCAGATAATTCTTCAAACTTGACTTATCACTCACTTCAACAAAGATAAACACATAAAACTTCTGATTCGTGTAGCTCCAGATACTGCTGCAAGGGCTGCACGAGTGGAGTCATTTGAAAGCAAAAAGGTACACGATTGTGAACTAGCAGCCTGAGCAAACAAAATACGCCACAGACAGAGAAAACAGTTTGCGAACCAAGATGCACATTTGTGCACTTATAGGCTAAGGGACGTAACTGCTGGATTATCAGTCCCTAAACTTACTGAAGTCTCTGGGAGAACCAGCTATGACAAACCTGTTTCACCTGGTGTGTAAGATGTATGAGACAGGCGAAGTACCCTTAGACTTTAAGAAAAATGTTATAATCCCCATTCCAAAGAAAGCAGGCGCAGACAGGTGTGAAAACTACAGAACCATCAGTTTAATAAGTCATGGTTGCAAAATATTAACACGAATTATATACAGAAGGATGGAAAAACTGGTAGAAGCCGACCTCGAGGAAGATCAGTTTGGGTTCAGGAGAAATGTAGGAACACGGGAGGCAATACTCACTTTACGGCTTATCCTAGAAGATAGATTAAGAAAAGGCAAACCTACATTTCTAGCTTTTGTAGATTTGGAGAAGGCTTTTGACAATGTTGATTGGTATAAACTCTTTAAAGTCCTGAAGCAAGCAGGAGTAAAATATAGGGAGCGTAAGGTTATTTACAACTTGTACAAAAACCAGACAGCGGTTGTCAGAGTTGAAGGGCATGAAAGGGATGCAGTGGTTGGAAAGGGAGTAAGACAGGGTTGTAGTCTTTCTCCATTGTTATTCAATTTGTACATTGAGCAAGCTATAAAGGAAAGCAAGGAGAAATTTGGAGAAGGAATTAAAGTTCAGGGTGAAGAATTAAAAACATTGCGTTTTGCCGACGACATAGTAATTCTGTCAGATACAGCAAAGGACCTGGAAGAGCAATTGAACGGAATGGACAGTGTGCTGAAAGGTGCATATAAGATGAACATTAACAAGAGCAAAACTAGGGTAATGGAGTGCAGTGTAAGAAAATCAGGTGATGCTGAAGGAATTAGATTGGGAAACGAAGCAATAAAGGAGGTAGATGAGTTTTGTTACTTGGGCAGTAAAATAACAAATGATGGTCGCAGTACAGAGGATATAAAATGCAGAATGGCAATGGGTAGAAAAGCGTTTTTGAAAAAGAGAAATTCGTTAACATCGAATATCGATTTAAGCCTAAGGAAGTCCTTTCTGAAGGCATTTGTATGGAGTGTTGCCTTATATGGGAGTGAGACATGGACGATAAACAGTGCAGACAGGAAGAGGATCGAGGCTTTTGAAATATGGTGCTACAGAAGAATGCTGAAGATTAGGTGGGTGGACCGCGTAACTAATGAGGAGGTACTGAACAGAATTGGGGAGAAAAGAAATTTCTGGCATACCTTGACTAAAAGAAGGGATAGATTGGTAGGACACATTCTTAGACATCAAGGAATTGTGAAGTGTGTGGGGTAAAAATCGAAGAGGAAGACCAAGAGATGGATACAGTAAGCAGATTCAGACAGATGTAGGTTGCCGTTCTTATGTGGAGATGAAGAGTCTTGCTCAGGATAGGGTATTGTGGAGAGCTGCATCAAACCAGTCTCCGGACTGAAGACCACAACAACAACAACAACAAACTTACAAACTACTTATGAACTACCTTATACTAAAGACGACACAAACAACCTTGCCCGAGGGGGAATCGAACCCCCGACGGGGAACAGCCTCGCGCATCGTAGTATAGCGCCTCAATGCATTCGGTCGCTCCGCCGCGGCGTGGACTTTGAGAAGAGCAAGTCCGATCCCATTAAAAAGCACTTTTACTAGATGTTACAGTCAAATGAATTTAACTCGAATATTAAAAAACAACCTAAGAGTAGTAATAAAAATAATCTTAACTCTGAAAATACAAGCCGGCCGCGGTGACCGAGCGGTGTGCGGCGCTCCAGTCACGGTCTGCACGGCCACTACGGTCGGGGGTTCGAATCCCCACTCGTCCTTAGTATTAGCTAGTTCATTAGTAGTTTGTAAGTTTAAGGACTGATGACACCGTAGTTAAGTCCCATAAGCTCTACAAACATTTGAACATTTTGAAAATACCAAGCAAACATTCAACCCTGTAAAAATTTTAGACAAAATTAGATATATAATGCTTAACTCATCTGAAGTATCTCATGATTATAATCAGTATTATTACTGTTTAAGTGTAGAACTGTCAATGTCTAATTCAGATGAGGTACCTAATTATTATTGGTGTAATAAAACGTATACTATTTCACACCTCTAAAGTAATTGTAAAACTATTTAATGTCAATAACCTTTATACCACAAAGTGTAACCAACGTACATTAATTTTATTTGGTATTTATATAATTTCAACAATGACCCATTTCGTTACTATTCAGTCCTAGTATTAGCAATGTTTTAGCAAGATGATATGCTTAACTATTATCAATGCAAAACCACTTATAATGTACTACAACTCTAATTCAATTTATAGTGAAGTGCTTATACCAGATGATGTAACTAATTATGATCCATGCAATAACACTAACGATGTAACACACCTCTAATTTAACTTACAGTGGAAATATTGTATTACTATTGTACAATTTTATTTTTTATAATATAGCCGGCCGCGGTAGCCGAGGGGTCTGAGACGTTCCAATCACGTTCTGAACGGCCACTACGGTCGGGGGTTCGAATCCCCCCTCGGGCATGGATATTTGTGCCGTTCTTAGTGTTAGCTAGTTCATAAGTAGTTTGTACCTTTAGGGACTGATGATCCCGGAGTTAAGTCCCTTAAGCTTAACAAACATTTGAACATTTGCTAGTCCAAAAATATTAAATTTCAAATGTCTGTTCAGTGGCCACATTATGAATAGGAGCACATTCTATGGCCACCCTTGTTTCATGTATATTTTACACATCGTGTTTTTTCGTTTTAAATTCCGTTAAGCAATTATGCTAGAATTAAACTATAGTTGTGTAAATTAACATGATACTAAATAATACAAGATACGTCTGAAATGTTCGGTGAATAGTGTCAGAATTATGGGAAACGATAGCTACAAACAAAGTACCTTTACATCGAAACACATACTCCGCAATCCGCCGTAAGATGCATGGCGGAGGGTACACTGTACCACTACTAGGCATTTCCTTTCCCATTATACTCCCAAATAGAACTAGGTAAAAAAGAATGTCGATATGCCTCCGCACGAGCCCTAATTTCTCTTATCTTGCCTTTCTGATCATTACGTGAAATGTAAGTAGGCGGCAGGAATATCGTTCTATATTCAGCTTCAAATTCCGGCCCTCTAAATTTCCTCAACAGAATTTCTCAGAAAGAACGTCGTCATTCCTCCAGCGAATCCCATTCGAGTTGCCGGAGCATTCCAGTGACACTCGCGCATTGGTCGAACCTACCAGTAACGAATCTAGCTGCTCGCCTCTGAACTGCTTCTATGTCTTCCTTTAAACTGATCTGCTGCGGGTCCCAAACACTAGACCAATACTCAAGACGTGGTTGTACAAGCGTTTTATACGTGGTCTCCTTTACAGAGGAAGTACATCTTCCCAAAATTCTCCCAATAAACCGAAGTCGACTGTCCGCCTTACTCACAACTGTCCTTACATGTTCGTTCCATTTCATATCGCTCTGCAGTGTTACGCCTAGATATTTCAACGACGCGACTGCAGCAAGAAGCTCACTACTAATGCTGTAATCTAACATTATGGGACTGTTTTCCTACTCACGCACGTCACCTTACATTTTTCTACATTGAGAGCTAGCAATGGTAATACTGAAATAAAAATGAAACATCGAAAATGCAATGATAACGTGTCACTGTTTGTAAAAAGCACTTCCGGACAATGCCGGACACAAAATCACCCTGAAAACGGCTCGTTTGTTGCAGTTCTTATACGATTTAGTATCACGAGAGCTCTTTTCGTAATAATGACGTACAATTACGAAACTGGTAAAATACGGCGCGAGAAACTAGTGAAGTGTAAAAGTGAAGGCACGTATTGCTATGTTCTTTTGTTAACCAATGAAGCGGAGAGAACGGAGTGTGTTTAAAGAGAGAGGAAAAAAAATGCTTCCAAATGCGACTGCGTCAAGAAGCTCACTACTAATGATTTACTTGCCGTCAAAGCAATATACTTCTTACATCGGTTTGCAGATGATGGTAACTGTCGGCAAACGCTTTTTCTGGAATCTTTCGAAGTATTGAGGTCACGCTTTGTTGGATTTCCGCAACCGTTGCTAAGCGCAAGCCTTTCAGGGCTAATTTAAGGCGGGGAATTAGAAAGAGGTCTACCGGCGTTAAATCTGGAGAATAAGGAGGGCGTGGAAGCACAACTGACCTTGCGTCTAGCGAGGACGTTTAGCACGAGGAACGCAGCATGTGGACGGAAATTGTCGAGTAGGAAATTTCACTGTCCACTCTGGTACAGTTCTGGCAGAACCCGCCGGATGAGTTGCAGCAGCCGTTTCAAAAGTCCCTGGTAAACTTCCGCGTTGATAGCAAGACCCATTTGACAGTATGCTCCATGTTGCAATGGCACGAATTCCCACACTGACCCTCTTGGATGGGTCACGGCGTGTACCACTGCTTTCAAAAATGTTCAAATGTTTGTAAATCTATCAGAACAAACTGCGTGGTGATCAGCCCGTAGCTTACAAACTACTTAAACCTATGTAAACTAACATACGGACAAACACACACACCCATGCCTCAGGGAGGACTCGAACCTCCAAGCGCGCGCTCCGCAGCGAGGCGCTTTAGACTGCTCGGCTACTCCACCGCGGCGACATACACAAAATTTGTAGTTGGTGCGAGGAATGGCAGCTAGCTCTCAATAGAAAACTATAATGTGATGTGCATGAATATCAAAAACAACCACGTAATGTTCGAATAGAGCATTAGTAGTGAGCTTCTTGATGCAGTAGCGGGTTCAGATATCTAGGCGTAACATTGCAGAATGGAACGAACATGTAAGGACAGTTGTGAGTAAGGCGGATAGCCGACTTCGGTTTATTGGGAGAATTTTGGGACTATGTACTTTATCTGTAAAGGAGATCGCGTATAAAACGCTTGTACGACCACGTCTCGAGTATTCCTCAAGTGTTTAAAGGAAGACATAGAGGCAGTTCAGAGGCGAGCAGCTAGGTTTGTTACTAGTAGGTTGGACCAATGCGCGAGTGTCACGGAAATGCTCTGGCAACTCAATTGGGGATCGCTGGAAGAAAGACGACGCTCTTTTCGTGAATTTCTGTTGAGGAAATTTAGAGGGCCGGAATTTGAAGCTGAGTGTAGTACGATCTTGCTGCCGCCTACTTACATTTCGTGGTGATCACAAAGACAAGAAAAGAGAAATTAGGGCTCGTACGCAGGCATATAGGCATTCTTTTTTTCCTCGTTGTATTTGGGAGTGGAATAGGAAAGAAAATGTCTAGTAGTGGTACAGTGTACCCTCCGCGACGCACCTTACAGTGGATTGCGGAGTATGTACAGGGTGTCCAGAAAAGGACTCTGTGATTTCAAAATTAAATATCTCGAAAATAAAGATCGATAGAGGAATGCAGTAAACGGTATGTTTATTGTGAAAGCTGTAAGAAGTTCATACAGCAGTTTGAAATCATTGTTACAAAAGCTGCTAACAGATGACACTGTAATCGCCATACGTAATGCCTAGTATAAATAGTGATCCGAAGCCCAGAGCGATCAGTTCCACTATTGAAAAGAGAAAGGAGGTTAGCGTACCGAAGGAAGAGATTAAAACCATGTACTCCATTGAAAAACGCGTTTTTCTGGTGCTAGAGTATCACTCGTTAGAAGAGAGTCCTACGGCAACAAGGCGAAGATTTCAAGCAGGATTTAATGTTCCAAAGGACCCGATGCGAAAACTATTCGTACGCTCTTCGAAACATCAAATCTTTCACTATGAATCATTGTGATCATCTGATTAGCAAAGGCAACCCTTTGTTGCACAGCTCGCAGGCGTATGTCCTGATCTTCAGCATTCTTCTGTAGCACCACATTTCTCTTTTTTGTCCGCACTGTTTATCGTCCAGGTTTTACTCCTGTACAAGGCAACACTCCACACAAATACCTTCAGAAAAGACTTCCTTACACTGAAATTAATATTCGATGTAAGCCAATTTCTCTTTTTCAAAAATGCTTTTCCTCCCATTGCCATTCTGCATTTTATATTCTCTTTACTGCGACCGTCATATGTTATTTTACTGCCCAAGTAACAAAACTCATCTACCACCTTCATTGTTTCGTTACCTAATCTAATTCCTTCAGCATCACCTGATTTTCTAAGACTGCATTCCATTATCTTTGTTTTGCTCTTGTTAATGTTCATTTTATACGCTCTCTTTGACACATCGTCCATTACATTCAACTGCTCTTCCAGGTCCTTTGCTGTCGTCGGCAAAACGCAATGTTTTTAATTCTTCACCCTGAACTTTAATTCCTTCTCCAAATTTTTCCTTCCTTTCCTTCACCGCCTGCTCGATGAACAAATTGAATACCTACATCGGAGAAAGGCTACAACCCGTCTTACTCCGTTCCCAACTAATCTTCCCTTTCATACCCTTCGAGTCTAATAACTGCGGTCTGGCTTTTGTACAAGTTCTAAATAATTCTCCCCGTATTTTACCCTGCTGACTTCAGCATTTGAAAGGGCGTATTCCAGTCAACATTGTCAAAAGCTTTCTTTAAATCTACAAAAGCTAAAAATGTAGGCTTGCCTTTCTTTAATACATCTTCAAGACAAGTCGTAAAGTGAGTATTGCCTCTCGGGTTCCTACGTTCCTCCTGAATCCAAACTGATCTTCCCCGAGGTCAGCTTCTACCAGCTTTTCCATTCTCCTGTAGAAAATCCGTGTTAAAATTTTGCAACCATGACTTATAAAACTAATAGTTCTGTAATTTTCACACCTGTCTGCACCTGATTTCTTTGGAATGGGGATTATTACCTTTTTCTTAAAGTCTGAGGGTATTTCGCCTGTCTCATACCTCTTACATACCAGATGAAATAGTTTTGTCGTGGCTGGCTCATCCAGAGACTTTACTAGTTCTGAGGGAATGTCATCTACTCCTGGGGCCTTTTTCCGACCTAGGTCTTTCAGGGCTCTTTCAAATTCATCTCTCAGTATATTATCTCCTACTTCATGTTGATCTACTTCCTCTTCCCTTCCTACAACATTGTCTGTAAGTTCAATGCCTTTGTAGAGCTCCTGTATGTACTCTTTCCACCTTTCAGCTTTTCCTTCTTTGATATTGATATTGAAAATGTTTGATTTCACACTCATATAAAAGCAACGGTTTCTTTTGTTTATAAATTTTATTTGTTGTTTTCTCTAGGGAACGATCTACTTTTTGTTCGTAACATAATAATATATAAATTAGAGTGGCTCTTTGGCCTGGTGCAAGTGTTTCAATTGGACACCACTTCGGCGACTTGCGTGTCCCTAGCCTGTCCCAGTTATTCAACCGGGGAAAGGGGACCTACAGCTTAACGTGGAATCCGAACCACGTATCGTTTCTGGCGACTCCTCACATCGTTGAGAGGTGAAGGATACAGCTTTTAATATATCAAATAACAATGCAATGAAATAGTCCATGTTAAATTTTATGATATTCTATGTGTGCTAAGGATATTTAATCGTAGCCTGGTTGCAGTTGTTTCACAAGGTGTAATTTCTTTGTAATTACAATTTTCAATTATTTCAGTTTACAACGAAGCCTTCAATTTATTTTGGCTACATCACTGTTTGCCGCGCGGGAGTAGCCGAGCGATATGGTGCGCCACTTTACGGATAGCGCGACCTCCCGCGTCGGAGGTTCGTATCCTCCCTCGAGTATGAATGTATGTGTTGTCCTTAGGTCAGTTTAACTTAGTTTAAGTAGTTTGTAAGACTAGGGACTGACGACCATAGGACTACAAACATTTCAACATCACTATTTATTTGTGAGAATCTGAACAAAGAGTAGTATAACGTATTTCTCGACACTAGTATATCTAGTGCAACCAAGCAACAGTTCTACTAAAGGAACTGTCTGCTCTGCATTTCTCCGAACTATCACGTTTATCACATTACAGGGGGGAAAGCGTCAGGGAAATGTTGCACGATTTGAGGTGGAAATCATTAAAAGAAAGCTCTATTTACGAAATTTCAATCACAGACTTTTACTTCTAAATGTGAAAATATTTTGCTAGCACCGACCTACATAGGGAGACATGACCATCCCAATAAAATAAGAGAATTCAGATCGAAAACGGAACGATTTATGTGTTCTTTCTTCCCACGCGCTATTAGAGTGGAACGGTAGAGAAAGGTGTGGTGTCGCACAAGTACAAAGTGCGCGCCACCTACTTTCGCCGCGCGCCGCCATGCACGCACGGCGCGGCGTTCTCACGACGACAGCCACGAGCACCCTCTGCTGCAACCCCGCTCGTGGCCACCACGGAAAGACACCGGTCACTTGGGACTGAGATGGCAACCAGTTAGGACCTTCGTAATCAGATAGGCACCAGTGAAGACTTTGCTATTGTACAGGCACTAGGCAGGCCTCTAACAACTATGTATCAACATTCTGCAGTACTATGTAAAAGTTAAGTATTGTTACATTCTGTGCAATATATATCTCTTTCTAATTTACTCTAGTGTTTATAGTTTCTGGCTGCTCCCCTCCGTACCTGCACCAGCGTGCTATCTATATTCCTGTGTCGGTCTCATCCACCCGGCCACCGACACCTACGACGAGGCTGGGACACAAAAGCGGCGACGAAGTTGGGACACAAAAGTGGCGACGAGGATGGGATACAAAAGTGGCGACGAGGATGGGATACAAAAGTGGCGACGAAGTTGGGACACAAAAAAAGGTTATGAAAGTGGTTAATGAACCCTCTGTCAGGCACTTAAATGTGATTTGCGGAGTATCTATGAAGATGTAGAAGTAGATTGTAGAGTACTGCTGCGCATTGTGGCATTCTCACCAGGTGGGACTGACAGAGGAAACAGAGAAAGGTCAGAGAAGAGCAAATAATTGTGAAATTTCTTTCAGCTACTTTTCCTCGAAATGCAAACATATTTCGTTAGCACCCACCTCCATAGGGAGACGTGATCATCATAATAATATAAATTAGATCTAAAAAGGAAAGATTTTGATGTCCCCTTGCCCCTTGTGTTGTTAGAAAAGGAAAAGGTAAAGAAATATTATGAAACCGGCTCGAAGAATGCTCTCCCATGCACTTAAATGTGATTTGCAGATCAAATATGTAGATGTAGAATCTTCATACCTTTCCAGTTACTTCAAACGACATCTATTTCAGTCTGTTACCGACCCTAATGCGTCGTACTCATGATGTTCAGATGTTTGTAGAGCTTATGGAACTACAGTGTCATCAGTCCCTAAACTTACAAACTACGTATGAACTAGCTAATACTAAGAACGGCACAAGTATCCATTCCCGAGGGGGGATTCGAACCCCCGACCATGCTGCCCGTCCAGACCGTGACTGGAGCGCAACAGACCGCTTGGCCACCGCGGCCGGCTCGAGACCTTCCTTGCGCATGGAAATGTGTGTTGGGATTACTGTAAGTCAGTTTATATGTGTAAGGACTGATGACGATAGCAGTTTAGTAGAATACTTTTACAAACTTTTGAAGGAGAAACGCTGGTCAGACACTGTGCTGTGAAATAAAATAGTCGTTCTTGCCTTGATTACAACATTGTATTGCCTATAACATTCTCCCAAACAACAAAACCAAAGAAATGTCGGAAATCTGCGTTACTCGAAGTCATCCACAGAGAAAAGAACATCTTTCCAAGAAGTTATCAGAGCAGAAACACGTCATACGTAAATACATATGGCCATTAAAATTACTACACCACGAAGATGACGTGCTACAGACGCGAAATTTAACCGACAGGAAGAAGATGCTATGATGTACAAATGATTAGCTTTTCAGAGCATTCACACAAGGTTGGCGCCGGTGGCGACACCTACAACTTGCTGACATGAGGAAAGTTTCCAACCGATTTCTCATACACAAACAGCAGCTGACCGTCGTTGCCTAGTGATACGTTGTTGTGATGCTTCGAGTGAGGAGGAGAAATGCGTAACATCACGTTTCCGACTTTGATAAAGGTAGGATTGTAGCCTATCGCGATTGCAGTTTATCGTAAAGCGACATTGCTGCTCGCGTTGGTCGCGATCCAATGACTTGTTAGCAGAATATGGAATCGGTGGGTTCAGGAGGGCAATACGGGACGCCGTGCTGGATCCCAACGGCCTCGTATCACTTAGCAGTTGAGATGACAGGCATCTTATCCGCATGGCTGTAACGGATCGTGCAGCCACGTGTCGATCCCTGAGTGAACAAGACAACAACCATCTGCACGAACAGTTCCACGACGTTTGCGGCAGCATCGACTATCAGCTCGGAGAACATGGCTGCGGTCGCCCTTGACGCTGCATCACAGACAGGAGCGCCTGCGATGGTGTACGCAACGACGAACCTGGGTGCACGAATGGCAAAACGTCTTTTTTTCGGATGAATCCAGGTTCTTTTTACAGCATCATGATGCTCGCATCCGTGTTTGGCGACATCGCGATGAAAGTACATTGGAAGCGCGTATTTGTCATCGCCATACTGGCGTATCAACTAGCGTGATGGTTTGGGGTTGCGTTGGTTACACGGGAATCGCCCCGGCCGGCAGTGTGAACTCAGCCTAAGTCGATGAGGAATGCACGCTTCCAATGTGCGTTCACCGCGTTGTCGCCAAACACGGATGCGACCATCGTGATGCTGTAAACATAACCTGACGTTTTGCCATTCGTGCACTCAGGTTCGTCGTTGCATACATCATCACAGGCGCTCCTGTCTGTGATGATGTACGCAACGTCAAGGGTAACCGCAGCTATGGTCTCCGAGGTGATAGTCAATGCTGCTGCAAACGTCGTCGAACTGTTCGTGCAGATGGTTGCTGTCTACCCCATCTGTTGACTCAGGGATCGAGACGATCCGTTACAGCCACGCGGATAAGATGCCTGTCATCTCGACTGCTAGTGATACGAGGCCGTTGGGATCGAGTACGGCGTTCCATATTGCCACCGATTCCATATTCTGCTAAGTCATTGGATCGCGAGCAGCAATGTCTCGATACGATAAACCGCAATCGCGATAGGCTACAAACCGACCTTTATCAAAGCCGGAAACATGATGGTACGCATTTCTCGTCCTTACACGAGGCATCACAACAACGTTTCACCAGGCAACTCTGGTCAACTGCTGTTTGTGTATGAGAAAACGGTTGGAAGCTTTCCTCATGACAGCTCGATGTAGGTGTCACCACCTGCGCCAACCTTGTGTGAATGCTCTGAAAAGCTGATCATTTGCATATCACAGCATCTTCTTCCTGACGGTTAAATTTCGCATGTGTAGCACGTCATCTTCGTGGTGTAGGAATTTTAATGGTCAGGCGTGTATATTGTTAGCAACCACCTACAAAGGGAGACATGATCATCGTCATAAAATAAGATAAATCAAATCGAAAAAAGAAAGATTTAGGTGATTCCTTTCTCCCGCGAGCTACTAGAGAACTATAGAGAAATATCACGCCATGCCATACACTTCAATGTGACTTGCGGAGTAGCCATGTAGATGTCGCTGCTCTGCGCTGGTAGCTGGGCTGCACCACGCTCTTCAGCTGCAGATGGGCCAAATGCTCTTCAGAAAGGATAGAATAAATAAAAGAGGGGGTGGCGTGTTTATTGCTGTTACTAACGGTCTATCCTGCCGCGAAATTGAGGCAGATACTTCCTGTGAATTGGTCTGGGTAGAGGTTATACCTGACCACCGAAATAAATTAATAATTGGATCTTTTTATCGGCCCCCTGACTCAGACGATGCGGTTGCAGAAATGTTCAACGAAAGCTTGAATCATATTTCAAATAGGTATCCGAAGCATACTGTTATAATCGGTGGCGACTTTAATTTACCCTCGATATGTTGGCATAATTACGTATTCAAAACCGGGGGCAAATATAAAACATCGTCCGAACTAGTTCTGAATGCTTTTTCTGAAAACTACTTCGAACAGTTAGTTCATGAACCCACTAGAATAGTACGTGGTTGCGAAAATACTCTTGATCTCCTAGCAACAAATAATCCCGAGATAGTAAAGAGCATCAAAACAGATACAGGGATTAGCGAACATCCAGTTGTAGTAGCGAGACTAAATATCGAAATTCCCAAATGCACCAAAAATAAACGAAAAATATATCTATTCAATAAAGCAGATAAAAATTTGCTTCACGCTTTCCTGAGTGATAGTCTCCAGTCCTTCAAAACTAAAAATGCGAGTGTAGATCAGTTGTGGCTTACTTTCAAAGACATAATATCAGTAGCAATCGAGAGATTTATACCAAATAAATTAATAAAAGAGGGGGCTGACCCCCCGTGGTACACAAAACAGGTCAGATCACTGTTGCAGAAACAAAGAAAAACGCATGCAAAATTTAAAAAGACACAGAATCCGCAAGACTGGCAATCTTTTACTGAAACTCGCAACCTAGCGCGGACTTCAATGCGAGAATCTTATAGTTGTTTCCACAACGAAATCCTGTCTCGTAATCTTGCAGAAAATCCAACGAAATTCTGGTCATATGTGAAGTACACTAGCGGCAAAACACAAACAATACCTTCACTACGCGATAGCAATGGTAATACTACCGACGACAGTACTGCTAAGGCAGAATTACTAAACACAGCTTTCCGAAATTCTTTCACCAAATAAGACGAAGTGAACACTCCAATATTCAATCCAAGAACAGCTGCCAGCATGCGAAACTTAGAAGTAGATGTTCCTGGAGTAGTAAAACAAATAATTCACTAAACAAAAATAAATCTTCCGGGCCAGATTGTATACCAACTAGATTCCTCTCAGAGTATGCTGATGCAATAGCTCCGTACTTAGCTATAATTTACAACCGATCACTCAGCAAAAGATCCGTACCCAAAGACTGGAAAGTTGTCCAAGTTACTCCAATATTCAAGAAAGGCAATAGGAGTGATCCCCAAAATTACAGGCCTATCTCATTGACATCGATTTGCAGTAGGATTTTGGAACATATACTTTGTTCGAATATTATGTACTACCTCGAAGAGAACGACCTATTAACCAATAGTCAGCACGGATTCAGAAAGTATCGCTCTTGCGAAACACAGCTTGCCCTTTATTCACATGAAGTGTTAAGTGCCATCGAGAAGGGATCTCAAATCGATTCCATATTTCTGGATTTCCGGAAGGCTTTTGATACTGTACCCCACAAGCGGCTTCTAATGAAATTGCGTGCTTATGGAATATCTCCCCAATTGTGCGATTGGATTCACGATTTCCTATCAGAAAGGACACAGTTCGTTGTAATTGACGGTAAGTCATCGAGTAAAACAGAAGTGATATCTGGCGTT
Source organism: Locusta migratoria (assembly GCA_026315105.1). Classification (NCBI taxonomy): domain Eukaryota; kingdom Metazoa; phylum Arthropoda; class Insecta; order Orthoptera; family Acrididae; genus Locusta; species Locusta migratoria. Next base: position 976,105,939 of record CM048744.1, on the reverse strand, counting down.
CCACAGGGAAGCGTTATTGGTCCCCTACTCTTCCTCGTGTTTATAAACGATTTAGGAGATAATCTGAATAGCTCCCTTAGACTGTTCGCGGATGATGCTGTCATTTATCGGTCAGTGAAGTCAACAGAGGATCAAAAGCAACTTCAAAGCGATTTAGACAAAATTTATACTTGGTGCGAAAATTGGCAATTGACACTAAATAAAGAAAAGTGTGAAGTAATACACATGACCACTAAAAGAAATCCGCTGAACTTCAATTACGCGATAAATCAGTCAAACCTTAAGGTCGTAAATTCTACCAAATACCTAGGAGTTACAATTACGAACAACTTTGACTGGAGAGAACACATAGAAAATATTGTGGGGAAGGCGAACCAAAGGTTACGTTTCATTGGCAGAACGCTTAGACGATGCACCAGCTCCACCAAAGAGACTGCCTACATCACACTTGTGCGTCCTCTCTTGGAGTACTGTTGCCCCTTGTGGGACCCTCACCAGGTGGGACTGACGGAAGATATTGAGAAGGTTCAGAGAAGGGCAGCTCGTTTTGTTTTATCACGTTACGGGGGGGAAAGCGTCACGGAAATGTTGCACGAATTGAGGTGGAAATCATTAAAAGAAAGACGTTATTCATTGCGGCGTGATCTGTTTGCGCAGTTTCAATCACCGACTTTTAGTTCTGAGTGTGAAAATATTTTGCTAGCACCCACCTACTTAGGGAGACATGACCATCCCAATAAAATAAGAGAAATCAGATCGAAAACGGAACTATTTAGGTGGTCTTTCTTCCTGCGCGCTATTAGAGAATGGAACGGTAGAGAAAAGTTGTGAAGGTGGTTAATTAACCCTCTGCCAGGCACTTAAATGTGATTTGTAGAGTATCTATGTAGATGTAGATGGGTCTAATGCGATAAGAGAATGACAACCTTGGCATATTTTACAGCGCCAGGCGGACAGTGGGCTGTCCGTATGCTTCCACCAGTGGCTGCCAGCTGTCGGCCTCCTGCTGTGAAGCCTGAGTTGTTGTCTGCCGCTGCATCCCGTCTCTATGCTGGGTAGCATGCAAAGAGAAACATAACGCACAGGGGGAGCCTCTAAACCACTGTCTCAGGCAAAGACCTTGTAAAAGAAACTACACTCCTTAACGGCGCTGCTGTCGAGGGACAATTTGAACCTTCGCCATGATAGTCGCAACCACAGTCTAAAACAGACAGTCGCGAAACTCAGTAGGGGAAAAAATGCAACCATTTGACAGCTGAAGCTATACTAGCGCTCCAAGCGGCTGGGTAGCAAGCTCTGTAGCAGAAAATGGCACTACCGAAACGAACAATTTATTATTTATTATTGCCTTTGTTTATATATTTCCTAGACATTAAACGTGATACTGTATTTCGTGACACAAATACGAAAACATTATTAAACGAAAATCCCGTTTCCTATTGATGTCAGTTTGTAATAATAACAGTGCATTGTAATACATACGGCTCACAGTAGCACGGTCGTAATCATAACATCCGAAAACGATTTAAAACAAGAAGCGAATTGTAACCCGGTGTGTTTAAGCAACTGATTTATAGTTATATAATGTACTGGTACGTTGTTACACGTTCCACATCTATTTTTTCTGCAGATTTTGAATATCTTAATACATATGATAGTGGTACTAGAGTCCGCCTCCGTAGCTCAGCAGTAGCGTCGCTGACTCCCACGCAGCAGGCCCTAGTTTGATTCCCGGCAGGTGACTGGGTGTTGTGAGTTGTCCTAATCATCATCATCTCATCATCATTGGCACGTAAGTCGCCCACGCGGCGTCAAAGAAAAAGACTTACACTAAGGCGGCCGAACAAACCCGCAAGGGTTCTCCTGGCCAAGAAAGCGTATGCCAAGAAAGCCATACGCTCATTTCATTTCCACTGGTACTAGACACGATTTTTACATTGTTAGAGACTTAGTGTTACGTCTTATAAAAGCCCTTTTCATTTCATTATTGCTCAGATGGCTTGCAAGTGCCGTTCCTGTTATGTTTTCATCGTACCTAGTCCCCAGGAATGTAAAGGTACTGTAAATCTTAAGAATCTTTTCCTGCTAAAATCTCAGTTTGTCTGTACACGTCAAACTACAGTTAGTTAAGTTTTATTTTACATTTTGTACAGACGAATCCCTGTTAACTTTCGACTATCATTGCTCCATCACCAATAGTAGACTACTGTGCAAAAATTTGTTTTGACATCCAGAAACCTATCAGCAGACTATCAAAAATAACTTTGCAGAAAAATACTGAGTTAGTTATCTCTCTCTCTCTCTCTGTTATAGATTCCATACCCCCTTAAAATTTAACAAACTAAGAGCTTTTCATATTTGAGAAAATGTACATTTTCTTAGTTTTTATTTAACTGCAATTTATCGCGCCGCAATAAGCTCCGAAATCCAGTCGCATTTTAAACGTGTCATTCGACTCCATCTCTAATCCACAATGGTTCTTGCCTCTCGGTACGTTCTTACGACCCGGCCGCTTGACAGCGCTGAAGTCGCCAGGTTGCAGAAAATAACCGGGAGTTTCGTGACTCTTTATGTTAGACTCTGGTCGCAACCGTCAAATAAATACGAGTGTCGTTAGGACAGTGCTTTCCAAACTTTCCCTCATGGCGACACCCTTTAATAGCTTACACTTTTGCGCGAATCCCTTTCACTAATATAAATACATATGGTAGAATTTAGATGGTCTTAGCGGGGGGGGGGGGGGGAAGGGGGGTTCGGAAATAAAGTATTGCTTAAATGTAGTTTGTAAACAATTGCGCACACTCAAAGAAAAGGAAACATTAGGAACTACGGACATGTACAACACAGTAACACCGCAGACAACAATGCCTAACTCACACAGTAATACTTGCTTCTTCTACATGTGACGTGACCCAATTTCCGAAACACGAAAACTGAATTTCGGAAACCGTTTTTCGCTGTCCTGTGTACATATTGGAGCCAGATAAGCTGCTCGGATTTCTGATTTAGACAGCACAGTGTTCCTTTCTGTTCAATATTATCACATTTTCAGAAATAAAGAGGATTTATTTATGTCAAGTGATTAATTATTATTTAGGTTCAATTGCTAGGTTCTTGCTTCACCACGACCTCGGAAGTCCCGACATATTCGGAAAAAATGGATAAATATTTGTGACAACTAAAATATGAATGTCATTTCTGGTCACAGAATCTGTGTTACATGCAGGAAATTGAGAGAAAAAAAATAACGCAGACCAGGGTTCGAACCAACGATCACTGCATTTAAAATACTACTCTTCGTTAATCGTCCGGCCACACCCCATACTAAACATCGCTACTGAATAGCTGTAGTCAGTGGACAATTGTGACAGCTTTTACAGCCACTGTCATTGATAGACATTTAATTGTAAGAAACGCTACCAAGGGTGACGTGGCTTTGATAAATCCATTAAAAAGCGCTCAGGTGCAGCTTTTTGAGAAGGAAAGCAGACTACAGTGAAGGTTCGTTCAAGCAGCTGCCAATTCCAGCAAACTGCACATGAGAAGAGCTGTTATCGAGTATAAGCAGCAGCTCTGCGCATGCGCAGTTTGCTGGAATCTGGCAACTGGCAGCTGCTTGAACGAACCCTGAGTGTCTACTGCTGCTGAAGCAGAACTGCCGCCTAGCGGCTGAGCACGCAATTAACGTGCACCGATCATTCCTTTAATACGTGATCTTTGGTGCACTGAATGAAGAGAAGGATGATTAGCTGCAGGCGAGTCTTCAGGTGCGAGAGTAAAGGTCGGGGTGAGAGTTTAAAATTGAGAAAGATTAATTTTTAAAACTCACAACCACCAGCTGCTAACCAAATTCCTAAACATGCAAAAACACTGGAACTGTGATTGCGACTGTTTGACTCGTTTTCTAGGGGATGATATCACACGTTCGCAGCTTTCCTTCCCTGCATATGATTAACAAAACAAATTCATAATAAAATCAAGTTCATGAGAGAAAGGGGTGTACTAACTACTATTTTTGAAATACGTGAAAGTTTTTATGTTGTTTATTTCACAATATTAGATCCCTGTGGCTGATACGTCTGTACGTCGACACATTTATAAAATAAAGTTATAGCTCGTGAGCCCCCAGACAAAATGAATATTTGTCGCAAATTGTTTTCACACCATGTGGCTGTCTCAAACACCGTGTATGTTCATGCCTATGCGACGACACGTGTTACATTAACAAATCACAGTCACTTTAATTCAATGCGATGCACACCTTGTTCCACCGGCTAAATATTCACAAACACACAGTAGCACTCGATTCAACTTTGTGCAGTCTACGACGAGCAACCACACGTGGCGATTGCCACAGACAAATCTCAAGTCACCACCTCGAGATCCACATGCCGACTGATGCAGAGCGACGCCGCCTGGCCAGCTACCCCACGTGCTCGCGACTCGGCTCTTCCTCCCTCGCGAGCTCGCGCGCCAAAAGCTCAACTGCCAGGGTTTTTTCCCCTACGTCATCATCTTCCCCATGTGAGCTGTTCTAACCGATTTGCCAACGCACAACGCTCAGCCAATACATTTCTAAAACTTTACTTAAAATTAAAATAATTGCACTACACATTTAACAAATTTCTTCTTAGGTTTTTATATTGGTATAAACATCCTTTGTACTGTTTATCATAATCGTGCAATTTCTTATATCACAGATAAGTGATTTAACTGAATACTTCAAGATAAAATACACAAGATTAATTGAAAATAAAATGAGAAATAGTTAATATATTATTTTTATAAACAAACATTGCCATGCTAGTTGTGTAACTGTCTTGTATTCATTGATAATTTATTACTTTTCGTTGTCAATTAAAGATATTATGCCAGATGTGACTATATCAGGAGCCCAGCATCGGCTCGTATACAATAAGACTTTTCATTTTTAATGAAATAAATAGCAATTTGCGATCACGCTGTAACGTCGTCGAAAATATATAATTGTATACAAGCTGAGGCTGGGTTCCTGACGACAATTAATTGTGTCTCGATACTTCATGGCCTGTTCTCCCTGATGTGGGAATACAGAATTGTGGGTGTGAGCATTACAGAATTAAGAGGCTGTGGTATAGGAAAGAGACAGCATGGCGAATGGAGATTTGGGTGTGGCGGGAGACGTGCAGGGAAGAGTCCTCTGCAGTCGGGCTGATCACTGTGTCCTCGGTGGCGGAGTGGTCAACGTACCTGTCTAGTAAGCAGGAGATCCTGGGTTCGAATCCCGGCGGGGCACAAACTTTCATTCGCCGCACATTGGTATTACATCTAAACCTAGTACAGTGAAGCCATAAGTGATGGCAAATTGCGATTTATTTCATTAGTTACGTATCTGATGGGATATTTCGTTTTCACAGTGAACTTTCATCATCAGCTGTTGCAGGCAGCCCTGTTTCATTTTTGAGGCTATAAAATATCTAAACATCGGAGAATACAGGAGGTACTCAAGCGTAGACAAAGTGTTGTGAAACTCTTCCGAAATTAATGCTTGTACAAACGTTTCACCACTGTAGACTATACTGAGAAAGTTCCATAAAATCGTGTATGACGATTAATTCCGTTCATACGCTGCATTTAGAAGGCTAAAAAACTAAATGTTATATTTCGGTTTAGTTAGGAAGAAAAAACGCTGTTGGCCGATTTCTAAACCGTATGTGATATAGATTTACACATAATCAATAGTTCCTGTATATTCCGAGAGTCTAAAACTAGTTTTATATTTAAATGAGACATAGTTTTTCCGCGACTTTACTCGTATGAATACACCGTCTAATCAGAATAGTCTTACGCACATTTAAAATTAGCGCGGAAGTTTGCCACCATAATGGCCGTCGAGGAGGTCTTCAGTTTGCCCGCTGTTCGCGGTCGGCCGGTTATGGGGTTGTAGGGCCTAGGTCCCAGGGTAATGCTCGAAGTTCAGTCGGTTCGCCTGCTTAGTTGCGGTAGAGGCAAGGAGGTTATAATAAGAAGAGATACCCTTAATGCCACAGGAGTGAAGCCATTGTCGCCATATTGCGGTGCCAGTAACATATAGAAAAATGTAAGGTGATGCGCATGAGTAGGAAAAACAGTTGTATAATGTTCGATTACAGCATTAGTAGTGAGCTTCTTGATGCTGTTGGATCGTTCAAGTGTTCAAAATGTTCAAATGTTTGTAGAGCGTAAGGGACTTAAGAACTACTGGGTCATCAGTCCCTAAACTTACACTTATGAACTAGCTTATACTAAAGACGGCACAAACATCCATGCCCGAGGGGGGATTCGAAACCCCGACCGCAGCGGCCGTGCTGACCGTGAGTGGCACGCCGCAGACCGTTCGGCTACGTCGTTCATATATCTAGGCGTAATATTGCAGAACAATATGAAATGGAACGAACATGTAAGGACAGTTGTGAGTAAGGCGGACAGCCGACTTCGGTTTATTGGGAGAATTTTGGGAAGATGTAGTTCACCTGTAAAGGAGACAGCGTATAAAACGCTTGTACGATCACGTCTTGAGTATTGCTCAAGTATTTGGGACCCACAGCAGATCAGTTTAAAGGAAGACATAGAAGCAGTTCAGAGGCGAGCAGCTAGGTTTTTTACTGGTACAGTGTACAATCTGCCACGCAAGTTACAGTGAATTGCGGAATATGTATGTAGATATAGATGTATTGTTTTTCTATTTCGAATCTCCCCGCCCAAAATCCCTTAATCCTCGCGGTAATCCCGTTAAATTCTTTCATTTATTATTATTATTTTTCGCTTACATTTATATCGGTGTTTTTGTTTATTTCATGTTGTTATCGACGCCACATTACATTCACATTAAAATATGTATATCGGTTATCGCCATGACGTTGTGCCTGACGCCGTGGGTCAAAGCAGAGGGTGGTATCGGAAGATCAAGTATTGCCGTAAATTTAAGTGTGTGAATAAATTTCAAACTCCCTAAGAACGTTCATTAGTGCTCCGTTTTATATAATACGCAAAATATCCATGGCTCGCTCCCAGTGTTGCACATCCTGCGCTTGGACCGATCAGGGTTTCTGAATAAAACACGCAACGTAAATGAGTTGTATTTTGCTTCTTTTTTCACACTTCGCTACAGCTTCTTGCTATTTTTATGCACGATCTGTGTCCAATTTTTCATGAGCTTCCGACAGGGCCACCTTACCACTATACAGGATGAATCATCTAACACTTGCACCGCAAATATTTCGGAAACGGAAAGTGCGATTGATGTCCGGTTTTCACAGAATGGATTGGTAGTCAGGGGCTCGTAATTTTAGCCAACAAAAAGATTGTAATATTACTTTGACAGTGTATTGTTTATGAAAACATAAAGTCTTTTAAATGACTTGACTTACTGACTTAGTTCCTGTCGTTCCCTCTGGAACATAGGGCCGAAACGAAATTTCTCCACCTGATGCGATTTCTGGCAATTCTCTTCACTTCACTTCAGGTTTTCCCATCCTCTGCAGCTTCTCTCAGGATCGTTCTTTTCCAGGTGTGTTGGGGACGACCGAGTTACCTAACTCCTTGAGGATTCCAGTCCAACGCCACCTTTTCAATAGCTTCACCAGGTTTTCTTAACGTATGCCCAATCCATTTGCATTTTCTTTCATTGATTTGTATGTTGATTGGTTGCTGATTTGTCTCTCTCCAAATATCTTGATTCGTCATTATATTTGGCCATCTTACGATTAAAATACGCCGGAGACAACGGTTAATAAAAACTTGGAGCTGGTTTTTGATGTGGTTAGTCACTTTCCAAGTTTCGCAAAAGAAAAGAAATGCAGATAAACACGACCACCACCACTAGGCTGACCATTAAATGTTTAAATGTTTGCTGAGCTTATGGGACTTAACTACGGGGTCATCAGTCCCTAAACTTACAAACTACTTAAGAACTATCTTATACTAAAGACGACACATCCATATCCGAGGGGTGATTCGAACCTCCGACCGTAGCGGCCGTTCAGACTGTCACTGGCGCGCAGCAGACCGCTCGGCCACTGCGGCAGGCTCAAAGTTTCGGGGGCGGAGGCTGCGATAGCGTAGCTGACTGGCCGAGTGGCTAGCGCCCCCACAGTCTCATGATCACCAGCCAGTCAACTACGCTGTCGTAGCCCCGCCCCCAAAACTTTGAATGGTTGTAGCTGCCAAACTAAACGTGATAAAAAAAGTAATTCAAAATTCTTTCTACACAGCTGGTGTCATAAAATCCAGTGCATGATAGAAACAACCATTGTTATGAAACTTCATGGCAGATTTAAAATTGTGTGCCAGAACCGGGACTCGAACCTGGGACGTTTGTCTTTCGCGGGCATGCTCTCTACCGACTGAGCTACCCAGACACGACTCTCGTAGCCGCCTCACAACTCTACTTCCACCAGTACCTCGCCTCCTACTTCCCAAACTTCACAGAAGCTCTCCTGCGAAACTTGCAAGACTAGCACTCCTGGAAGAAAGAAATGGTGGAAACGTGGCTTAGCCACAGCCTAAGGGATGTTTCCAGAATGAAACTTTCACTCTGCAGCGGTGTGTGCGCTGATATGAAACTTCCTAGCAGATTAAAATTGTGTGCCGGAACCGGTTCAAATGTTTGTACAGCTTATGGGACTTAACTACGGGGTCATTAGTCCCTAAACTTACAAACTACTTATGAACTAGCGAACACGACGACACAAATATCCATGCCCGAGGGCCGGAACCGGGACTCGACCCTGGGACCTTTGCCTTTCGCGAGCAAGCGCTCTACCGACTGAGCTATCCCGACACGACTCACGATGCCGCCTCACAACTTTACTTCCGCCAGTACCTCGCCTCCTACTTTCCAAACTTCACAGAAGCTCTCCTGCGAACCTTGCAAGACTAGCACTCCTGGAAGAAAGAAATGGTGGAAACGTGGCTTAGCCACAGCCTAAGGGATGTTTCCAGAATGAAACTTTCACTCTGCAGCGGTGTGTGCGCTGATATGAAACTTCCTAGCAGATTAAAATTGTGTGCCGGAACCGGTTCAAATGTTTGTACAGCTTATGGGACTTAACTACGGGGTCATTAGTCCCTAAACTTACAAACTACTTATGAACTAGCGAACACGACGACACAAATATCCATGCCCGAGGGCCGGAACCGGGACTCGACCCTGGGACCTTTGCCTTTCGCGAGCAAGCGCTCTACCGACTGAGCTATCCCGACACGACTCACGATGCCGCCTCACAACTTTACTTCCGCCAGTACCTCGCCTCCTACTTTCCAAACTTCACAGAAGCTCTCCTGCGAACCTTGCAAGACTAGCACTCCTGGAAGAAAGGATATGGTGGAGACATGGCTTAGCCACAGCCTAAGGGAAGTTTCCAGAATGAATCTTTCACTCTGCAGCGGTGTGTACGCTGATATGAAACTTCCTGGCAGATTAAAATTGTGTGCCGGAACCGGAACTCGAACCCGGGACCTTGCTAGTCTTGCTTCTGTGAAGTTTGGAAAGTAGGAGGCGAGGTACTGGCGGAAGTAAAGTTGTGAGGCGGCATCGTGAGTCGTGTCGGGATAGCTCAGTCGGTAGAGCGCTTGCCCGCGAAAGGCAAAGGTCCCAGATTATTGCTACATTTGAAAAATTGTATGTTTGCATAATAAATACACTTTCTACCGCACTTTCCGTTTCCGCAATATTTGTGGAGCAAGTGGTAGGTGATTCACCCTTTATATGAGGGGGTGGTTGGGCTGGAGAGTTTCCCTTGTTAGGAGAGACAGCAGATACTTCAGACGCCACGACAGGCGTTGACAAATTGGAGCCTGAAGTGTCCCACCCTCGGGGCCTCCTTACCTCAGGTGCCCGCTGGACGCCGATGCTTGGACACGGTGTCCGGCGGCATCTGCACGTCGTTACGTCACGCGACGTGTGCCGCCTCCGTCTCTTAGAAAGTGTGTGGGGTCGCGGGGTCCCCTCTTGTGGCCCCACACTCCGTACTCTGCCTTCACTTTCTGCCCACAGGCGGTCGAGAAACGCCAGTCCTATCAGCCACGCGACCAGACGCTTCTATCGAAAGTAACGCGTCAAGAGCAAACGTCGTCACGTCTTCGCCAGCTCTTCACTGTATACAGCAGGGCAGTCGGCACAAATAATAGAAATGCTGACCGTTGAGCATAAGTTGTTTTGTATTTTACTGACGACAAATGAAACTTTCTTCTTTTACTATGCAGTTTTGGCCCACTTTAGGTTACGGTAGTAACACTAAAAGTGGGCCTTTGCGATCGTGTTTTGACAGCTCGAAATTTAAATGAAAATAACGGCTTAACCATTCACCTGACACGAAAGGTGAATAACCGAATTTGTAGAGAAGAAAATTCTCCACAACTTTGCTCTCTTATGTTTTTTTTTCATAACTTGTATCGTTTCAGAGACATTTCCAAATATAACGACAATTTTGAGATGCCTGTGTCTGTCTGTCCGTAACGTGTTGCCTGTTTTTAAGACGAACCGTTTAACCGATCAGCACCAAATTTTACAGACATAATTGTAGGCCACCAGAGACCAGAACCTCCCTTTCTCAAATTTTTCGTGAAAAAATACGGTAGTAATACCAAAAAAAGCTGTTTGTAATATAATGGTAATTGCAAACGAACCGTTCATCTGACACGAAAATTGAATAACTTAATTGGTAGAGCAGAAAATTCTCTACAACTTCGGTCTATTATGTTTTTTTCATATCTTGCATCGGTGCAGAGAAATTTCAAAAAATAACGGATATTTGACGATGTCTGTCTGGGTGTAACGTGTTCCCACTTTTTAGGTCGAACCGTTCAACCGATTTTACAGACATAATTGTTGGCTACCAGAGACCAGAACCTCCCTTTTCCAAATTTTTCGAACGAAAAATATGGTAGTAATACCAAAAAAAGCCGTTTGTAATATAATTTTAATGGCAAACGAACCGTTCATTTGACACGAAAATTGAATAACCGAATTGGTAGAGGAGAAAATTCTCTACAACTTTGCTCTCTTATGTTCTTTTTCATATCTCGTATCGTTTCAGAGATATTTTCAAAACTAACGGCGATTTTGGGATGTCTGTCTGTCTGTCGGTAACGTGTTCCCCAGTTTTTAAGACGAACCGTTCAACCGATCAGCACCAAATTTTACAGGCATAATTGTAGGCCGCCAGAGACCAGAGTAGCTATCATATTATTTCCTGGTTGAATGTCCAATTTGTCCATTACTTTTGTCCTGCTAATTACACCATCACTGAAACAGATAACAGCATCCATCACACCTATTTTGTATAGTGTCCATTCAACAAACACAGTTTTGTACTCGTTGTACAAGCAGCTGTTGAAACTTTCATTAGGATTTTGTGTACGGCCTTGTAGATATTTGCTAACTAATTTTGGCCCTCTTTAGGTTACGGTAGTAAATTCAAATTCAAATGTTTGTATAGCTCATGGGACTTAACTACGGGGTCATCAGTCCGTGGTTTACAAACTACTTAAACCTAGGTAAACTAACCTACGGACAAACACACACACCCATGCCCCAGGGAGGACTCGAACCTCCACGGTTGAGGGCCTAACCGGTGGATTTGGTAGTCTTTGACGTCTCAGCACAAAGGTGACCACAACTCAGAATATGTCCGAGATGCCCAACCTTATTCCAAAGTAACTGGTATCCCAACTGTCAGGACCACTTACTTGGCCACTCATATTTTGCCCGTGGTTCATGAACTAGGACATCTCCAAAACGAAAGTAATGTCTGTGGGAAAGAGATTCAAACAGATTGAGTGCCAAATAGGAGGAACAAAGTTAGAAGAGGTAGATAGTTTCAAGTACCTGGGATGTATTTTCTCACAGGATGGCAACATAGCGAAAGAACTGGAATCGAGGTGCAGCAAAGCTAATGCAGTGAGTGCTCAGCTAAGATCTACTCTCTTCAGCAAGAAGGAAGTCAGTATCAAGACTACGTTAGCAGTGCACCGCTCTATCTTTTGACCAAATTTGTTGTATGGGAGTGAAAGTTGGGTGGATACAGGTTACCTTATTCATAAGGTAGAGGTTACAGATATGGAAGTAGAAAGAATGATTGCAGGTACTAATAGATGGGAACAATGGCAGGAGGGTGTCCACAATGAGGAAATCGAAGAAAAACTGGGAATGAACACCATAGATGAAGCAGTTTTATTAGAGGTACTATGCTCCAGACTGAACGCTGAAAGGCGTAATCAGTCTCTAATGATGATGGTGATGAGGGTGATGATGATGTTATTAAAATGTTAACGCGCGAACCAGGCAATTTTTCGTAATTTCTAAATACGCTTAGAAATTAGATAACCTTCCTAATAATCTCACCACCATTTCTGCCTTCTTGATGTCTGTTTCTTGCCATCCTCTTTGTCCTCTTAGACTTAGGTTAGAGGAAAACCCAGTACTTATTTCTTCCAGTATTCAGTTAATCAACGAACTGCTCACCCCCCACCCTCTTTCTGCCCACTTCCTCTTCCCTCTTCTCTCCACTTACTTCTGCATCCTCCTCCTCCCGCCCCCATCAACCCCTGCCTCTGTCATTACCTTCTCCGCTGTCTGCCAATCTCTCCAGTCGTCTCCTATCTCTTCTGTATATGAAACAATTACATATATCTTCCACACTTCACAATGATCTGTCACATGATGTCGAGGTCTGGAGTAAGGTACCCTCAGCCATACACCACACGAAATCTTGGTTTGAAAATCACGTGTGCAAAGAAAATTTCATCAAGCTCGGAATAAAACTATAGACTGTGTCAAGATCTGTTATAAAGTACCCTCCACCATACACCACACAGTTTAATCATCTTTTTGATGTTGCTGTTCGTCTTTCTTCTGTGCTTGCTTGGATAAATGGTGAGAATTTTTCGCCGCATGCAATACACCTGATTTTTAATTTTTCCCCAACATGTTTCAGCACATTTTGTGCTATCATCAGTGGGATGGTTTATTTTTTGTTCTGAAAAATTATAGTTACTGTACAATAGTCTTTTCAGGTACTTCTAAAATGTTTTTTGTAGGTTCATTCGTTTTTAATTTTACTTAGGTTATCTGACGATATAACTATTTCAGTTTAGTGAAAATTAGGCCTAGTTATACGAGTATCACATTTTCTTACCTATCTTTTACATTAGGCTACATAAAACTCGTTAAGTAGCCTACTTATTTGTTGTTTTGGTACAACGAGAAGAAAACGCGTCCACAATACTGGTCACTCCAACATTCTCCATCAACAGACGAATATAACACGACACTAACAATAAACACTCGTATTTAGCGCGCAACTCTTCAAAACAAAACATCCAGAGAACAAATGAACAGCTTTCAGCTGTATTCATACGCCGAATATTACCACTGGCGTAATGCATAGCAGGAAAAAAAACGTGTAAAACGAGTGACATCCAAATTACAAAATTAACAGCAACAACTAGATTCTAAAGAGAAGGAAAAGAATCGTAAGAACCAAACAGAAATGACGCGTTTTTCTCCAACCGAACATTAGAAAGTAAGAAATTTTTTTAAACTGTTTGTTATGTTTGCAGATGACAAGTTTATACCAAAACAACAAATAAGTAGGCTACTTAACGAGTTTTATGTAGCCTACTGTAAAACGTATGTAAGAAAATGTCATACTCGTATATCTAGGCCTAAATACATTCTCTGAAATATACATAAACATTAACACTCTTGTAAACGTTGGCATGACAGCATTTTTGCATACGTCGTATGGCGGATTATGGTAGTTGTGATTTTTTAGGATTGAAAATAAATAAAGTTATTGTTTTACTAATTTTTATTTACTTCGAACTAGTTTTTGGCTTATTAGGCTATCATCAGGAAACAACTGACTAGCGTCGAAGACGAAAGCTAATTGTTAATATTACCAAAGATACTCAAACACATACACTTGGTCTCTGGTTATGACATTATTTGAGAAGTTTTCACATTCTTCTCACGTGACATATGGTGTTCAATACATTTTATGATTTATTAACACTTGATTTACGAAGGGTCAAACTTATACACATTACATACCTAAAATAATACTAATACTAATTTACAGTCAGTGCTAAATTTTATGAGGTCGTGACGTATGTTTAGAACTGTCAAAATGAACACTCGTTACTTTTGCTGTGCAACACATTTTGCGGTTTACATATTGGATTACATGTATATGTGGTATATTTGATTAAATTACATTATATTTCAGTTTTACAATTTTTTGTTATTGTTTTTGCGCTAGGTTTCGTAGGGTAAACAAAGCAGGAAAAGGAGCTGTACATACTGGTGTAGAAGTATTTGGTGGTATACAAGTATAAATAAAATACAAGTGTGATCTTATTACGTTCTGTGGTAGGTAGTTGGTTGAACTGCATCGTGTGAAGCTTAATGGTGGGGAACTAGATAGAGATTTTTAACTAGATGCTTGTTTACTTCCAGTGCATATAACAGATTTATTTATTTATTTACCTTCGTTGCTATATGTAGTACTTATGTGTTGACTTTGTATCTTCGTCCTTACTTCATTATATGATCTGCAAGTGTAGAAGGCTGACTTTTGCAGTGTATTATTTACTTATTTGTCATATACTTCCCCATATCGGTAATACGTATAATAGTCAGACACCATGTAAACGTTTATTATTCTGGCCTTGACGGATAAACAATGTTGTCAGTGTTTTGTATGAGTCATTTCCAAGAGTATCTTTTTTTCAATCTTGTAAAGTGTGGACACTAATTAATTACAGGAATCCAAACTTTTGAAAGAATAGAAGCAGGTGGCTCATCGCATAGTGACAGAAAAGTATTTTCAATAATTTAACAGCAATCATAAAAAAATTAGCTACAAATAAATATCAGTTTAAGAGGAGCCTAAAAGACTTTGTAGTGGCCAACTCCTTCTACTCCACTGACGAATTCTTAAATACAACAAAATGATGCGTGCATCTGTAGTCATACGATTAGCATTATTATCAGCTTGTAAAAAACGTATGTACCTGTATTAGTATTACTGTATTATATAAAAAAAGACATATTCCACATCCACGACGATCTCCTGAACACGGATCTATGGAACGAATAATAAACTTACAGTAGTACTTATTTTGCCCGGACTAAGTAGAATCACAAGAAAAAAATCAAATGTTTGTATAGCTTATGGGACTTAAGTAAGGGGTCATCAGTCCCTAAACTTACAAACTACTTATGAACTAATTAATACTAATGACGGCACAAATATCCATGCCTGAGGGGGGGGATTCGAACCCCCGACCGTAGTGGCCGTGCAGACCGTGACTGGAGCGCCTCAGTCCCCTCGGCCACCGAGAACCACAAGGTCACACTGTTTAACGAAAACCTATATAACCTAGAAAGCTGAATGGAACATCAGTTCGATAAACACAATCGGTACACGTATTTCCGCATGAAGACCAAATTATACGTTACTTTCGCATAAATTTTGATGACACATTGGAAACAATTGAGGCTTATAACCTGAAATAGCTCAAGGCTAAAGCCTGGGTGGTGGCTTATAAAAGTGCACGGCCGTTTGCCGGCCTCATTCTTAACAAAAACGATCGGGCCTTGTGCTTCTTCTCTAATGAACATGTTGCCGTTCTCCTTTTTATCTGCAATGAGATTGCGTATGCGTTTCACCAATAATAGTGCCACTGTTTCCAATGGCGTTACAAATAAACGATTGTTTTGTCTAGCTGCGTTGTTACTTCAGGTTCAGCGGTAATTTTGTCAGATAATGCATCATAACTTTCGTCATTGTCTGCAGGCAATAATTTCATCATAATTATTACCGTATCGTTACTTGTCATTTAGAAACCAATTACTTACATCATTAACGTCAATGTCTGAGCCTTCTGAAATTCTTCTAATTACTTCAGCATCAAATTCGGCGGCAGAGTTTCAACAGTCCTTCGTCAATCGTCCGTGGGCAATTAACTTATTGTCCATGAACAATGACTTCTTATTTCCGTTTACACTCACATTACAATACTATACAGCAAGATGTTAACATGACAGAAGACGGAGTTTCGTTGTTATAACTAAATCGAAATAAAAAAATAAGAAGAAAATGAAGAATCTTATACAAATTTTACTGAACACAAGGATCTGTAGCAAGTTAATTTGATCATTTCAGTTCCTATAATTCGCTTTCAAATGTACAGTTTAGTTTCAGAAGTGG
The DNA here is from genome assembly GCA_026315105.1 of Locusta migratoria. Lineage (NCBI taxonomy): Eukaryota > Metazoa > Arthropoda > Insecta > Orthoptera > Acrididae > Locusta > Locusta migratoria. Next base: position 976,089,704 of record CM048744.1, on the reverse strand, counting down.
TTTAACAACTGATAACGCTATAGTCTCTTTTCTATGCAGGACACTTGATGGATTATATGACAACTGCGAACGTAAGGGGTATTTTTGACTTAACAAAAGCGTTTGCTTCTTTTGATCACAAGATATTGTGCAGAAGTTAGAACATTATGATGTAAGTGGTGTAGCTCATGACGTCTTTCTGTCGCCTCTACGGAGCAGAAACAACGACATTACGGCAAGAGAGATAGTGGTAGTAACAGAAAGCGTATTGTGGGACCCTCACCAGGTGAGACTGACGGAGGACATTGAGAAGGTTCAGAGAAGGGCAGCTCGTTTTGTTTTATCACGTTACCGGGGAGGGGGGGGGGGGGAGGAGCGTCACAGAAATGTTGCACGAATTGGGGGTGGAAATCATTAAAAGAAAGACTTATTCATTGCGGCGTGATCTGTTCGCGAAGTTTCAATCACCGATTTTACTTCTGAATGTGAAAATATTTTGCTAGTACCCACCATTAGGGAGACATGACCATCCCAATAAAAAAAGAAATCAGATCGAAAACGGAACGATTTAGGTGTTTTCTCTTCCCGCGCCATATTAGAGAATGGAACGGTCGAGAAAAGTGTTTAATGAACCCTCTGCCAGGCACTTAAATGTGATTTGCAGAGTATCTATGCTGATGTAGATTGAGGGATTGTGTTGCCTTATGTTTACTCTACAAAGCGAATTATACAGGAAGTTGGTTTCAGATAGTGTAGTGAGCAGTAGTGCAATACAACAAGAACGTGACTTACCCGAAGGTATGGTGTAGAGAGCCATAGGAAAGTTGGAAGCGGAGAGGGAGGTGTCTTCAGCTATTTCAGTGTCCCAAAGTGCAATTTCCAGGACCTGGACGCGATTTCACACAACAGGAACCGTTAAAGAAAGGCCAAGGTCGACCACGGTTAAGACATTTAAGAGAACACCGTTTTTGTTTGGTTAACAGTCCGTCGGTACAGAGGATGAATGCAAATCAGCTGCAACGCACCCACCAGGCAACAACAGGACGCACAATGTCTACACCAATAGTCTGAAATCGCCTTCGGCAATGTGGCTTCTATGCACGGAGGCTTATGTTGTGTGTTCCATTAAAACGACAACACAGTTTATTCCGCAGAAACTGAGCGGAGGAACATCAAGATTAGATTAGATTAATACTTGTCCCATAGATCATAGGCTATATTCGACATTTCGTAATGATGTGGGACGTGTCAGTCTAGTAAATGTTGTCTACACTTGACAATCAATATTTTAAAGACTTTTCATTACATTTTTTGTTCTTTTTTATTATTATTATCATTATTTTTAAGTTGTATCTAAAAATTAATCTACATTGTAGAAGGAGTTGACATTCACAAATTCCTTTAATTTATTTTTAAATACTAGTTGGCTATCTGTCAGACTTTTGATGCTACTTCGTAAGTGACCAAAGACTTTCGTGGCAGCATAATTCACCCTTTCCTGACCCATAAATTTAACCATGAATAGTGAATATCAACCTTTCTCCTAGTGTTGTAGCTATGCACACTGCTATTACTTTCGAATTGGGTCGGATTGTTAATAACAAATTTCATGAGTGAATATATGTATTGTAAAGCTACAGTGAATATCCCTAGATTCCTAAATAAATGTCTGCAGGATGATCTTGGGTGGGCTCCAGCAATTATTCTGATTACACGCTTTTGTACAATGAATACTTTTTTACTCAATGTTGAATTGTCCCAGTATATGATCCCATATGAAAGCAATGAATGAAAATAGGCATAGTAAGCTAATTTACTGAGATGTATATCACCAAATTTTGCAATGACTCTGATAGCATAAGTAGCTGAACTCAAACGCTTCAGGAGATCTTCAATATATTTCTTCCAATTTAGGCCCTCATCAATGCAAACACGTAAAAGGTTAGAATATTCTACCTTAGCTACAGATCTATGTTCAAAGTCTAAATTTATTAATGGTGTCGTGCCATTTACTAAATGAAACTGTATATACTGGGTTTTATCAAAGTTTAACGATAGTCCATTTGTAAAGAAGCACTTAATAACTTTCTGAAAGATATCATTTACAATTTCATCCGTTAATTCCTGTTTTTGAGGTGTGATAGCTATACTTGTATCACCAACAAAAAGTACTAGCTTAGTATCTTCGTTAATGTGTAATGGCAAGTGATTAATATATATATTAAGGACAGCAAGGGACCAAAGACCGAACCTTGTGGGACCCCATTTTTGATAACTCGCCAGTTAGAGGAATTAATTGTCTCATCTATATCATGTGAACTGCTTATTTCAACTTTGGAGTCGTAACGAATGGCGCCGTCTTCTGTTAGCAGATAAGTAAAGATTTTGTGTTCAACCGGACAGTCGTTCTCTCATCTGGCGAGAACGTGGAGCAATCCTGCTGATGTGCAGGAAACATCACCATGTCATGGTGGTGGACAAATGATGTGGACGGGAGTGTGTTTTGGAGGACGTACGGACCTCTATGTCGTTCAGAATGGCGCTTTGACTGCTCTGAGGTATAGAGACGAGGTCCTTCGAGCTTTTATTGCGCCCTACGCTGGTGCCATAGGAGATGGGTTCCTTCTGGTGGACGGTAACGCTCATCCCCGCAGAGCTACTCTGGTGGAAAACTTGCTTGAAGCGGAGGGATCAGATCGAATGGAATGGCTAGCTTTCTCACCGGGCATAAACCCGCTCCAACATGTCTGGGATGTAAATGGCAAACTCATTGCACTTCCCACAGCCGTGGAGAAATGGCCGAATATACCCCAAGAGCTGATCGTGAAAGTAGGCAGGCTTAGGGCGAAGTTCATTATTTATGGATTTTTAGCTTTAGTTTTGTGAATCTGAACGTGTATCCACCTTAAAGCTTTATTTTGTATGTGAAAGTGATCCATGATCGATAATCTCAGTCGATGTTTGTAACTACTGCACATTATAATGTCTTTGCAACTGCGATGTATCTGCGCTACAGCAGCTTCTTTGACCGTTGAGCGAGTAGTAGAGAGTGAGCTGTTGAGCAGAAGAGTCGATTGTGGGCTAGGCTAGCTGACAGACGTATGGCTACTGTGTTAAGGTTGAATTGGTTAGCAGTGATTGTATTGAGTTTGATTTATTTCACTCTATATTTATGAATACAAACGTATTATACTGGACAGTGGATTCTGTATCAAGGTAAAGGTAAAGCAGTCAACAATCCGAAGATTGGTTTGAACACCACAGTGCTTTACTAGGTATGGTCCTGTTTGGAGGTGGTATGCCGTTGCCTTCCTCCGACCTTCGAACTGACTTACCCAGCCAGTTCTAGGGGGACTTAAAGTTTAACGTGGGTTCCGAACCACGGTGCTACTCGGTATTTTTCACATGAGCAATACTGCCAGAGGTGAAAGAAGTGGAAAGTGACAGATAAAAATCCTAGGATCAAGAGGAAGAGAATATATGTATGGAACGGAATTGTACAAAACCATTGTATTATATTTAAGACTCAACAAAGGTATGTTTCTTTAATTCAATAAATAACTGAATGATTACTAATTTTTCTTTTTTCAGCTCAACCTCGTCCCTCATTTTCCTGATTGTGGCATTTTTGATTTTGTGGTATGGTACGTGTTGAATTTTTTGAGAAAAAGATTTCCTTTTAAATGTAAGAGTTCACGTACCAGTAAAGCAATCAGTCCTTACATGCCACTGAATCTGACTGTCAGAAATACTGACCACAGAAGTACAGATCGTTTTACTTACAGGGCCTAATTTTGTTTGTTAAATCCGTTGCGCACATATGATTAGAGAAACTCCTTGATTTAAATAGAAAGACTTAATAAGAATAGGAAACTTTCATCGAGCTTTCACTTTCACTTAATAAACTTACAACAAGAAGCTTTCAATTGATAACCTCATACCGTGCATGCCACGCAGGTATGCAACTGTAGTGGCCGCCCGAGGTGATCGCACACCATATTAGAGGGCCACGAGCCTCGGCGGAGCGGCCGAGCGCATTGAGGCGCTATGCTGCGATGCGCGAGGACGTTCCCCGTCCGGGATTCGAATCCTCTGTCGGCCATGGTTGTCTGTGTCGTCTTTAGTATAAGTTAGTTCATAAGCAGTTTGTAAGTTTAGGGACTGATGACCCTGGAGTCAAGTCCCGTAAGCTTAACAAACATTTGAAACATTTTTTGAGGGCAACGCGATTGACGTTTTCACTATTGTGGTGACAGGAAGTGTAAAATAGCTAAGCAGGAGTGGCTAGAAGGCAAATGCAAATCTGTATAAGAATGTATAAATAGGGGAAAAATAGATACCGCCTACAGGAAAATAAAACAAACGTTTGGAGACAAAAAAACCAGTTGTATGAATATAAAGAACTCAGATGGAAAACCACTTCTCAGCAAAGAAGGGAAAGCTGAAAAGTGGAAAAAGTATATAGAGGGGCTCTACAAAGAAATGTACTTATACTTATAATATTATAGGAAGGGCAGAGGATGTAGATGAAGATGGAATAGGAGATACTATACTGAAAGAAGAATTTCACAGAGTAGTGAAAGACCTAAGTCAAAACAAGGCCCATGGAGTGGAGATCATTCCCTCAAAACTACTGAAGTCTCTGGAAGAGCCACCCATGACAAAACTATTTCACCTGGTGCGTAAGATGTATGAGACGGAGGAAATACCCTCAGACTTTAATAAAAATGTTATAATGTCCATTACAAGGAAACCAGGTGCAGACAGGTGTGAAATTTACAGAACCATCAGTTTAATAAGTCATGGTTGCAAATTTTAACACGAATTGATTACAGAATGATGGGAAAGCTGGAAGAAGCCGTCCTTGGGGAAGATCAATTTGGATTCAGGAGAAATGTAGAAACTCGGGAGGAAATCCTCACTTTATGGCTTATCGTAGAAGATAAAGAAAAGGCAAACCTACATTTTTAGCTTTCGTAGATTTTGAAAATGCTTTGAATAATGTTGATTGGAATCCATTCTTTCAGATCTTGAAATCAGCAGGAATAAGATGTAGGGAACGGAAGGTTATTTACTACTAGTACAAAAACCGACAGCAGTTTTTAGAGTTGAAGGGCATGACAGGGATGCAGAGGTACGGAATTGTGTAACACAGGGTTGTAGCCTTTCTCCAATGTTGTTCAATTTGTACATTGAGCAAGCTATAAAAGAAAGCAAGGAGAAATTTGCAGTAGGAATCAAAGTTCAGAGCGAAGAAATAAAACCACTGCGCTTTGCCGACGACATTGAAATTCTGACAGAGACAGCAAAGGACCAATTGAACGGGATAGACAGTGTGTTGAAAGGATCATATAAGATGAACATTAACAAGAGCAAAACAAGGGTAATGGATACAGTCTTAGAAAATCAGACGATGCTGAAGCCACTAAATTAGGTAACGAAGCAATAAAGGTGGTAGATGAGTTTTGTTTATAACTTGTGATGGTCGCAGAATAAAGGATATAAAATGCAGGATGGCTATGGGAAGAAAATGGTTTTTGAGAAAGAGCAATTTATTAACAGCGAATATTAATTTAAGCTTAAGGAAGTCCTTTCTGAAGGCATATGTGTGGAGTATTGCTTTGTATGGGAGTGAAACATGGACGATAAACAGTGAGGACAGAAAGAGGATAAAGACTTTTGAAATGTGGTGTTACAGAAGAATGCTGAAGATTAAGTGGGTGGATCGCGTAAGTAATGAGGAGGTACTGAACGGAATTGCGGAGAAAAGGAATTTCTGGCATACCTTGACTAAAAGAAGGGATAGATTGGTAAGGGCACATTCTTAGACATCAAGGACTTGTGAATTTAACGTTGTAAGGAAGTGTGTTCAGAGGGACACCAAGAGATGAATGCAGGAAGTAAATTCAAATGGGTGTAGGTTGCCGTTCTTATGAAGGGATGAAGAGGCTTGCTCAGGGTAGAGTAGGGTGGAGAGCTGCATCAAACCAGTCTTTTGACTGAAGACCACAACAACAACGGTAGGTCTATGGTGCCTCGTTCTTAGAAAACACAATGTAAAACTCAAGTAAACAGTTAGAGCCATTGTAAAATGGTGGCCTGTTGGAGGTCGTGGCCTGAGACGCTCCAGTCATGGTCTGCAAGGCCACTACGGTCGGGGGTTCGAATCCCCCCTCGCGCATGGATATTTGTGCCGTCCTTAGTATAAGGTCGTTGATAAGTAGTTTGTAAGTTTAGGGACTGATGACCTCGTAGTTGGGTCCCATATATATATATATATATATAAACTTGAAACAGTCACTGTGATAATTAATTAAGCTTGGCCCTATCTGACTTAGCATTGACTACAGCCTCCAACTAGCACCTCTTACGATTCACGAACAGCACAACTTCACTAATAATTGTGTCAGAATTCATGTAGTGGTGATGGCGTGTTCGTGTTATAATCAAAATCGTAATAGCTGATATAGTCTGATTGCAATGATAATAGCTCAGTATTGAGAAACTCCGTGGTGCAATGAGCTTCACAAATACTACAGTCAAGGTTCCCAATAATTTTGATAATATTGTTTAAAGCATTCAAGTTCCTTATAAAACTTTACGTGAACTATTTTGTTGTTGTTGTTGGTAAATTGGTTCCATGGCCTGGGTAGCGAACGCGTGTAACTGGCTGAGCAGAGTTTGGCATTTAACGTATTTCATAAAAATTACTTTCGTCAAGTCTGGTTAATCAACTATAATACTTTGACTGCTGTTAGCCTGGTTACTTTCTATATAAATAAAATCAACTTTACTTTACGTGCAAACTCTCTTGCAAGTTAAAAGTACTCATCTGTTTTCGTCGTCTTCGTCGTGAAGTCCGTACAAGACAGATATGATCACAATAGGTACTCTTACTGCTGGTTCAAAAATATTTATATCGACAACTCTTTGTTCAGCTCGTCTGGCTGAATCTCCATGCATTGATATCACCTCGATACACCTTCTAATCTCCGTAATTTCAACAAAGATCACACTCGGTGACAATAGACTTGATAACCAAACAATTACTTTTCTTGCACACATGGAAAAACAATACTCTGATCACTTTCGAGTATAAATAAACTTATTTCGCACTTCCTTCAATACATTTAAGAGTACGCCTCTCAGGCTTATTGCAATTGCATTAAACTCGCGCCACACTGCGCCTACCGTGCCTCTGCACCATCAGCAAAACACTTATGTGTTTACTTTGGCGAGTCCGCTCCGCGACTGCTTCAGCAGCGCGAAACTCACAGCTACTACTTCTGTACCAAAGGCAGTCTTTACAACAGGTTCAACATTTTCTCTGGCGCATAGCCAACTTACAGCATAAGAATGTCCGTGCATTCATGCGGGTTTACACATACAGTATATGTTTACACTAAATGATTCGATATAGAAAATGACGTTATATAAGAAATATAACAGTTGTTGTTGTTGTGGTCTTCAGTCCGGAGACTGGTTTGATGCAGCTCTCCACAATACCCTATCCTGAGCAAGCCTCTTCATCTCCACATAAGAACGGCAACCTACATCAGTCTGAATCTGCTTACTGTATCCATCTCTTGGTCTTCCTCTGCGATTTTTTCCCCACGCACTTCCCTCCAACACTAAATTCACAATTCCTTGATGTCTAAGAATGTGTCCTACCAATCTATCCCTTCTTTTAGTCAAGGTATGCCAGAAATTTCTTTTCTCCCCACTTCTGTTCAGTACCTCCTCATTAGTTACGCGATCCACCCACCTAATCTTCAGCATTCTTCTGTAGCACCATATTTCAAAAGCCTCAATCCTCTTTCTGTCCGCCGGCCGCGGTGGCCGAGGGGACTAAGGCGCTCCAGTCACGGTCTGCACGGCCACTACGGTCGGGGGTTCGAATGCCCCCTCGGGCATGGATATTTGTGCCGTCCTAGTTCCTAAGTAGTTCATAAGTAGTTTGTAAGTTAAGGGACTGATGACCCCGTAGTTAAGTCCCATAGACTATACAAACATTTGAACATTTTGTCTTCCTGTCCGCACTGTTTATCGTCCATATCTCACTCCCATACAAGGCAACACCATACAAATGCCTTCAGAAAGGACTTCCTTAGGCTTAAATCAATATTCGATGTTAACAAATTTCTCTTTTTCAAAAACGCTTTTCTACCCATTGCCATTCTGCATTTTATATCCTCTGTACTGCGACCATCATTTGTTATTTTACTGCCCAAATGACAAAACTCTACCTCCTTTATTGCTTCGTTTCCCAATCTAATTCCTTCAGCATCACCAGATTTCCTTACACTGCACTCCATTACATTAGTTTTGCTCTTGTTAATGTTCATCTTATGTGCACCTTTCAGCACACTGTCCATTCCCTTCAACTGCTCTTCCAGGTCTTTTGCTGTCTCTGAGATTATTACAATGTCGTCGGCAAAACGCAATGTTTTTAATTCTTCACCCTGAACTTTAATTCCTTCTCCAAATTTCTCCTTGCTTTCCTTTATAGCTTGCTCAATGTACAAATTGAATAATTTGCATCCCTTTCATGCCCTTCAACTCTGATAAGCGCTGTCTGGTTTTTGTACAAGTTGTAAATAACCTTACGTTCCCTATATTTTACTCCTGCTTGCTTCAGAACTTGAAAGAGTTTATTCCAATCAAAATTGTCAAAAGCCTTCTCCAAATCTACAAAAGCTAGAAATGTAGGTTTGCCTTTTCTTAATCTATCTTCTAGGATAAGCCGTGAAGTGAGTATTGCCTCCCGTGTTCCTACATTTCTCCTGCACCCAAACTGATCTTCCCCGAGGTCGGCTTCTACCACCTTTTCCGACCTTCTGTATATAATTCGTGTTAATATTTGCAACCATGACTTATTAGACTGATGGTTCTGTAGTTTTCACACCTGTCTGCACCTGCTTTCCTTGGAATGGGGATTATAACATTTTTCTTAAAGTCTGAGGGTACTTCTCCTGTCTCATACATCTTACGCACCAGGTGAAACAGGTTTGTCATGGCTGGTTCTCCCAGAGACTTCAGTAGCTCTGAGGGAATATCATCTACTCCAGGGGCCTTGTTTCGACTTAGGTCTTTCAGTGCTCTGTCAAATTCTTCTCTCAGTACAGTATCTCCTATTTCATCTTCATCTACATCCTCTTCCCTTCCTTCAATATTGTCTCGAAGTTCATTTCCTTTGTAGAGCCCCTCTATATACTCTTTCCACCTTTCAGCTTTCCCGTCTTTGCTGAGAACTGGTTTTCCATCAGTGTCCTTGATATTCATAGAGCTGTTTTTCTTATCTCCAAATGTTTCTTTTATTTTCCTGTAGGCTGTATCTATTTTTCCCCTATTTATACATTCTTCTACATCCTTGCATTTGCCTTCTAGCCACTCCTGCTTAGCCATTTTGCACTTCCTGTCAATCTCATTTCTTAGTCGTCTGTACTCCATTTTGCCTGTTTCATTTACTGCATTTTTATATTTTCTCCTTTCATCGATTACATTTAGTATCTCCTGTGATATCCAAGGAATTTTTGTAGGTCTTGCCTTCCTACCTATTTTGTCCTCTGCTACCTTCACTATTTCATCTCTCAATTTTACCCATTCCTCCTCTACTGTTTATCTAGCATACAAGAAATGAAAATACGTGAAATGAACAAATTTAAGACAATATACACATTACGTGCCGGCCGCGGTGGCCGAGGGGACTGAGGCGCTCCAGTCACGGTCTGCACGGCCACTACGGTCGGGGGTTCGAATCCCCCCTCGGGCATGGATATTTGTGCTGTCCTTAGTATAAGGTAGTTGATAAGTAGTTTGTAAGTTTAGTCCCATAAGCTTAACAAACATTTGTTTGTTTTGTGCACATTACGTTAAATCAAACTGTAAGATACAGCGACAGGTGTACTCTTACACCATCAGTTTAATAAGTCAGAGTTGCTAAATATTAACAGGAATTATTTGCAGAAGGATGGAACAGCTGGTAGAAGCCGACCTCGGGGAAGATCACTTTCGGTACAGGAGAAATGTAGGAACACGGTAGGCAATACTCACATTACGACTTAGAAGATAGACTAAGGAAGGGCAAACCTACGTTTTTTACGTTTGTAGATTTGGAGAAAGCTTTTGACAATGTCGACTGGAATACACTCTTCCAAATTCTGAAGGTAGCAGGGGTAAAATATATGGAGCGAAGAGTTATATTCAACCTATACAAAAACCAGACAGCGGTTATTACAGTCGAAGGGCAAGAAAGGGATGCAGATGTTGGGAAGGGAGTAAGACAGGATTGTAGCCTTTCCCCAATGTTGTTCATTCTGTACATTGAGCAAGCAGTGAAGGATTAGAAGGAGAAATCTGGAGAGGGAATTAAAGTTCAGGGAGAAGAAATAAAAACGTTGCGGTTTGCCGATGATATAGTCATTTTGTCAGAGACTGCAAAGGATCTGGAAGAGCAATTGTATGGCAGTGTCTTGAAAGGAAGATATAAGAGGAACATTAACAAGAGTAAAACGGACGTAATGGAATGTAATGTGAGAAAATCAGGCGATGCTGAAGGAATTAGATTAGGTAATGAGACGATAAAAGTAGTAGATGAATTTTGTTATTTGGGTAGCAAGATAATTTCTGATGGCCGAAGTAAAGAAGATATAAAATGCAGAATGGCTATGGGGAGAAAAGCGTTTCTAAAGAAGCGAAACTTGTTAACATCCAATATTAATTTAAGTGTTAGGAAGTCCTTTCTGAAAGCATTTGTCTGGAGTGTAGCATTGTATGGGAGTGAAACGTGGACGATAAGGAGTTCAGAAAAAAGATGATAGAAGCTTTTGAAATGTGGTGCTACAGAGAAATGATGAAGATTAGATGGGTAGATCACGTGACTATTCGCTTAACCGAATTGGGGAGAAAAGGAGTTTCTAGCATATCCTAAGAGAAGGGATAGTTTGGTAGGACACATTCAGAGACATGAAGAAATTGTCAACTTAGCATTAGAAGGAAGTGAGCTAAAAATCGTAGAGGGAGACCGAGGGACGAATACAGTAAGCAGATTCAAAAGGATGTAGGTTGCCGAACGTATTCTCAGATGTAGAGACTTGCACAGGACAGGGTAGTGTGGGGAGCTGCATCAAACTAGTCTGAGGACTAAAGACCACAACAACAACAACAACAACAACATGAACATTAACAAGAGCAATACTAGGGTAATGGAGTGCAGTCTAAGAAAATCAGGTGATGCTGAAGGAATTAGATTACGTAACGAAACAATAAAGGTGGTAGATGAGTTTTGTTACTTGGGCAGTAAAATAAAAAATGATGGTTGTAGTACAGAGGATATGAAATGCAGAATGGCGATGGGTAGAAAAGCGTTCTTCAAATAGAGAAATTTGTTAACATTGAATATTGATTTAACCTAAGGAAGTCCTTTCTGGAGGCATTTGTGTGGAGAGTTGCCTTGTATGGGACTGAAAAATAGACAAAAAGCAGTGCACACAGGAAGAGGATAGAGACTTTTTAAATGTGGCGCGTAACTAATGAGGAGGTACTGAATAGAATTGGGGAGAAATGGAATTTCTGGCATACCTTGACTAAAAGAAGGGATAGATTGGTAGGACACATTCTTAGACATCAAGGAATTGTGAATTTAGCGTTGGAGGGAAGTGTGTGGGGTAAAAATCGCAGAGGGAGACCAAGAGATGAATACAGTAAGCAGATTAAGATGAATGTAGGTTGCCGTTCTTATGAGGGGATGAAGAGGCTTGCTCAGGATAGAGTGGGGTGGAGAGCTGCATCAAACCAGTCTCCGGACTGAAGACCACAACAACGGTAGGTCTACGGTGCCCCGCTCTTAGTAAACACCATGTGAACCTCAAGTAAAGAGTTGATGCTGTAAAATATCGTATTGTATAGCACAGAAATTACAATTGTAACCAATATATGAGTAAAATACGTTATATGTACTGTATATGACGTTTCACTTGAACCCATAATTGTTTCTAGCAGTGTAGTAAACATAATGAAGAGGTCAGTTCGTGCACAGAAGCGTGCTTCAGCAAGACTTTCTCAATTACGGACGGCTACAGAGGCAGTAAGACTCGATGTTGGTACAGGGAAGAAAAGACAGCCAGCTGAATCCCTACCATGTAGATTTTCTGCACTTTGCCGGACAGATCGAAGACCGGAAAAATATGGAAAGGCACCCCGTAACTTTTGTTAGCTTTGCTCACTATTATAATTGAAACTGATTTACAAATTCTAATGAGATTATCGTCACATATTACTAATGGAGGAGGTAGACAAAATAATGTGAACACCATGCTGTGCACTAAATCGTGTCACAATTGCCACAACTGTATATGTGTTAACACTGAAGCGCTACCGCAGAGCACAATTGAATACCTAACATTCTAAGTGCTGAGTACCATTTTTTTCCAATTTTTTTTTGCTCTAAAGGTGCTACATCGATGCGAGTATATTTAAAAGCGCTTTGTCATATGATAAATGTAAGAGATTCTTAACAATCACCGACAGATGACATTGATGTTAACTCCACAGCCTTCTTCGTTCTAAATTTGCATGACAATCAACTTCTGGGTTCATGTTCATGATAAAAGTGAAGTAATAATGTGTTTATGGCATGAGGGTGAAGATTTCCGAGGAGCTAACAGCATAGCATCATGTCTGTTCCATGTGCTGAATTGCACTAGAAGTACTGTCAGTGTAACTGGTAACAAAAGGAAACTTGTGATTTGGAGTGACAACTGCCGTGGACAATATATATATATATATATATATATATATATATATATATATATATATATATATATATATATATGCAGTGGCTTGTGGTCTATTTGACTGTATAGTGCATATGTATCTGGTTTCAGGCCACAGTTTTCTATCTTGTGATAGAAATTTTGCCGTAATAGAATAGCGCGGAAGGTAGTTAAATGTTACATACCTGATAGTTTACACGTAGTAATTACTTCAAATGTTTGTTAAGCTTAAGGGACGTAACTACGGGGCTATCAGTCCCTAAACTTACAAACTACTTATGAACTACCTACAACTAAGGACGGCACAAATATCCATGCCCGAGGGGGGATTCGAACCCCCGACCGTAGTGGCCCTGCAGACCGTGACTGGAGCGCCTCAGTCCCCTCGGCCACCGCGGCCGGCAGTAATTACTTCAGCACGCCCTTCTCTACCATTCAAAACAATCAGAATGGAAGAAAAGGACTTTATTAACTTCCAGCCTGCTGCTGATAAAGTGATCAACACAACGAAGCCACGACACCTGGAATAGGATACATCGAAAGGACATTCAATAAAACTGAGCAGTGGGAAAGTGCAAACATCCTAAACAAAGGCAAAACTGTAGACCATTTCATTCATACACAACTTTCAGTGTTGCCATCTGTTTCACGATGGCGATGCTGCAAACTGACGATATTTGTTTCACATTGTTTCATTTCCTATTTTTAGATATGTTTCGTCAAGCGCTACAGCTTGGTACATCTGTTGGACTTAGCCCTTTTAGTCCGAATAACGCAATGTGTAAGACACATTCTGTTTTCACGTCTTTAATTTTCTTCTTCTCGCCAATTCTATGCAATTTTCTCTTGACTTGCTCTATAGTTTGTATTAACTGGATGTTAATAAACGGTATAATGCTATAAAAAGTGTGTATTAATTTCGTACGATAAACAATACATTTTTTAAATATATCTCAGAACTTTATTTTTGATCCTTAGCACATTTAGAATGTTAGGTCGTACCAAGTCTTCGACATTACTTTGCAGTATATTATACTTTTTTTTCTGCGTCGGTCAGTACAAACATGATATGTGAAATGCGTGTTGACTCAGACTTGCAAAGAAACGAGCGCGATGGTGCACATACGAGTATAGTGTGAATATCTGTGGCGAAAACGGCTGCATTGTTTAACGTTTGAGTTGTGAGTGTATCCTCGTTAGTGAGAGTATTCAGAAAACAAGGTAAAACTTCAGTGGCGAAGTGGAATAGTTGACGAAACCCGAAGTTAACTGACAAAGACCGAGGAGCAATACTGTTTCCACAACAATAAGGCTGTAGCTTGTCAGTAGACAGTACGTAGTAAATGACGGAAGTCATCGAGTAAAACAGAAGTGATATCTGGCGGTGCCCGGTGAACTGTTAAAGGGCCCTTACTGTTCCTAATCTTTATAAACGATTCTGTCGTTTATCGGTTAGTAAAGTCATAAGAAGATAAAAGCAGCTGCAAAATGATTTAGATATCAGCGTGGTGCAAAAGTTTGCAATTGGCCCTAAAAATGCGGAGTATCAAGTCATCCCATATGAGCACTAAAAAAAAATCCGCTAAAATTCATTTACACGATAAGTCAAATCTAAACACCTAGAAATTACAATTACGAACAACTTAAATTGGAAAGAACAAATGGAAAAAAAATGTAGGGAAGACGAACCAAAGGATATGTGAGTAGCCTACTATCAAACCTGGACATCTGGCCTAATGGTCGAAATTTAGTTAGCAGTCGATCCTAAAGGACGTTTTTTCCACTTTTCATTGGTGAAGTCAGTTTTTTCCAAAAATTGACGTAAATGTGATAATTCACACGTTAAAGTTGACTGCTCACATCAAAAGCGGACACCTACATAAATGATTGATATCAAATACGGTCACTTGTTCAATGAAGCAGTGTGCACCAATGGTAACACAGTATATGATCACATGACCTCGAAAATCAGACATGGTGACAGCATGTGCCACGTACTAACAAGGAAAGTACTTAGGCTCGAACAAACAGAAATACACCAAAATCGTATGAGAGATAATGTAAAGATCCCTTATTGCACTAGTGATACTCTCGCATGTGCAAAACTCTGCAGTCGTCCGTTAGAGGCCTCTGCGTGTGCCATGCCGCATTGCTCTTTGACCTGTCGGTTCGCCAGTAGGGACGGTGCAGTGTGTCTCCGAAGTTGCGTTTTGTGACGTTATTTGTGTGGTGAAGCGTCAGATGGGGCGGCGATTGCTAATCAATCCTGCTAATATAGTGTGACTGGTTGAGAGGAAGTTACGAAGAAACCTTCTTCGTGAAGATGGTATTGGTGCAGAAGATGAAACATTCGCATGTTACCTTGTATATATTATACTGTTTCTAATCTATGCTCATATTTCTGCACTATAATAGATACCAGAAAACATGTGAATGATTCATCTTCTACACCAAGACCGTATTCACGAAGAAGGGCTCTTCACAATTTCATCTCAACCAATCGCAATACATTAGCAGGATTGATTAGCAATCTCCGCCCCATCTGACGCTTCACCACACAAATAACATCACAAACCGCAACTTCGGAGTCACACTGCACCGTCCATACTGGCGAACCGACAGGTCAAAGTGCAATGCGGCATGGCACACGCAGAGGCCTCTAACGGACGGCCGGCCCAATAAGGTGAGATCATCATCAATTGCTAGACATGGTACACTGAGGTTGTCTTTCCTGTTGCCAAGTTTCAGTCCCGCTTCTGGTGACAATGTGGAAGTATCTTATCTGATGATGCACGAGTGTCCAGCCCACTCCGTGCCAGGTTGGGAGTTCAATTTCATCTACCCTCTGGAAATATGCTTGCTTTACCATGTTTCTCATGATTTAAACATCTTGTACATTATTCACCTATTCCTTGCTTCCGGCCTGAGACATTTGTGAGACGTGATGGCCATTTTGATGCACTTGAAATAACTTTACCTCTCTTGACCACAATTGTACTTTAATAAGACCTTACGCGTTTCGACATGTTGTCATTAACAAAGGCAAAACTGTTAAAAAATTCCCCTTAAAACTGTTAGTAGCATATACATATGTCATACAGATAAGAAGTTTACAATCCACCTCAGAACATCTCTGTAGAGTGGCCGAGTGCATTTCCTACAGAGAGGTTCATGGGTGGATTGCAAATTGCTGTATGACATATGTCTACGACACTAATAGTTTTGAGGGGAATTTTTTTATTTTTTAATAATTTTTTGATAGTTTTGCCTTTCATAATGACGACATGTCGAAACGCGTAAGGCCTTACTAAAGTGCAATTGTGGTGAAGACAGTTGAAGTGCATTCCCTTATTTGATTGCTGCCGCACGAGACCCACACGAACTACCACGAAATTGCAATTGCTCGACGAAAAACCAGCACTATGTCACAGCGTTCATGTGAAACTCAGCTTGCCCTTTTCTCAAATGGCATCTTGCGAGCTATGGATGAAGGGCAACAGGCGGAATGTGTGTTTCTCGACTTCAAAAAGGCGTTTGATGCTGTGCCACACTGCAGACTGCTGACGAAGATACGAGCTTATGGAATAGGTTCACAGATTTGTGACTGGCTTGTAGACTTCCTAAGTAATACAATGCAGTACGTTGTTCTCGACGGCGAGTGTTCATCAGAGATGAGTGTATCGTCATGCGTGCCCCAGGGGAGTGTGATGGGATCACTATTATTTTCTCTCTATGTAAATGATCTGATGGACGGAGTAAGTTGTTATTTGCTGCGGTTTGCTGCTGATGCTGTGGTGTATGGGAGGGTGTCGCCTTTAATGGACTGTAATAGCATATAGGACGACTTAGACAAAATTTCTAGTTGGTGCGAAGAATGGCAGCTAGCTATCAATGTAGAAAAATATAAGGTGATACGCATGAGTAGAAAAACTATCCCATAAGGTTTGAATTCAGCATTAGTAGTCAGCTGCTTGATGCTGTCGCATCGTTCAAATATCTAGGCGTAACAATGCAGAGCGATATGAAATGGAACGAACATGTAAGGACAGTTGTGAGTAAGGCGGACAGCCGACTTCGGTTTATTGTGAGAGTTTTGGGAAGGTGTACTTCATCTGTAAAGGAGTCCGCCAATAAAACGCTTGTACGAACACGTCTTGAGTATTGCTCAAGTCTTTGGTACACGCAGCAAATCAGTTGGAAAGAAGACATAGAGGAAGTTCAGAGGCGAGTAGCTAGGTTTGTTACTGGTAGGTTCGACCAATGCGCGAGTGTCACGGAAATACTCCGGCAGCTTAATTGGGGATCGCTGGAGGAAAGACGAGGTTCTTTTCGTGAATTTCTGTTGAGAAAATTTAGAGGGCCGGAATCTGAAGCCTATTATAGTACGGTCTTGTTGCCACCTACTTACATTTCGCGTAGTGATCACAAAGATAAAAAAAAAAAAAAAAAAAATTAGGGCTCGTACGGAGGCATATGGACATTCTTGTTTCCTCGTTATATTTGGGAGTGGAATAGGAAAGGAAATGCCTAGTAGTGGTAGAGTGTACCCTCAGCGACGCAACCTTACAGTGGATTGCGGAGTGTAGATGTAGATGTAGGTTCTCGAAGAACTCACCTGCCTCCATTCTGAGACAGCGCTTACAGAGTGAGCTAACAGGCGCGCATAAATTCAGACGTTACTTCACTGTCGGCAGGGCGCCCGTTCCAGTTCTCGCGGGGCGTTCGGCATGGCGGGCACGTACTGCGTGGGATGAGGCAAGCCTGCGGCCTCACGCACAGCGGGCAGCGAGAGGCGAGGGTTTTTAGTCTGTTTTGGGAACGCGTGGCGGGAGCAGCCGGCGCCATGGGCCCTGCGTGACCAACGGAGCGAGGGCGTGGCCTCTCTGAGCAGCGTGTGGCCGAACAAGAGCTCAGTTTCCAGAATGAAACTTCACTCTGCAGCGGAGTGTGCGCTGATATGAAACTTCCTGGCAAATTAAAATTGTGTGCCGGAACCGGGACTCGAACCTGGGACCTTTGCCTTTCGCGGGCAAGCGCACTACCGACTGTGCTATCCCGACACGACTCACGATGCCGCCTCACAACTTTACTTCTGCCAGTACCTCGCCTCCTACTTTCCAAACTTCACAGAAGCTCTCTTGCAAACACGCAAGACTAGCACTCCTGGAAGAAAGGATATGGTGGAGACATGGCTTAGCCACAGCCTAAGGGATGTTTCCAGAATGAAACTTCACTCTGCAGCGGAGTGTGCGCTGATATGAAACTTCCTGGCAGATTAAAATTGTGTGCCGGAACCGGGACTCGAACCTGGGACCTTTGCCTTTCGCGGGCAAGCGCACTACCGACTGTGCTATCCCGACACGACTCACGATGCCGCCTCACAACTTTACTTCTGCCAGTACCTCGCCTCCTACTTTCCAAACTTCACAGAAGCTCTCTTGCAAACACGCAAGACTAGCACTCCTGGAAGAAAGGATATGGTGGAGACATGGCTTAGCCACAGCCTAAGGGATGTTTCCAGAATGAAACTTCACTCTGCAGCGGAGTGTGCGCTGATATGAAACTTCCTGGCAGATTAAAATTTTGTGCCGGAACCGGGACTCGAACCTGGGATCTTTGCCTTTCGCGGGCAAGCGCACTACCGACTGTGCTATCCCGACACGACTCACGATGCCGCCTCACAACTTTACTTCCGCCAGTACCTCGTCTCCTACTTTCCAAACTTCACAGAAGCTCTCCTGCAAACACGCAAGACTAGCACTCCTGGAAGAAAGGATATGGTGGAGACATGGCTTAGCCACAGCCTAAGGGATGTTTCCAGAATGAAACTTCACTCTGCAGCGGAGTGTGCGCTGATATGAAACTTCCTGGCAGATTGAAATTGTGTGCCGGAACCGGGACTCGAACCCGTTTCATTCTGGAAACATCCCTTAGGCTGTGGCTAAGCCATGTCTCCACCATATCCTTTCTTCCAGGAGTGCTAGTCTTGCGTGTTTGCAAGAGAGCTTCTGTGAAGTTTGGAAAGTAGGAGGCGAGGTACTGGCAGAAGTAAAGTTGTGAGGCGGCATCGTGAGTCGTATCGGGATAGCACAGTCGTTAGTGTGCTTGCCCGCGAAAGGCAAAGGTCCCAGGTTCGACTCCCGATTCCGGCACACAATTTTAATCTGCCAGGAAGTTTCAAGAGCTCAGTTGACGTCTCACGGCGTGAAAGCTTTCACATGTAGGAGGCGAATCCAAAAAATACGTTTCCATAAAAATAAATAAGCACAATAAGAATGGCAACGTATTTTCAGAAATAAAAATAAAAAACGCACCCTTTTAGAGTTTTCCAATTCACTTCTGATTTTTCAAACAACGTACGGGTATGCTGCCGGGTGAAGTCGTCGACAACCGCCGATATTTCGGCAGGAGGACACCCTGCCATTCTCAAGGAGCAACTTCACTTAGGGAAGCAATGTGCAAGCGTATTTAATACCCCGGTTTGCAAAGGGTAAACAAGGAAGATAACACAGACAGTACAGGTCACTGCAGAGTCAACAGAACCAAAGATGGCCAAACACCGAAATTATCAATAGTGACTTAATCAATAGGTGAGGCAGCATTAATTTTGTCCCTCTGTTTCTTGACGAGAGACAGTGCCGGATTCTAAGCAGAATTTATACAAAAACCACCATCTCTCTGTATAAGGTCGCGTGCTAGTTGAATTTCAACAGCTTTCATAAAAACATTATCCTAATAGGTGGAAGTGCATGCCACAATCTCCGTGTTGTTGTGTTCCATAGTATGACCAGTGCCAAGACAGTGTTCTTCAAAGCAGATTTATTTGGCTGTTGCCGGCCGCGGTGGCCGAGAGGACTGAGGCGCTTCAGTCACGGTCTGCACGGCCACTACGGTCGGGGGTTCGATTACCCCCTCGGGTATGGATATTCGTGCCGTCCTTAGTTGTAGCTAGTTCATAAGTAGTTTGTAAGTTTAGTGACTGATGACCTCGTAGTTAAGTCCCATAAGCTATACAAACATTTGAACATTTTTTGTAAGTAAGTGCGTGTAACGTTTTTGTTCAATATACCGATCTTCCACAGTCCTGATTGCCTGACCAATATAAGAGATGCCACAACTGCAAGAAATAGGACATACACCTGCCTTGAGCAAACCAACATAATCCTTTATGGACCCCAACAGGGCCTTAGAATGTGGTCGAAAAATACATTTCACATCATATTTCCGCAAAATACGACTAATCTCGTTGTAAAAGCTTCCTGCGTAAAGCAAAAAGGCCATTGATTTAGGCGCCACTTCATTATTATCGACACGCGGCCTTTGCGCTATTAGCATGTCGATAATTTTGATATTTGGTCATCTTTGGTTCTGTTGACTCTGCAGTGCTTTTGTACTGTGTGTGTTATCTTCCTTGTTTGCCCTTTGCAAACCGAGGTATTAAATACGCTTGCACATTGCTTCCTAGAGTGCAGTTCTGCCCCGAGAATGGCAGGGCGTCCTCCTGCCGAAATATGGGCGGTTGTCGACGACGTCACCCGGCAGCATACCCGTAAGTGTTTGAACATTCATTAGACCGGAAAAAAGTTAAGGTTTCACACTTGTGAAATATTGTTCAAACAGTGTATGTAGTACTTGATTAAATCTATATCTATGTACATACTGCGCAATCCATCCAAAGGTGTGTAACGGAGGCACTCAGTACCACTACTAGCTACTTGCTTTTCTGTTCCACTCCCATACAGAACCAGGGAAAAACGAATGCTTGTATGCATCTGTACAAACCCTGATCTCTCTGATCTTATCCTTGTGGTCTTTACGCGAAATGTAGGTTGTGCGGCGGAACGAACTCTTCGTGCGGCGGAACGTGTGCTAAAACCTTATCTTCAAAAGCACTCGTCTTGTATGATTAGGGTTGAATGTGGCCGTGTCAGACTTAGTAATCCTTAGGTATCCACTCGCCCATAAAAATTTATAAAAAATTAAAAAAAAAAGTTCATGTAAAATCTTTATACGTTGCAATATTTCAAAATCAGATTCTTGCGCCGAGGGAAAAAGTCTTTAACAGTCACTCTTATTAAAATATTTCTAAGTTCTCTCATAGATAAGACGGTCAAAAGAAATTCTTCAGTTTGTGGTCGTTGCTATAGCCACAGATACAAAAAAATATTTATTCAATGATTATCGATCGATGTGTATGATCGATTAATCAAAGTTCTTAAAGAAACATTTATCGAAGTTTCTTGACGTAAGTTTTCCACCAATAAAAATTCATTAAAAAATCTTCCTTCAGATTGAAGAATATTTAAATTAAATATTCTCCTCGTTTCATTAATATATTATTTATCGTAAAATAATTCTTCATAAATGATGTACTCTGACACTTTCGTCAAGTTTAAACACGATAACATTTATTGCTTTCTATGACATTACATATGTAGTCATTGACAGACAAAAGGGAACTGACTTTTAAAATTTGTTGTTTTAACATAAAACGTCGATAATAATGTCAACTCTTGCGACGACAACCGCAGAGATCAACATCTTCTTTACTCGTGTCCGTCGACCCGCGACTCGATGTGGCCGGATATTTACTCCTTGGAATCGGCGTCGAAGATGTTGCCCTCGTAGGTTGACTCGCCTCACAGCACATGAAACATAAAAAAAACATACAAAAAACTCCTTTAAGAATCACATAACATTAAACATTTACATAAAAATCATTTAAGAACACAAATATAAGTGAGTTATCCTGCACAAACTGAGCTGACATGAGATATGTAGCGGAGACAGCTTTAAATTCCGGCCCTTTAAATTACTTCATCAGTGTTTCTTGGAAAGAATGTCGCCTTCCCTCCAGTGACGCCCATTTGAGTAAGACTCGCGCATTGATCGAACCTACCAGTAACGAACCTAGCCACCCACCTCTGAACTCCTGCGTCTTCCTTTAAACCGATCTGGTTGGGATCCGAAGCATCTCAGCAACACGCAAAACGGGGTCGCACTTACGGCCTCCTTTACAGACGAATCATATCTTTCCAAAATTCTCACAATAAAACCGAAGTCTAGCATCCGTCTTCCCCACGACTGTCCTTATATGTTCGTTTCATTTCATATCGCTGTGCAGCGTTACGCATAGATACGTAACTGAGGCTGTCGAGCAGCCCACTACTATTTGTCACGTCCTATATTTGGTTGGTAGTAATTTATGGTTTGTATCTATTACTTCTGTATGACGTCAGCGGGTGTTCAATGCCAGGGTTCAATAGGCTCGTAAAATTTTATTTGAGGCATACGTTGAGTATTTCAGTTGGTACACCTAATGATTATTCATATATTCAGTTTACTAATACCTCTGGATTAAACCTTCCAGAGCCTAACACAATTTCTTGAATATTTTCCTTACTGTTTAAACATGAGCTCTTTATTTCTCAAGGACTTATTTAAATTACCAAGTCCTTTTAGAAAAATATCTTTTCTTTCCCGACAGTTCCTTTCCAAGTATCCCATGTAGATGTAGAACGTCGAAACGTAGAACGCCACTTGTAGAATGTGGCCCCGTATCGGTATTCACACGCAAACAAAGATGCCAACTTGCAACAAGATGTAGTACGTGCTGGACATTTTAGTTTGCCCATCTCTTGCAGTTTAAATGGACACTCTTCTTGCGCTAGTAGCTGTACGTTTTTTAGGGCCGAGTCTCCACGATGTTGCAGAACCGCTCTACGGTTTGAAACGACACAGTATAAATCGTAGATAAATAAATAAATAATTTCATGAATCAGATAAATTTCGAGTAGGGAAAAGATCGTTTTTGCTTCTCTCCCATTAAATTGTCTGTGATCCACCTTTCCTTGTTTTACTGCGGGAGAGAAGGAACAGAGATTATTTTTATTTATTTATTTATTTTTTTGCCTTCGTATCGCCTTTCTGGAGATAAGGCGTATTCGATGCAGGTCTCCCCTGGTCATACTCAATTTTGTGTAAGTATAGTGTCGCTCCTGTAAATTATGATTTTTAACTTGAAATACATCAATGTAAAATTTTAAATGGCAGTAATCTATCATTTAACTGCCCTTTTTCACTCGAGTGGCGTGAACTTGAAGTGTGATGGAATTGGACGCCATTACGGCTAATAATTATCAGTGCAGTAATTGTTAAATCGGTTTCATTGCTTTTTTCTATTCCAATATTTCCTACTTCAAAGATAGTGATAATTACAGGGCCTGCAGTCGAATTTCTATAGCTATTTATTAAAACGAAGTCCGAATATTTTTTTCGTCTATGTTACATTCTTGCCAACCGCATACCCGGAGCCCACAACTAAAATTTAGCACACGGTCCACTGCACAATAACAGATTTTAATACGTCCAATTCCCGATCACGGCGGTGTGTGCCTTTAATTATATAATATTTGATTACAGATCCCTGACATCATTGCACATCGAGATGGTACTTACTGAAGGTAACACCGTCTTTTTATAATGTAGAAGCCGCCCATCTTTACCCTTACAGTCGTTCTAATTCTTTTTAATTTAATTTTTATTCCCTTTTATCATAATCTGCCATTTCCATTTATTCCCAGTTCAGTACATAACATTTCAGCTAACGACTCCCACCAAACACCATACAGGCGCTACATTATAGGTTACTAGCTGAAAACCCGGCGTTGCCGGGGTATTTATTAATTTTTTCCTGCCATTTTTCAGGTATACATTCATTTGTATAAGGGCTGTATATCGGTAAAATCTGTTGGAATCCAGTTAGTAGTAAAGAAGTAATAGATTAAAACTTGGCGCGGGAATGGGCGGTTATCCATGAACGTTATTGTTTATGTGCTCTATCTCATAAACTGCGTGTCGTACTGTGATACAATTTAGAAGGTTCACTCATTTATATGCGTGTGTACTGTCTGTAACATTTTCCTGCGGCTACAATTTGTAGTGTGGAAATTAAAAATTTTAACGTCATACCGAATGCCGTAGTTTTACTCCATAAACAGCGGAAAAGTAGTAAGCGAGAAACTTTTTTCCTTTCATCATATTGCTAAGGTTGTCAGCGAGAAAAAGTTTAATAAAGGTTTGAAATTATGTTGAATGTTTGTTGGAAGTCGCTAAGTACTCTCAATTTCATATAGCGTATTTATAAAATCTCGCAGTTTTATAGCTATCGGGATGGAACTGCTATGGTGTACAACGGGAGATTTCGGACAGCAATTACACACAGACCATTCGTTTGCGTTCTGTAGTTTTCGTTGCAGAGCAAAATATTAACACACACACACACACACACACACACACACACACACACGCGTAGAATTTTATATACACAGATAACTTTCCATCCCAATATACTCCACCCTTTTATCATTATCAACCCTCAAGCAACAATGAAACCAATAAAACCATTTTCAATGAGTAAATATAATTTTCAAAGAGTAATTATTGTTCCGCATTTCGCGTTATATTCTTCAAATTACTAAATATCTATCAGATCGCTATAAAACCGTGCCTAAAACCGTCCTCAGGTATAAATTAGTAACTGTACAAATATTTAAGTCTCTGCGTCTTGTCGTTCGGACATGATAAGCATACACCGAACAGACATTCACATTAATATATATAGATAAATAGCTATCCGATCGCCTAAACCCTTACCCGTGTAGACATTAGTAACCGCACGCATTTTTAGCTCTTTGTCTTGTGCTTCACACGTGATAAACGTACACCGAACAGACATTCACATTTATAGATATAGATTAGGAATTTTCGCTCGGTTCGACATGCCCTTCCCTAGTCGGATTTCATTTTGGTCTTCATCAGCCTGTATTAACAGAGAGAAATTGCTTTGCTGCTGCTGCCATTTTTGTGTGTTTGAGCGGCTCGCTTTATGCGTGATTCACGAGAGAGCGTCGCCCGGCTAATAACTGCTGTTGTGCAACAGGACGCGGTGTCAGCACGAGGGGCAGACGTACGAGCAAGGGAAAGCGACGGGCAGCATTACTCGCTGCAAGCAGCAGGCGAGGCGACAAATGTCTTCCGCCAGCATGCGAGGCATCACCGTAATATTGGGCACTAAGCGAAACTTCTCACTGGACAGACAACTTCCTCACTTCGAAAATACACTGTCATCGAGAGGTGTACACTGACTTCGCAAATGTCACGGAGATGCCTCCTCTGGTCCTCTACATCTTCATGGGATACTCTGCAAATCACATTTGAGTGCCTGGCAGAGAGTTCATTAACCACTTTCATAATCTTTCTCCACCGTTCCATTCTCTAATAGCGCTCGAGAAGAAGGAACACCTACATCATTCCGTTTTCGATCTGATTTCTCTTATTTTTTTGGGATAGTCATGTCTCCCTAAGTAGGTGCGTGCTAGCAAAATATTTTAACATCCGGAAGTAAAAGACGGTGATTGAAACTTCGGAAAAAAATCACGCTGCAGTGAATAACGTCTTTCTTTTAATGATTTCCACCTCAAATCGTGCAACATTTCCGTGACGCTTTCCCCCCTGTAACGTGATAAAACAAAATGAGGTGCACTTCTCTGAACCTTCTCAATGTCTTCCGTCAGTCCCACCTGGTGAGGGTCCCACAAGGGGCAACAGTACTCCAGGAGAGGACGCACAAGTGTGATGTAGACAGTCTCTTTGGTGGAGCTGGTGCATCTTCGAAGCGTTCTGCCAATGAAACGTAACCTTTGATTCATCTTCCCCACAATATTTTCTATGTCTTCTCTCCAGTCTACGTAGTTCGTAATTATAACTCCTAGGTATTTGGTAAAATTTACGACCTTAAGGTTTGACTGACTTATCGCGTAATTGAAGTTCAGCGGATTTCTTTAGTGGTCATGTGTATTACTCCACACTTTTCTTTATTTAGTGTCAATTGCCAATTTTCGCACCATGTAGAAATTTTGTCTAAATCGCTTTGCAGTTGCATTTGATCCTCTGTTGACTTCACTAACCGATAAACGACAGCATCATCAGCGAACAGTCTAATTCAGCTATTCAGATTGTCTCCTAAATCGTTTATAAACACGAGGAAGAGTAGGGGACCTATAACGCTTTCCTGTGGAACGCCTAATATCACTTCTGTTTTTCTTGATGACTTACCGTCAATTAAAACGAACTGTCCTTTCTGATAGGAAATCGTGAATCCAGTCGCACAATTATGGAGATATTCCATAAACAAGCAATTTCATTAGTCGCCCCCTGTGGGGTACAGTGTCAAAAGCCTTCCGGAAATCCAGAAATATGGTATCCCTTGTCGATGGCAGTTATCACTTCACGTGAATAAAGGGCAAGCTGTGTTTCGCAAGAGCGATACTTTCTGAATCCGTGTTGGGATACTCTGCAAATCCCATTTAAGTGCCTGCAAGAGGGTTCATCGCCGGCCGCGGTGGCCGAGGGGACTGAGGCGCTCCAGTCACGGTCCGCAAGGCCACTACGGTCGGGGGTTCGAATCCCCCCTCGGGCATGGATATTTGTGCCGTCCTTAGTCTTAGTTAGTTCATAAGTAGTTTGTAAGTTTAGGGGCTGATGCCCCCGTAGTTAAGTCCCATAAGCTATACAAACATTTGAACATTTTTTGAGGGTTCATCGAACCACCGTTATACCATTTATCTTCCATTCCATTCTCGAATAGCGCGCGGGAAGAAAGAACACTAGAATCCCTCAGTTAGAGCCCTGATTTCTCGTATTTTATTCTGATGATCATTTCTACCTATGTAAGTGGGATTCAACAATATATTTTCGCATTCGGAGGAGAATGTTGGCGATTGGAATTTCGTAATTGGCCAACGCTGCAGCGATAAGCGCCGTTGTTGTAATGATTCCCATCACAGATCCTGAATCATTTCCGTCGATCTGTCTTCCCTGTATCGTGACAATACGAAACGAGCTGCCCTTCTTTGGACTCTTTCGATGGCCTCCGTCAAACCCACCTGATAAGGATCCCACACTGGGCAGCAATACTCAAAAAATAGACGGACAAGCGTAGTGTATGCAGTTTCTTTTGTAGCTCTGTTGCATCTTTTAAGGGTTCTGCCAATAAATCGCAGTCTCTGATCCGCCTTCCCCCACGACATTATCTACGTGTTCTTTGCAGTATAAGTCTGAAGTAATAGTAATTCCTTGGTATTTTGTGGAGTTTGCGACCTTCGCTTTTGATTGATTTACCTTGTAAACAAAGTTTAACGGATTTATTTTCGTACTCATGTGGACGACTTCACACTTCTCATTATTTAGAGTCAATTGCCAACTTTTACACCTTAAATCTTATTCTGATTGTTCTGCAGTTGGTTTTGATCTTCAGATAATTTTACTAGACGGTAAATGACGGCGTCATCTGCAAACAATCTAAGAGAGCTACTTAGATTATACCTTCAATCGTTTATGTAAATAAGGAACAGCAGAGGACCAATAACACTACCCTCTGGAACGCCCTATATCACCTACGTTTTAGTCTATGCCTTACAATCCTTACCATCCTGTGTCTGACAGGAAATCCACCTATCCAATCACAAATTTGCTGCGTTATACCAGAACCTTGTTATTTGATTAAAAGCCGTTTGTGAGATACGGTGTCAAAAGCCTTCTGGATAACAAGAAATACGGAATCGATTTGCGAACTCTTGTCGATAGCACCCATCACTTCGTGTGAATAAAGAGCTAGTTGTGTTTCGCATGGACGATATTTTCTAAATCCGTGTTGACCTTGGGTCAACGGATCATTCTGTTCGAGATAATTCATAATATTTGAATACAGGATATGTTCCAAAACCCTGCTGCAAATTGACGACAATGAAATAGGCCTGTAGTTTATTGGGTTACTCCTGCTGCCTTTCTCGAATATAGGTGTGAGCTGTGGAACTTTCCAATCCTTAGTAAGACGCCATGGAAGTGTGTCTACACGTCCGTCGGAAACCTCTGAACGCAGCTGACACCAAATCCTTTTTCAGAGGAACAGCCAATTCTGGTCTATTCGTGGATGCAAGGTCAATGCCACGAGGGCTGCGTTTGATGAGGCTCAATTATAGTCTTCGGGCTGACCATATCAGTCTTTGAATCTCCCATTCCCAGGGATCAATATCTTCTTGAAACACCGCAGAACCGTAAGGAATTTGGAATACCAAAAAGTGGTTCGACAAAGTCTCCGACGAGAAGCTAAATACACCGCGGGCCATTCAAAGACGAGAAACGTGTTGTCAGGTCGTTTCGCGTATTCGATCACGCATCCAAAAGTGTGATCACGACTCAAAAGGTGTAACTACGGTTAATATAACCCAAATTACACGGCATTTAGCTGGAATGAAGTCTTCTAATAAATCAACCTCAAGCTGAACTGTGGACGGAATATGTAGAGTTCCTATACAAAGGAAATAAACTTGAAGGCAGTATTCTATAAATGGAAGACGAAGTGGAAGAAGATGAGATAGGGGATATGATACTGCGAGAAGAATTTGACAGAGCTCTGAAGGACTTGAGTCGAAACAAGGTCCCTGGAGTAGATGATATTCCGTCTGAACTGCTGATATTGTTTGGAGAGCCAGAAAAAATTGTACCACCTGGTATGCAATATGTATGAGACACGGGAAATACCCTCCGACTTCAAGAAGAATATCGTAATTCCAATTCCAAAGAAAGCAGGTGCAGTCAAATGGGAAAACTACAGAACTATCAGTTTAATAAGTCATGGTTGCAAAATACTAACACGAATTATTTACAGACGAATGGAAGGAATTGTGGAATCCGACCTCGGGGAAGATCAGTTTGGATTTAGGAGAAATGTAGGAACACGTGAGGCAATACTCACATTACGACTTATCTTAGGCTAAGGAAAGAAAACCTACGTTTTTAGCGTTTGTCGATTTGGAGAAAGCTTTTGACAATGTCGACAGGAATGCAGTCTTTCAAATTCTGAAGGTGGCAGAGGTAAAATAAAGAGAGTGAAAAATTACATTCAACCTATAATAAAACCAGACTGCAGTTATTAGAGCTGAAGAGCAGGAAAGCGATGCAGATGTTGGGAAGGGAGTAAGACAGAGTTGTAGCCTTTCCCCGATGTTATTCAATCTGTACATTGAGCAGGGAGTGAAGGAATGGAAGGAGAAATTTGGAGAGGGCATTATAGTGCAGGGAGAAGAAATAAAAACATTGCCGTTTGCTGACGACATAGTAATTCTGTAAGAGACCGCAAAAGATCTGGAAGAGCAATTGAATGGGATGGACAGTGTCTTGAAAGGAAGATATACGATAAACATTAACAAGAGTAAAACAAGAGTAAAACAAGAGTAATTGAATGCAATTTCAGAAAATCAGGCGATACTGAAGGAATTAGATTAAGTAATGAGATAATAAAAGTAGAAGATAAATTTTTTTATTTGGGTAGCAAGATTACTACTGATGGCCGAAGTAAAGAAGATATAAAATGTAGAATAGCTGTTGGAAGAAAAGCGTTTCTAAAGAAGCGAAACTTGTTAACATGCAATATTAATTTAAACGATAGGAAGTCCTTTCTGAATGTATTTGTCTGGAGTGTAGCATTGTATGGGAGTAAAACGTGGACGATAAGGAGTTCAGATACAAATATGATAGAAGCTTTTGAAATGTGGCGCTACAGACGAATGATAAAAATTAGATGGGTAGATTACGCAACCAATGAGGAGGTGCTTAACCGAATCGGGGAGAAAAGGAATTTCTGGCATATCCTGACTGTTGTTGTTGTGGTCTTCAGTCCAGAGACTGGTTTGATGCAGCTCTCCACCCTACTCTATCCTGAGCAAGCCTTTTCATCTCCTCATAAGAACGACAACCCACATCCACTTGAATCTGTTTATTATACGCGTCTCTTGGTCTCCCTCTGCGATTTTTACCCCACACACTTCCCTCCAATGCTAAATTCACAATTCCTTGATGTCTAAGAATGTGTCCTACCAATCTATCACTTCTTTTAGTCAAGGTATGCCAGAAATTTCTTTTCTCCCCAATTCGGTTCAGTACCTCCTCATTAGTTACGCGATCCACCCACCTAATCTTCAGCATTCTTCTGTAGCACCACATTTCAAAAGCCTCTATCCTCTTTCTGTCCACACTGCTTATCGTCCATGTTTCACTCCCATACAAGGCAACACTCCATACAAATGCCTTCAGAAAGGACTTCCTTAGGCTTAAATCAATATTAGATGTTAACAAATTTCTCTTTTTCAAAAACGCCTTTCTACCCATTGCCATTCTGCATTTCATGTCCTCTGTACTGCGACCATCATTTGTTATTTTACTGCCCAAGTAACAAAACTCATCTACCTCCTTTATTGTTTCATTACCTAATCTAATTCCTTCAGCATCATCTGATTTTCTTACACTGCACTCCATTACCCTAGTTTTACTCTTGTTAATGTTCATCTTATATGCACCTTTCAGCACACTGTCCATTCCGTTCAATTGCTCTTCCAGGTCCTTTGCTGTCTCTGACAGAATTACTATGTCGTCGGCAAAACGCAATGTTTTCAATTCTTCACCCTGAACTTTAATTCCTTCTCCAAATTTCTCCTTGCTTTCCTTTATAGCTTGCTCAATGTACAAATTGAACAACATTGGGGAAAGGCTACAACCCTGTCTTACTCCCTTTCCAACCACTGCATCCCTTTCATGCCCTTCAACTCTGACAACCGCTGTCTGGTTTTTGTACAAGTAGTAAATAACCTTACGCTCCCTATATTTTACTCCTGCTTGCTTCAGAACTTGAAACAGTTTGTTCCAATCAACATTGTCAAAAGCCTTCTCCAAATCTACAAAAGCTAGAAATGTTGGTTTGCCTTTTCTTAATCTATCTTCTAGGATAAGCCGTAAAGTGAGTATTGCCTCCCGTGTTCCTACATTTCTCCTGAACCCAAACTGATCTTCCCCGAGGTCGGCTTCTACCAGCTTTTCCATCCTTCTGTATATAATTCGTGTTAATATTTTGCAACCATGACTTATTAAACTGATGGTTCTGTAGTTTTCACACCTGTCTGCACCCGCTTTCTTTGGAATGGGGATTATAACATCTTTCTTATAGTCTGAGGGTACTTCGCCTGTCTCATACATCTTACACACAATGTGAAACAATTTTGTCATGGCTGGTTCTCCCAGAGACTTCAGTAGCTCTGACGGGATATCATCTACTCCAGGGGCCTTGTTTCGACTTAGATCTTTCAGTGCTCTGTCAAATTCATCTCTCAGTATAATATCTCCTATTTCATCATCTTCTACATCCTCTTCCCTTCCTACAATAGTGTCTCGAAGTTCATTTCCTTTGTAGAGCCCCTCTATATACTCTTTCCACCTTTCAGCTTTCCCTTCTTTGCTGAGAACTGGTTTTCCATCAGTGTCCTTGATATTCATAGAGCTGTTTTTCTTATCGCCAAATGTTTCTTTTATTTTCCGGTAGGCTGTATCTATTTTTCCCCTATTTATACATTCTTCTACATCCTTGCATTTGCCTTCTAGCCATTGCTGCTTACCCATTTTGCACTTCCTGTCAATCTCATTTCTTAGTCGTCTGTACTCCATTTTGCCTGTTTCATTCACTGCATTTTTATACTTTCTCCTTTCATCGATTAAATTTAGTATCTCCTGTGATATCCAAGGATTTTTTGTAGGTCTTGCCTTCCTACCTATTTTGTCCTCTGCTGCCT
This sequence comes from Locusta migratoria, assembly GCA_026315105.1. Classification (NCBI taxonomy): domain Eukaryota; kingdom Metazoa; phylum Arthropoda; class Insecta; order Orthoptera; family Acrididae; genus Locusta; species Locusta migratoria. The sequence continues at coordinate 976,058,272 of CM048744.1, read as the reverse complement.
TCACTATTTCATCTCTCAATTTTACCCATTCCTCCTCTACTGTTTCATTTTCCCCTGTTTCTGTCAATTGTTGCCTGAAGCTCCCTCTGAAATTCTTAAGAACTTCAGGTTCCTTCAATTTATCCAGGTCCCATCTCCTTATTTTCCTACCTTTCTGTAGTTTCTTCAGTTTCAGCCTACAGTTCATAACCAACAAGTTATGGTCAGAGTCTATATCTGCCCCTGGGTATGTCCTACACTTCAAAACCTGGTTCCGAAATCTATGTCTTACCATTATAAAATCTATCTGGTATCTCCCGGTGTCTCCTGGTCTCTTCCACGTATACAACCTTCTTTTGTGATTCTTAAACCAGGTGTTTGTTATAACTAAATTATGTTCCGTGCAAAATTCTACCAGGCGGCTTCCTCTTTCATTCCTTTTGCCCAGACCATATTCACCCACTATCTTCCCTTCCCTTCCTTGTCCTACTACCGAATTCCAGTCTCCCATAACAATTAAGTTTTCCTCTCCCTTAATTGTCTTAATAATTTCCTTTAGCTCCTCATATATTTCTTCGATTTCCTCATCATCGGCAGAGCTAGTTGGCATATAAACCTGTACTACTGTTGTCGGTGTTGGCTTCGTATCTATCTTGACAATGATAATGCGATCGCTGTGCTGGTCATAGTAGTTTACCCGCATTCCTATTTTCTTATTCATTATCAATCCTACTCCTGTGATACCCCCAACTGATTTTGTATTTATAATCCTGTAGTCACCTGACCAGAAATCTTGTTCATCCTGCCACCGAACTTCACTAATCCCCACTATATCTAACTTCAACCTATCCATTTCCCTTTTTAAATTTTCTAATTTTCCTACTCGATTAAGGGATCTAACATTCCACGCTCCGACCCGTAGAATGCCAGTATTGTCTTTCCTGATGATCACATCCTCTTGAGTAGTCCCCGCCCGGAGATCCGAATGGGGGACTATTTTACCTCCGGAATATTTTACCCGAGAGGATGCCATCATCATATGTTCATACAGTAGAGCTGCATGTCCTCGGGAAAAATAACGGCTGTAGTTTCCCCTTGCTTTCAGCCGTTCGCAGTAGCTGTGTGGCAAAGCCGCATTAGCTGATGTTACAGGGCCAGCTCAGTCAATCATCCAGACTGTTGCCCCTGTAACTACTGAAAAGGCTGCTGCCCCTCTTCAGGAACCACACGTTTGTCTGGCCTCTCCACAGATACCCCTCCGCTGTGGTTGCACCTACGGTACGGCTATCTGTATCGTTGAGGCACGCAAGCCACCCCACCTCGGCAATGTCTGTGGTTCATGGGAGTGGATATCCTGACTAAGACATGGGATAGATTGTTTGGACCCTATCCCATATCCTGACTAAGACATGGGATAGATTGTTTGGACCCATTCTAAGACATCAAGAAATTGTTAACTTAGCATTAAAAGGAAGCGTGTGGGACAAAAATCGAAGAGGAAGACCGAGGGACGAATATAGTAAGCAGATTCAAAAGGAAGGAAGGTTGCCGAACGTATTCTCAGACGGAGAGACTTGCACAGGACAGGGTAGCGTGGAGAGCTGCATCAAACCAATCTACGGACTGAAGACCACAACAACAACAACAACTTGTTTCGTGTTTGGTACATCAGAGAATAGAGACAATTTTCCAAGAAAAAAATTTTACATGCCACCTCATGCGTAATGAATCGTATTGCAAATCTCGGAGGGCTACGTGAGCTCTTGGCTGCAGAGCTTTCGCCTGTTCTGTGACGGCTTCTAGCACGCTGCCCCACTCTCGGCTTTCGCTTGTTTTTCTTCGCTCTCCGCCCCTACGGCGTGTAGTGGGTATGTGCGCGGACGAACCCCGTCATCAGAGAGTAATCGGCGGAACAGAACAAATTGTGGCCCGCAGGGCACAGCCAGGCTGCACTGCCGGAAGGTGGCTACGCGCTTCGTTAAACCCTACACTCTCTCTGCTTACCACAAAACACGAACGAGTCTCGACATCAGCGTCTAGAATATCTATTATTCCTCCTCAAGTCGGATATTGAAATCTAATATATAGAAATAATGTTTGCTTGAGGGTCTTTTTATTCGTATTTTACGATCATACCGTACACCCGATTGCGTTAAAAGTTGTCAACTCATTGCCTGCACTTACGCGAAGGTTATAGACATACTAAAATTCGTATGGTTCCTTGCTTAGGGTGCTTTACAATTAATTTATTTCTTACGCCTTTACGCTGCAATGGCTGGACAGTTATGATTGAAATTTGGAACAGAGGTAACTTATACCCTGATTAATACATGGGCCACCTTTCGTAAACCACTCAAATCAAATGTTTGTACAGTCTATGGGACTTAACTACGGGGTCATCAGTCCCTAAACTTACAAACTACTTATGAACTACTTACGAACTAGGACGGCACAAATATCCATGCCCGAGGGGGGATTCGAACCCCCGACCGTAGTGGCTGTGGAGACCATGACTGAAGCGCCTTAGTCCCCTCGGCCACCGCGGCCGGCCGTAAACCACTCTTTATTCACACGATGTAATGGGTGCTATCGACAAGGTTTCGCAAATCGAAGGGTTTTGACACCGTACCTCACAAACGGCTTTTAATCAAATTGCCTGGTTGTTGTAGGTCGGGGGTTCGAATCCCCCCTCGGGCATGGATATTTGTGCCGTCTTTGGTCTTAGCTAGTTCATAAGTAGTTTGTAAGCTTAGGGACTGATGACCCCGTAGTTAAGTCCCATAAGTTGTACAAACATTTGAACATTTTTTTTATGGTATGTCGCCCAAAATTTGCGATTGGATAGGAAATTTGCTGTCAGAGAGGACACAGTTCGTAGTAATCGATGGTAAGGCATCGACTAAAACAGAGGTGATATCGGGCGTTCCACAGGGTAGTGTTATTGGTCCTCTGCTGTTCCTTATTTACATAAACGATTTAGGGGAAAATCTAAGTAGCTCTCTTAGGTTGTTTGCAGATGACGCCGTCATCTACCGTCTAGTGAAATCATCTGAAGATCAAAACCAACTGCAGAACGATCTGAATAAGATATCAGTATGGTGTAAAATTTGGCAATTGAATGAGAAGTGTGAAGTCGTCCACATGAGTACGAAAAGAAATCTGTTAAACTTTGTTTACAAGATAAATCAATCAAAATTAAAGGCCGTAAACTCCACAAAATACCTAGGAATTACTATTGCTTCAGAATTAAATTGGAAGTCTGCGACGCGCCAGTCACGTTCTTCACGGCCACTACGGTCGGGGGTTCGAATCCCCCCTCGGGCATGGTTATTTGTGCCGTCTTTAGTATTAGCTAGTTCATAAGTAGTTTGTAAGTTTATTGACTGGTGACTCCGTAGATAAGTCCCATAAGCTCTACAAACATTTGAACATTTGAATTTAGTTGCAATAGACGGAAATACACCTCCACTAATCTTACTTGTATATTTTAATGTGACTTAAGCCCATTCGTATTGTTGAAAGATGTAAACATTTGAATTTCAAATTATTGATAAAGGAGGGGAAGGAAGAACGATCAAGAAAGAAAGGATTGACAGTGGCTGCATTAGGAAATTGAAACCATACACTGCCGTTAAGTGAAAATGTGAGCCGGGCGGCGAATCGAACCCGGCTCTCCTGCTTCGGGACAGCAGTCTTCTTAACCACTTGGCTACCCATGCTCGCCTCCCGTCCGTCTCAAACCTCCACAAGTCGCACGCTATGTTTGTAGCGCCTCTATCGTCTATGGCCTCTTACACTCGCCATTACGGATTCCCGTCCGAGGTCGAACGTATGACCGCATCTGAGATGAAATAACTGAAGCTAACGCCGTCTTCGGGTGTGAATTCTTATTTTATTGGTATGGTGTGTTTACTTAAAGCTTCCGGGCTGAGATGCCGTGGTCCATACGTAAAACTATCCCCTGACGTTTCGCCCTCGTATGCGGAAGGCATCCTCAGAGATAAAGCGGCCTACTGCAACGAGAGCGCGAGTGAGCGCCGTATATATAGGCAAAACAGAGGGCGCTGCTGTCAGTCACGTGGTGTCGGCTGTGCTGTGGTCTCTGCTATTGCCAACCTAATCGATTGAAATTAATCGATTGTCGTGCTGTTGCTGCAGTGTTGACATCCATATCTTATCAAGTTTGAGACCTTCTTTTTTGTTAAAATTATTTCGATATTTAAAAATCTCAATGGCCTCCCTGTAGAAACGCGCATAATAATGCGACGTCTTTGTTGTGACGGACGTCTCGTGAAATTTTATTTCGTGGTCACCTTCCTGATACACGTGTTCCACTACAGCCGATTTATCAGTATGTCCGAGGCGGCAGTTCCTTTTGTGTTCGCCCAGACGAGTGTTGACACTTCTTTTACTTGTAACTATATAAACTTGTCCACAACTGCAGGGGATTTTATAGACACATGGTGTAGCCAGGGGATGTCGCTTATCTTTTGCAGATCTTAAAAATTCTGTTATTTTCATGGTTGTTCTGAAAACAGTTTCCTTCATTCTATGGTTTGGTGTCTGTTCTTTCGGTCATCTTACTCCAATATCGAGGTCGTAATCCACTTTATCGATGAGAACTCTTACAAATGATTACACTGTTATCCCTAATGCAACATAATCTTCTAATTACAAATTATGGATCAAATAAAGACAAATTAATGATTTAGTATTGAAGAGTTTAATTATTCTTCATGCCACCACAACAAAAATCAATATTAAAAGATTAACTATATAATAAAAATTAATTAATAAATGTGAAACTCTATAGGCTCTTCTCGGCCTCAAAAATTATTTAAGCCTTTTTTCGGACATGCCCGAAAGAACAGACACCAGACCAATATAATAAAAATTTTGTTTTCATTGTGGCATGCCAATGATGGCGAGTTTTATGTGAAAACGGTTTATTTGATGGCCGTAAACCTGTTGAAATCGGCAATCTTAACAAAAACAGATTTTTGTTGTTGTTATGGTCTTCAGTCCGGAGACTGGTTTGATGCAGCTTTCCACCCTACTCTATCCTGAGCAAGCCTTTTCATCTCCTCATGAGAACGGCACCCCACATCCCTCTGAATCTGTTTACTATACGCGTCTCTTGGTCTCCCTCTGCGATCTTTACCCCACACACTTCCCTCCAATGCTAAATTTACGATTCCTCGATGTCTAATAATGTGTCCTAGCAAGCGATACCTTCTTTTAGTCAAGGTATACCAGAAATTCCTTTTCTCACCAATTCTGTTCAGTACCTCTTCATTAGTCACACGATTCATCCACCTAATCTTCAGCATTCTTCTCTAGCACCACATTTCAAAAGCCCCTATTCTTTTCCTGTCCGCACCGTTTATCGTCCATGTTTCACTCTCGTACAAGGCAACACTCCACACAAATGCCTTCAGAAAAGTCTTCCTTACACTTAAATTAATATTCGATGTAAGCAAATTTCTCTTTTTCAAAAACGCTTTTCTTCCCATTGCCATTCTGCATTTTATATCCTCTGTACTGCGACCGTAAAGAATTAGCCACCTTTAATAATTAAAAAAAAAATAATAAAAATCTTTTGTGCGTGGGGACATTAATATGCCGGTGTTTTCAATCAGTTGTTACTAAAAAAAGTAAAATAAAATAAAACAACATGCAATAACCGAAACGAATAGCAAAAAATATCTGTTATTCAGAACTGTAATATCGATAACGGGCCATATTCCCACTGTAATTTATATAACCTAGGAAATCCCGTTTGTTTGGACAAAGGAAGGTTAAGATACCCTTGCTAAATAAACATTTTCTTTTTCATGTTTAGAAAATTATTCATAAAACATAATACGATAAGACTGTGCAAGCTTTATTTATGAAAACTTTAGTAAAATGTTTGTTTATAAAGATCGTAATACCCATATTACGTAACTATGTAATTTTGACACAAATTTCGTCACTAAGAGTTTCAGACACATATCGAATACTATTAATAATCATGTGATAATCTGCTTAACTTGATGTTAATTTTTTCATTGTAAATTCGGACATATAAAAATTATAAACAAATTTTTGTACTGCTGTAATCGTAGAATACTTATGTTCACATTATCAATTTTGCTTTGTCTTGAAGATGCCTTTAATATAATTGTAATGATTTTATATACTACAATTTCATATAATATTGTCTTTCGCCACATTTACATATTTCACAAAAATGTATTTAATTATTTCTGTGTTCTAGAATGTTCTAGAAAGAAATATAAGTATTAATACGCGCGAATTGGCGCGAAGGCAGTCAGTCTTACATCAGTATTGAGTTAGTTGTGAACCAGTCTTACTTTTGTTATTGTGTAACAAGCACTCTTAAAGATGTATTACTTCTGTTTATGTGTTTAATCAAGAATGAAAAATAAATGTATCAAGTGAAACATGTCATATTAGTAGTTTCCATAACGCCTATAAACCCGACGTCCTAATATTTTTTTTTGATGATTTAAAGGTAGGCGAGCTACGAAATCTACGAGACCCATGAACAACTGCAAAAGGTGAAGTATTCATAATGTGGCTTTAGTGTAGTAAATAAAAAGCGCCACACCACCCACCTACGATAGGGTCGGAAACATTGCGGTCGGAAAACCCACTTGACAAGGCTCCCTGATGCGAGAATACAGTATTGTGGCTGCGAGCATTATAGAATAAATAGGCTGTGGTATAGGAAAGAGACAGCGTGGCGAATGGAGATTTGTGTGTGGCGGCAGACGTGCAGGGAAGAGTCCTCTGCAGTCGGGCTGATCACTGTGTCCTCGGTGGCGGAGTGGTCAACGCGTCTGCCTAGTAAGCAGGAGATCCCGGGTTCGACTCCAGGCCGAGCACAAATTTATATTCGCCACAGTTTGGTATTTCATCTAAACCTAATATAGTGAAGCCATAACATCGCTAATTGCGATTTATTTCATTCATTTGAAAGCTGTAATTCGTCAAAAAATATATAATTGTAGGCGAGGTTCCGCAGCAAGTAGAATCTAGTGACGTAAAAACAACCGCGGACTAGAGAATACAACAGCGCAGTGATCACTTTCTTGATAACCGTAGAGCCCTTTCTATACGAGGCGTGCAACACGCACAAGGAAGTCGTTGTCAGCTGCAGCGCCCCTTGCGATAAACCGTCCAACTACAAAGAAGCGTTCAAATGTACGCATTTATTGAGTCGCCTGCTTCATGGGTCTACTTGGTTTGTTGTCAACTTACAGACAATGAATCACCTCGTTAACACCACTTTCCCAAACTGTGTGATATATTGTCATGATTAAAACATTTATTTGTGTTTTAGACTGCTACTGTGAAACTGTATTTAATTGTTTTCGTGCAGTTCATGCGTAACTACGTCGCTCACATGTGTTAAGTCCTCATTATAAAATGCGATTACATACTTCCAGCCCCTGCGGTTTGTGGCGCCTATGTGTATGATGAACAAGCTGAGGTGTCTATATATAGACCTTTCACTATGATAAAGCTTCAAATAATGCTCACCAAAAACAAATATTTCATCTGTTAAGTACAGCTTGTTTCAGGAAAAATAGCAAATATTTCAGAAGATGGCAATAAAGACGATTTGCAGTTAAAATTTCATATAACGTGTGTCCAATTTTTATTGGGTACATAGATACAGCTCTTGGTATGTACAACAAACTGATTTGGATATTTTGACGGATTCTTTCGTCAGTTCTTGGTAAATCACCATATTGACTTTTATTTAAATAACCAGTTTTCGACGTAATTTCAAGTCTGAATTTGTCCTAGTAAGCCGAAAACCGGGTAACTAAATGAACGTGTAGAACATACACAAAATTCTACTTTTAAGTAAGTGTGATGTTGTACTACCAAAAACCGACGGATAAATCAGTGAAAATTTCTTGATTTACATTTGCTACAGGTTTGTTTGGATTTCATATTAACAGCTATATCTCTGTATTCAATAAAAATTGTACACATGTTAACTAAATTTTTAATGCAATTCCTCTATAGTATCACCTTCTACAGTACTTACGATTGAGTCTAAAAACTACGTTCCTCTGAGCAGGAGACAAGTACACATTCTCAAACAAATTTCCGACTTGGTTTCGTTTATGAGCTGAGCTCCCCATTCGGTCGTCTGCGCATGCGCGAAGCACTTCCATACGCGTGAGAATAGGATCCATCGTATTCCGTCTACTAGCGATCGTATGCGTGCACCTTGTGCAAGTGGACGCGTCTACACTGTACGCGGACGGCGTGACCGATGCATCATGGGTAATCTCGTAAGCTCTCACTTCCCGTGTAGAAAGGGCTTAACACGATCGCTGCCGTTCACGCTCTGGCGCGATGATGCTAGGTGCCACTTCGCGCTCTGGCGCGTGATCGTATTTTGACAGTATCTTTTCATAGTTTTGAGCCACTGAATGTTTTGGTTTTAGTTTTCAGTTTTTTTATTTGTTTTTTTATTTGCATTTGTATTTTTGTAAACAACAAATGAAGAATATAAACAGTACATACAAGGTATTTTACAAAACATTTGCTTATTTCTATATATCAGCAATAAAAGTATTATTTTTTTATACACTGGTAACCAATCGAAATAAAATTAAAATAATCAAAAGCTTGCTTGCTTGTTTACATAAGAATCCAATAAATCTATCATGACATCATGAGAAGCGTGTGGGGCTCGTAGCCGGTAATGCAAACGCGGAAATCAGGAACCACGTACGTGTGCATATCACTTATAGTCTTCCCTGAGTGCCTACCAGAGTATACAGCTTTATTAGACGATGCCAGTTTACAACAACCCATAATAGGATGCCAGGTCGCAGCACGCGCCACAGCGTGAGTGGCACCTGACTCAAGTAACGTTTACACGCGCCACAGCGTGAACGGCAGCGAACGTGTTAAGAGGAACAGTATCGATTGCCGCCCAGTGGCCACATTGGAAGTAGCGAGCTCGGTGAACTTTTAATTAGCAGCCCCGCCGCTTTCCCGGAAGCCTTCGCCACGGCCGGTGAGCACAGCGCGACACCCCGGGGCACGCCCCCTGCCCAGACTGACCCCTGACCCTCGCCCTTGACTCCTGACCACACTTTCCCCGATTAACAACAGGCAGTCCGCAAAGTGCAGCCCAGGCTCCCCTCGGCTCTCGTCCTGCTGTAGCGCCTCGGTGGCATAAGCGACGAGCGCGCACCTCTCGCCTCTTAACTCCTGAGGGCCAGGGGACTGACCCCACACTTTCACAACCAGCGGCCGACAGCACGTTTTCCTTCACACTGACCGCTCCTCCTTTCGCTTTTTCACGGAAAGCGATGACTACTTCCAGTTCCGTCACGAATCTAGCGTAAAGACCGCAATATATATCCTTTTTTTAAAGGCATTTTCTGTCTGCATTTTGCCCCACTTTAGGTTACAGTAGTTACACTAAAAGTGGGCCTTTGCGATCGTCTTTTGACAGCTCGAAATTTAAATGAAAATAACAGCTTAACTATTCATCTGACAAGAAAATTGAATAACTGAATTTGTAGAGGAGAAAATTCTATACAACTTCGCTCTATTATGTTTTTTTTTTTCATATCTCGTATTGTTTCAGAGATATTTGCAAAAATAACGGCGATTTGACGATGTATGTCTGGCTGTAACGTGTTCCCACTTTTTAGGTCGAACCGTTCAACCGATCGGCACCAAATTTTACAGACATAATTGCTGGCTACCAGAGACCAGAACCTCGCTTTCTGAAATATTTCGGACAAGAAATACGTTAGTAATACCAAAAACAGCCATTTGTAATGTAATTTTAATTGCAAATAAACCGTTCGTCTGACGCGATAATTGAATAAACGAATTTGTAGAGGAGGAAATTCTCTACAACTTTGTTTCCTTTTGTTTTTTCTTCATATCTCGTATCGTTTGAAAGATATTTGCAAAAATAACGTAGTTTTGACACCCTCAATTGAATTAACGAAAAGCAGCCGTTCGAACATATCACGTCACATTCCTCGCCCAGAACTCTTTCTGGCATACGCCATCTTGCGTTGCGTATTTGATGATTTTCTTTTTTAATTTATACGTTGTCATTTCAAATCAATGGCCCACTGCAGAATTAACAAAAACACGTCGTTCGTCGTACGATAAATGACAATATAGTGTCTACAAATGCCATATTAGCATCAGTTAACAACGGCCATCAATAATATGAGATTAAAGGACTCATTTTTTGATTGATAATTGTAGCGTACTGGGCAAGGCGTTGGACTATGACGCTAAAGGTCGGTTGTTCGGAAGCCCGCAATACTTAATTTTCTATCCTAAAAGTGTTTCAGATACTCTTGATTATTAATTTTTTATTTTTTAGATTATTATTTTCGTCCAAAATTTTTGCAAAAACGAATAAAACTACAAATTTATAGAGGGCCCTAAAACACGTTAGTGCGATTTTTTACATTACATTATAGCATCGATTATCCGGACTACATCTACGTACATACTCCTCAATCCACCGTAAGGTGGGTGCCGGAGGGTACACTGTACCACTACTAGGCATTTCCTTTCCTATTCCATTCCCAAATAGAACGAGGGAAAAAGGAATGTCTATATGCCTCCGTACGAGCCCTAATTTTGTGATCACTACGCGAAATGTAAGTAGGCGGCAGCAAGATCGTACTACACTCAGCTTCAAATTCCGGCCCTCTAAATTTCCTCAATAGAAATTCACGAAAACAACGTCGTCTTTCCTCCAGCGATTCCCAATTGAGTTGCCGCAGCATTTCCGTGACACTCGCGCATTGGTCGAACCTACCAGTAACAAACCTAGCTGCTCACCCTCTGAACTGCCTATATGTCTTCGTTTAAACTGATATGCTGCGGGTCCCAAACACTTCAGCAATACTCAAGACGTGATCGTACAAGCGTTTTATACGCGGTCCTTTACGGGTGAAGTACATCTGCCCAAAATTCTCCCAATAAACCGAAGTCGGCTATCCGCCTTACTCACAACTGTCCTTACATGTTCGTTACATTTCATATCGCTCTGCAATGTTACGCCTAGGTATTTGAACGACGCGACAGTATCAAGAAGCTCACTAATAATGCTGAAGTTGAACATTATAGGATTGTTTTTCTACTCATGCGCATCACCTTACATTTTTCTACATTGAGAGCTAGCTGCCATTCTTCGCACCAACTAGAAATTTTGTCCAAGTCATCCTGTATGATATTACAGTCAGTTACAGACGACACCCTCCCATACACCACAGCATCATCAGCAAACAGCCGCAAATTACAACTTACTCTGTCCATCAGATCATTTATATATATATATAGTAAATAATAGCGGCCCTATCACACTCCCCTGAGGCACGCCTGACGATACACTCGTCTCTGAACACTCGCCGTCGAGAACAACGTACTGCGTTCTATTACTTAGGATGTCTTCCAGCCAGTCACAAATCTGTGAACCTATTCCATAAGCTTCTTCGTTAGCAGTCTGCAGTGTGGCACCACGTCAAACGCCTTTTTGAAATCGAGAAAAACACTATCCGCTTGTTGCCCTTCATCCATGGATCGCAAGATGTCATGTGAGAAAAGGACAAGCTGAGTGTCACATAAACGATGTTTCCTAAACCCGTGCTGGTTCGTAGAAAGAAGGTTTTCCGCCTCAAGGAAATTTACTATATTGGAACTGAGTATATTCTCCAAAATTCTACAGGAAACCGATGTCAACATTATAGGCCTGTAATTATGTGGGTCAGTTCTCTTTCCTTTCTTATAAACGGTAGTTGATGCACTGCAATGTCCGGATAATTCAAAATCCCGATAAACGATTTGTTAAACCGTAAAGTACCGTTATTAAAATTTAACAATCTGTGAAACATTGCAATGAATATTAATTTTGAAAAGATAGAGACACTGACAAAAACATGGAAGATTCAGCCATCAGTATTTAGCAGTAATAGTGGTTAGAATAAAGACAACACCAGAAAGCACCATTACAAAAGAAAGTCGCGGAATCCGTTCTTTACATGGCAGGAGAATTCAGATTGGATCGGAGTCTTCACACTGGAGTCGAACCTGCATGGAAGAATAAATTTCTTCCTTACTGCAAACTGATGCTTGGTTGCGTAAGCTTCGAATATTACAGTTTCATGGCCGTGTTTAATTCCAATTACAGCTAGTTTTTAAAATTGCAAAATTATCGGTCTACGTTTAAATAAAAGAAGAATTACTGCAGGCATTGAAATAAAGTTCAACACAAAATATGTGTAAGTGAAATTATCGTCTGGAATGTTCTTCCGCAATCGCGAAGCAATTTACAACAATGGCAAAGCATCATTTTACGAATGATGCTGGAAACAAAGATTAAAAAAAAAAAAATGAAAAATGTGGAAAGAATTTTTTTTACACTAAATATTTATTTCAATTGAACTGTTGTATTTATTACAATTAAAAGAGATACGTCAAATCTGTTCAACGGTAAGAAGGCGAAAGACGACGAGCCATTCCGTTTTCTCTCCAGCTCTCTCAAAAAAATAAATAAAAAAATAAAATATAGAAGTAATAAATAAAATAAAAAATAAATTAATTTATTAATTAAAATGAAAGGCTCTTATGAAACAAAATAATCAGAGATTTACTGCTAGAGAGAACGGATGCTAGCGACAAGCGTCACAGATATTATTAAAAAAAAAAAAATTAAATGTAATGCTGCAACTCTTTTAGTAATAAAAATAGCGTAAACAAAGGATTTTTTAAACAAGGAACAGCAAATAGAATTTACAGAACGTATTTTGTTTGTGGAAATTACAGCACTGTAGGTTTAAAGATGCTGACAAAAGAAATAACTTTTTTTTTTTTTTTTTTTTTTTTTTTTTTTTTTTTTTTTTTTTTTGCTATAGACTACTAACACTATGTTTTGCAGCTACATCTCTTAGTTGGCTTAAGGACAAAAGCTGAATAGCGTCACACTCAGCTTGACACACTAGCCACTTCATACCTTTTTTCAAACAGCTAAACGCTTCATCGTGGGTTGAGACATGTCTTCTACTTCAGTATCTTCTCCATCCTCATCTTCCCCTCCTACTTTCTGATTATCGTCCTTTATTTGCTGGAAATACCGTACAATAACCTCTAAACACAATCACAAATGTCACAGCTTACAATTAGACAGAGAACGTAAGATTGTTGACTGACGAAATAGCGATCCTTTGCTGTGACATGAGAGATTACGGGTGCTCCTAGTGGCTAAATCCTGAACTGCAACGAGCACTACACACGGTGAAGGTTAAAACATCACGCGCGGGATCTGAATACATCGAAACCTTACCCGCGGGAAGTTTAAAACTTTGAAAACTCCCGCGGGTTGTTTACAAATATTAATAATGGTAGCGATAATAACTAACCGACGGACAGCCGAAAGACTGGTATTCGGATAATAGATTCTCTACAGTAACTTTTGTAAAACATCAATCTTATAAACAGTTTGAGTCCATCATTATTGTTGCCTTGACATCATTTTAAAGGAATTTATGTGTTGTGTGACGAATGAATCGAAAGATCCGAGGATGACGGTTTTACTTGCCTAAACCGGTAATCTAAAAAAAATTCAAGCGATCTTGGCTGTTTTTCATAACAAAAAAATTGGTTAATTTTTATACGTTATGAAGATAGGTGATCGAATATATAATTTTTTATGTTCCTCTAGTTTCCTGGAAATTAACATGGCGCCAAGTCATCCTTGGAACGGTCTCTTTATTCAACATACAAAGAAATGCGCTGCTTTGTTACTGTAGAAAGCAGCCAACAAAGTTGAAAAACGTCTCTTTTCGAAGGTAAATATAAAAAATGGACACCTCAGAGGATTAGGTCAGCAAAGTGCTGTAATGTGGCAACACTTCTCAACACTGCTGGTGAGCTGTTTAGCGATGTGGTGGAGTGACTTCTCCCACTGCGATATTAACTCATGTGGTATTCTATGACTTTTCACTTGTGACTGCTAAGTAACTCATTTACTGGCAATAAATGTTGGCTGTTATTGCTCAAAAACGCTAAATCGCCTCATCCCAGCAGTCTTACATAATCTCGAATGGATGGAGGTAAATTTTTTCATAGCTTGCTGGCTTTTATATTCTTAGTTAGCAGCTGTACAAGAGAAGGTAGTAAAAATGAATGGTCAGTGTTAATTGTGATGAACAAGCAGAGATACATAAACTATCACCTATTAGTTCCGCAGATATCGTCGAAAGCACTCATTTTCCATACAAACGCACCGTAATTAAATACCGCCCCCAATTAGCCAACATATACAATGTGGGTTCACAACCACTTGACGTGGATGAGAGCTCGAGAAGATTTCATTAATAAACAATGTCATTCATAAAATGTGATGCAGTTCCACTTACACTGATATTTTGTTGTTTGCCCAGAGACTGAGCAGAATTCCAGGCAGAATTGAAGCAAAACCTGCATCTATATTAATAAACTCACTTGTTAAACGAACCGCAGCAGCTTCCTTAATACAAACTAGTAAGCAAGACTTGAAATGGAATGGTCGGTCTGACCAAAATCCAAATTAATACAGTTTTTCGGTAAACTGGAGGTGTATTTTTAAGCGGTCAAAGAAAGACAACGAAAAAAGACAGAATTGTGAAACCTTCGCCAAACTAAAGAAAAAATAGCCAGGTATATATTATGTAATTATCATGTTAGCGCGTGTAAGTAATAACGATGAAATGAAGAAAATTAACGTAGGTGCATTAATCAAGAGATTTCGGTCAAGAAGTGAACGGTGCAGATGAAAGTTGATTGCGTTCTGTGGCTCGCTAAACTTGAATCCGTGACACGTGCTCGGCGTGAATACGTCATATCTCAATGACGTCAATCCTCATAGGCATAACAGTACACGGTGCATCTGCGTGGGAGGGAAAGTGGCAATCTGTTGGAACAAAAATGTTCCGGTAGGTGTTCACTTAGTGACAAAAACGTAGAAACATTCTACATCTACATATACACGGGATACTGTGCAAATCACATTTAAGTGCCTTAAATGACGCCTACAGAGTAAATCAACACCCTCCACAAATTTCAAGTTTCTATCATCAGTGGTTTGAGCTGGGCGATGATGAGTCAGTCAGTCAGTCAGTCAATCGGATCACTTCCTTCTATATATAGAGAAGATTACAACTACGCAATTCCTTTCATTTCACTGTTGCGTCATTACTTGCGGCGCACAACGATAAAAATAACATAACATAAACTTGGAGAGTATTTCGCACATTTGGTGAAGGTTTCGGATTTATATCTTGTATCGTTGGCAATTTTGAAGTTAGAACTACAAATTTTCGAATTTGGATTCGGGGGTCAAATTTAAAAGACACGTGTTTAGGTATTTTTGGAAATTCGACCAATAAGGGCGTGAAATACGAGATGCAAAAACTGATTGTCAAAAATATGGTGCCATTAACTCAAATTTCAAGATATAACTACGAAACGTAAGATATGGATTCTTCATCAGGATTAAAAAGAACCAACTTGTGGTGTCGCACAAGTACAAAGTGCGCGCCACCTACTTTCGCCGAGCGCCGCCATGCACGCACGGCGCGGCGTTCTCACGACGACAGCCACGAGCGCCCTCTGCGGCAACTCCGCTCGTGGCCACCACTGAACGATCGGGCACTTGGGACTGAGATAGCAACCAGTTAGGACCTTCGTAATCAGATAGGCACCAGTGAAGACTTTGCTATCGTACAGGCACTAGGCAGGCCTCTAACAACTATGTATCAACATTCTGCAGTACTATGTAAAAGTTAAGTATTGTTACATTCTGTGCAATATATATCTCTTTCTAATTTACTCTAGTGTTTATAGTTTCTGGCTGCTCCTCTCCGTACCTGCACCAGCGTGCTATTTTTGTTCCTGTGTCGGTCTCATTCCACTCGGCCACCGACACCTACGACGAGGCTGGGACACAAAAGCGGCGACGAAGTAGGGACACAAAAGTGGCAACGAGGATGGGATACAAAAGTGGCGACGAGGATGGGATAGAACCTTGGACCAGCCCGCTTTGCAGCAGCCAGAGAGCAGCAGTCGGAGCACGCAAAAATTGCTCCCGCCCACCCACCCTTATTATAAGATTTTTGGGGGAACATATTCAGTTACGTGTTTTGTGGACTTTTTTTGTTGCAGTGTGTCTTCTTTCATATTGCATTTAAGTTTCGTTATAAGTTACTTGTATGCGCGGCGCCTAATCGGTCAGCATGGCCACTACCCCGAACCCAAACTTAATGGAAATTATTCAGTTACAGACGGCGCAAATCACACAACTTCTCAACGCAGTGGCGCAGTTGACGGCAACTCAACAACAGCCGTCGCATCAGCAGCCCACACCTGCCGCTGTACCGCTCCCTACGTTCCGCCAGTACAACGAACGTGAGGAAGAATGGAGCGACTACTTCACACAGTTTCAAGAACTCGTCGCGGCTCATCAAATTACAGGTCAGAGAGTGAAGAACCTTTTCTTATCGATTGTGGGCCCCCGGACCTTCGTATTATTGCAAAAACTTTTCCCTCTCGCATTTCCTCGTGATGTAGACTTTGAACAAATTGTAGATGCACTGAATGCTCATTATGAGAGAAAAGTTCTTGTAGCCGCTGCACGATACCGATTTTCAGACTTAAAAAATTACCGCAGCAGTCACACCAAGAGTGGATTACGGAATTGAAGGGCTTAACCCGCCAATGTAAATTTACTTGCTCTTGTGGACTTTCTTATAGTGACGTTATGTTAAGAGATGCGATTACGCAGAACATTCAGGACCCCAGAATTAGGGCAGCAATTCTAAAACAGTCTGACCCCTCATTAGACAGTGTACTGCAGCTTATTGAAGCGCATGATACCTTTGACTTAGCAGATGTAGAAATGCAAAGCCACAGTGTTAATTCAGTGCGCCGTAACGGACGCTTTCCTAGCCGTAGTTCTCAGTATAGCACTAGTGATTCTTATTTTTCTACCGGCCGTGCTGAACAGACAGTGAACAGTAGCCAGTGTAAAAGTGCGACACAAAGGTCGCCCCGTCATGTTAGAAACAGTAATTTGAATAACGGGCGCCAACGCTCATTTCAGAAAAATGTACGTAAATCTTGCCCCCAGTGTGTGTCTCGCCACAAGCGTGCTCATTGCCCTAGTCGCAACGCAACCAGTTATCAATGTGGCAAATCAGGACATGTACAGTCTGTGTGTATGCAACTTAAAAACTCAAAGAACGGTACCGTTAGAAACAGTGCTTCGCAGAGTGCGAGAACAGTTCATTCTGTAAATGTTATACGGGCTGTGGAATTGAACAGTGCTTTCCTTGGATCTCAATTGCAAGAAAGTAGTTCTGCGCCTATGGCAAAACTATATAGTGCACCACGTAGCAAGCGCCGACGAGCGCGTAAAAATGTGCAACGGAAAAGGGTTCGGGACAAGCAAAGTGACAATGTACAGTGCAATCCTGTAGTGAACCTAGTGCCTTCTGCAACTTCTTATTGTAAAAGTGCCCAGTACTGTGTAGATAGTGCCAGTAGACTTGTTGTAGATACTGAAAGTAATTTTAGTGCAGTAGCCTCGCATTGCGCGGACGCCGATCCGGCGGTAGTGCCATCTAGTGACAGTGATATCAATCTATGTGCCGAGTCTGCGCCGCTTCCTTCACTACGCGGCCCGCGCATACGCAGCAAACAAACCGTAGCAGACGTTGCCCACATTCGCGCACCTATCGAGCGCCGCAAGCAAAAACTGTTTGTGACTCTCTTCATAGAAAATAAGACGGTGCAATTTCAGCTTGATACTGGTTCCGCTGTCACATTAATAAATAAAGATACTTATGAACTTCTGGGTTCACCAAAATTGTCGCCGTCACAGCAAGTGTTAACAGCTTATACAGGTCAAAATATTCCCGTACTAGGAACGTGCAGCCTGCCTGCCTCTTTTCAAGGTGTAACAAAAACAGTTGCTTTTGTAGTTCTTCAGGCCAAATCAACACAGAACATTTTTGGACTAGATGCTTTTGACTTGTTTGGTTTATCAATTCAAAGAGATGTGCTTCAAATTTCGTCAATAGTGCCTCAGGATAAAATCAATGCATTGTGTGACAAATATAGTGACTTGTTTTCGCCGGAACTAGGTTGTGCAAAAGACTTCGTGGCACATGTAACTTTAAAAGAATCTGCAGTTCCAAAATTTCGTAAAGCTCGACCAGTGCCTATCGCAATGCGTGATACAGTTGCCGAAGAACTTAAACGTTGGCAAGATAGTGGGGTGATTTCTCCTGTTTCTGCGAGTCAGTGGGCCTCGCCTTTAGTAATTATACCCAAGCCGTCGGGAAAACTTCGTCTCTGTGCGGACTTCAAATCTACAGTAAACAGTCAAACAATTGTAGACACTTATCCCCTACCCAGACCTGAGGAACTAATGGACAAATTAGGACAGTCTCGCTTCTTTTCTAAGATTGATTTAGCAGAGGCATACTTACAGATTCCGCTTGATGACGAGTCAAAAACATTTTTCGTCATTAATACTCACATGGGCCTTTTTCAATTTCAACGCCTACCCTTTGGCAGTTCTTCCGCCCCCGCTATTTTTCAGCGCTTTTTGGAACAGCTGACAGTTTCTGTACCGTGTTGCTCGAACTATTTAGATGATATTGTGGTATCCGGACGTACAGTTGAAGAACATTTAGCAAACCTGGAGTGCCTTTTCAAAGTTTTGACTGCAGCAGGTCTACGTTGCAATAAAGCAAAGTGTTCGTTTTTTCAAACTGAAATAGAGTACCTAGGCCATGTGATTAATGCCCAAGGAATCCATCCCTTACAGTCACATCTTAGAGCAATCAAAGACTTGCCTCCTCCTAAGAATGTGCATGAATTGCAAGCAGTATTGGGAAAGCTTAACTATTATTTCAGGTTTATTCCCAATGCCTCTCAGATTGCAGCTCCACTGCATCGCTTACGTAGGAAGAATGTTCCTTTTGTGTGGTCCAAAGATTGCCAGGTTGCCTTTGATAACTTAAAGTCTGCACTACTCAGTGATGCATATTTGATTCCCTTTGAACTCTCGTCGGGTTGCACAGGAAACAGCTGCGGATGCAGACCTAAGTGTGGTAGCACGTTTTGTTCGCTCAGGGTGGCCTGCCAGAGCTAAAGACATTGATCAGCCTCTGGTTCGACGTTATTTTGCACAACGTCATGCATTATCTTTAAGTCAGGGTGTTCTGTTGTTACATACGGACAACGACCAAACAAGAGTGATTGTTCCTCGTTCCCTGCAACGTGAAGTGTTACGCCTCCTGCATCAAGGACATTGGGGCATTGTTAGGACAAAGCAATAGGCCAGACGTCATTGTACCTGGGTTGGTATGGACGCTCAGATAGAGAGCATGACATCACAGTGTACAGTTTGTGCGGAGCATCAGGCGGCTCCTCCGCAACGTTTCTCAGACTGGCCACGCCCCAAGGGACCATGGCAACGTTTACATATTGACTTTGCCGGACCTTTCTGGAATACGCGCTGGTTAATTGTTGTAGACGCTTTCAGCAAGTTTCCTTTTGTGATTGCCATGAACTCAACGACAGCTTCTAGTACAATCGGTGCCTTAACATCAGTGTTTTGCATCGAAGGCTTGCCTGAAACTATCGTCAGTGACAATGGACCTCAGTTTGTTAGTGCGGAATTTCAACAGTTTTGTCGTGTGAATGGCATTCAGCATATTACCACTGCACCTTTTCACCCTCAGTCCAATGGTGAAGCAGAACGTTTCGTTCGAACATTCAAGTCTCACATGGAGAAGATGAAAGGTCAGCACTCCAGGCAGCAAGCTCTTCAAATTTTCCTGTCTACGTATCGGTGCATGCCACGTGACGGCCCGTCTCCTGCCGAGCTGCTACACGGCCGCCGTCACCGCACTCTCCTTCACCTGCTGCAGCCTCCCACGCACTGAGTCGGTTCGTATGGCGCTACGCGTTTTCAGGTTTCTACGCCGGTGCTGTACAGGGTGTTTGCTGGAAACAAGAAGACATGGCTGCCGGGCACCATTCAGCGCGTGCTCGGTAGCAATATGTATGTTGTACGTTCTTCCACAGGGTCGGAGCTGCGGCGCCACGCAAACCAATTGCGCCTGCACAGGCCGCGCGGTCCTGTCTCCGGTTTCTTGATTCCAGACCCAGTTCACCACCAGGGAGCACAACCACATCGTTCGTCCCCGGACTACGAGATCGTCCCGATGGAGATCGACGCGACGCCGCCGCTGTCGCCGCCGCAGATGACAGCGTCACCGAGAGGGACTCCGGGACCGTGCGGCCCCCCCCCCTCCCCGCTTGGGCCACGCACCTCAGAAGATGACCTGCTCCCTCTGGGCGGGGGGGTGCGCCCTTCCCCAGGTTTCGGTGGGTTCCCTGGAGGATCGCAAGGCGGATGCCGGGGCGCGGACGGCGTCTCGATCCCAGCCTCAGCTACGACGCCCGTCCCACCAGTAACGCCCCCGCCCAGGCCCTCCTCCCAGTGCCGTCGCCGTGGCCCTCAGCCCTACGCCACGACGGCGCGGCGGTTTGGGGGGGGGGAGGGGTGTGGTGTCGCACAAGTACAAAGTGCGCGCCACCTACTTTCGCCGCGCGCCGCCATGCACTCACGGCGCGGCGTTCTCACGACGACAGCCACGAGCGCCCTCTGCGGCAACTCCGCTCGTGGCCACCACTGAACGATCGGGCACTTGGGACTGAGATAGCAACCAGTTAGGACCTTCGTAATCAGATAGGCACCAGTGAAGACTTTGCTATCGTACAGGCACTAGGCAGGCCTCTAACAACTATGTATCAACATTCTGCAGTACTATGTAAAAGTTAAGTATTGTTACATTCTGTGCAATATATATCTCTTTCTAATTTACTCTAGTGTTTATAGTTTCTGGCTGCTCCCCTCCGTACCTGCACCAGCGTGCTATTTTTGTTCCTGTGTCGGTCTCATTCCACTCGGCCACCGACACCTACGACGAGGCTGGGACACAAAAGCGGCGACGAAGTAGGGACACAAAAGTGGCGACGAGGATGGGATACAAAACAACTGGTGCAGACCAACCAGCCTATGCATGCTAATAGAACAGTAAAGGATTATCAAAGTGGACTAAATAACTGATTTAAATATTCCGTTTGTGAGAGTATCTTACCGCTGTGGATTTCTCTGGTTGCGGATCGTTAAATAGTTCCCTGTTCCACTCATATACTTGCCTTGACACGTTACGTGGTCTCAACGTCTTAAGACGATACTCGGCCTCGCGGAAGTACTATTCATACTTTTTTGTCTCATCTGTGTCTGTAGTAGAGGTCTGCATTACGTCGTCGTATTTCTACCGACGAGTCCCGCTCGCCCCTCTGTCTCTCGGGAGTGTGCGGCCGAGCGTCCTCTTTAACCGGTTGCGTCAACCGATCGCCAGCGCTCGGCCGAGCGCGCCGAACGCTCGGTCGGTCGCCAGTGACCGGCGCACTCAGCGCCAGCGAGCTGCACTGCGTCAGACTGCTTACATTAATGCTTCTTCTATAGATCATGAATACGACACTTCGTAATGATGTGGGTCGTGTCAGCATAATAAAAGGTGTCTGTACAAGATATTACGTCACACAAAATGTTATATGACACAAATATATTTTTTATTATTTTTCTTTTTATTATTATTTTTTATTTTTAGTTTTACTAGTTTATATCTAAAAATTCATCCACTGAGTAGAAGGAGTTGTCATTCAGTTATTGTTTTAATAAATTTTTAAATGATAGTTAGCTATCTGTCAGGTTTTGATGCTGTTTGGTAGGTGACCGAAGACTTTCGTGGCAGCATAACTCACCCCTTTCTGTGCCAAAGTGAGATTTAACCCTGGATAGTAATATCATCGTTTCTCCTGGTGTTATACCTATGCACACTGCTATTGCTTTTGAACTGGGTTTGCCGCGGCGGATCAGCCATGCGGGATGCGCAGGGCAGTTCGCCATCTGGGATTCGGGTCCCCTCTCAGGCATGGATGTCTGTGTTCTCCTTAGGTTAGTTTACCTCAGTTTAAATTGTTTTGCAAGCTGCGGACTAATAAACAAGCAGTATAGTCCGATAGATTTAGAAACATGTGAACATGTGTGTGAACTGGGTTGGATAATTAACAACAAATTTTATAAGTGAATATACATTCTCTGAAGTAACTGTGAGAATACGTAAATCCTTAAATAGATGTCTCCAGAACGATCTTGGGTGCGCTCCAGTAATTATTCTGATTACACGATTTTGTGCAATGAATACTTTTTACTCAATAGTGAATTACCTCAGAATATGATGCCATACGAAAGCAGTAAATGAAAATAGGCGTAGTAAACTGTTTTACTGAGATTCTTATCGCCAAAATTTGCTAAACCCCTAACAGCATACGTAGCTGAATCCAAACGTTTTAGCAGACAATCATTGTGTTGCTTGAAGTTTAATCTCTCATTAATTCACACATATAAAATTTTTGAGAAACTCTGGTTTCAAAATGAACGAATAATTTCGAAAAACCTTAGCTACAGACTTCTGTTCAAAATCTATATTTATTACTGGAGTTGTGCCATTTACTGTACGTGTAACGATACACTTAAATTTATTTCATTTTTTTTATCTTTGATCAGCGATGCTTATCGCCTCCGGTTCCCTCTGACTCGCAATGCAACTAATGTAATTTCGTTTGTCATTTTTTACTTAAAAACAAGCGAGAATACGGAACCGTGATAGCAGTTTTTACTAACTCTCTGGTCTGTATCTAATCTGGGTAGACGTCTTTCATACCTGTATCCACTAATGTAAGCAATGCAAGCTGTTGCTGAAAATATATTATTTAAATTTAAAAGCATTACCTCTCCTTGGTTTTCATTTAAATCAAAGTCCTCCACGCCAAATATTTAATTTCTTAATGATTTCAGCTTCTTCACAGCCGTAATAGTTTAATGTTCAGACGCCATTACAATCGCTTCGCATTGTCTGCCAAATTTCAATCAATCAATCATCCTTATACAATACTTTGCTAGATTTTAGAACCTGCAGTCATTTCTTTTGTAATTTCACGAAGTCAGATCATTTTTTTAAAATTATTCTATCATTATCAGTAACTTCATAATCCACCCACGGTCACACAACAATGAAAGGCGAAGTGAACAGTCTGAACATTGATCTACTACGGAAAGTATCTTCAACGTTCATATACTAGATTAAAAAAAAAGTTTTCACTTCCAGCTTCTACAATACGAAGTGCAGGATCCAGCTAGATGCTTTGCGTAAGTCTTATAACGTGCTGTTGCTTGTATGGTGCCCGACTTTAATATGCAACCCGCAGTTTATTTGCTTTAATGTTCATTTTGTGCTCTACTTTAACTTATTTCAAATTCAAACATATGGTACCATCAGTTCCTTGTCCAAAAAATATAATCGCGGAATCTACTTTTAACAATTATGGCATCATTACTTTTAACAATTATGGCATCATAATCGCGGAATCTACTTTTAACAATTATGGCATCATACGAAGCAAAGGCAACGTTATATACCGAACTGTATATGCTGTGTTTTATCAAAAGTTAATGAGAGTCCGTTTACTTAGAACCACTTAATAATTTTGTAAAATACGTTATTTACGATTACATCAGTTAGTTCTCGTTTTTTGGGTGTGATTACTATACTTGTATCTTAAGCAATGTAGAATGGCAAGTCATTAATGTATATCAGAGATGAGAGACCACCGCTTCATATTAACAACTTACTTATTTCTTTTACAAATGTCTTTCGTTGTTTACTATCAGGTCTATAACCCAAATACTACAACTGTATATGTCACATTTGATGTTTGATAGTTGTAAGTTTAGGGAATGATGATCCCACAGCTAAGTCACATGAACTTTACAAACATTAAACATCTTTAAATATACTTTCTATGAGTTTTACCATTTTTATTTTAAGTCGTATGTATTCCAGAAAATTCCCCATTATTGTATGTGACATGGGGAATTTTCTGGAATACATACGACT
The DNA here is from genome assembly GCA_026315105.1 of Locusta migratoria. Taxonomy (NCBI): domain Eukaryota; kingdom Metazoa; phylum Arthropoda; class Insecta; order Orthoptera; family Acrididae; genus Locusta; species Locusta migratoria. Next base: position 976,034,198 of record CM048744.1, on the reverse strand, counting down.
TAAAATAAAAATGGTAAAACTCATAGAAAGTATAAAATTCAACAAGACCTGTCTCAAGAAGAAATTTTTTAAATATTTTACAAACTACTGGAGTTTCGACCATTTAGGTGATCATGTCTTCCAGTAACTGCAACGTTAAAAACTGTGATTTCTGTATATAGTATTTAGTTCCTTTTGGTAGACAAACGGTAATACAGTAGTCTAATCGTGCGTTATGTGTAGCGTTTCTCCTTGTAGTTATCAGACCACAGATCAGCGTTTAAAGAGCACATTTTGTTCTTTAAAGCACATATTAGCTTGGGCACCACTGTCACCCGTGTTTTTTTCCGCCTTTTCTTTAATATACCGCGATACAGTGGTAGGGAGCGGAAGAACATCTTCTATATTGACTTTGCCATACGTGGCGCGAACATTTAAGAGCTCCTGCGAATAATTCTTGAAGCCAATCTTACTACAAGTATTTAACGGTAGCAAATCTATTCCGCCCATATCGACCAACCAATCAACAAAAACTTTCTTTATGCTACTTGGTACTGCAAGTGGTCGGTGTAATTCTGCTCCACATTTACTTTTGCAGTGCCGAATCATACCTGTTGTGCTTGACTGGTTCGAAAGTATAGTATCGCATGTGGTACATTGCACGAAACCAGCAGAAACCTGTGTGACAGAATCCACAACAAGTGCAAAAGATTTCCAAGCTTCACTTTTCGACTCGTCTTCCTACATATATTTCTTCTTCAGGACTAACGAGCCGCTCCAGTTCTCTCCACAATACTTCTTTTTGTTCACCTATAGTTCGTTGATCCATAACGATGTCTGGTACTGCAAGTGGTCGGTGTAATTCTGCTCCACATTTACTTTTGCAGTGCCGAATCATACCTGTTGTGCTTGACTGGTACGAAAGTATAGTATCGCATGTGGTACATTGCACGAAACCAGCAGAAACCTGTGTGACAGAATCCACAACAAGTGCAAAAGATTTCCAAGCTTCACTTTTCGACTCGTCTTCCTACATATATTTCTTCTTCAGGACTAACGAGCCGCTCCAGTTCTCTCCACAATACTTCTTTTTGTTCACCTATAGTTCGTTGATCCATAACGATGTCTGCGCTGCTCAAAGTCAGGTCGGTTTCTGCTGCGATTCCGAAGTGTTGAGCGCGCGTCGGTCGCGCTGTCACCGGCCGAGACTACGAGCGCGCTCGAGCGCCCGGCAGCGCTCGACACTTCCAAGCCACACAATACGTCCGGCGAAACTCGCTCAGTAAGACTGTCATTTGCTCGGACTCTATGAGTGCTTTGTTGAGCCTTCGCATCCTATATCCGGCCCATCCCCTGGTACAAAGCATCCGCAATTGCCTTACTTCTCTTTCAACGAGCGGAACTACGGTGACGTTTCTGTGGGTCCCTGGCCATGTGGGAGTGTTGGGGAATGAGGCTGCGGATACGGCTGCCAAGGAAGCAGTTCTCCTTCCTCGGCTATCTACCTTTTCCGCCAGCTCTGATGACCTTCGCGCTGGTATCTCCCAGCGTATTATCTCCCGTTGGTATCTACATTGGTCATCCCTGTCAGGGAACAAATTGCGAGCCATTAAACCTGTGCCTGATCTCTGGTCAACGTCATCTCGACCCTCCCGCCGAGAGGAGATTGTTCTGGCCCGGCTTCGTATTGGCCACTGCCGTTTTAGCCACCAACATTTATTACGTGGTGGTCCTGCTCCCTTATGTGAGCACTGTGGTGCACCTTTTACTGTGAACCATCTTTTAGTGCAATGTCCATTTTTAACCGTCTCCGTCATGATCTGTGTTTTCCATTTGAAATGTCTGACATTTTAGCTGATGACCCGCAATCGGTTAACAGAGTTTTACTTTTTATACATCGTGCATATATGGCGAAAGCCATTTAATTTCTAACCCCGGTTCTTTTTTACTATGGGCAGTGTTGGGCGCTAATGACCACAGCAGTTGTGCGCCCTAAAACCACAGAAAAAAAAAAAAAAAAAAAAAAAAAAAAAAAAAAAAAAAAAAAAAAAAAACTTCCGCCGGTAACCGAGAGGCGGACGGCGACCGGCCACAAATGCTGCATTAGACGGCCGCAGCCGTGCCGCAGCGTGCGCCTACCCCAGCCGTCGAGCAGCGGCACCAAACGGAAAATGCTCGAGCGGTTGTTTTCATCGAAATGCAGAGCTCTAGTCTGTAGGCGCAGAACTACACCTAGTGCAGTATGAGTCTACAACAGATATACTGTCTTAGGGATCGCTTCTAGGCCGTTTAAGCCCAGTAATATTACGAGGTGGTTGCACGCCTCTTCTGCATCTATTAGTATTGCCTGTGGTGGAAAATCGACCAATTGTGTTTACTATTGTCACTGGGGTAAAATTTTACGTATCATGTCGGCGGCCTCACGTGATTATGTTGGCAACATCAACAACACGATAGAAAATTGTGGTGTCGCACAAGTACAAAGTGCGCGCCACCTACTTTCGCCGCGCGCCGCCATGCACGCACGGCGCGGCGATCTCACGACGACAGCCACGAGCGCCCTCTGCTGGAACGCCGCTCGTGGCCACCACTGAAGAACACCGGGCACTTCGGACTGAGTTAGCAACGAGTTAGGACCTTCGTCATCAGATAGGCACGAGTGAAGACTTTGCTATTGTACAGGCACTAGGCAGGCCTCTAATAACTATGTATCAACATTCTGCAGTACTATGTAAAAGTTAAGTATTGTTACATTCTGTGCAATATATATCTTTCTAATTTACTCGAGTGTTTATAGTTTCTGGCTGCTCCCCTCCGTACCTGCACCAGCGTGTCGGTCTCATCCACCCGGCCACCGACACCTACGACGAGGCTGGGACACAAAAGCGGCGACGAAGTCGGGACACAAAAGTGGCGACGAGGATGGGATACAAAAGTGGCGACGAGGAGTGATAGAACCTTGGACCAGCCCGCTTACAGCAGCCAGACAGCAGCAGTCGGAGCACGCAGAAATTGCTCCCGCCCACCCACCCTTATTATAAGATTTTTGGGGGAACATTTTCAGTTACGTGTTTGTGGACTTTTTTGTTGCAGAGCGAGTCCTCTTTCATATTGCATTTGTGTTTTGTTATAAGTTACTTGTATACGCGGCGCCTAATCGGTCAGCATGGCCACTACCCCGAACCCAAACTTAATGGAAATTATTCAGTTACAGACGGCGCACATTACCCAGCTCCTGCAGGCTGTGGCCGAGCTCACAGCGCAGGCAGCTAACCAACAACAACAGCCGCCGCTTCAGCAGCCCACACCTGCCGCCGCAACACTTCCTACGTTTCGCCAATACAACGAACGTGAGGAAGAATGGAGTGATTATCTGGCGCAGTTTCAAGAACTCGTCGCGGCTCATCAACTTACAGGTCAGACTGTTAAGCATCTTTTATTGTCTGTGGTGGGCCCCAAAACTTTCGTGTTACTGCAAAAACTATTCCCGCACGCATCTCCTCGTGATGTAGACTTTGAACAAATTGTAGATGCACTGAGTGCTCATTATGAGAGAAAAGTTCTTGTAGCCGCTGCACGATACCGATTTTTCAGACTTAAAAAATTACCGCAGCAGTCACACCAAGAGTGGATTACGGAATTGAAGGGCTTAACCCGCCAATGTAAATTTACTTGCTCTTGTGGACTTTCGTATAGTGACGTGATGTTGAGGGATGCGATTACGCAGAACATTCAGGACCCCAGAATTAGAGCAGCAATTCTGAAACAGTCAGACCCTTCATTAGACAGTGTACTGCAGCTTATAGAAGCGCATGATACTTTTGACTTAGCAGATGTAGAAATGCAAAGCCACAGTGTAAATTCAGTGCGCCGCAACGGACGCTTTCCTAGCCGTAGTTCTCAGTGTAGCACTAGTGATTCTTATTTTTCTACCGGCCGTGCTGAACAGACAGTGAACAGTAGCCAGTGTAAAAGTGCGACACAAAGATCGCCCCGTAGTGTTAGACACAGTAATTTGCATAACGGGCGCCAACGCTCATTTCAGAAAAATGTACGTAAATCTTGCCCCCAGTGTGTGTCTCGCCACAAGCGTGCTCATTGCCCTAGTCGCAACGCAACCTGTTATCAATGTGGCAAATCAGGACATGTACAGTCTGTGTGTATGCAAATTAAAAACTCAAAGAACGGTAACGTTAGAAACAGTGCTTCGCAAAGTGCGAGAACGGTTCATTCTGTAAATGTTATACGGGCTGTAGAATTGAACAGTGCTTTGGTTGGTTCTCAATTACAAGAATGTTCTTCTGCACCTATTGCAAAACTATATAGTGCACCACGTAGCAAGCGCCGACGAGCGCGTAAAACAGTGCAACGGAAAAGGGTTCGGGACACGCAAAATGACTATGAACAGTGCATTCCTGTAGTGAACCTAGTGCCTTCTGCAACTTCTTATTGTAAAAGTGCCCAGTACTGTGTAGATAGTGCCAGTAGACTTGTTGTAGATACTGAAAGTAATTTTAGTGCAGTAGCCTCGCATTGCGCGGACGCCGATCCGGCGGTAGTGTCATCTAGTGACAGTGTTGTTAATCCCCTGCGTGCCGAGTCTGAGCCGCTTCCTTCAATACGCGGCCCGCGCAAGTGCAGCAAACAAACCGTAGCAGACGTTGCCCACATTCGCGCGCCTGTCGAGCGCCGCAAGCAAAAACTGTTTGTGAATCTCTCCATAGAAAATAAGACTGTGCAATTTCAGCTTGATACTGGTTCCGCTGTTACATTAATCAATAAAGATACTTATGGACTTCTGGGTTCGCCAAAATTGTCGCCGTCACAGCAAGTGTTAACAGCGTACACAGGTGAAAATATTCCCGTGCTAGGAACATGTAGCTTGCCTGCCTCTTTCCAAGGTGTAACAAAAACAGTTGCTTTTGTTGTTCTTCAGGCCAAATCGACACAGAACATTTTTGGACTAGATGCTTTTGACTTGTTTGGTTTATCAATTCAAAGAGATGTGCTTCAAATTTCGTCAATAGTGCCTCAGGATAAAATCAATGCATTGTGTGACAAATATAGTGACTTGTTTTCGCCGGAACTAGGTTGTGCAAAAGACTTCGTGGCACATGTAACTTTAAAAGACTCTGCAGTTCCAAAATTTCGTAAAGCTAGACCAGTGCCTATCGCATTGCGTGATACAGTTGCCGAAGAACTTACACGTTGGCAAGATAGTGGGGTGATTTCTCCTGTTTCTGCGAGTCAGTGGGCCTCGCCTATAGTAATTATACCCAAGCCGTCGGGAAAACTTCGTCTCTGTGCAGACTTCAAATCAACAGTGAACAGTCAAACAATTGTCGACACTTATCCCCTGCCCAGACCTGACGAACTAATGGACAAATTAGGTCAGTCTCGTTTCTTTTCTAAGATTGATTTAGCAGAGGCATACTTACAGATTCCACTTGATGACGAGTCAAAAAAGTTTTTCGTCATTAATACTCACATGGGCCTTTTTCAATTTCAACGCCTACCCTTTGGCAGTTCTTCCGCTCCCGCTATTTTTCAGCGTTTTTTGGAACAGCTGACAGTTTCTGTACCGTGTTGTTCGAACTATTTAGATGATATTGTGGTATCCGGACGTACAGTTGAAGAACATTTAGCAAACCTGGAGTGCCTTTTCAAAGTTTTGACTGCAGCAGGTCTACGTTGTAATAAAGCAAAGTGTTCGTTTTTTCAAACTGAAATAGAGTACCTAGGCCATGTGATTAATGCCCAAGGAATTCATCCCTTACAGTCACATCTTCGAGCAATCAAAGACTTGCCTCCTCCTAAGAATGTGCATGAATTGCAAGCAGTGATGGGAAAACTTAACTATTATTTCAGGTTTATTCCCAATGCCTCTCAGATTGCAGCTCCACTGCATCACTTACGTAGGAAGACTGTTCCTTTTGTATGGTCCAAAGATTGCCAGGTTGCCTTTGACAACTTAAAGTCTGCACTACTCAGTGATGCATGTCTGATTCCCTTTGACCCCCAGAAGCCTGTAGTGTTAGCAGTTGACGCCTCATCGTACGGTCTCGGCGCAGTAATCTCACATCGTATTGGTTCTCACGATCGTCCTATTGCCTTTGCATCCAAGCTACTGACGCCGACGCAACAGAATTACAGTCAGATAGAAAAGGAGGCCTTAGCAATCATTTACGGCGTCACAAAGTTTCATCATTATCTCTATGGCAGAAAATTCTATTTGTTGACAGACCACAAGCCTCTCACGTCGTTGTTCTCACCCACAAAGCCGATTCCGCCACGTACGGCACAAAAGCTTCAGAGATGGTCCTTGATATTGTCTAATTATCAGTATGAGATTTTGTACCGACCTACCACTAAACATGCTAACGCGGACACACTTTCCCGACTTCCGGTTGGCCAGGATGTGTCGTTTGATTCTTCAGAAATGGCATGTTGTCAGATAGACTCCAGAGATGCTTCCGCTGTCGCAGATTTCCCTTTGAACTCTCGTCGGGTTGCACAGGAAACAGCTGCGGATGCAGACCTAAGTGTGGTAGCACGTTTTGTTCGCTCAGGGTGGCCTGCCAGAGCCAAAGACATTGATCGGCCTCTGGTTCGACGTTATTTTGCACAACGTCATGCATTGTCTTTAAGTCAGGGTGTACTGTTGTTGCATACCGACAACGACCAAACACGAGTGATTGTTCCTCGTTCCCTGCAACGTGAAGTGTTACGCCTCCTGCATCAAGGACATTGGGGCATTGTTAGGACAAAGCAACTGGCCAGACGTCATTGTACCTGGGTTGGTATGGACGCTCAGATAGAGAACATGACGTCACAGTGTACTGTTTGTGCGGAGCATCAGGCGGCTCCTCCGCAACGTTTCTCAGACTGGCCACGGCCCAAGGGACCATGGCAACGTTTACATATTGACTTTGCCGGACCTTTCTGGAATACGCGCTGGTTAATTGTTGTAGACGCTTTCAGCAAGTTTCCTTTTGTGATTGCCATGAACTCAACGACGGCGTCTAGTACAATCAGTGCCTTAACATCAGTGTTTTGCATCGAAGGCTTGCCTGAAACTATCGTCAGTGACAATGGACCTCAGTTTGTTAGTGCGGAATTTCAACAGTTTTGTCGTGTGAATGGCATTCAGCATATTACCACTGCACCTTTTCACCCTCAGTCCAATGGTGCAGCAGAACGTTTCGTTCGAACATTCAAGTCACACATGGAAAAGATGAAAGGTCAGCACTCCAGGCAGCAAGCTCTTCAAATTTTCCTGTCTACGTATCGGTGCATGCCACGTGACGGCCCGTCTCCTGCCGAGCTGCTACACGGCCGCCGTCACCGCACTCTCCTTCACCTGCTGCAGCCTCCCACGCACCGAGTCGGTTCGTATGGCGCTACGCGTTTTCAGGTTTCCACGCCGGTGCTGTACAGGGTGTTTGCTGGAAACAAGAAGACATGGTTGCCGGGCACCATTCAGCGCGTGCTTGGTCGCAATATGTTTATTGTACGTTCTTCCACAGGGTCGGAGCTGCGGCGCCACGCAAACCAATTGCGCCTGCACAGGCCGCGCGATCCTGTCTCCGGTTTCTTGATTCCAGACCCAGTTCACCGCCAGGGAGCACAACCACATCGTTCGTCCCCGGACTACGAGATCCCTATGGACGTCGACGTACATCCGACGCAGTCGTCGCCGCCGCTGTCGCTGCCGCAGATGACAGCGTCACCGAGAGGGACTCCGGGACCGTGCGGGCCCCCCCAGCCTGGGCCACGCACCTCAGAAGATGACCTGCTCCCTCTGGGCGGGGGCGGGCGCCCTTCCCCAGGTTTCGGCGGGTTCCCTGGAGGATCGCAAGGCGGATGCCGGGGCGCGGACGGCGTCTCGATCCCGGCCTCAGCTACGACGCCCGTCCCACCAGTAACGCCCCCGCTCAGGCCCTCCTCCCAGTGCCGTCGCCGTGGCCCTCAGCCCTACGCCACGACGGCGCGGCGGTTTGGGGGGGAGGGGTGTGGTGTCGCACAAGTACAAAGTGCGCGCCACCTACTTTCGCCGCGCGCCGCCATGCACGCACGGCGCGGCGATCTCACGACGACAGCCACGAGCGCCCTCTGCTGGAACGCCGCTCGTGGCCACCACTGAAGAACACCGGGCACTTCGGACTGAGTTAGCAACGAGTTAGGACCTTCGTCATCAGATAGGCACGAGTGAAGACTTTGCTATTGTACAGGCACTAGGCAGGCCTCTAATAACTATGTATCAACATTCTGCAGTACTATGTAAAAGTTAAGTATTGTTACATTCTGTGCAATATATATCTTTCTAATTTACTCGAGTGTTTATAGTTTCTGGCTGCTCCCCTCCGTACCTGCACCAGCGTGTCGGTCTCATCCACCCGGCCACCGACACCTACGACGAGGCTGGGACACAAAAGCGGCGACGAAGTCGGGACACAAAAAAAATCTTTGCCCATTTGTTCGAACCACATAGAATGACTCGATTAGTGTATCGTACAGACCATGAAGTAAACATATAATGCTGTTCTATATCTACATCTACATACATACACCGCAATTCACCGTAAGATGCGTGGCGGAGGGTACACTGTACCACTACTAGGCATTTCCTTTCCTATTCCACTCCCAAATGGAAAGAGGAAAAAAAGAATGTCGATATGCCTCCGCACGAGCCCTAATTTCTCTTATCTTGTCTTTGTGATCTTTACGCGAAATGTAAGTAGGCGGCAGCAAGATCGTACTACACTCAGCTTCAAATTCCGGCCCTCTAAAATTACTTAACAGAAATTCACAAAAACATCAGCTTTCCTCCAGCGATCCCCAATTGAGTTGCCGGAGCATTTCCGTGACACTCGCGCATTGGTCGAACCTTCCGGTAACAAATCTAGCTGCTCGCCTCTGAACTGCTTCTATGTCTTCCTTTAAACTGATCTGCTGCGGGTCCCAAACACTTGAGCAATACTCAAGACGTGGTCGTACTAGCGTTTTACACGCGTTCTCCTTTACAGGTGAAGTAGATCTTACCAAAATTCTCCCAATAAACCGAAGTCGGCTGTCCGCCTTACTCACAACTGTCCTTACATGTTCGTTCCATTTCATATCGCTCTGCAATGTTACGCCTAGATATTTGAACGACACGACAGAATCAAGAAGCTCACTACTAATGCTGTATTCGAACATTATAGGATTGTTTTTTCTACACATGCGCATCAACTTACATTTTTCTACATTGAGAGCTAGCTGCAATTCTTCGCGCCAACTAGGAATTTTGTCTAAGTCATCCTGTATGCTATTACAGTCAGTTACAGACGCCACCCTTCCATACACCACAGCATCATCAGCAAACAGTCGCAAATTACAAGTTACTATGTCCATCAGATCATTTATATAGACAGAAAATAATAGCGGTCCTATCACACTCCCCTGGGCACGCCTGACGATACACTCGTCTCTGATGAACACTCGCCGTGTTGAACAACGTACTGCGTTGTATTACTTTGGAAGTCATCCAGCCAGTCACAAATCTATGAACCTATTCCATAAGCTCGTATCTTCGTTAGCGGTCTGCAGTGTGGCACCGCGTCGAACGCCTTTTTGAAATATGGAGAAAAACATGGCTTGCAAGATGTCATGTGAGAACAGGGCAAGCTGAGTTTCACATGAACGATGTTTCCTAAACTCGTGCTGATTCATGGAAAGAAGCTTTTCCGTTTCAAGGAAATTTACTATATTCGAATTGAGAATATGCTCTAAGATTCTACATGAAACTGATGTCAATGATATTGGCCTGTAATTGTGTGGGTCAGTTCTCTTTCCTTTCTTATAAACCGGAGTCACCTGCGCCTTTTTTCAATCACTTGGAACTTTGCGCTGAATTAAAGATTCGCTATAATTGCAAGCTAAGTAGGGGGCCAATGCCGCAGAATAGTCTTTGTAAAACCGATCTGGTATTCCATCCGAACCAGCAGACTTTTTCGTATTTAGCTCTCTCAGATGCTTCTCTACACCGGAAATACCTATTGCTATGTCCCCCATTTCGGAATTAGTACGTTGATCAAATGATGGTACATTCGTGCGGCCCTCCTGCGTGAAAGATTTCTTAAAGGTTAAATTTAGAATTCCAGCTTTCCGTTTGCTTTCTTCTATTACTGTCCCGCAATGATCAACGAGTGACTGGACAGTGGGCTTTGACCCGCTTATCGATTTTACGTAGGACCAGAATTTTTTCGGGTTCTCGGAAAGATCTTTTGCTAAGCTATGGCTGTGATAATTATCGTATGCTCAAATGTTCAAATGTTTGTATAGTCTATGGGACTTATCTACGGGGTCATCAGTCCCTAAACTTACAAACTACTTATAAACTACTTACGAACTAGGACGGCACAAATATCCATGCCCGAGGGGGGATTCGAACCCCCGACCGTAGTGGCCGTGCAGACCGTGACTGGAGCGCCTTAGTCCCCTCGTCCACTGCGGCCGGCGTATCGTATGCTTCGCGCATCGATCTTTTTATAGACGCACGAATATCTAGTAACTTTTGCCTGTCATAATTTGCGTGTTCTTTTTTGAATCGAGAGTGCAACAGCCTTTGCTTTCTCAGCAGCTTTTTAACATTATTATTATATCACGGTGGATCTTTTCCTTCCTTAATCGTCTTTACTGGCACATATTTCTCTAACCCTTTATTAACAATGCACTTAAATTTAGTCCACAATTCCTCTACATCCATAGTCCCGGTATTAAACGATGCCCATTCATTTTCTAAGTGCGATCGTAACATTTATGGTTGACAGGTTCTTGTATGTACCCTCGTCCGCTCAGTAAAAATAATTGCCCTGGTAAAACGAAGATTCCCTGAGTAAACATCAGCGTTGTCAAGCGATTGGCTAAAATGAAGATTCACAGGATTCTCACTATTCAGCATGTGTTGCCAACATTATCATAGGAGGCCACTGGGATATTTGGTAAAATTTAACCCGCACTATGAGGTATGAAACGGTATCTTTTACGTGTTAAGGAAAATGCCTGACACAATAACAACAAATAAAAACGGAAGTATAATACACTTCTCATGCCATTTTCGAATTATATAACTTTCATTAGCCTAATATTTGAAATGGAACCACAATTTCGGTGTTCGTGTATTTATACAACGCCAAGAAATAATGTTATTTCGATACTGCAATATTCAGAATTCCAGAGCTGACCCCATGTCGACTTCGTAGTTCCACCCGAGCACCGCTAGATGCCTCTCATCCTTTATATCGGCATTCATATGAAAACATCCATTTCCTTTAACCGCTCTTAATTACTGCGAAACTGAAGTATTTGAACGGCGCAAGAAATTGAGGTGGGGCACTCCATGTTTCGATATTCACTTATTTTAATACTGCAGATGCACTGCATTACAGTGTCTTTGGTCGAGGCGAATAGCCAATCAGTGAGCTGATTGTTGGAGAATATAGAACTTGATCCAAGCTGTAGATAGGAAAATTTCTACTTCCTTTTACCACTTTTAATGGCTAAATTCACACATAATATTTATATTCGTGAAATCTACGACAAACAATCTTTCGAATTGTGTAACTTTTATTGGCCTTCTTGTGAGAATAAATTAGTAATCTGTACCACAATTTTCGTGTTAGCGTATTTTTCTAATGATACTCTGCATGTCACGGTGAAGTGCGAGGCCTCTTCCGCGGTCTAACATTGGCTCTGCAGGACGAACAGGTTTTCGATTTCTTGTGGAATGACGTCCGACCGGTTCCCTCGGGAGTTGGTCATGTGTGCTGGAAAGCGACAGCCACCAGCCAGTTCATAACGCCGCCTAATGGACTGTTCCGTCCGCTACATGTCAGGACTCTGCTAACGCATCGCCCACGCGACGCTCTATCTCTTATGATCTGACAGGGAGCGTTAAACCTGCCGATAACTGCCACTGCAGGGCGACGAGTTTATGACGGGAAAGGTTAGCGGGAAATCTGCCGCGGCGTTTAGAAGTAGTTGTATCGACAGTGTCAGGTGCAGCAGGAAGGGAAAACAACTGACGCAGGCTGAGACCGGAGTATGCAAAACAGACTGCAGAGAGAGGTGGCTGTATTAACCCATTAATGCATGTTTTTTATTTGAAGCTATAAAACTACCACGATTAATGTATACTACGTATATACTGAGAAAAATACTGAAAAAAAATCCTTAAAATTATTATGCACTACAAGCAACAAAAAGGTCATAGCTGGTCAGCTATATAGTGCTTCCATGATGTACCCCATGCAGTAAATGTCACTATTATTCCTCTGATCTTTCCAAAAAGTTGCTCATAATGCATCAATAGTATGTGATTGATTACTTTTACGTGGCAAAGGAGGAATACTAAAATATACAAACGCACCACCAGCCAGAAATAGAACATCAGACTAGCACCTGCAGAATACTGTTCTTTGCGATCACCTACAGCGTAACTAGGTCTACCTCCTGACAGAGACTTTGATGTGATTATTGAAATGGAGAATGTCCACAGACTTGGCATTAAAGTGGAGTATGCATTGCATGAATGGGACTGGGTATATCGATTAATACTATCCATCATTCACCCATACAAACATTAGATCATCAAAGGGTGCGGCATCTATTATCGACATGTATGGTGATGTAGAGCTTTAATTAAAAGTTAATGGAGTAACTCAATGCAGCTAACTGCCGAAATGATTCAGTGACACTCTACAATTTACAATTTCGAGAACGAGCTACTAGCATATGTAACACTATGAAGCAGCTATAAATGAATTTGTGGTAAAATGTTGATCACTTTGAGAGATAATAGAAAAAATGAGGTATGTAGCTTATCAGCTACACCATGCATAAAAGGGCTAAGTATCAGTTTCTCCTTATCTTTTTTTTCAGAGTGGAGCCCCTCCATGTTCATACTGGCACGGAGACCAACTAAAAACGCCTACTGCCTAATCTGTGTAAGTACGTTAAACAGGAACTTCACGATAGGGAACTGTATGGGTAGGATTTCTAATTAATTCGGTCCATCAGGAAATAGACCATGGTCGAAACTTTTTGAAATAAAAGCGGTTTTATGGCCAGAGAGAAGGCAAACGCCAAGGGGAGAAATAAACCACTGCGACAGTTCAAATTTTTGTAACCCTTTTAGTCCTAACTGCTATGGTCATCAGTCCTTAAACTTAAAAACTACTGAAACTAACTTACACTAACGAGAACATACACACACACACACACACACACACACACACACACACACACACACACACACAGACACACACACACACACACACAGTCAACATGGATTCAGAAAGTATCGCTCTTGCGAAACACAGCTTGCCCTTTATTCACATCAAGTGTTAAGTGCCATCGACAAGGGATCTCAAATCGATTCCATATTTCTGGATTTCCGGAATGCATTTGACACTGTACCCTACAAGCAGCTTCTAATGAAATTGCGTGCTTATGGAATATCTCCCCAATTGTGCGATTGGATTCACGATTTATTATCAGAAAGGACACAGTTCGTAGTAATTGACGGTAAGTCATCGAGTAAAACAGAAGTGATATCTGGCGTTCCACAGGGAAGCGCTATAGGTCCCCTACTCTTCCTTGTGTGTGTTTATAAACGATTTAGGAGACAATCTGAATAGCTCCCTTAGACTGTTCGCGGATGATGCTGTCGTTTATCGGTTAGTGAAGTCAACAGAGGATCAAAAGCAACTGCAAAGCGAGTTAGACAAAATTTCTACATGGTGCGAAAATTGGCAATTGACACTAAACAAAGAAAAGTGTGAAGTAATACACATGACTACTAAAAGAAATCCGCTGAACTTCGATTACGCGATAAATTACCTTAAGGTCGTAAATTCTACCAAATACCTAGGAGTTACAATTACGAACAACTTTGACTGGAGAGAACACATAGAAAATATTGTGGGGAAGGCGAACCAAAGGTTACTTTTCATTGGCAGCACGCTTCGAAGATGCACCAGCTCCACCAAAGAGACTGGCTACATCATACTTGTGCGTCCTCTCCTGGGGTACTGTTGCCAATTATGGGACCCTCACCAGGTCGGACTGACGGAAGACATTGAGAAGGTTCAGAAAAGGGCAGCTCGTTTTGTTTTATCACGTTACGGGGGGGGGGGGGAGGGGGAGGGAAGCTTCGCGGAAATGTTTCACGAATTGGGGTGGAAATCATTAAAAGAAAGACGTTATTCATTGTGGCGTGATCTGTTTGCGTAAGTGAAAAAGACCAATAAAGGTGTCAGCATGTGGACGTAATGTGCTGTTCTAGTCTCTTCTGTACCTAAGGTACATCACCGTTCCCTTTGGATCGCTACTTACTTCGGTACTCTCCGATACACACGATCGAAAAGCGGAGAAGTGGTACTAAAGCCTCAACTTTATGTTACAATATCTCCGGATGTAATTAACATTTTACAATGCAACAAACGGAACTGATTACGTATTTGTTTACATGTTCAGATGTGCTAACAAAACTAACGCGGTTCCATTTAAAAAACGTAGGTTTGTGTTAAAAATCATACTTCCGTGCTTGTTTATGGTTTGTATTCACCAATTACACTAGCCCCTCTCCTCACGTTCGGTCCGTGGAATCGGTTCATCAGTATTTGATGTGGTTTACGAAATATATCCAGCGGTAATGTTAGGTGACTCATCCTGTATAATTTAGATTAACCCACCAGCCATTACTACACTTACACATGTTTATTATTATGAGAAACTATTACCTGCAGCGTTACAGTTGCACCAGTGGTGACAACCCTGAATGTTGTAACGGCCTGCTCACCGACTTAATCCCAGTGAGCCTGCCCTTGACACTGGGCGGCCCAAGACTTATTACTTTTCTGTAGTCCCCCAAAACCTACTAAATGTAGGTTTAAGAAAGTGTTAAGGAAATGTTTAAGAAAACTACTACAACTACCTATTCTGTAATAATTACGCCTAAAGCCGTATTTGGTGTGTCCAAGTCTTCCCCCAGATCCAGAGGACAGCGAGATATCAGCCAGTGACGATGACCAGTCTACCCTCCGGCGGCATGGCTACACTTGGCTGTCTTGATTGGCGGTTCTCATGTTTGGGTAGATGTCATGATCGGTTTGGAACGGCCATAATTGGGTCGAGATGTAGCAATTTGTTGGTGTGGTCATTTACAGGGCTGTACACAGTTTGGTCTGATCTTGTTGGAGATTGCATCAGTTAGTCGATTGAGGACATCGAAAGTTCTTCAGATCTTAAAAGGTCGTAAGTGACATCGCTGGGATGTTGTACTGCTCGCGCCACGTCATCGAAGATGGGGCACTCGAAAACTATGTGTTCTGGACTGCCGACCTCAGCTCCACATTCACACTCGGGTGACGCCTGTACCCTAAATCGGCAGCCACAGCAGAGTGGCCAAGCGCATTGAGGCGCTATGCTGCGATGCGCGAGGCCGTTCCCGTCGGGGGTTCGAATCCCCCCTCGGGCATGGATGTTTGCGTCGTCTTCAGTATAAGGTAATTCATAAGTAGTTTAGGGAATGGCAATGGGGAGAAAAGCGTTCTTGAAAAAGAGAAATTTGTTAACGTCGAATATTGATTTATGGCTAAGGAAGTCCTTTCTGAAGGCATTTGTGTGGAGTGTTGTCTTGTATGGGAGTGAAACATGGACGATAATAGGAAAAGGAGGCTTTTGAAATGTGGTACTACACATGAATGCTGAAGGTTAGGTGGGTGGATCGCGTAACTAATGAGGAGGTACTGGACAGAATTGGTGAGAAAAGGAACGTCTGGCATACCATGATAAAAAAAGGGATCGATTGGTAGGACACATTCTTAGACATCATGGAATTGTGATTTTAGCGTTGGAGGGAAGTGCGTGGGTTAAAAACCGCAGAGGAAGACCAAGAGATGGATACAGTAAGCAGATTCAGACAGATGTAGGTAAGAGGCTTGCTCAGGATAGGGTATTGTGGAGAGCTGCATCAAACCAGTCTACAGACTGAACACCACAACAACAACAACAACAAGTTTAGAGACTGATGACCCCACAGGTAAGTTCTTAAGCTAGACATTTGAAAATTTTTGAACTGAATGGGCAAAGATATACCATTTAGTGACCGTGCCCTGTCAGGAAGTGCAGCATGCCTCTGGAAGGTTTGAAGAATCTCATGGAGAGCCTCTCCTGGATATCCTTTCAGTGTTATCGGTGCCCCTCGGCTCCTGACAGAACTCCAATGCCCTCCTTTCAGTGGCTGTTTTACTTTGTGTTTTGCAACCCATGATGGCCTCCACTCTGTCTTGCCCACCCTTCCTGGCCCATTACCAAGCGGGTTGCTCCATGATCTTTATGTCAAGGGGGCATAGCCCCATCAGGAGTGCCACCTGCTGTCATGCGGTAAGCTCCAACAGAGCAGGATATTCCTCTGCAATCACCTGACAGACACGGCGGGTGCAACCCTTGTGAGCCTGTGGACCCAGACTGGAGATCCATAGCCCACAATGGACACAAGGATCCTGTTGTGATACAATTTGATGAGGTTGGACAAAACTATGTGTGATGCAATTTGATGAGGTTGGACAGGAGGTGAAAACTCCGATGCCTGGTTCCAGCCAAGCTGTTGATTGCTGCCATGGACCTTTCAGCAACTGAATCCACGTGAGCTGCGAAACTCCATTCCTCAACGAAGATCTGACCTAGGTAGTGAGCTTGTCTTCGGCATATGATGGCTACACCGTCGTTTATGACTGTTGGATTTCGTTGCAATTGTCCCTTCAGAAGTAAGTAGAGTGATTTGTTGGGAGCAATGTGGAGCTTGGTGGTGTCATTGTAGTTCATCGATTGTCCAAGTTCTAGACAGTGCCATGCTACCACTATCGCCCAGAGGGGACCATTGGAACTACGCCTGGCGGCCGCATACCGTTTACAAAGCGCCCAACACTGACCAGGCATAAATACTGGATTGGATACAGCAAAAGAACATTCTATACGGTAGCATCTCAAGAAACCAATGAGTTAAGCTGAACTATTCGGGCATGCTATATTAGGGCTCACCGATTGGTAAATGTGATGCACTTAAAACTTCAGCGCTCTTGGAATGTTCAGAATATTGCACCTTAGCACCTTGAGGTCAGGTCGTCTGCTATCCTGCGAAAACCCACCCCATACTGAATTCCCGAGATCGAAGGTTCTTCCTGTGAGACAACGCCACTAGAATATGCGCCGGCAGTGGTTCGATGAAAGACAGACATGGACATTGATTAGAGCGTCAGTGTTTTTCTCGACTGATCCGATTCTGTCTGCACCATCACGAGGATCGGCTTAGAGTCTGCAGACACTGTTGGGAGAGACTGTTACATGATGCATCGTGATACTGGCCCTGCATCAGATAGTTAGTATTGAAATCCGCTCCTGCAATCCTCAAGTACGCATTCCCATTACACTAATCAACCAGCGTCACATGTCTGAAGTGTTGTCCTCCTGTACCTCTGAAGCTTGCCGATGGCCAAACTACAACAGTTTTGAAGACCTCTTCGTCACATTGCAGATTGGATTGCTCTCGTTGCCTCCCTTCTCTCCCGATATCATGACTATCGAAAGTACAGGGTGTCCAGAAAAGGACTCCCTGATTTCAAAATTAAATTTCTCGAAAACAAAGATCGATAGAGGAATGCAGTAAACGGTATGTTTATTGTGAAAGCTGTAAGAAGTTTATAATAGTTTGAAATAATACTTACAAAAGCTGATAACATAACGCTGTAATCGCCATACGTAATGCCTAGTATGAATAGTGATCCGAAGCCCAGAGCGATCAGATCCACTATTGAAACGTGAAAGGATGTTAGCGTACCGAAGGAAGAAATTAAAACCATGTACTCCACTGAAAAACGCGTTTTTCTAGTGCTAGAGTACCACAGGTTAGAAGAGAGTCCTACGGCAACAAGGCCAAGTTTTCAAGCACGATTTAATGTTCCAAAAGGACCTGATGCGAAAACCATTCGTACGCTCTTCGCAAAATTTCAACGAACAGGCAGCGTAACTGATGATCTAGTGGGGCATGTTGGCCGCAAGTAAACCGCAGTTACGCCTGAATAATAGCCTACACATGTTACCATTCAAAATTCAAACGCACCAGGCCATACACGTATGAGCTGTGCAACAAAGGGTTACCTTTGCTAATCAGATGCTCATAATGATTGATAGAGAAGGATTTGATGTTGTCTGCATCTGGTTTACAGATGAATCACACTTCCACCTGAATGGATACGTGAATAAGCAGAACTGGCGATTTTGGGGTTCCGAAAAGCCATATTGGTGTGAAGCGAAACCCCTGTATTCTCCTAAAGTTACTGTGTGGGCTGCAGTATGCAGGAGAGGCATTATTGGCCCTTTTTTCATTCGAGAAACGGTCACTGGTGCACGTTACGTTGCAATTTTGGAACAATTTGTCGCCACACATCAAGCGTTAGAGGAACGACCAGGTACTGAATGGTTTATGCAAGATGGAGCCCGAGCACATCGGACCGAACATGTGTTTCGCTTTCTTGAGAAATACTTCGGGAACCGAGTCATCGCTTTGGAATATCCCAAATTTACTGGTGCAGGCATGGATTGGCCTCCATATTCGCCGGATTTGACTCCCTGTGACCTATTAGGGGGCACAGTGAAAGACATGGTCTACCCGAAGCATCCCGCCGCGCTGGACGAGCTTGAATCCTCGCTCTCTGTGGCATGTGAATCCATTTCGGTTGACACACTAAGAAATGTGATGGCGAATTTCATTCTTCGTTTGCGCCACCTCTGTAGTGCCAGTGGTGAACATTTTGAAAACAGTGTGATGTGATTGTTTGCAAAGAGTGTTTTCATACGATTATTTCACGTATGTATGCTGATGTGTGCTGTACAGCGTACAGCGCCATCTATTAGCAGCTTTTGTAACTATTATTTCATACTGCCACAGAATAAGCAGTATACAGAAAGGAAACTCCCGCTGCAGTCTGTCGTCCAAAATTTAGTGCGCATGCGCGGAATCGGCCATCTTGAAAAGCAGTAGACGCGTGATCACTCCCTACTCTGTAGCGTGGTAATGCACCGTCTTCGTTTGTTAATTGTGTATTTTAGCTGCCTGAATCGCATAAAATCAAACAAGTATTTGGTGCAATGAAAAGAAAGAACTGTGTGTCAGTAGGTGTAGCTGTTCCGTTTTTATTACGAGCAGCAATAAAAGTAAAGGCGGCCGATGGTGTTCAGCACCTAATTGACGCAAAAATTCTCATACGAAAAAGGATATAAGTTTCTTCACCTTCCCAAAACAGTACGTGAACGTCGCTATGTGTGCAGTGAAAGTTAAATGTTATCCGTTTCGAATGAGAGCAATGTGTGCATAATTATTAAAAGTAGCCTTGCTTCTTCTCTTGGCGATAACTCTCGCTGTCGTCGTTGCTGCAGCAGTTCAACAGCATTGAAATGTTGAAGTGCATTTATATTTTATAAGTTTAACGTTGCAGGGAATAATATAAAATGAATGACAAAGAATTGTGCGTAAGTACGCAGGTAAAAATTTACTTACGACATTGAAGGCGTAGCGTGCTAATGTTGGCAACGAATGATCTTCTGATACTCAAACAAATGGATTAAGGGGAATAATTATTTTATGCTGTTCCTGCTCTGTGGTTGACAGATTCCTGTATATGCCCTTCTCCGATCAGTAAATTAATGATACTCCTAAAGCAAATACATCTTTTATATATGCCCAGACGTCATTAGTTTTGTGTAATCACGTTGTACTGCTAAGTCTCAATATTTTATGCGAATTTATTCGTGTCAAATAAAACCTGGCAGTTGTAAAGTCACTTTCTTGTTCATATCTAATTTCCCAAACTTAACTCGAGTTATTTGGGATTTTTCTAGAGATAAGCACCAAATAAAACGATCATGGATTCCACCGTACATTTTCGTAGTTGTATTAAAATTTAGGCCTATTTTTTTTTCGTTGGATTATAATTAGGTGCAAGAAGAGGGCGCAAAACAGATGAGAACATAATGAAAAGCCGTTTCCTTTCGTAAAAGTCGGTGAAATTAGCTGCACTTCGTAAAAAGTCCATTTCCAGCCAAAGTACTGAGTGGCTATAGTTCCGCGTTTACTGCTTTTCAATATGGCGTCAAGCGCAACGCTTGGTAACACACAGATCAAAGGCGCCGCCCCCAGCTTTCCCTTCTGTATATTCCCTATTCTGTGATACTGCTGTATATTCTTACAGCTTTCACAATAAACATACCGTTTACTGCAGTCCTCTATCGATCTTTGTTTTCGAGATATTTAATGTTGACATCGGGAGCCCTTTTCTGGACACACTGTATATGGTCAATGAGTGGAGTGACTGACCCGGAGTACACTACCCGCTGGTATTGTCAATATGTGGAAGTAGCATTGCCTGCATTAAGCCAACACATTCAGGAACTGATTCAGCGTTGAAGCTTGTAGCAGCTGCCTGGCCAGTGCCGCACAGGAATCACCGAGCGTTCTCAGGCGTCATGCGGCGGATTGCGCGGCCGCTCCCGTCGGACTCCTCCCTCGGGCGTTGGTGTCTGTGTTGTCCTTAGTGCACGCTAGTTTCAATATTTTGTAAGTCTATGCACTGATGACCCTAGCAGTTTGGTCCCGCAGGTTTACAAAGATTGGAACATTTCTATGGTCAGCAATGGCGCCAACAGCCAGTGCTGATTTAATCCTCTTCATCACTCAGGACCGTATTTTCCATCATATGATCTTTGTACGTAGGCAATAGGAGTGATCCCGAAAATTACAGGCCTATCTCATTGACGTCGATTTGCAGTAGGATTTTGGAACATATACTTTGTTCGAATATTATGTACTACCTCGAAGAGAACGACCTATTAACCAATAGTCAGCACGGATTCAGAAAGTATCGCTCTTGCGAAACACAGCTTGCCCTTTATTCACATCAAGTGTTAAGTGCCATCGACAAGGGATCTCAAATCGATTCCATATTTCTGGATTACCGGAAGGCTTTTGATACTGTACCCCACAAGCGGCTTCTAATGAAATTGCGTGCTTATGGAATATCTCCCCAATTGTGCGATTGGATTCACGATTTCCTATCAGAAAGGACACAGTTCGTTGTAATTGACGGTAAGTCATCGAGTAAAACAGAAGTGATATCTGGCGTTCCACAGGGAAGCGTTATTGGTCCCCTACTCTTCCTCGTGTTTATAAACGATTTAGGAGATAATCTGAATACCTCCCTTAGACTGTTCGCGGATGATGCTGTCGTTTATCGGTTAGTGAAGTCAACAGAGGATCAAAAGCAACTGCAAAGCGATTTAGACAAAATTTCTACTTGGTGCGAAAATTGGCAATTGACACTAAATAAAGAAAAGTGTGAAGTAATACACATGACCACTAAAAGAAATCCGCTGAACTTCAATTACGCGATAAATCAGTCAAACCTTAAGGTCGTAAATTCTACCAAATACCTAGGAGTTACAATTACGAACAACTTTGACTGGAGAGAACACATAGAAAATATTGCGGGGAAGGCGAACCAAAGGTTACGTTTCATTGTCAGAACGCTTAGACGATGCACCAGCTCCACCAAAGAGACTGCCTACATCACACTTATGCGTCCTCTCTTCGAGTACTGTTGCCCCTTGTGGGACCCTCACCAGGTGGGACTGACGGAAGATATTGAGAAGGTTCAGAGAAGGGCAGCTCGTTTTGTTTTATCACGTTACGGGGGGAAAGCGTCACGGAAATGTTGCACGAATTGGGGTGGAAATCATTAAAAGAACGACGTTATTCATTGCGGCGTGATCTGTCTGCGAAGTTTCAATCACCGACTTTTAGTTCTGAATGTGAAAATATTTTGCTAGCACCCACCTACTTAGGGAGACATGACCATCCCAATAAAATAAGAGAAAACGGAACGATTTAGGTGTTCTTTCTTCCCGCGCGCTATTAGAGAATGGAACGGTAGAGAAAAGTTATGAAGGTGGTTAATGAACCCTCTGCCAGGCACTTAAATGTGATTTGCAGAGTATCGATGTAGATGTAGATGTAGATACGTTTTGTATCTTTCTTAGTGTCGTATTTTGGATGGTGAGCAATGTGTGTGTTTCTGTGTGGCAAGCTTCCGCAGGAAACCTTTAACAGTCGTTTGTACTTCTGGATCGTCGATTCAGAGAAGTGGATCGAACTTCTATCGCAGTTTTAATGTTGAATGGATTATGTGCATATAGACAGGAAAGGAAAATGGTTATTCAAATTTCCTGTCAGATTAAAACGATGTGCTGGAACCGGGATTCGAATCTAGGACTTATGTCTTCCGCGGGCGAGCGCTCTACCGACAGAGATATCCCGGCACGGTTCACAGTTTTTATGTGCCTTGAAGTTTCATAACAGCGCACACTCCGATGCAGAGTTAAAATATCTTTCTGGACAATGACTAGTACACACTATATGATAGCTTGACAATTTTTTTTTGTAGATTTAAATGTGATTTCTATGCAGATTGTAGAAACTACGCAGGAATTCATGTGTGTTATGTTTATTGCTATTGTGAGCTTCAAGCAATTTT
Source organism: Locusta migratoria (assembly GCA_026315105.1). Taxonomy (NCBI): domain Eukaryota; kingdom Metazoa; phylum Arthropoda; class Insecta; order Orthoptera; family Acrididae; genus Locusta; species Locusta migratoria. The sequence goes on along the minus strand of CM048744.1, from coordinate 976,011,591 downwards.
GAGTTGTGTAACAAGTCGTCTTTAGTTAACCAAATGGAATGTAGAGAGCATTTGGGTATCATGCTACTGTTCTATTTACGCAGAGATATATGCTTAACTTAATGAAGGATTTTTTTTTTCGTGTAGTGCCAGCATTCCTAACATTTCTAACTAACTGGGTAAATTAGTAAATTTATTTTAAATCTTGGATCTCATGCACATCGATGATACTGTAGAGGAATTTTTATGCTTTATTATTACTTTTTTAATTGGTAGATGTCAACGGTTAGATAAATAGACAGCAAAAACACAAATATAACTATTTTGCATCTAAAAGTCATGAAAGCGGATGTGTTCGGCTACAACCTACGACTAAATCAGGTCGAGTTAATAGAATTAATACAGTTTGAATTTCGTTGAAGCAGTCCTGACGATCATTTATTTTCTATTTACTATTTATTGCATCCATTTTCCTTAGCTTCTCCGTAATTCCTATTTATTTTATTCCGAAGTGGTTTATATTTAATGTTTCTTTCCTTCTCTAGGCATCTTTCGTCGATCTATTTAAGAATTTCTTTTGTTACCCAAAGTTCCATTGCAGTTACCATTCGAGCTATGTTTGTATTCTAACCACTCTGACTGCCCTTTTATTAAAATTGTATTTATTTATTTACATAAAAAGAGATTTACACTGCTCTTCAACTGAACTACCCACTCAGATATTCCTTAAGACAGAATACTCATTATTAGGTGAATTCAAACACACCTCATATGTTTGTAAACTTATGGGATCTAACTGCAGTAGTCATGGGCCCCTAAACTTACAAACTACTTAAACTAACTTACCCTAAGAAGAACACACAAACCCATGCCCGAAGGTGGACTCGAACCTCCGACGACGAACGGCCTCACGCACTGCAGCGAGGCTCCTTAGCGCGCACGGCTATTCCGCCGCGGAGACGTCTTTTTATTCCTCTGCAGTATCCCTCCTTCCTCCACACTAATCATTGTGAATTATTATCTTGGACTCCAGTCTACTCGTCGTCATTATTACATTGTGACCTGTACGTAACTGTATATCTGCTCCTGAGTGACTAAACTACACGAAAATTGTTTTCATTACACTACAGGTAGACCACGTGGCGGTAGTATTAATTGCGACTTAAACCTCTCGTCAGATTAAGGCAGTTACAAATAGTGCAGTCCACATTAGAGTGTTTTATGGTTGGGTACAGAGGTGCCGACTTTTGAAAATCGGTGTGGGTGGGTGCTATATATCACGGTTCACAAATGTTCGACACCAACCCTTCTGAAAATCATGTTCATGGATTTTTGAATGAGCAATACTAGATAAAAGTAAATAGGCAGTTGTCTGCCCTTTTAAACATAGAAGGAAGAAGGAGGAGGAAGAAAAGAAAAGCATGGTTGCATTAGGACACTACAATAAAGCGATCTAATTGGCCGAAGTGGATATTTCGATACAAGTTGTTGTTGTTGTGGTTTTCAGTCCGGAGACTGGTTTGATGCAGCTCTCCACAATACCCTATCCTGAGCAAGCCTCTTCATCTCCACATAAGAACGGCAACCTACATCTGTCTGAATCTGCTTACTGTATCCATCTCTTGGTCTTCCTCTGCAGTTTCTACCCCACACACTTCCCTCCAACGCTAAATTCACAATCCCTTGATGTCTAAGAATGTGCCCTACCAATCTATCCCTTCTTTTTAGTCAAGGTATGCCAGAAATTTCTTTCCTCCCCAGTTCTGTTCAGTACCTCCTCATTAGTTACGCGATCCACCCACCTAATCTTCAGCATTCTTCTGTAGCACCATATTTCAAAAGCCTCAATCCTCTTCCTGTCCGCACTGTTTATTGACCATTTTTCACTCCCATACAAGGCAACACTCCATACAAATGCCTCCAGAAAGGACTTCCTTAGGCTTAAATCAGTATTCGATGTTAACAAATTTCTCTTTTTCAAGAACGCTTTTCTACCCATTGGCATTCTGCATTTTATATCCTCTGTACTGCGACCATCATTTGTTATTTTACTACCCAAGTAACAAGACTCATCTACGTCCTTTATTGCTTCGTTACCTAATCTAATACCTTCAGCATCAACTGATTTTCTTAGACTGCACTCTATTACCCTCGTTTTGCTCTTGTTAATGTTCATCTTATATTCACCTTTCAACACACTGTCCATTCCGTTCAGTTGCTCTTCCAGGTCCTTTGCTGTATCTGACAGAATTACTATGTCGTCGGCAAAACGCAATGTTTTTAATTCTTCCCCCTGAACTTTAATTCCTTCGCCAAATTTCTCCTTGCTTTCCTTTATAGCTTGCTCAATCTACCAACTGAATAACATTGGAGAAAGGTTACAACCCTGTCTTACTCCCTTTCCAACCACTGCATCCCTTTCATGCCCTTCAACTCTGACAACCACTGTCTGGTTTTTGTACAAGTTGTAAATAACCTTACGCTCCCTATATTTTACTCCTGCTTGCTTCAGAACTTGAAAGAGTTTATTCCAATCAACATTGTCAAAAGCCTTCTCCAAATCTACAAAAGCTAGAAATGTAGGTTTGCCTTTTCTTAATCTATCTTCTAGGATAAGCCGTAAAGTGAGTATTGCCTCTCGTGTTCCTACATTTCTCCTGAACCCAAACTGATCTTCCCCGAGGTCGGCTTCTACCAGCTTTTCCATCCTTCTGTAAATAATTCGTGTTACTATTTTGCAACCATGATTTAGTAACACCCCAAAACGTCTATACGACCAAAGAAATAATTTCTCACTGTACAATAATCTAACACTTTTTGTGAGAAGCTATTCTCTCTGACAAAAGCGTTTGGTAGAACACCGTCAACAAGGTTTAAAGAAATCTTTGAAATACTTTGAGATTTTGAATTCCGACATTAAATTTGGTTTAGACAGTTCCAAGCAAGAGCTGTACACTTTATCGAAACTTTCATCACTTCGAGATAACTTCATGACATTGCGAGGGTGAAGGTCAGGGTGAGAGTTTAAAATAGAGAAAGTTTAATTTTTTTTTTAACTCACAACCACCAGCTGCGAACCAATTTCCTAAACATGCAAAAACACTGGAACTGTGATTGCGATTGACTCGTTTTCTAGGGGATGATATCACACGTTCGCAGCTTTCCTTCCCTGCATATGATTAACAAAACAAATTCATAATAAAATCAAGTTCATCAGAGAAAAGGGTGTACTAACTACTATTTTTGAAAACACGTGAAAGTTCACTTTATGTTGTTTATTACACAATATTTGAACCCTGTGGCTGTCGCGTCTGTACGTCGGTAAATGTACCAAATAAAGTTATAGCTCGTGAGCCCCCAGACAAAATGAATATTTGTCGCGAATTGATTTCACACCACGTGGCTGTCTCAAACACCGTTTATGTTCATGCCTATGCGACGACACGTGTTACATTAACAAATCACAGTCACTTTAATTCAATGCGATGCACACCTTGTTGCACCGGCTAAATATTCACAAACACACAGTAGCACTCGATTTAACTTGGTGCAGTCTACGACGAGCAACCACACGTGGCGATTGCCACACACAAAACTCAAGTCACCACCTCGAGATCCACATGCCGACTGAGGCAGAGCGACGCCGCCCGGCCAGCCACACCACGTGCTCTGGAGTCCTCACTTCCTGCCCTCGCGCGCTCGCGCGCCTAAAGCTCAACTGCCGGGGTTTTTCCCCTACGTCATCAACTTCCGCATGTGAACTGGTCTAACCGATTTGCCAATGTACAGCGCTCAGCCAATACATTTCTAAAACTTTACTTAAAATCAAAATAATTACACTACACATTAAACAAATATTTTCTTACGTTTTTATATTAGTATAAACATCCTTTGTTCTGTTTATCATAATCGTGCAATTTCTTATACCACAGATAAGTGATTTAACTGAATACTTTAAGATAAAATGAAAAGATTAATTGAAAGTAAAATGGGAAATAGTTAATATATTATTTTCATAAACAAACATTGCCATGCTAGTTGTGTAACTGTCTTGTCTTCGTTGGTAATTTATTACTTTTCATTTTCAATTAAACATATTACGTTAGATGTGACTATATCAGCTAATGTATTGTTTATTTATCAACAGGCTATTTTGTAATGAGGGCCTTAAAGGTGCCTAACTGCATCGTATTACTTCAAATGCCAGTAGTATTACAATATTTGTGCACTGCACTGTGCCTGGCACTCGCCATTGTCCCTCTCTCCCCTCACCGGAAACGAACTGTAAAATCCTAAGTTGGAACAAGCCACCAACGTCGGCCTGCTCGCTGGCCTCCCATCAGCTACAAGCACACAGCAAATCTCAACGTGGAGAATTTCTACCTATGGCCTAACTATAAATGTTGTCACCCAACTGTGTACATACATTGCTACCATAATTAATAAGATTAAAATTGTGAAACATTTAGTGCATTGGCATGGTCAATGTTTTCAGTGAACTTCATACTGTTTAATTATCAAATGCTATTAATTAGCAATATTTCTATTGGGCGGTAATCTCACAATACCCCCACTTGCGGCATCAAAACCATGTGCAGGATGGCACAAGTAGCACCAAAATTAATACTTTCAAATGAGCAAAATTTAAAATTACGAAATTATGGAATCGGATTGACTCAAACACTATACCAATTATGACCTAATGCAAAATAAATAAATAAATAAACAGGGCAGTGAAATTATTTCCCAATATTTGTACCATTAAGACCACTTATAGTGTGTGCATATTTTTAAGAAAAGAAACATAACTAATTACATCCATGAAATTTAAGTGTGCCTGCTGGTTATACACAGAATTAGCACCAAATTTATAATATTATTAAACTTTAGTCTTTAGAGAACCTTGTCCTACATGGAAAAACTAGAATTCTCACTATAAAAACTTTTGACAGTGTACACTCCACTTGTTTAAAGGAAATCTCTTAGCACTTTGACACTGAGAACCCCAGAGTCATCGTTGCAGCAACTCTGGTCCATGGTGTACGGTCCTATGACTCCGTCATTTCAACCAACATGCTGTTGCAGCTTAGATTCATGGCACTGGATCAAGCGTTCTTGTTCACTCACGTCATATGCACCCTACATGGAACAGGAAGAGCAGAAGGCACTCATGAGTCAACATAGACAAAGTTTGTCTGGACACCAGGATTCGGTTGGATTTGTATCCCACCCCTCTGCCATCCAGACTTGGTGCAATTGAAACTAAGCATTGAGACATGTACAGTAACATGTAAATCAACAGAATTAAGAACTCAAAGTGGTTTGTGTTAGTCATTATCAGATCAACCCAAACCACCATGCCTGCACTCTCATCAGCCATAGCTTCAGATGAAACAGACAAGAAAATATGTGGCATACTTGGAGTATTACTCCATCAAATACAATACCAACAACCTGCCTGTGTTAAAATATATCTTAAAGTTCAAATAATGCTACCAAAAGAATGTTATCATAGAGAATTTTCTGTTCTATCAAAATGACACCTACAAGCATAAATACAAATCCTACCCCCTCACACCAAAAAAATTTATTTTTGCTGGTGTGAGATTAAATTTGGATCCCTGTCATCAGCCTCATGTCCTTTCCACAAGTACTCCCCACAATAAAATATCTAAGGTTAAAGTCTAATTTCATAATTAGTTTCTCACAAAACATCTACATTTTTTAAATAAAGTATCACCAAACACTATTGATACTCAGGCTAGACAGAAAAATAGTTCTCATCAACTGTTGTTGCAGAAATTGTTCAGTCAACAGTTGAGCACCATTAAAGAAACCAAAATGTGTTATCAGAATCAGTTTAATATAACAATACAGAGAGCATTCCCTATTAGACACATTACCTACCAAACACTCAAAGAGACAGACATTAAAGAGCAAACACTTTCTTTCATTGAAACATTTCTCAATCCAACCCACCTTTAGCCAAAACAGCCATAACAAACATACATTCCTCACTTCTGACCCATATGGTCAGTCACACCCACATATGCAACACTGTCAGCTGTCATTTTCATCACAATTTATCTAAGCCACAGACCCCACTGCCTGCATCAATGTCCACCACTTTCTCATTCTCTGAGTCACCCCACAACTCACATCACATATCCAGCCCTGCTCACATATACACACACATAAACAGTACACTCCCACTTCCTCTATCCTTTGGTGTTGGCATACATACATACTTATTTACCTCATGTACCACTGTTGAACTGCAAATCTGATACAAGCACATGTTTTAACACAAACAACAAAAGAAAAACATTTACAAAGATTACTTGTAAACTTGACCCCAATGCTTAAATCTAAACACACAAGTAGATACTAACACAGACCACAGAATAAATATACACAAATTATTAACCTACTATCTACAATGCATTGAATCTATACTTCATGACAGTTACTTGTGTAAACATGCCATTAAATCTTTATCACTTATAAAATTTTTGAATTTCACCCTCTTCATGCATCCCTCCAGACTTAATTCTAGCACTTTATCCTTATAGTCTAGTTGTGCCCCATATTTGCACAAAAAATCATTTCCCAGCACTAAATTTATGCAAAGTCCCTTTATGACAAGTAAACCTTGACTAAACAATTCATCCTCAATCATCAAGTCTAACACTACTTCCTTATTCACTGGTTTGGTATAACTGCCAGTAGCATTCTTTATCCGTACCCCAGTGACTGGAAACTCTACTGTCCCTGTACTCTTGATTTGATTGTAGAAATCCTCTGAGATATCACTAATTGTACTTCCAGTATCAATCAATGCAGTTTCACAGACCCCTTCTACCTTAACATTTATAACGGGCTGTACATTTTCAATGACATCTTCCTTAAGTTCATTTTCTGCCAACAAATCCTCCTCAGTTTCTTGCATACAGTTCCTAACCATAGTATTTACTTCCCCTACATAACAATATGGTTGCATGTCCTCATCAATTCCAAATATTTCACTGAATGCTTTCCCAAATTCTGAGTTTATTGCACTCAACTCCCCAAGTTTCCTTGCATACCCATATTTCTCTTCTACCCATGATACTGGCTCCACTGATTTTAATGTCTAAGGAGTTGGACCCAATCATCTGGACCATATTCACTTACTTCTTTATCAATCCACCCTGCTCCTACCCCATCACAATCAATTTCTTTACAATTTTCATTGTTGTATACTACAAAAGTTTGTACACTCTCCTTATCATTATCTATTCCCTCCTGTAATACTCAAAATCCCTCATCTACTTCATTTTGGTCTACAGCACATATGCCTAATCCCCTTAATTCATTGTATTCATTGTCCCCACTCACTAAGTCTTTTACCAGGCTATAGTAAGTTTGATCCCTATTAAATTGCTTCCCAAGTTGGTCCAAATACTCATATTTGTGTAATAGCCAATCATCTGGTGCCCACTTCCTAATTAACTTTATCTTCTCAATAATACCTCTGTCCTGTCCCAACACATCATCAGTTACAGGTGGGTGTACATCAGTATTGACAATTTCACCTACTTCAGAAACATTCACATTTCTCTCATTATTCATACTAGACCCAGTGCCATTTAATGTTTTTACTGGATCACATTTAATTTTTTGAAATTCAGAACTCCATTTCATTCTCATTCACACACTCAACACCATCTATGCTGGCTCCAGTACCATCAATACTTACATTCATACTTTCACATTCAGTCAACACTTGTGCCTCTGACCTATCCAAAACTAAGGCTAACCCAACACTGTTTTTATCTTCTTTAATGTTATTATCAAATAAATTTTGTACATCATATTCCCCTTTACTGTCCTCATTCCTATCCATTCTCCTCCTGTTTGCCTCTCTTTTGTCATGTTGCATAAACCAATCCCCAAAAATTTCCTCACTACCTATAACAGCATCCATCTGACACATACTTTCCTCTCTTTTCTCCCTTTCCTTGTTTACTCTATTTATGTTTTCTTCCCTCTTTTCTTTATCCTTGCCCTTGTGAACTCCTACTTCCTCTTTCCTATCATCATCTCTGTCCATGTGACATAGTTTTTCCTCCCTTCTCTCCCCATATCTATTCCTACTGTAATTATGGTCATTAGATCCCCTGATATCCCATCTTCTGGTCCTGTTATTAGAATAGTTCCTTGTCCCAAAGCGGACCTCATTTGGAACAAATCTTAGTTTCCCTGATTCTATCTCTGATTTTCTCTCCTACTGTTATCCCCATTCCTATTTCCACCTTCCTGCCTTTGATTTCTCCAATCATTTTCCCATGTTTCCCTCTGGCTTCTATTCTCCCAGTTGTCTCCTCTGTTATTGTTACCTCTCCAATTTTCATTTAAATTCCTCTCTCTATCGTGGTTTCCCTGGTTGTGACCCACATTTATACTGCCTCTGTTTTCATTGTGGTTCACATGCTGTGTTCTCCTGAACTGTCGTTCCATAACTAAACCCTGGTCTATCTTTTCTACAAATTCAATGAAATTCTCAGCTGAATCTTTGGGATGGTGAATTAACTGTCAATGCAAATCTGCAGGTAACCTCCTACACAAAGTGGAAATTACTGCTAAAAGACTCAAAGGTGTATCTAAATGCACTAGTTTCTCAAGTTCCTCCTGACAAAATTCCTTCATGCTCTGTTTCCCTTTCACATAGTTTGGCCCGTTCAAGAATTCATTTTTTATCTTAGCTTGCTTGGCCTCCCCCCAATACTTATTTAAAAACAATTTTTCAAACGCCTCAAAACTAACAAATTTATCAGCACACTGATTTGCCCAAGATTGAGCAGAACAGTCAAGCATTCTCTTTGCTAACTTCACTTTACACTGGTCTGACATACCAGGCACAAATTGGTCCTTGCATGCAGCCAAAAAATCTACTGGATGATAATTACCCACTCCTGAAAACTTTTTGCCATTAGGTGTCTGCACCATGGACCAATTAGTGTTTCCTGCTGCAGTACCCAATTCTAGATTCTAGAATTTATTCTAGTGTTCACCTTCTCAATCTCAGTATTGTTTACTGTCACTACTTGTTCTATCTTTTTCCTAAAGTTACATTCTGTATTCTCTAATTTTCCTGACAACAAAGTTTTTGTTTCCTCAATACCTGCCACCATCCTCTTGTCAACCTCAGCCAACGCTTGCATAGTGCCCTCATTCCTGTGATCACATATTTGTTTCACAGCATCTAACTTGCCTCCTACCTAAGTCTCAATAGCACCAATTTTGGCATGTATCTCCTTTTCCCTATTTTCAAATCGTTCTGTTAGACTTCCTATCTTTTTGTCAATGTCTGTGATTATTTCTGTCTTTAATCCAAGCATTGAATTTTGTAGTGCCCCAATGTCTGCCTTAAAGTCTGCTTTCAATTCTGATTTGACAGTTTCTATTTCTGATTTTACAGTTCCTATTTCTGATCTTAAATTTGATTCTAAATGTAAGTTTGAATTTTCTATTTTTGATTCTAAATTTGAGCTAAAACTCGCTAACATGGCTGCTAACATCTCCGGTGTCAACAACATTCCCCCAGTATTTACCCTCTCTGGACTTTCTGGTATTCTACTTTCTGAATCTACGTCGCTTGGCGACTTTTTGAAAACCTGCTCCATGATTTAGTACCACAAGAAAGCTTGATTAACACACAAGAATTTATAGCGCCAGCTGCTTTACTTATCTTTTAATCCACAAGTTGCTGCAACGAGCTGCGACGTCCCCAACGCTCGCTGCCGTCTGTTGTAGAAGCTGTGGCTGGAATATGTCCTCACTGCATCCCTTATCCTTTGTAGAATCGAAGCTGCTGGGCCCCGACGCTCCGTTGAGGACTTGCGAAGTCCCCACGATCACTGCCGTCCGTTGCCGAAGATGAAATTTGAGTGCGTGGATCCCGCGCGCCGCCGCTCACTGCTGCCGGGCCGATGCGCCGTCGATCGCCTGTTACGGATGCCCGCGCCCGAATTCTGCCAGTCACCAACCGTCGTTAAACGCGCGATGCATTCGCGTACTTGTTTGCAACTGTTCGTAACTGTTCACTGTCCTATACACACCCTAATCTCTCCGTCCGAGCAAGTCCAACGTGAACTAATCCCGGACGAGCCCCCAAATGCGAGGGTGAAGGTCAGGTTGAGAGTTTAAAATGAGAGAAAGTTTAATATTTTTTAAACTCAGAACCACCAGCTGTGAACCAATTTCCTAAACATGCAAAAACACTGGAACTGTGATTGCGATTGACTCGTTTTCTAGGGGATGATATCACACGTTCGCAGCTTTCCTTCCCTGCATATGATTAACAAAACAAATTCATAATAAAATCAAGTTCATGAGAGAAAAGGGTGTACTAACTACTATTTTTGAAAACACGTGAAAGTTCACTTTATGTTGCTTATTTCACAATATTTGAACCCTGTGGCTGTCGCGTCTGTACGTCGGTAAATGTACCAAATAAAGTTATAGCTCGTGAGCCCCCAGACAAAATGAATATTTGTCGTGAATTGATTTCACACCACGTGGCTGTCTCAAACACCGTTTATGTTCATGCCTATGCGACGACACGTGTTACATTAACAAATCACAGTCACTTTAATTCAATGCGATGCACACCTTGTTGCACCGGCTAAATATTCACAAACACACAGTAGCACTCGATTTAACTTGGTGCAGTCTACGACGAGCAACCACACGTGGCGATTGCCACAGACAAATCTCAAGTCACCACCTCGAGATCCACATGCCGACTGAGGCAGAGCGACGCCGCCCGGCCAGCCACACCACGTGCTCTGGAGTCCTCACTTCCTGCCCTCGCGCGCTCGCGCGCCTAAAGCTCAACTGCCGGGGTTTTTTCCCCTACGTCATCAACTTCCACATGTGAACTGTTCTAACCGATTTGCCAACGTACAGCGCTCAGCCAATACATTTCTAAAACTTTACTTAAATTCAAAATAATTACACTACACATTAAACAAATATTTTCTTACGTTTTTATATTAGTATAAACATCCTTTGTTCTGTTTATCATAATCGTGCAATTTCTTATACCACAGATAAGTGATTTAACTGAATACTTTAAGATAAAATACAAAAGATTAATTGAAAGTAAAATGGGAAATAGTTAATATATTATTTTTATAAACAAACATTGCCATGCTAGTTGTGTAACTGTCTTGTCTTCGTTGGTAATTTATTACTTTTCATTTTCAATTAAACATATTACGTTAGATGTGACTATTCAGCTAATGTATTGTTTATTTATCAACAGGCTATTTTGTAATGAGGGCCTTAAAGGTTCCTAACTGCATCGTATTACTTCAAATGCCAGTAGTATTACAATATTTGTGCACTGCACTGTGCCTGGCACTCGCCATTGTCCCTCTCTCCCCTCTCCGGAAACGAACTGTAAAATCCTAAGTTGGAACAAGCCACCAACGTCGGCCTGCTCGCTGGCCTCCCGTCAGCTACAAGCACACAGCAAATCTCAACGTGGAGAATTTCTACCTATGGCCTAACTATAAATGTTGTCACCCAACTGTGTACATACATTGCTACCATAATTAATAAGATTAAAATTGTGTAACATTTAGTGCATTGGCATGGTCAATGTTTGCAGTGAACTTCATACTGTTTAATTATCAAATGCTATTAATTAGCAATATTTCTATTGGGCGGTAATCTCACAACATCTCTGGCAGTATTAATATAGTTTGAGGTTCTTTAAGCCTGTTAGTAAAGCATTACAAATTTCAACTAAATCTATAATTTTAATAACAAGGGAAGTGACAATGATAAATGAAAAACGATTAACTTTAGCATCAGCATCAGATTCTTCAAGCTAGATTCCTGAAAGAACACAATTGAATCTTCATAAATACGTACATGAAAGGTCAAAAGGACCGACGTGCTTCAGGAGGAATAAAGCTAGCATATTGGCTAAAACACGGACACTCATTACTACTCGCTTGGGGACCCGCGTACAAAACTGATCATTTCTTTCACGTATGAAATATCGTCACGTTTTGCATTGCCTCTTGACTCATAAGGTAGGTTTTGATTTTTCCCTATATATATTTTTTTAATTTATAGAATTCTTTTTTCCACCTCAATTTTACGTGGGTGCCCAGCACCCCAAAAAATTCTTGGGGCTGCACGAGCACCCACGGAGTCGCCTCCCCTGGTTGAATATATTTGTATTTTCACCAGTTCTGGCCCTATTGTGTGTATCCTGATGCAACCTGTAGCTAATTAGTGAACAACTACGGAATCAGACTTTAAATGGTTATCGGAGCAGCGAGAAAGTATAAGAGAGTGAGGAAACGATGCGAAATTTAGACACGAGATCATAAAAATATTCCGGTCAACAAGCGGATCTATTGTATTGGGGGCAGCAAACGTAACTGAGATTGTAAGTTGTGTTGAATCCCCTGCGCCATTAACTTTCTTTTCCCCTATTTTCACTTCATCAGTTTTATCACGTTCTCTTTTCCTCCCTGTTCCACACTTACTCCACGTTGCTATTAGTTGAAATATACATTCTAGTGCTTTGGCTTTGTTGTTTTACATGGGATACAAACTGTTTTTTTTTCTGACGCAGTTACTACTTTTTCTGTCATGTCATATACATTCATAAGTCCTGCTTGTCAAATCTAGAAGCAGGATCTCTTGTAACATGTGTGTAACAATACATGTAACCCAGAATACTTAGCGCATCTTATAAGAGTAAGATATTGCATGATGGGAGTTATTTTAGCAGTACTAATAAATAACAATATGAAATTTCAAAGAACTAGTTTAATAATATTTACGATGAAGAATGTCTGTACCCTTCCTCTAAGTAACAAGACCAGATGTTATTAGATTATTAAGTGTGATTTTTAGTGCATTCTTAAAACAATCGCCCAAATAATTGGTCTGTGTGTTCTATGGTATTATTAAGGCCATGAATCTCTACAAATGTGATACTGATTTCGTATTAGATAAATTGTGACCGCCAATGGAATAACTTCTTATTTACTTAAATCGAGTGCCGTATTTGTACCAACTATCCACTACGAATTTATAAAACACTGTCAATCACCAACTAGAGTGCTGGATTAAGTAATATTTCGATATATTGCCTCATACTGCAACTGGCAGTATGCTATAGTACGCTTTAGATGTTAAATCGCGTCTTTCTCTTTTTCAAGGAACCTTTAAATACTCGTATGATTCTCTGGCAATAAAAACTTTATTGGAAGTCACAATAACGAAAAACTTACCTGTATAATTTATCACTACTGTCCACAAACACATACCGATTATTTTGTTTCCTTCCATGTAAGAACAGTTCAAACGCTCAGAATTTCTTTCTATTACACTTGGTTACTGTACTGTTCGGATTATGCTATGAACTTTATGTTTAAAAAAAGGTATTGAACACTTTTTCGATGCCTAATTTATTAGCGAAGTAGTCCAAGTTAGGATGGAGAAATATTAGACACGAAATTAGCAGTCCTCTTGCCAAGCAATAATTCCGGCATCAGAATTAAGTGATCTGTGTACTAATACGGAAACAGAAATCGACAATGGGATATGAATCAGCATCCTTCCGAATTAGTGTCCAGTGTCATCTCTTTCGGCCTAATACAAATAATAAAGTATCGTAATCAACTCGTTTCATGAAGCACTAACGTTTCATCTTCCAGTTCTTAAATTTATCTTTGGTGTCTTATTGGTTCTGAACGAGTAATCCTACCGAATACTGCAATGATAATCTATTCATAAGTAAACATTAGTTTTCTCTGTGAGATCTAATGTTCTTGGGCATGTTAAAACTTGATTGTTCTAATTGAATGTCAAACTATCTTACTACACTGTCACTCTTCATAAAAAAAAAAAATGAAGGTTTGGTGGGAAAGGTTACGTGATGAAAACTCAGCAGTCCATTAAATAGCTCATGGGTTCTCGCAGATGCACAGCTTAAATATAATTAGTACGAACATTACAAATTATAGGTGCTGTTAAAGATCAGCGTTGGCTTATACAGAAATTAACGTGGTTGAGATCTGCAGCTTCGATACTGCTCGATCGTTAAGGCAGCGAGTGGGGAAAGCTTAGCAAAGGGCAAGGGCTACTTTATGGAGAGATTTCGATTAAAGCAACTCAATTGCTCTAATCGTTGGCAAGTACCAATCTTGACGATGATTTTGGACCATGTATTCAATTTGTTTCAACATATATATCACAGTGCTGGTGTTGATTTATCGGCTCATTAATAACCTACAACAAAGCACTGAAAGAATCCTGTAATGATGCGGTTTCGATCTCTCGGCAGTCTTTCGTTAAATACGCCTGTTATTTATCCCATAAATAGTGGGATTTTCCCTATTTTGCATGTCCAAAGTCCCAGAATACTTGTAGGGACGCTTTATAAAATGGTCTTCCTAAATTAAAACCTAACTATTTTTGTCTTTTATTCTTGAGAAAAATTTTCATTTGGCTCTTATCTCACTTAATGTTGTCATTGCTTAGCGCATTTTTTAAACAATGAAGACAGACGAAGTTTTCATAGTCTAGTGTTGGGCATGATCGTTGTGTGTTCTTATTTACGTGAACTAAGCTATTATGCCCAAACGTAAATGCATAATTTCTTAGAACTTTCATTTTCTTGACGAAACAACACTTAGTTATGAAATTTACTGTAAAATTTGTAATGCCACATTTTCTATTGCACATGGTGGAAACTCCGATATTTTTAGTATAATAACTCAAACATAGGTTGGCTTCTATTGCTCAATGATTTCTTCACCAAAAAAGAATGGTTAAGTTTGTCTTATACAACATAATAAATTTTGCTTACGTTGCTTCTACGAAACATGTATTAAAAATATAAAATATTACCAGCATAAACTTGCTTTATTAAAAAGGCTATGATGGAATCAAAGACTTGATATTCAGGATCACAGAGCTATTAGATTATCACAACAACAGATATGATATTATCGTTGACATTTATCCTCGTACTTCATCTTAATTGCTCTATTCATCATTTGAACATACAGCTCTCATATTTGCCGTGTTTGCGATTAAATGTATTGGATATATGGACCTCCTGTCACGCAAAACATATTTTCTTGTCAGCGAAATATTTTTTGCACCTTTTTCCTGCAATCAGTGCGTTTCTTTATTTGATGCTTTGAAAATGATTTTAGTAATGATATACCTATGAAAATTTGAAATCGTCAGAAATTACTGATCAATAATTGTTGACAACCTTCTTAGTTTTCCTGTATTTTCACGGAGAAAAATAGTAGATTTGTCTTTAAATCAGGAGCCAAACTAATGTACACTGAAAAAGGATTGGGTTTGACGGAAGGCCCAAGCCCCAAGTAACAACATTTGCCAATTTAAGTAACAATTTATTTAAAGGACACCTAAATAGCTCCTTATTCTATAAACAAATCTCGACAGTAGAGAATCAAGCAAAATGGGATAAATACGATTAACAACCCAAGAAAAGATAGATTTTGCTAACAGACAGATCAATCTTTACAAGGATTTTATATTCTTATTTTTATTTATTTATTTACTTTTTTTACATAGAAGGAACATTAGCAAAACTTAATTAAGGAAATTGCACAACACACACACACACACACACACACACACACACACACACACACACACACACACACACACACACACATATATATATATATATATATATATATATATATATATATATATATATATATTACTGGAACAATAGGAACAATAAAATAAAGTCACGATTGACACTTAGAAACAAGGAAAATGCTCGCAAGCTGCCATTAAAAAAAACCAGTACACCACTGGAGTGGAAACCTAACCGGGTCCTGTCCGCTGAGTCCGGCCGCCAGACTACAAATCTTTAACCTCAATGCACAACTGGAACATACAAATATAAAGGAAACAATTACTAAAATGTTCAAAAATCAACAACAACTTAAATAAAAGTAATCAAACACACTACACTAAATTTTTGAAATATTACGGGACAATACATTATCGTTAATCCAAATGTGGAAGAAAATGTGCCAACATAGGCATTTGCATCCCGCGTTAAACAGTCCCCCACACCTAAGGACCACGGAAAGGTAGTGCAGAGTGCCAGTAATGAATAAATATCAAATATAAGCGCTCACAAAATCGCTGCACAGACACAAATTAAATGTTCGAGAGCGCTATTATCACCAAATAACCCTACAGATCTTGTGACAACTTACTGGAAACAGTATTACCTCAAGTCCACCGAGCATAAGCTTACCAACTTGTAATCAGTTTGTTACCAAGTGCATCACCAACTAACTAGTGCCGTATTCAGGTGAGGCGTCACGGTTCTATGCCAGCCACACAATATCACACGGCAATAACAACACGACGTACAAATTATTTGCGAGACAGTTGGCGGCTTAAATAGTACACAACACTTCTGAACCACACAGATGTATTACAGTACAGCACTCAAACATCCGCTGGTAAGTGTCACACTCCGATACCATCAGGCATGATTGTTTATGTTGTCCTCAGCGTAAGGCAGTTTAAGTTAGTTAAAGCAGTTTGGTCCATAAGTTTAAAAACATTTGAACAATTGCCATTTGTCATTAGAGACGGAGAAAATGCTCGGCCAGCTTTTGTCACGGATGGTGAAGGAAATCAGCCGTGCCCTTTCAAAAGAACCTTCCCGGCATTTGGCTGGAGTGATGTAGGGAAACCACGAAAAATTTAAATCTGGATGGGCGGAAGTGTATTTCGACGTCTTCTGAATGCGAATCCAGTGTGTTACCACGAAACAAAATTATGGCTCACTGACTTTTTCAATGCGATACTGAAAACTGGAAATCTACGAAAGCTTTTCAAACAGGCTAAGATAAATGCCATTTTGAAACCAGGTAAAGATGGAAGAGATGGTTCTCACTATCGACCTGTATCGCTACTCAGCATGACCTAAAAGCTACTTGAAAGGCTCATCCTAAACCGCATACAAGGGACCATTGACCAAATCATCCCGGATGAACAAGCTGGCTTTAGGAAAAATCGGAGCTGCTGTGACCAGGTCTTAACGTTAACACCATTAGTAGAAACTGGGTTCCAACGGGTCTTGAATCAGCTGCAGTTTTTGTGGACCTCACAGCAGCTATGTGGAGGGAAGGACTGATGTTGAAGCTTATCCAAATCATCCCATACCAAAAGCTTGCATTCCTAGTGAACATCATGCTCTCGGACAGACGCTTTAAGGTATTCCTGACCGGACAATCTAGCAGATGGAGGACACTAAATAACGGCCTACCCCAGGGCTCTGTTCTGGCTCCCATCCTGTTTAACCTATATATACATGACATGCCAAACACGAAATCCACGAAAATCCAGTAAGCAGATGACCTAGCATTAGTCTTCCAGAGTAACGACCTCAAGGCACTGCGAGCAGGTACTGACGAGTAACCTGATTAAATTAAGTGATTACTTTCACAAATGGAGACTTCAAACAAACCCAAAGAAAACTCAGGTTAGAATAATAAAGAAGCCCAAAGGAAGCTACATGTGACTTTTGATGGAATTGAAGTGCCACATAACTACAATCCGGTATACCTAGGTATCACTCTAGATCGGTCTTTGACATTCAGAGAACATTGCGTAAAGCTTTCAAAGAAACTTGCCTCAAGAGTGAACTTGCTCCGTAAGATTGCTGTCAGCAATTGGGGTGCGGACGCCAATACCCTACGCTCTGCTGCGCTCGCTCTTGTGTATTCTGCTGGGGAATACTGCGCGCCAGTGTGGGAAAACAGCGCTCATATAACAAAGATTGACGTAGAACTTAATGAAGCCATGAGGATTATCACCGGCACTGTCAGATCTACGCCCATTCAGTGGTTACCTGTCACCTGCATTTGTGTGGAGTGTTGCCTTGTACGGGAGTGAAACATGGACGATAAGCAGTGCAGACAGGAAGAGAATAGAGGCTTTTGAAATGTGGTGCTACAGAAGAATGCTGAAGATTAGGTGGGTAGATCGCATAACTAATGAAGAGGTACTGAACAGAATTGGTGAGAAAAGGAATTTTTGCCATACCCTGACTAATCGAAGGGATTGCTTGGTGGGACAAATTCTTAGACATCGGGGAATCGTAAATTTAACATTGGAGGGAAGTGTGTGGGGTAAAAATCGCAGAGGGAGACCAAGAGACGCATATAGTAAGCAGATTCAAGTGGATGTGGGTTGCCGTTCTTATGAGGAGATGAAAAGGCTTACTCAGGATAGAGTAGGGTGGAGAGCTGCATCAAACCAGTCTCCGGACTGAAGACCTTAACAACAACAACAACAATTACGTTACAGTAAAAGTCCGATAGTTCGGCACGTTCCGGACCGAACCGGTGCCGAATTATAGAAAATGCCGGTCGTCGGACTCTCGGACGACACCTTTTAGTATACTTTAAGCTAACATATACAGCGAAAACGGTTGTAACATTAGGTTTTGTACTTAAATATTAATTGGTAGAATCATTAGATTAATGAAATCAGCTCAAAATTACGATATCAGGTACCAATTTTTTATTCAATACATTTACTTTGCGTAGGCTATGTGTATTGTATAATAACTACGGAACTAAAAGTTTCGGTGTTGGTGAACTGATTGTTTATATTCATTTTGTTCCTTTGTTCATGTTTCAGATGGGATTGTTGTTAGTTTCAATGTTTGCGTTATACGTTGCGGCAGGCGATATGAAATGATAGCTTCTAAAAAGAGGAAACAATCATCTATTTCGGATTTTTTAATTAAAAAAGTCATGTTTTTTCCGAAGATGACAGTGACAGTGGTAAAATCAATGTAGTTAGGCCTAATATTAAACAGGAGACAGCTGGCACTGATGTGCCTTCAGCACATTCAAGTTTGAGTGAACGAATAAATGACATTGGTAACAAAGTGTGCTCACCGTTTATTTCAGATGAAGAGAGATACGAATATTTAACAAACTGCTGGGTACCGGGTCAGCGTTACACGTTTCCAGAAGATAATGAGTCCAAAAAGAAACGTACTTTCCAGCCTCATTGGTTATCCCAATATAAAGGGCTAGCTTATAGCGAAAAACTTAAATGGGTGGTGTGTAAGTTGTGCGTTGTTTTTCCTCAGGAAAGGCAGTCATCAGAAACCTACGAAACTTGTCACAGAACCACTGCAGAAATGGAAACATGCTCTAGAATATTTTAGCAAACACAGATGCAATGAATACCACAAAGCTCCTGTAGAAAAATCAGCTCTTTTCATCCAGTCTAATATCAAGAAGAATATTCGTGATAAACTGGACTCTGTGAGATTGCAGCAAAAACGCCAAAATAGAGAGAGGTAGGTAACTATTACTTAGTTTATATTAATTTTTATCATTTAATATGTAATATTTTGTTTGAACTTTGTAAATTATTGCACTGTTCGTTTACCTAAGCTAACTTTGTATTTATTGTTCCTATGTTGAACCAATGGCTGCAACATTTCTTCAATAAATAAATGAAAATTAATAAAATGCTAAGGTTAAACATTTAAAATTGCACATTTCTACTTCTGAAACATATAGCATTTATATTCCATAAACGAATTTCACGTTGGTTAATATAACAGGCTACACAGTTAATTTTTATGTGTATGTATACGTAAGTATGCATGCATGTATGTATGCAATGTGTGTGTGCTTCAGCACTCAATATCAAAATATATCATTGTATACGAGTGGGCCCCACCCCGAAAAAAAATCCTGGTTGCGCCACTGGTTACCTGTCCTGGCTAACATTGCTCCGCAAGATCTGAAGAGGAAAGCAACCAACGTAAAATTGATAAATAATGTCAAGGCTCACAAGAACTCTCCCTTGTATGATGCTCTACACTATTCCCCAGCATGTCATGGATACCTCCCTGGTGTGACACGAAAAGCACCACTTCTTTCGACGTGACCTCCAAGTAGCAAGAACGCTGGAACGAAAATCCACCGCACAACGTCCACCTCGTGCAAGATCCATCGAAGAAGGTTGAGGAATTCCATCTACCACGCCAAACCTGGTCGAGGGTGAACCGCATCAGGACTGGTCAAGGGAGGTGTGCTTACAACATGAAGAAGTGGGGTTTCCTTCCATTTTCTGCCTGTGACTGCGGGGCAGAGGAGCAAACCGTAGGTCACATCGTCAAGCAGTGTCCACTGCGAGCAGAGTTTACATCAAGTGACAAAGTGCTCTGGACTGGTTCTCAAATTTGGACATTTCCATTTAATTGTATATATAGATACTGTTGTACACTTGTAAAACCATACGATAAATAAATAAATAAACCACTCAAAGTTCCTGCGTATGGGCTTCCACAGCAGGATATGGGGGGGGGGGGGGGGAGGGGGAAAATATACAAGGTACCGTCCGCTAAACACTTTACGGCGGCTTGGCAGGATAGATGTAGATATGTAGATGTAATCTTAATTCACTTCGCAGAATAATATTTCTTCTCCCCGACGTGGTTACCCGTTAATAGCAATTCCATTGTGGCCCTCAGCATGCAGTATATTCATCACAAGCTTAAGAATGTACCCACTAACGAGTTCCATGAATTACAACAGTACTTTTGTTTCGCAAATGAGCTCTACTTCCGCTAACTGCATACGAGCGCTGGACACGGCACTAGCTTTCTTTCCCTTCTGCCTGCTGAGTCCATGTTCTCCCACCAGCTCGAAGGGCTGTGAAAGCAACAGCCAGCAATTACTCGGGGATGCGCATACCAACGTTGAGGCCCGAGTAATGTTGCGTGCATCGCAACCAATAAATGATGAAATGATTTCCAATCCATGGTGTATAGCAGCAATCAGGTAGAATAAATATTCCTTCAAAACGTCTAGATTGCAAATTTTTTATTTGTTTATGACGCGTTTCGCCCTTTAGCAGGGCATCTTCAGATTATTTGCGTGACAGAATTTACACAAAATTACAAGGCAGAATTATAACCGTTTGTAACTAATAAAAAAATTTGCAATCAAGTCGGTTTGAAGGAATAATAAATGATGAGGTATGAAAAAATCGCTCTGACGTGTTTTACGGCCCACTTTAGAGTAGTAGTTTCATAAGTTTTTGCAAACATTTTGGACCAAAATAATAATATAAATAAAAAAAATTAATTACCAAGATTGTCTGAAACCCTTTTAAGAAAAAAAAATTAGGTAGTGGCGGGTTCCGAACTACCGACCTTTAGGGTCAGAGCCTAACGCATAGCCCACTACGGTACGGCTATAAATCAGAAGATAAGTCGTTTAATCTCGTACTATTGATAACCATTGTTAACTGATGCTAATATGGCATTTGTAGACACTAGATTATCATTTATCATACGAAGAACGACGTGTTTTTGATAATTCTTCAGTGCGCCATTGCTTTGAAATAACAACGTGTAACTTACAATAAGAAAATCATCAAATACGCAACGCAAGATGGATGGCGTATGCCAGAGAGAGTCCTGGGCGAGGAATGTCACGTGACATCTCCGAACGGCAGGTTTTAGTTAATTCAATGGAGGGTGTCAAATCTCCGTTATTTTTGCATATATGTCTCAAACGATACGAGATACGGAAAAAAACCACAAGGGAGCTACGTTGTAGAGAAGTTTCTCCTCTACCAATTAGGTTATTCAGTTTTCGTGTCAGATGAACGGTTCGTTTGCAATTACAATTATATTACAAACGGCTTATTTTGGTATTACTACCGTATTTTTTATCCGAAAAATTTGAAGAAGGGAGGTTCTGGTCTCTGGCGGCCTACAAACATGTCTGTAAAATTGGGTGCTGATCGGTTGAACGGTTCGTTCTAAAAACAGGATCACGTTACGGACAGACAGACAGACATCCCAAAATCGCCGTTATATTTGCAAATATCTTTGAATCGCTACGAGGTATGAAAAAAAAAAAAAAAAAAAAAAAAAAAAAAAAAAAAAAAAAAAAAAACAAACAAACACGAGAGAGCAAAGTTGTAGAGAATTTTCTCGTCTACAAATTTGGTTATTCAATTTTCGTGTCAGATGAATAGTTAAGACGTTATTTTCATTTAAATTTCGAGCTGTCAAAAGGCGATCGCAAAGGCCCACTTTTAGTGTTACTGCCGTAACCTAAAGTGGGCCAAAACGTTAGCAGTCACGTAAAATGTAGCGTGCTTATTCTGGAGCGAAGTTTATGGTCGCCATGATTTGATGCGGAAGACGTCCTGACACGAAAAAGGTGTTTTAGGCCGTCTGGACACGGGTCATCTGTCACTCGTCGTGGGCGCAAATCGCGTCTCATCCGTCACGCGCGTCATGTGCGAACCTAATTCCGAAATGGAGGACATAGTAATAGGTATTTCCGGTGTAGAGAAGCAGCCTAGATAGCTAAATACGAAAAAGTCTGCTAGTCCGAATGGAATACCAGTTCGGTTTTACAAAGACTATTCTGCGGCATTGGCCCCCTACTTAGTTTGCATTTATAGCGAATCTTTAATGCAGCGCAAAGTTCCTAGTGATTGAAAAAAGCGGAGGTGACTCCCGTTTATAAAAAAGGAAAGAGAACTGACCCACACAACTACAGGCCAATATCGTTGACATCAGTTTCCTGTAGAATTTTGGAGCATATTCTCAGTTCGAATAGAGTAAATTTCCTTGAAACGGGGAAGCTTCTTTCTATGAAACAGCATAGGTTTAAGAAACATCGTTCATGAGAAACTCAGCTTGCCATTTTCTCACGTGACTTCTTGCGAGCCATGGATGAAGGGCAACAGGCGGTTTGTGTTTTTCTCGACTTCAAAAAGGCGTTCGACGCGGTTCCACACTGCAGACTGCTAACGAAGATATGAGCTTATGGAATAGGTTCACAGATTTGTGACTGGCTGGAAGACTTCCTAAGTAATAGAACGCAGTACGTTGTTCTCGACGGCGAGTGTTCATCAGAGACGAGTGTATCGTCAGGCGTGCCCCAGGGGAGTGTGATAGGACCGCAATCATTTTCTATCTATATAAATGATCTGATGGACAGAGTAAGTTGTAATTTGCGGCTGTTTGCTGATGATGCTGTGGTGTATGGGAGGGTGTCGTCTTTCACTGACTGTAATAGCATACAGGATGACTTAGACAAAATTTCTAGTTGGTGCGAAGATTGGCAGCTAGCTCTCAATGTAGTAAAATGTAAGGTGATGCGCATGAGTAGGAAAAACAGTCCCATAATCTTCGAATACAGCATTAGTAGTGAGCTTCTTGATGCTGTCACGTCGTTCAAATATCTAGGCGTAACATTGCAGAGGGATAATAAATGGAACGAACGTGTAAGGACAGTTGTGAGTAAGGCGGACAGCCGACTTCTGTTTTTTGGGAAAATTTTGGGAAGATGTACTTCACCTGTATACTGCGTATAAAATGCTTGTATGACCACGTTTTGAGTATTGCTCAAGTGTTTGGGACCCACAGCAGATCAGTTTAAAGGAAGACATAGAGGCGGTTCAGAGACGAGCAGCTAGGTTTGTTACTGGTAGGTTCGACCAATGCGCGAGTGTCACGGAAATGCTCCGGCAACTCAATTGGGGATCATGGGAGGAAAGACGACGTTCTTTTCGTGAAATTCTGGGGAACGGAATTTGAATCTGAGTGTAGTACGATCTTGTTGCCGCCTACTTACATTTCGCGTGGTGATAACAAAACAAGATAAGAGAAATTAGGGCTCGTACGGAGGATTCAGGAGGAACATAGGAACCCGGGAGGCAATACTCACTTTACGTCTTATCTTAGAAGATAGATTAAGAAAAGGCAAACCTACATTTTTAGCTTTTGTAGATTTGGAGAAAGCATTTGACAATGTTGACTGGAATACACTCTTTCAAATTCTGAAGTCAGCAGGGGTAAAATATAGGGAAAGGAGAGTTATTTACAACTTGTACAAAAGCCAGACCGCAGTTGTTAGACTCGAAGGACATGAAAGGGAATCATCAGTTGGGAAGGGAGTAAGACAGGGTTGTAGCCTTTCTCCAATGTTATTTAATTTGTACATCGAGCAGGCGGTGAAGGAAAGCAAGGAAAAATTTGGAATAGGGATTAAAGTTCAGGGGGAAGAAATAAAAACATTGCGTTTTGCTGATGACATTGTAATTCTGTCAGAGACAGCAAAGGACCTGGAAGAGCAGTTGAATGGAATGGACAGCGTGTTGAAGAGAGCATATAAAATGAACATTAACAAGAGCAAAACAAAAATAATGGAATGCGGTCTTAGAAAATCAGGCGATGCTGAAGGAATTAGATTAGGTAACAAAACAATGAAGGTGGTAGATGACTTTGTTACTTGGTAGTAAAATAACATGCGATGGTCGCAGTACAGAGGATATAAAATGCAGAATGACAATGGGAAGAAAAGCATTTTTGAAAAAGAGAAATTTGCTAACGTCGAATATTAATTTAAGGGTAAGGAAGTCTTTTCTGAAGGCATTTGTGTGGAGTGTTGCCTTGTACGGGAGTGAAACATGGACGATAAGCAGTGCGGACAGGAAGAGAATAGAGACTTTTGAAATGTGGTGCTACAGAAGAATACTGAAGATTAGGTGGGTAGATCGCATAACTAATGAAGAGGTACTGAACAGAATTGGTGAGAAAAGGAATTTTTGGCATACCCTGACTAAAAGAAGGGATCGCTTGGTGGGACACATTCTTAGACATCAAGGAATTGTGAATTTAGCGTTGGAGGAAAGTGTGTGGGGTAAAAACCGCAGAGGGAGACCAAGAGACGCGTATAGTAAGCAGATTCAAGTGGATGTGGGTTGCCGTTCTTATGAGGAGATGAAAAGGCTTGTTCAGGATAGAGTAGGGTGGAGAGCTGCATCAAACCAGTCTCCGGACTGAAGACCATAACAACAACAACGGAGGCATATAGGCATTCTTTTTTTACTCGTTCTGTTTCGGAGTGGAATAGGAAAGGAAATGCCTAGTAGAGGTAGGGTGTACCCTCCGCCACGCACCTTACGGTGAATTGCGGAGTATGTATGTAGATGTACGTGTAGAACCTCGCGGTGCCAGCGACGGCCATCCGCACACGGGTCGATTGGCACTCGGCGCGGGTGCGATTTTCCTTCATTCAGCTCGCGACTTCCAACAGGGAACTACAAAACGCTGTTGGTTATTTCCTCCAATAATTACCCTGTAATAGTTCTAGTGATGAGGTGGACGCTGTGATGTTGTACTGGTACTGGCGCAACAAAAGGAAGACAAGAAGAGTGTTAAGGGTGCATCCGTGTATAGAGCGGAATATTCATCATCGGTTGTTCGTTGGTGCTAGAGAACTTCAAGAGAATGATACAAAATTTTTAGTACTTTACAAAATACAGGGTGTTACAAAAAGGTACGTCCAAACATTCAGGAAACATTCCTCACAAACAAAGAAAGAAAATTTGTTACGTGGGTATGTGTCCGGAAACGCTTAATTTCCATGTTAGAGCTCATTTTATTACATCTCTTCAAATCACATTAATCATGGAATGGAAACACACAGAAACAGAACGTACCATCATGACTCAAACACTTTGTTACAGGAAATGTTCAAAATGTCCTCCGCTAGCAAGGATACACGCATCCACCCTCCGTCGCATGGAATCCCTGATGCGCTGATGCAGCCCTGGAGAATGGCGTATTGTATCACAGCCGTCCACAATACGAGCAAGAAGAGTCTCTACATTTGGTACCGGGGCTGCGTCCCCATAAATGAAAGTCAATAGGGTTAACTTCAGGAGAGCGTGGAGGCCATGGAATTGGTCCGCCTCTACCAATCCATCGGTCACCGAATCTGTTGTCGAGAAGCGTACGAACACGTCGATTGATATGTGCAGGAGCTCTATCGTGCATGAACCACATGTTGTGTCGTACTTGTAAAGGCAAATGTTCTAGCAGCACAGGTACAGTATCCCGTATGAAATCGTGATGACGTGCTCCAGTGAGCGTAGGTGGAAGAACATGAGAAATACTAAAATGAGTTCTAACATGGAAATTAAGTGTTTCCGGACACATGTCCACATAACGTATTTTCTTTCTTTGTGTGTGAGGAATGTTTCCTGAAAGTTTGGCCGTACCTTTTTGTAACACCCTGTATAAATAAAAATGGCTTGAGAAAATGGGACATGACCGAAACTATTAGCCAATAAAAAAGTAAATAAACATCAGCAGCTCTGGTTGTGATATAAAAAAAAGGTATTTTTTTGAATATTTGCGAGCTGCAAGACACAACATACTGAAAGTATTTATATATTATGTACTTTTTTATTTATTAAAAGTTCATTACAGTGCTTGCATGTAGAACTCATGGGCTCTAAAGTGTTTTATGCACTGGAAATACAGCCTCGACGAGTGGGAAGCGACCCGTGTTAGGACGGCCTTAGTGTTCCAGGGTAGCGTCCGTCAGAAGTATCCCATGGTACCGTTATTATTCTCTGTTTACATAAATGAACTAAGGGTCAGAACGCTTGGGAAGGACTCGAAACTTTGTGGTGAAAGGTTGTGACGCTGGTTGGTCTGAAGCCGCGTTATGAACTTGTGATTTGAAGATAGAGGCATGTGTGGACTTAAAAAATTTACTGATTGTGACTGAAGAACTTAGTCTCTGCTTGAAAAGTGATAAACTATTACGGTAGTAGGGCTGTGGAACTGTGATAATTCAGCAATCGTGTACTCGTGTGATTACAAACTGTGTTTTATAACAAATACTGTAATTAATCCAGGATTAATTTGGAACTGAAATGTTCGATGGACTACACTAGTTTACGAGTGACAATTTGGATACTTATGTGTGTGACACTTACAGTGCCTCTCATTTACCGATATATAAAGTAGGACCACCTTCGCATTTCCATGTCAGAAAGAGAAATAAACTCTATTTATAAAGAATTACTTCGTGACTAAATCTCTTCTTTATCTTAGAATCCATTTTGTTGGATACAAGTCTTCATATGCAGATTAATAGACTGGCTAAACTACAGATTATTTATTGATCTTGTTTAAACAGATTCGGTAGCTGTTTAGGGCATAGAAGCTGACATACATAACTCACCCCTATGTACAGAGAAAACGAGCTATATACTTTTACTACCCGAGTTATGTATCGCCCAAATGTTATTGGTGAATACCGATAGAAAGGTCGCACCTATGTCGTTATCAGAGGTATTAGGAAACAAACGTGAGAGACTCAAGGCCATATCGGAGTATGTCTGGTCTACGTTAGATAAGATTAGTTCAGGGAAATAAAAACAGCATGGCCATACCCCACGGCTGTCCGCTCCAAAACGTGAGTTTACTGTGCGGTATCTCTCCCTGTTTTAGCTAGTAAAGTAACTAGTACCCTTAAAGAGCAGCAGTTGTCCATTTACTAGATCATTATTAGAGATAATTTCTTCCGGGGTTAATGACAAAAATATCCTGTTTCTTCAAATGTTCAAATGTTTGTACAACTTATGGGACTTAACTACGGGGTCATCAGTCCCTAAGCTTACAAACTACTTATGAACTAGCTAAGACTAAAGACGGCACAAATATCCATGCCCGAGGGGGGATTCGAACCCCCGACCGTAGTGGCCGTGCTGACCGTGACTGGAGGGCCTCAGTCACCTCGGTCACCGCGGCCGGCCCCTGTTTCTTCTTCAAATTGGAAGACGTAGTGCAGTTTCACCCACTATCTTGTGTAGATGTTATTTTGAAGTTATATTGGTCTCAACAAACGTCCATTCGATGAGTTTCTCGTTCTTCTGTAAGTATCCGTGGAACCCATCTCTCCCTGACTTTGCGATAACCAAGAAGTTCCAACATGGTTTCCAAGGCATTATAGCCGACGTTCAGGTTTGAACACAATTCTCTGGCTGTTATCCTGGAATCAGCACGAATCTCGTAGTGGTGAACTCATTACGGAAATAAATGCTAAAAGTTACTTCTGCCAAGGATACGCTGACGATATAATCATTGTGATACTTGTCAGATTTGTAGATCCAGTTAGAAGGTTGGCACAAGGTGGAAAAATGTACAAGACTGTTGCAAGAAGCAAGAACTTAGTGTTAACTTCAAGAAAACTGCTGTTGCACCGTTTACGAGGAAACTCAAACTCTTCAATTAAGTTTACCTGGCAGGAGGCAATGAAGTACACTGCTGGCCATTAAAATTGCTACACCACGTAGATGACGAGCTACAGAGGCGAAAATTAACCGACAGGAAGAAGATGCTGTTATATGCAAATGATTAGCTTATCAGAGCATTCACACAAGATTGGCGCCGGTGGCGACACCTACAACGTACTGACATGAGGAAAGTCAACAACCGATTTCTCATACACAAACAGCAGTTGATCGGCATTGACTGGTGAAACGTTGTTGTGATACTTCGTGTAAGGAGAAGAAATGCGTACCATCACGTTTCCGACTTTGACAAAGGTCGGATTGTAGCCTATCGCGATTGCGGTTTATCGTATCGCGACATTGCTGCTCACGATGGTAGCGATCCAATGACTGTTAGCAGAATATGGAATCAGTGGGTTCAGGAGGACAATACGGAACGCTGTGCTGGATCCCAACGGCCTTGTATCACTAGCAGTCGAGATGGCAGGCATTTTATTCGCATGGCTGTAACGGATCGTGCAGCCACGTCTCGATCCCTGAGTCAACAGATGGGGACGTTTGCAAGACAACAACCATCTGCACGAACAGTTAGACTACGTTTGCAGCAGCATGGACTATCAGCTCGGAGACCATGGCTGTGGTTATCCTTGACGATACGTCACAGACAGGAACGCCTGTGATGGTGTACGCAACGACGAACCTGGGCGCACGAATGGCAAAACGTAATTTTTTCGGATGAATCCAGGTTTTGTTTACAGCATCATGGTGGTCGCATCCGTGTCTGGCGACATCGCGGAGAACGCGCATTGGAAGCGTGTATTCGTCATCGCCATACTGGCTTATCAACCCGGCGTGATGGAATAGGGTGCAATTGGTTACACGTCTCGGTCACCTCTTGTTCGCATCGACAGCACTTTGAACAGTGGTCGTTACATTTCAAATGTGTTACGACCCGTAGCTCTACCCTTCATTCGATCCCTGCGAAACCATACATTCTGCAGAATAATGCACGACCGCATGTTGCAAGTCCTGTACGGGCCTTTCTGGATACGGAAAATGTTCGACTGCTGCCCTGGCCAGCACATTCTCCAGATCTCTCGCCAACTGAAAACGTCTGGCCAATGGTGGCCGAGCAACTGGCTCGTGACAATACTCCTGTCACTACTCTTGATGAACTGTGGTATCGTGGTAAAGCTGCATTGACATCTGTACCAGTACACGCCATCCAAACTCTGTTTGACTCAATGCCCAGGCGTATCAAGGCCGTTATTACGGCCAGAGGTGGTTGTTCTGGGTACTGATTTCTGGCATCAAAATTGCGAGAAAATTTAATCACATATCAGTTCTAGTATAATATATTTCTCCAATGAATACCCGTTTATGATCTGCATTTCTTCTTGGTGTAGGAATTTTAATGTCCAGTAGTGTATATAGGGGTGACTCTGGATGCCAAACTAACATGGAATACCCACATCAAAACGTCTGTTCCAAGGCCACAGCTGCTCTCATGTACACCAGAAGGGCCTGCGGCAAGAGTTGGGAATTAACCTCCAACACTACGCAGTGGATTCGCACCTCTGTGATCAAACCTAAAGAAAGTAGCTGCAAAATAGCCTGATAGGGTACAGGGATTGACCTGCCTAACCGTAACAAATCCAGCTTGGTTCCTTGTGATTTCCACTATCTCACGAATTCGTTTCTCGAGAATGCATTCGAATGTTTTCATTCATCTTCTCTAGTTAAAAATAGGCCTTGCTTTCGGAACGACTCCCGTAAAATGAAGGTAAGATATGTAACCAACATTTTGTTACCTACTGCACTTTTCAGTAATAAAATCGTTGTGCGTTACTTTGAGCTCTTCTACATCTACATGAGATACTCTGCAAATCACATTTAAGTGCCTGGCAGAGGGTTCATCGAACCACTATTTATCTCCCATTCCATTCTCGAATAGCGCGCGGAAAGAAAGAACAGCTGAATCTCTCCGTTCGAGCTCTGATTTCTCGTATTTTATTCTGATGATCGTTTCTACCTATGTAAGTGGCAGTCAACAATATATTTTCGCATTCGGAGGAGAAAGTTGCGACTGGAGTTTCGTAAGTAGCCCATGCCGCAGCGATAAGCGCCGTTGTTGTAATGATTCCCATCCCAGATCCTGTATCATTTCCGTAACGCTGTCTCCCCTATATCGCGACAATACGAAACGAGCTGCCCTTCTTTGGACTCTTTCGATGTCCTCCATCAAACCCACCTGATAAGGATCCCACACTGGGCAGCAATACTCCAAATATGTACAGACTAGCAGTTTCTTTTGTAGTTCTGTTGCATGTTTTAAGGGTTCTGCCAATAAAACGCGGTCTCTGGTTCGCCTTTCCCACGACATTATCTACGTGTTCTTTCCAGTTTAGGTCTGAAGTAATAGTAATTCCTGCCGGCCGCGGTGGCCGAGGGGACTAAGGCGCTCCAGTCACGGTCTCCACGGCCACTAAGGTCGGGGGTTCGAATCCCCCCTCGGGCATGGATATTTGTGCCGTCCTAGTTCGTAAGTAGTTCATAACTAGTTTGTAAGTTTAGGGACTGATGACCCCGTAGCTACGTCCCATAGACTCTACAAACATTTGAACATTTGATAGTAATTCCTAGGTATATTGTGGAGTTTACGGCCTTCACTTTTGATTTATCTTGTAAACAAAGTTTAACGGATTTCCTTTCGTACTCAAGTGGTAGACTTCACACTTTTCATTATTTAGAGTCAATTGCCAATTTTTAAACCATCGTGATATCTTATTCAGATCGTTCTGCAGTTGGTTTTGATCTTCAGATGATTTTATTAGACGGTAAATACGGCGTCATCTGCAAAGAGCCTAAGATAGTTACTTATATTTTCCCCCAAAACGTTTATGTAAATAAGGAACAGCAGATGACCAATAATACCACCCCGTGGAACGCCCGATATCACCTCTGTTTTAGTCAACGCTTTACCATCGATTACTACGAACTGTGTCCTCTCTGACAGGAAATCCCCTATCCAATCGCAAATGTGGAGCGGTATACCATAACCACGTAATTTGATTAAAAGCCGTTTGTGAGGTACGGTGTCAAAAGCCTACTGGAAATCAAGAAATACGGAATCGATTTGCGAACCCCTGTCGATAGCACCCATCACTTCGTGTGAACAAAGAGATAGTTGTGTTTCGCATGAACGATATTTTCTAAATCCGTGGTAACCTTGGGTCAATAGATCGTTCTGTTCGAGATAATCTTCTCTGTATATAAAAGGAAGTGTCCCGATTGACTGACTGACTCATCATCGCCCAGCCCAAACCAATGAAGATAGAAACTTGAAATTTGTGGAGGGTGTTGATATTACTCTGTAGGCGTCATTTAAGAAGAGATTTGTCGATATTCCGTCCGTAAGGGGGTGAAATAGGGGATAAAACGTTTTTCTGAAAATACGTAGCTATTTAGGCAATTTTGAAGTTAGAACTACATTTGTCGGATTTGAATTCGGGGTTCGAATTTAAAAGACAAGTGTTTCGCCATTTTTTGAAATTCGACAAATAAGGGGGTAAAATAGGTGACGCAAAAAATTTATTTTCAAAAATATGGTGCTGTTAATTCAAATTTCAAGTTATAACTACGAAACTTAAGATATGGATTCTTCATCAGGGTTAA
This sequence comes from Locusta migratoria, assembly GCA_026315105.1. Classification (NCBI taxonomy): domain Eukaryota; kingdom Metazoa; phylum Arthropoda; class Insecta; order Orthoptera; family Acrididae; genus Locusta; species Locusta migratoria. The sequence goes on along the minus strand of CM048744.1, from coordinate 975,979,764 downwards.
AAAGAAACAACTGGTGCAGACCAACCAACGCATACGAAGCAGCGGGGGTTCAAGCTGTACCCGGGCCGCTGAAACTTTGCACTTGACGTTTACAAATAACAAGTGAAGAGCAAGAAGCGCGAGGCGCTAGTCGCTAGGAACGATCCAATCACAGCGCGATAAACACTTCCAGTGATCACGTGCCGTGACGTCAACGTTCCCGCGTTGCCGGCTTTGTTCAGTGCTACCTTAAACAAAGTTATGTATCGCGTTTATCGCATCTTTACGTTGTCTGTGGTTTTTTCGCTGCGATTTGTTTTACTGAGAGTGGTTTAACTTGGCTTTCCTAGTTCAAGTAATTGGACGTCACCGGAAAGACGTTTGTCTAGTGACGTTTTCTGAGGAAGTTCTCAATTTCGTATGAATAAAAACTTCGAAGCTTATGCTCTGAGCAGGAAGTTCATTCTCGCTTCAAACGATCGGAAAGAAGTTATGGTGCTGTGGTTACAAGAAAGAAATATTGCTGCAGATATGTCAATGTCAAAACTTCTTTTATATTCGCTCGTGAAACAAAATAAGCCTATTACACCCACATATGCGGTAGACGAAATCGGAAAGGAACAGCGTCACAATGACACAAATCTGCCCACATTTCACTGCCGTTTTTACTGTATAAAATTAGCATGGTGCGACTTGAAGAATTACTTAAGGAATAATAAGTCTTTCACAATAACAGGTGGGAAAGCTGTTGCGAATGTGGATGCTGCATCTTGGGGGAAAAAAAGGGTCGAGCACGTTGAAAAACTGATTCGGGCAGCACAAACAATGGAAGGGATCATGAACAGTTCATGATTTGTCTTGGTGATGACGGCGATTTTGGCAGTGACGACAACAGTGAAGATAGGGAGCTGGATGTAATTGTACCATTGTCGCCGTAAATTGGTGAGTGAAAAGCATTCTGATTATATAACGTAGAGAGAGAAGTTACTATCTTGATTATTGTTTATTTCGTATCTGTCGTGATCCAGTGCTTATTTTCTATATTGCGTTGCTCCGTTATTGAAAGCGTGTGCATTGTTGTGCTCTTGTCTTCATTAATATGCCGTTAATTAATGGCTATACAATAACGAATTATTATATGAACTTTTATTGCTAAATAGCTTACATTTTCGAGATGCAACTGAAACCGTTTCGTCTGCTGTGTGTATAGAGTAGAGTTGGGCAACACGATTCTTTTTTATGAATCGATTCTTGCGATTCAATCCCACATTGTGAATCGATTCCAACGATTCGTTCACGATTCTTTCGCGATTCTTTAGTCTGCATTGGCGCGATTTTACTTCTACATCTTGCTCATAGATGGCAATACCTGTCTGTGTTATGGATGTTGGAATATTAACCTTATGGATCTGTTCCTACGATTCGTTCACGATTGTTTCTGGTCTGCGACGGCACGATTCTAACAAAATGCCGAAAAGGTGACAATATAGGTATCGGATTTTTTAATACTTATGGTGCGTAAAGTTCAGACTTAAAATAATAATGAAGCAAAGCCATTCGATTCAGCTCTCAAAAATTCTCGAGAAAATAGTCTGAAGTTTAGCGCTACCAATTATTTCTGCTGTCATCATAGCTCATTTAGTAGTGTTGCAGGTTTAGTGAACGTATAAATATAATTAAATATATGGTAATTAATAGGTATCTAATCATTATAAAATACTTATGTAAAATCAATTAGTTGAAGGAAACACGAAATAAACATTATAAATAAAAATCCGTTCCAAATATTAAATTTCTTTCGAGATGCAAGAAATTCACGTTTATTAAAATGTTTCTTTTTTCTAAAAATCGATATCTTTCAGGAAAGCTGATAACGTAAAAACCAAAATGGCAAAAAAGATGTTTGAGATGGCTTTAAAAACATTTAAAATCGTGTTTTTATATAAAAAGAATATTTTTGTAAAATTGATTTTTTACAAAAACTATAACTACGTAGCTGAACTCGAAAAGCTTAAACCTCTCTAAAAACAAAATGTAATCTAAATCGTTACAGCCATTTCCGGGATATGCGAAATATAAATGTGTAATGATTGATCGTTTAAATACATAATATGTAAACTTTATAAAAGACGTATATTTGTATGTATTGGCAGCTGTGTATTTCTCTGCATTTTGTTTCTGTCATGTGTAATTCGTGATTAGGCTAATAATTAACAGCTCACGATCTTCGTTCTGTGCTTCCTTTGTTCACATGCTTTCTGGCTTTCGTAATTATTCGGCGCGATTTGCTACTTGCTTTTCGAATCATGAATCGTTAGACAGGCGATTCTTTTGAACGACGATTCGTCCCCCCTCTTCTCTTCGGCATTCGGCACGATTCGGGAAGATTCGGCAGTCGCCTTCGAATCGTGAATCGTTGGAACTTAAGAATCGTCTCGAGACAGACGATTCTTTTGAACGACGATTCGTCCGAATCACGATTCGATTCTTACGATTCTTTATTTGTATTCGTTCAAATGAACGACTCATTGACGAATCGCCACAACTCTAGTATAGAGGCTAGTGTTGCAACGTCGCTTAAGCAGTGTAGCGAACGTAACTCGCCGTAACGCGAATCGTCAAGTGCAAAGTTTCAGCGGCCCGGGTATATTTCATAATATTTGAATACAGGATATGTTCCTTGGCACCTGTAGCCTCACTACTACTGGCTGTGTGTAGGCAGCGAGCAGTACGCTGGTTCCTGCTGTGCCTGAGTGGAGAAAGCCCATCGTGTGTCCGGTGTGGTCGCTGGTGTCCGGCTGTTTCCTGGACAGAGCTGGAGGGGCAGACGGGACAGCCGCAGAAGACAGATGTGTGTGGTGGCGACACTGGACACTGCCGGCTTCCTCCAGAGGGCCTGACACCGCTGACCCCAAGAGGCTCACAGCCAGCTGTCACCAGAGGCGCGACTAGCTCCTGCGTCTACCGGCCAGTTGCATTCACAGTTATTCACTTCCGCATCTTCTCTGAAATAAGCCGTTCACATGATATAGAAGAAACAATTTATTCTTCTAACTGGCGAGTTATCAAAAATGGAGTCTCACAAGGTTCAGTCTTGGGTCCTTTGCTGTTCTTAATATACAGGTACGGCCAAAAAGGTACGGCCAAACTTTCAGGAAACATTCCTCACCCACAAAGAAAGAAAATATTTTATGTGGACATGTGTCCGGAAAAGCTTAATTTCCATGTTACAGCTCATTTTAGTATTTCTCTGTAAATGCAAATTGAAATAATTCGTGTAGACAATTGTCAAAATACCCAATTGTTTCGTTAGTATGTACTGTACTTCTTCGATTCACCGCCAGTTGGCCCAATTGAAGGGAGGTAATGTTGACTTCCGTGCTTGACATGCGACTCATTGCTCTACGGTACTAACATTAAGCATATCAGTACGTAGCATCAACTGGTTAGTGTTCATCACGAACGTGGTTTTGCAGTCAGTGCAATGTTTACAAATGCGGAGTTGACAGATGCCACGTCATAAACACAGATTTTCTGTGAACGTTTGGACAGGAAATGTTAGTGATATCCTAATTGGGCCTCATGTTATTCCACCTACGCTCAATGGAACTCGTTATCATGATTTCATACGCGATATTCTAACTGTGCTGCTAGAACATATGCCTTTACAAGTACAACACAACATGTGCTTCATGCACGATAGAGCTCCTGCACATTTCAGTCGACGTATTCCTATGCTTCTCAACAACAGATTCGGTGACCGATGGATTGGTAGAGGCGGACCAATTCCATGGCCTCCACGCTCTCCTGACCTCAACCCTCTTGACTTTCATTTATGCATTTATGGGGGCATTTGAAAGCTCTTGTCTACGCAACCCCGGTACCAAATGTGTTTGAAGTCACACTAGTACATTCTGTTGCTATGTGTTTCCATTCCATTATTAATGTGATTTGAAGAGAAGTAATAAAATGAGCTCTAACATGGAAATCAAGCGTTTCCGGACACATGTCCACATAACATATGTTCTTTCTTTGTGTGTGAGGAATGTTTCCTGAAAGTTTGGCCGTACCTTTTTGTAACACTCTGTGTATTAATGACTTGCCATTCTACATTCAAGAAGACGCTAAGCTAGTTCTTTTTCCTGATGATACCAGTATAGCCTTACGTCTGACAAACAGGAATTAACTGATGAAATTGGTAATGATATATTTCAGAAAATTATTAAGTGGTTCGCTACAAATAGACTCTCATTAATCTTTTATAAAACCCAGTATATACAGTTTCATACAGTAAACAGCATGACACCGTTATAAAATTTAGACTTTGAACATAAATCTGTAGCTAAGGTAGAATATTCAAAATTTTTAGATGTTTGCATTGACAAGGAATTGAATTGGAAGAAACATATTGAAGATCTGCTGAAACGTTTGAGATCAGTTACTTTTGCTACCAGGGTCATTGCAAAATTTGCTGATATACATCAAGGTAAATTAGCTTACTATGCCTATTTTCATTCACTGCTTTCATATGACATCATATTTTGGGGCAATTCAACATTGAGTAAAAAAGTATTCATTGCACAAAAGCGTGTAATCAGAATAATTGCTGGAGCAGACCCAAGAGCATCCTGCAATTTAGGGGTCTAGGGATTTTCACTGTAGCTTCACAGTATATATATTTGCTTACGAAATTTGTTATTAACAATCCGACCCAATTAAAAAGTAATAGAAGTGTTCATAGCTACAACACAAGGAGAAAGGGTGATATTTACTATTCAAGGTTAAATCTAGCTTTCGCACCGAGAGGGGTGAATTATGCTGCCACGAAAGTCTTTGGTCACTTACCAAGTAGCATCAAAAGTCTGACAGATAGCCAACTAATATTTAAAAATAAATTAAAGGAATTTCTGAATGGCAACTCTTTCTACACTATAGATGAATTTTTAGATAAAACTTTAAAAATATCTTTATAAAAATTAATTAATTAAATAATGTAAATAAACATCCATAAAATATTGATTCTCATGTATAGAAAACATTTACTAAAGTGACACGTTCCACTTCATTACGAAATGTCGTATATATGATCTATGGAACGGTTATTAATCTAATATAAAGTAATGCTGAATGTTTGTATATTGTACAGCGTTGTTTTCAGATGATTGCTCAGGTGAAGAGTGGGTTCGTTGTCATAAATACCTGAAAGGGCCTCACATAAAATGTGCAGCTAATCCAAAAAAGAATGCCATGTACTCCAAGTGCAAATAGTTGAATAATAATCCTTATGTCATCATTTGAGCTGCTTTCCTTTCATTGAATTACTTTAGCTGATTTTGAAGTATTTAAGTATTTTCTTTTTGTGGCTAAAGAACATAAACATCTGTTTATGGAAACTGTGTGTACTGCTTTTAGTAACAATGACTTTATTGTCATATAAGGTAAAGCAGTCAACAATCCGAAGATTGGTTTGAACACCACAGTGCTTTAGTAGGCATGGTCCTGTTTGGAGGTGGTATGCCGTATTGCCTTCCTTCGACCTTCGAACTGACTTACCCAGCCGGTTATAGGGGGACCTACAGTTTAACGTGGGTTCCGAGCCACGGTGCTACTCGGTATTTTTCACTTGAGCAATACTGCCAGAGGTGAAAGAAGTGGAAAGTGACAGTTAAAAATCCTAGGACCTGTCGGGGATCGAACCCGGGACCATTGGATTTGTAGTCTGGCACTCTACCACTGTGCAACCGAGGCGCATATATATAACTGAAAATTGTAAGGCAAGATAGTACCCCACGATAGGAGGTCCCCCCCCCCCCCCCCCATCCACCTATTGGGGACCGTTTTTGAGACTCGCTAACAATAATCGACAGAAGAAAGATTTTACATATAACAAGGAAAAAGCCAGATAAATCTAATCTTAGAATCTCATTTTGTAATATATTTGTTAAAGTAGTATTTGAGTCTTCAAAATGTTTCAGACCCTATTGGATCAAACTGCTATGGTGACAGTCTCTAGACTTACAAACTACTTAATCTAACTTACACTAAGGACCACACACACACACACACACACACACACACACACACACACACACATCCGTGGAAGGACTCGGACCTCCAGCGGGAGCGGACCCTCCAGTACGTATCATGATTCGTTCGACCACGCGGCCATTTCGTGCGGCTAGACTAGTTTACACGACGACACTGTTGTGTTATGGTCTTCAGTCCGGAGACTGGTTTGATGCAGCTCTCCACCCTACTCTATCCTGAGCAAGCCTTTTCATCTCCTCATAAGAACGACAACCCACATCCACTTGAATCTGCTTACTATACGCGTCTCTTGGCCTCCCTCTGCGATTTTTACCCCACACGCTTCCCTCCAATGCTAAATTTACGATTCCTCGATGTCTAAGAATGTGTCCTACCAAGCGATCCCTTCTTTTAGTTAGGGTATGCCAAAAATTCCTTTTCTCGCCAATTCTGTTCAGTACCTCTTCATTAGTTATGTGATCTATCCACCTAATCTTCAGCATTCTTCTGTAGCACCACATTTCAAAAGCCTCTATTCTCTTCCTGTCCGCACTGCTTATCGTCCATGTTTCACTCCCATACAAGGCAACACTCCACACAAATGCCTTCAGAAAAGACTTCCTTACACTTAAATTAATATTCGATGTTAGCAAATTTCTTTTTTTCAAAAATGCTTTTCTTCCCATTGCCATTCTGCATTTTATATCCTCTGTACTGCGACCATCGCATGTTATTTTACTACCTAAGTAACAAAACTCATCTACCACCTTCATTGTTTCATTACCTAATCTAATTCCTTCAGCATCGCCTGATTTTCTAAGACCGCATTCCATTATTTTTGTTTTGCTCTTGTTAATGTTCATTTTGTACGCTCTCTTCCACACACTGTCCATTCCATTCAACTGCTCTTCCAGGTCGTTCGCTGTCTCTGACAGAATTACAATGTCATCAGCAAAACGCAACGTTTTTATTTCTTCCCCCTGAACTTTAATCCCTATTCCAAATTTTTCCTTGCTTTCCTTCATCGCCTGCTCAATGTACAAATTGAACAACATCGGAGAAAGGCTACAACCCTGTCTTACTCCCTTCCCAACTGATGCTTCCCTTTCATGCCCTTCGAGTCTAATAACTGCGGTCTGGCTTTTGTACAAGTTGTAGATAACTCTCCTTTCCCTGTATTTTACCCCTGCTGACTTCAGAATTTGAAAGAGTGTAGTCCAGTCAACATTGTCAAATGCCTTCTCCAAATCTACAAAGGCCAAAAATGTAGATTTGCCTTTCCTTAATCTATCTTCTAAGATAAGACGTAAGGTAAGTATTGCCTCCCGGGTTCCTACGTTCCTCCTGAATCCAAACTGATCTTCCCCTAGGTCAGCTTCTACCAGCTTTTCCATTCTCCTGTAGATAATTCGTGTTAATATTTTGCAACCATGACTTATCAAACTGATGGTTCTGTAATTTTCACACCTGTCTGCACCTGATTTCTTTGGAATGAGGATTATTACATTTTTCTTAAAGTCTGAGGGCATTTCGCCTGTCTCATATATCCTACACACCAGTTCAAATAGTCTTGTCATGGCTGGCTCTCCCAGAGACTTTAGTAGCTCTGAGGGTATATCATCTACTCCTGGGGCCTTGTTCCGGCCTAGGTCTTTCAAGGCTCTGTCAAATTCATCTCTGAGTATAGTATCTACTATTTCATCTTGATCTACTTCCTCTTCCCTTCCTACAACATCGTCTCTAAGTTCATTTCCTTTGTAGAGCTGCTCTATGTACTCTTTCCACCTTTCAGCCTTCCCTTCTTTGCTGAGAACTGGTTTCCCATCTGAGTTCTTGATATTTGTAGAATTGCTTTTCTTGTCCCCAAATGTCTCTCTGATTTTCCTGTAGGCGGTATCTACTTTTCCCCTTATTATACATTCTTCTACAGATTTGCATTTGGCTTCTAGCCACTCCTGCTTAGCCATTCTGCACTTCCTATCAATCTCATTTCTTAGTCGTCTGTACTCCATTTTGCCTGTTTCATTTACTGCATTTTTATATTTTCTCCTTTCATCAATTAAATTTAGTATCTCCTGTGTTATCCAAGGATTTTTTGCAGGTCTTGCCTTTCTACCTATTTTGTCCTCTGCTGCCTTCACTATTTCATCTCTCAATGCTACCCATTCCTCTTCTACTGTTTTATTTCCCCCTGTTTCTGTCAATTGTTGCCTAAATCTCCCTCTGAAATTCACCAGAACTTCACGTTCCTTCAATTTATCTAGGTCCCATCTCCTTATTTTCCTACCTTTCTGCAGTTTTTTCAGTTTCAGCCTACAGTTCATGACTAACAAGTTATGGTCAGAGTCTATATCTGCCCCTGGGTATGTCTTGCAGTTTATAACCTGATTCCGGAATCTATATTTTACCATTATAAAATCTATCTGATACCTTCCAGTGTCTCCTGGTCTCTTCCAAGTATATAACCTTCTTTTGTGATTCTTAAACCATGTATTTGTTATGATTAAATTATGTTCCGTGCAAAATTCTACCAGGCGACTTCCTCTTTCATTCCTTCTGCCCAGGCCATATTCACCTACTATTTTTCCTTCTCTTCCTTTTCCTACTACCGAATTCCAGTCTCCCATCACAATTAAGTTTTCCTCTCCCTTAACGGTCTGAATAATTTCCTTTAGCTCCTCATATATTTCTTCTATATCCTCATCATCGGCAGAGCTAGTTGGCACATAAACCTGTACTACTGTTGTCGGTGTTGGCTTCGTATCTATCTTGACAATGATAATGCGATCACTGTGCTGCTCGTAGTAGTTTACCCGCATTCCTATTTTCTTATTCATTATCAGTCCTACTCCTGTGATACCCCCAACTGATTTTGTATTAATAATCCTGTACTCACCTGACCAGAAATCCTGTTCATCCTGCCACCGAACTTCACTAATCCCCACTATATCCAACTTCAACCTATCCATTTCTCTTTTTAAATTTTCTAATTTTCCTACCCCATTAAGGGATCTAACATTCCACGCTCCGATCCGTAGAATGCCAGTGTTGTCTTTCCTGATGATAACATCCTCCTGAGTAGTCCCCGCCCGGAGATCCGAATGGGGGACTATTTTACCTCCGGAATATTTTACCCGAGAGGATGCCATCATCATATTTTCATACAGTAGAGCTGCATGTCCTCGGGAAAAGTAACGGCTGTAGTTTCCCCTTGCTTTCAGCCGTTCGCAGTAGCTGTGTGGCAAAGCCACATTGGCTGATGTTACAAGGCCAGCTCAGTCAATCATCCAGACTGTTGCCCCTGTAACTACTGAAAAGGCTGCTGCCCCTCTTCAGGAACCACACGTTTGTCTGGCCTCTCCACAGATACCCCTCCGTTGTGGTTGCACCTACGGTACGGCTATCTGCATCGTTGAGGCACGCAAGCCACCCCACCTCGGCAATGTCTGTGGTTCATGGGGGTACACTACGTCTCATGAAACTGCGCTACTGGCCAGTGCGCATGCGCGGCAGGCGTTCGCGCACACTTTGGCGAAACTAAACTTAGGGCGAAACGGATTGCGCGTGTTTTTAGGTTAGGTTATAACCACTACAGAACAAAGTACAACATAAAGCGGGAAACGGAAGAAATAATTCGGCTTTTGAACATATATGAGATGCATAGGTGTTTGTGCGATTTTAACGATTAAAATTTCAAGAATAAGCAGCGGCGTGTTACTGCTCTTGAAGCAATTATTCGTGAATTAAATATTGATGGGTTGACGTTTAGTGAATTGCAGACTAAAATACAACCAATTGGAAATACCTATACAAACGAACTATGGCAATTGTGGGTTTCGGGAATACTGTAGAGAAACGTAATACAATTTATAATTTCAGTTCTGGTAACAATGCTTCACGCTTAACAGTATCTCGTTTCTTTATTGCATTACTCTGTTTAATAAGAACGTGAACTGCTCTGGTTACATTCTAATTTGATTAAAATAGCTACTAGGGTCTTCCATTAGAATTTCTTTTAGGAAGGTCGCTAAGCAACCGAGTTGACGTCATTTTATATCAAGTCACGAATCCAAACACGTTTCTTATTCTTTTTATGTTTAGTCTTATGCAGCGACTTCACACAGAGAAGCAATAGCTCCGCTACAACTCTAACAGCTACCAAAACTTTCATTCTACGGCAGCTACGGCACTCACAAAACAAAACTAAAGTGTATAGTATTGGCGCCGTGTCTACAGACATACACGAAACCAGCTGCGCACAATTCATTTCATGCAACGACTGTTGCAACCTAGTTTCGTCGTGTAGACTACCCTTTCATCTTGTGAGCGGTACGGGACAAAATCGGAAGTATTTCATATTAGGACACTTTAACCTGTCGTGAAGAATGACTGAATTTCTGTGGTTGCACACACACACACACATACACGCAAGCACACGACCTGTAATAAAGAATTTTAGAACAACAACTACTGAAACCATTCACAAACAAATGGAGGATCTGAAGATTGTGTCATTGCATTTAAGAGGTTAAACGCTATGATATATTTACGTCCCCCGGACTAAATGAGTTAACAAAGTTTTCTATAAATGGTTAGCAAAAGCCATAAGGTAGGTATTTAGAAAATAGCGTTATTGTGCCAACAGCTCTACAATTTAACGTTTATTCTCGACCGGTTTAGATACTGACTACTATCAACAGGAGATTATAAACTGTACATTAATTGGTCCAAAAATTCATTCTCGGCCTCATAAAGTATAAAATGCTTAGACTTTTTCTGGATAGGCTACTCTAGAAATCCGTCTTGTCATGAAAACATTAATTAAAGTAATAAACTCCAGATAATAAACTGCCATTACCGGATCTTTTATTCCTTTCACCACATCATAAAGGAAAGCCGATAAAACATTCTTATTCACCAAGCTTTCCTTTACGATGTGGTGAATGAAATGAAAAATCAGATGACGGCATTTTACCTGTCGAAACTGGTCCATCATCATCATCATCCTCATTAAAAATTGATTATGCCTTTCAGCGTTCAGTCTGGAGCAGAGTATCTCTAATAAAATTCCTCCATGATCCCCTATTCAATGCTAACATTGAAGCCTCGTCTGATGTTCTGCCTTCAAAATCATTCTGCACCGAATCTAAGTACTTTCTTCTTAGTCTACCTCGACTCCTCTTACCCTCCGCCGACGAGCTCATGAGTCTCTTAGGTAACCTTGCTTCTCCCATGCGTGTAACATGACCTACCATCTCAGTCTGTTCGCTCTAATTGCTTCATCTATGGCGTTCATTCCCAGCTTTTCTTTGATTTCCTCATTATGGACACCCTTCTGCCATTGTTCCCATCTATTGGTACCTGCAATCATTCTTGCTACTTTCATATCTGTAACCTCTATCTTATGAATAAGGTAACCTGTATCCACCCAACTTTCACTCCCGTACAACAAAGTTGGTCGAAAGATATAGAGGTGCACTGCTAGCTTAGTCTTGGTACTTACTTCCATCCCGTAGAAGAGAGTAGATCTTAGCTGAACACTCACTGCATTAGCTTTCCTGCACCTCGATTCCAGTTCTTTCAATATGATGCATTCCTGTGAGAAAATACACCCCAGGCACTTGAAACTGTCTACCTGTTCTAACTTTGTTCCTCCTATTTGGCATTCAATCTGTTTAAATCTCTTTCCCACAGACATTACTTTCGTTTTGTAGATGCTGATCTTCATATCATAATCCTTGCACCTCTGATCGAGCTCTGAAATGTTAGTTTGCAACCTTTCAATCGAATGGGCCATTACAACTAAGTCATCAGCATATGCGAGACTGCTTATTTTGTTTTCGCCTATTTTAATCCCGCCCTGCCAGTCTACTGTTTTTAACATAAGATCCATTAATAGTATGAACAACAGTGGTGACAGATTACAGTCATGTCTTACCCCTGAAACGAGAATATTATGAGCAACATTGGATTATAACCCTCTTATATATTTCCTTTCGTTCGTGCATTGAGACAAGTGAGCTGTGTGTGTGCGTCTTTCTAGAGGGAGTAGAAGAATGGAAAGGATAAAGTCCGCCATGGGTAAATTCAAGCCTTCTACTATTCTCAATTATACTCATCTTTTCGTCACTTGTACAATAAGTTCACAATAGCAAGAACTTACCCTCCAGTATCCTATAGCGCTTATGCCCGTCCTTTGTTGTTCTGGTATTGCGTTTGGTGCGCTGATATTGGCCCTCGTGGTAATAAAACACGCTTATTGCTCAGTTGGGAAAGAACCTAACGACATTCCGCCAATAAAAATTTCGTACAAGTCGTCGTTTCAAATCACTACACCCTTTTTCGTAATATTAAATCCGTATCTAACTCGGTGTACGAGTCCTTATTTCGACACGCAGAAATTGTCTCCGGCCAATGAAACTCGCTAGCTGTCAGCCAATGAGATGCTGCGTGTTTCGTAACCGGAGATCCGGGCGCTACGCCCACTCATGTACTGAAATAAAAACTTCTTGTTTAACCTATATCTAACCTTTCATTTTTTTAAAAGTGATGGATAGCGTAGCCCGAATCTCCGGTTAAGAAACACGCAGCATCTCATTGGCTGACAGCTGGCGAGTTTCATTGGCCGGAGACGATTTCTGCGTGTCGAAATAAGGACTCGTGCTAGATTTCCAGAGATGATGCTTATCGTTGCTTAGCGATATGTTTGTTATTTAAAAGTTCCTGTAACCATCCATCATATTTGTTGCCCAAAGTCAAGTTTAATTTTAAACTGTCTGTCAATTTATATTCGGTCTAAATATTTTAGTCCTAAATTATCAACACTGAGTGGTAAAACTTTGACAAAACAAGGTGCCCCCAGGGCTATCCATATATAACATGCACCAAAGATATACGCACCAAATTATATTCAGATACGTAAATAAACTTTCATTCATATTCTGACAACTGTTTCTATTTTAATGGACTGAATGATTATGAGATGATTCCTAATGACTCCTAATAGTCCAAACCAAAGTTCGCGCCACTGTTGGAATCGTGCAATAATTAAATAAAGTCTGACTCTTCACTTAATAATCTTCGCTGTATCGACTGCTATATTCGAAGTCGATCTTAGACGCGAGTGGGCCTCAGTTATTACCCCTGTAAGTTACTCGCGTTTTAACTTCATTAAAGTTCTGATATAGCCTTAATTAACACACACGTCCGAACCAAATAGAAAATAACAGTAAATTTTTTTTAACAATCCCAGAATTCTTGCTCATATATGCCGACATTGAGAACATATCAGAAACTATTGCATCCGCCATGCTGGTACCCCGTTTGTTTTTTACTTTGCATTCCCTGAATTTTAATATTCTGCATAACCGAAAAAACTAACTTTTCACTATGACAACTAAATATATTCACTACAAGTTTTCCAAATATAAATGTCTCAATAAAGGCCCTAATATTCCCGTATAAAATGAAATACCCCAAATGCAAAAATACTGTAATTAATAATGAACGTAATAGGATGTTTTCCGTAATAAATTAACTGAACAGATCGCTCTTGCCCCACAAGTAAGTCTAACTACAAATAACAGATTACAGATATGGGCCAAGACATTGATTTATTCCACATCAGCACAGAGCTGGAACAATTAATTTTCAGTGTATAATCTCTTGTTGATGGCAATCAGTATCGAAACCGGTCGAAAATCATATATATCATTTCTCATCGGTGTCTTTTGTAGGTACGCTATATCTCCCGTATTACTTACCCAAAATTGATGACTGAGGTATCATTTTCAAGGTTTCGTTCTCCACTAAGGACGAAAAATACACAGATAGTTTAAAGATATTGTTTTCACAAAAAACTTTATTTTGAAAAAAAAAAAAAATTATACTGTTCGTACAATCTAAGTTGATACTCCCCGATCGATCGTAAATGGGACATGTATTTACGATTGCTCCCATCAGTCAGCGCTACTAGTATCAACTTAGTTTGCACGGTCGATATAAAACAGTGATATAGTTAAAAGGCATTTTACGCCACTGGAGAGCGAGCAACAGTTTATATAAAACATTCAGCCAAGATCGCTAAATAGTGTCAAAGCTGGCCTCTTTGTCAAGATAGTAGTTTTTTATATTCCTTCATTTCTGTTCTAACCTTTGTGTTGCGATCAGTTTTCTCACCTGTTTCCGTGTCATACACACATGCCATCTTAGTTCAATTTTTAGTGAATGACTCTTCGTAACATTAAGGATTGGTTACATACATTACTTCTCTGATTGTTAATTCCATTTTATTGTTATTATAAGCCTCTCAATTTTTTACGGTATGTAATTCCCCCCCCCCCCCCACACACACTTTCTTTCATTAATTATTTACATTTTGCTCCCCTGCTGAAAAAATCATTATTGCTTCTTTTTCATGTACATGAGTGGTACTTTACACTTTACACCTCATAGTCTTAATGTCATGGTGCAGGCATCAATGTTAAAGTTTTTACTCTCTTATTTTATATATTGTTATCATCTATGTTAAGGTTTTTACTCATTTGTTTTATATAAATATTTTTACTCTTCACAGGAATATATAATCTGTATATGGTTCACCCTTTACTGTTAATATAGACTTTGTGTCACTTATTTAACTGAAGGGAAAAGTTTTAAAATCTTCAAATAAGTTGGGACATAGAACCCTATACTTAACTTTAACTGCAGTTGTATGTCATTTTTATTATTAATGATCTTGGTTTTTAATCTGTAGATATAACTTCAGATCTATGTAGACATTAAGCTATTTGTGTAACGACTGACTTCTTTTCTCATAATATGAGAATTATTATCTTAACTTTTATATATTACATATAAAAAAACCGTATTTCACAACTCCACTGTAGGAACTGTTTACATATTACTTTATCTATATTTATAGTTATGCATTTATGTGGACATTAGGCTACTTGCACAGTGACTTAGTTGTTTTCTCATAACATGAGAAACCTTATATCTTCACTTCACAGTACTATGTTTCATTGAAGTTGAATTTGCATCCATATTGTTTTGTTTAGACACCACTGCCACCTAGCGGCAACATGCAGCAACTCTGTTGTGCAATGTTTTCCTGTTCAGTCTCCCGTTTGCTTGGGCCAAGATCACATTTTGTTCATTATGACGAACCATCCTGTGATGAAAAACTTTAACAAGATGTTTACGTGTGTTAGAAGGTTATGTTTCTATTTTTACATATGACGCTAAGGTGATGTACATGTTTTGTTAACTGTCATTTTATTTATATACCACAATAACTTTGCAGTTTGTAAACATTGTATAACTTTTTGCAGTGATTGTGCTGGACTTTCTGAAGATGGTGACTGAGCTCACCGAAACCGGTTAAGGTACGATAGTAAATTTTTAGCGATCTTGGCTGAATGAAGTGTTTTATATAAAACAGTGAGCTTATAAAAGCAATGTAGAAATTGCCATCTATTGACAATCTGTTCAACTAACATGAACGACAGCTCTTGCAGTTGTTTAGATTCTTTATACAAGACCTTCTTTGATGCAAGCATAGTTTATTACAAGATTTCGGTTTTACACGTCCATGTAAAGACGTAAAATACTCAAATAATCTGATTTAGCACGACAGTTCTTGTAGTTTAGATTCTTTACGTAAGCGTAGTTAATCACGAGGTTACTGTTTCGCAGGTCTATGCGCAACACCTCTTGGAATTGTTCTCTTTGTTCAAGGAAGCGTTGTGTACTTCGCCAATGAACTGAATCGCCTCTACGTTCATTATCACAGCTGAGTACCGATTAATATTATAACTTGTAATTGTCTATTTAACTTTTAATTTCCCGCTACTTTACAGTGCGTGCAATCATGCAGTACATCGTCAAAATTTTCAAAATTACACACTTCCCGGAGCCCATCCAAATTGAACAAATGAGTTGGCTTTTGTACATGACGTGTAGTCTACAGTGGGCTTTAAACGGCTTACAAAAGCACCATTCATTCATGGGCGGTTACTGAGAAAATCTTAAAAAAAAAAAAACATTTTTGGGTACAAAAAAAAAAAAAAAAAAACCAATTGTGGGGATGGTCACTTCGATACTTTCAATTCATTGCAAATCTTCGAAATTTTTACCATATGTTCCTATGATGATATTCTCGAGGCCGTTTTTAATTTTTTTTCGATATCGTTATCCGTTACCGAGATCATAGTTTTGCACAAAATCACAAAATCCGATTTTTAGCCGTTTTAGCACCATGAATCAAAAATTTCTAAATAACCAACCATAGAAAATTGTTCAAATATTTACAATACATCCTGTAGACATTTATCTATACGCGGCATTTTTCATTTTTCGCGAATCTTAGTCCGTTAGCAAGATACGGCCGAAAAACAGCGAGATTTTGCTAGAAAAAGTGCGTATTGTGCTGAAAGACGGCGTTCGAACAGCTCTGAAATTTATCATGCGATTTGAAAAAAGGTACTCGGTGCAAAAAATTGATTTTTTACATATTAAAGATTGAAATATTCGGTCGATGAAGGGGTGATTTTTGTTTTCGTTTATTTTACAGTTAATATGCAGCATCAGGTTTAGTGAACTATTGCAACATATTTTAAAGAGTCTGCAGAGGTAAAAACTCATTGCGTAGACTTCTCGTATGGTTGATTTTAGGTTACACATAGCTGCATATGAAATGTAGATAACATATCGAAATTTTATTTGAAGTTTAGAGCGGAATGATATCTTATGTAGTTCTTGAGATATCGGTCCGTGACAGTAATAGGTTCGAAAACGCTTTTCTGATTCTGAGGTAACGTATCTTGAGGAATAGGAACTGACTAAAATGTTATGTGTATGTAAAATGTAAACGAAGGCTTCCGCGGGCGTTGTCATTGTTGATAAAATTCTTCTGGGTATTGGACCGCATCGTCAATTTATATCAAATATTTCACCGATGTTTCGGCCACTATTCCAAGCGGCCATCTTCTGGGTGTTACGTTTACTGCTGGATGAGGGAAAGCAGGTGTCTTAAATATTTTATTATTGATGGTTTCTGCTCTTTTTCATTGGTGTGAAAGAGAGCAGAAACCACCAATAATAACTGGCAAATTCAGTATTTAAGACACCTGCTTTCCCTCATCCAACAGTAAACGTAACACCCAGAAGATGGCCGCTTGCAATAGTGGCCGAAACGTGGGTGAAATATTTGATATATTGACGATACGGTCCAATACCCAGAAGAGTTTTATCAACAGTGTGTGTATGTTTAGGTGTTTATCTGAAGTAACAGGAAAAAGACGGGAACCACCTGAAAAATGCTCCTGCTGGAGCATAGAAAAGGTGAATATGTTCTCTGACACAAAAGTGTGGAACCAGCTGCCTCAATCCCATTCCAACTTCCTCACCAAAAATTTTGTCATGCGAACATATTCGCGCTTTTTTCGGCAGAATATGAGTAGGACAGAGACAGTACAACAGACAGAGATAATCATATATGATGGAACAGAGAAAGTGTCAGTTCTGGAGAAAGGCATATGCATGAAAACAGCAGTGGGAAGCGAAACGAGATGTCGGAAATCAGGAACAGTGGCAACAACAAACTAAGACAGGTGCAGATAGTAACAATTGGAGCGAAAGAGAAAACAGAGGGAAACTGAGACGTATGGAGACCATACATACAGCATGAGCGTGCGGTTCTCCAACACTATTGCACGAAACAATTTGTCCAATTTTTCCCATCCCCAGTACCTGCGTGCTAAAGTTATCCAGTCTGCAGGTCAAACTCCAAGCAAACCCTACCCATGGACAGATGTGTAAAGGAGACAATCGTGATTGAAGGCAATGAAAGCCGACTCTAAGTGAGAAAGAAAGGATATTGGCAACAGGACAGGAAGTGAATGGGACAACGCCAGTGGGGCAGAGAGACGATGAAAGTGGCAGAAACAGACAGCGGCAAGGAATCGCGAGGGAAAGGGATGAAGACATTGACAGTTCGACACAGGCAGAAAGCGGCAGTGGGAGAGGCAGCAAACAAACGGACAGAGACATATATAGACACTGACAGTGAGACGACATTGCTGACTATGACGGCTTAACTGGGCTGAAGTATTTACTAAGTAATGCGCTAAAAGTGCGCGAATATGTTCGCATGCCAAAATTTTTGGTGACGAAGTCGGAATGAGGATTGAGGCAGCTGGTTCCACATTTTTGTGTCAGAGAACATATTCGCCTTTTCTGTGCTCCTGCAGGAGCTTTTTTCAGCTGGTATTATTATTATCATCTTTTATACATATGTATTTGTATCTGCCTTTTCTCCATTAGTATCTTACCTATCTGTGACTAATCAGAATTGAGTGCGAATTATTCGCACGTGTCAACTAGTAAACAATAAATTGTACCGCAGTTGGCACAAAAGTACTTTTTTCTCAGTGAGTAACTTTCACTTGTAACGTTGATGTAAATGCATTCACTAAGCTGTTTCTTGAATGGAGTATACTGTTGTGCTCCAGAGAGCGTCACCCCACTTTCTGCCGCCTTTTCACAGTCGAGGTGTTGGCACTGGACACGTGGGTCTGGCAGTCCACACTGCTGATGACGTAGCGGTGTCGTCACCTACCGTTGCGTCAGAGCGGTGCCCTCTCTGCCCAACAAGGGCGTGCTAAATGATGGCAGTCACACTTAGCGGTCTAGCCACAGAGCGACAAAGGACGCACTTGCATCCCTACACTCAGCAACTCGTTCCACACCGCGTACAGCTCGAGTCTCAAACTATTGTCCAACTGCACTGCAAGGTACTCACGTAGCCTCTTCTCATTCACTCACTATTACCTGTCTTTTGTCCGCGGCCTAAGCGTATAACCACAGTCTAACATATACAGTCGCGACAAGGACTGCTGTAAAAGTTGTTACCAACTGACAATTGCTGCGACACTAGCGCTCCTAGCGGTGGGGAAGCCGCCGAAATTGGGATGTTTTTCTATAATTATTTTTGTACGTAATGAACGAAATACTATAATGTTTGCGTTACAAGCATTAAAATATCGAGAGACAAACATAATACGTAAATTAACATAAAACAACATAATTTAAATGATTCAATGGTATAAAGAACAACTGCGTCTTGAACAAATACTTACGAATATGTGTATATTTGCAGCTTATTCCGCTGGAAGTAAGTTGCGTATAAACATAATGATATAATAAATTTCTATTACGGTCTGTTCTTACTATGACTTTTAGCAGCTTTTGTAACTCTTATTTCAAACTGCTGTATAAACTTTTTACGGCTTTCACAATAAACATACCATTTACTGCATTCCTCTATCGATCTTTGTTTCGAGATATTTAATTTTGAAACCAGGCAGTCCTTTTCAAAAGTTCGAAGTTCAAATGTTTGTAGAACTTATGGGACTTAACTACGGGGTCATCAGTCCCTAAGCTTACAAACTACTTATGAACTAGCTAAGACTAAGGACAGCACAAATATCCATACCCGAGGGGGGATTCGAACCCCCGACCGTAGTGGCCGTGCAGACCGTGACTAGAGCGTCTCAGTCCCCTCGGCCACCGCGGCCGGCAGTCCTTTTCTGGACACTCTGTAGATACTATAGGGTCTTCTTTGTGTGGACTCTTTTCAGGTGTAACTGCGGTTCGCTTGCGGTCAACATGCCCCACTAGATCATCAGTTACGTTGCCTGTTCGTTGAAATTTTGCGTAGAGCGTACGAATGGTTCACACACCGGGTCCTTTTGGAACATTAAATCGTGCTTGAAAACTTCGTCTTGTTGCCGTAGGACTCTCTTCTAACCTGTGGTACTCTAGCAACAGAAAAAAAGGGTAGTTGAATGGAGTACGTGGTTTTAATCTCTTCCTTCGGTACGCTTACCTCCTTTCACGTTTCAATAGTGGAACTGATGGATCTGGGCTTTGGATCACTATTAATACTATGGCGATTACAGCGCCATCTGTTAGCAGCTTTTGTTAACTATTATTTCTAATTGCTGTATAAACAATTATATATATTTTTGACGAATTACAGCGTCCAAATGAATGAAATAAATCGCATTTTGCGATGTTATGGCTTCACTGTATTAGGTTTAGATGAAATACCAAACTGTGGCGAATGAAAATTTGTGCCCGGCCGGGATTCGAACCCGGGATCTCCTGCTTACTAGGCAGACGCGTTAACCACTCCGCCACCGAGGACACAGTGACCAGCCGGACTGCAGAGGACTCTTTCCTGGACAAGCCGAGGCTGGGCTCCTGACGACAATTAACTGTGTCTCGATACCTCATAGTCTGTTCTCCCTGAGGCGGGAATATAGTATTGTGGCTGCGAGCATTACAGAACAAATAGGCTGTGGTAATAGGAAAGAGACAGCGTGGCGAATGGAGGTTTGGGTTTGGCGGGAGACGTGCAGGGAAGAGTCCTCTGCAGTCGGGCTGGTCACTGTGTCCTCGGTGGCGGAGTGGTTAACGCGTCTGCCTAGTAAGCAGGAGATCCCGGGTTCGAATTCCGGCCGGGCACAAATTTTCATGCGCCACAGTTTGGTATTTCATCTAAACCTAATACAGTGAAGACATAACATAGCAAACTGCGATTTATTTCATGCTGTATAAACGTCTTACGGCTTTCACAATACACATACCGTTTACTGCATTCCTCTATCGATCTTTGTTTTCGAGATATCTAATTTTGAAACCAGGGAGTCCGTTTCTGGACACCCTGTAGATACTATATGGTCTTCTTCGTGTGGACTCTTCGTTGTGGAGCGCCTACATACTTACGGGCTGGGACAGTAAGTAATAGGGACGGAAACGCCGTAGCCAGGGTGCCCCAGGAAGCGGTTTGGTGAAGCGCTATACATCAGGTGTCCGGGCCTTTTTCCCCACTTACTCGTACACCAGGGAGAAAGCTCTCTGGAGATGCGTCGCCCGCGTCCTGCGTCCTGCCGCGATGACGTAACCGTCTGGGCGGCGTGGGCCGTCTGGAATACCGTCCCACGCCTAATCATATCCTCGCTCTCACCGCCGGCTTTGTCTACGCCCTGGCGCAAGAGCACACTACAGGTTGTAACGTATTTAGCCAGCAGGGTCCCTTTTATTTTTAATATTGAAGTATTCGATAGTTGGTCGTAGTATTGTAACCTAATATTCCGTGTTTATGCCGGCCGCGGTGGTCGAGGGGACTGAGGCGATCCAGTCACGGTCTGCACGGCCACTACGGTCGGGGGTTCGAATCCCCCCTCGGGCATGGATATTTGTGCCGTCCTAGTTCGTAAGTAGTTCATAAGTAGTTTGTAAGTTTAGGGACTGATGACCCCGTAGTTAAGTCCCATAAGCGATACAAACATTTGACCATATATTTTAAAAAAAAATTTTTTTTTATTCCGTGTTTATATTACATAAGCCTTTTTAGCGCTTCTGTCAAGTCACATTGACTATCATTTGCATTACTAGGGTTTTCTAACGAAGTTAATTAAATTATTGAAGCTTAATGTCGAACAATAATGTAAACATATATTAACACTGCGCTAATTGTTGTTTACTTACGATCTTTTGTATTGATTAATTTTGATATGAGAAAGCTATTATTACATCTGTCATAATTTTGTGTATCTTTACATAAAGCAGGATTCATTAATGTTTATTGAGCAAATTGTTAAATATTTAAATGTTGTACTTCCGTGTTCTAGAAGGTTCTAGAAATAATATTATGTATTAATACGCGCGGATTGGCGCGAACTAGGAGAGTCTGAAGACAGTCTAGGAGGAGTAACATCTTAGTTAGTATGGAAGTGTGTTGTAAATCAGTCTTACTCTTGCATCACTTTTGTGCTTTATCATGAATGGATAAATACATATACTTAAAAAATGAAAAGTGTCTCATTTATGGTTTCTTAAAAGAACCCGACGTCATAACATAATTTTGTGATGTGTTGTTGGCAGGCGAGTTAAGAGATCTTCGAGACCACTGAACAACCGACAGATGAAGGTGATGTATGGAAAAATAATGGTTTTAGTATAATAGTAGTATTATTATTATATAAAAAAACTGTTATAAGGCGTACACTAGTCTTGTGTAGTTCGCGAACGAACTAGTTCGGAAGAGCGCTCCCGCAGGCGAACTACGCGAACTAGTTCGCAGATCCCTCGCCTCTTAGTTGGTCCGCTCCCTTCCGAAGACTGGCGGGGAACAGCGAGAGGACGCGAGAGCGCGCAGAATCGCGTGATTCCCTTCTTCCAGTTACCGTCAGTTCGAGCTGAGATGCAGCTCAGCTGTAGTTTCATAGTTCACTGCCACACATTTTGTTTTCTAAGGTATTCAGCAGTGTCTAAATATAACCCTCATTCCATAGTGTAAACTAAATAACTGGTTTATCTGCTTAACACTCCGAGTGCCAATCACGTCAATTGACGGGGTATGAAAACTTCTGTAAAATGCCAATCACGTCATTTGACGTGATCTTTGTTTTCGTGTTTTTGAAAACAGAATCAAGTTTATTGACGGGCTAGATCTACCTTAAATACCTTTCTTGGTAAACCCTGTGTCTAAACCAATAGATCTTTTATTTAGTTTCTAAATCGATCTACTGGTCGCATTCATTGTATGAAACGGGGCAGGTAGAAAGTGGTGTCCGCTCACTCAGTAGGTAAATCAACGGACATGGCTTCACGCAAATTATTCTCCCCGAAAGTAAAGAGAGGTGACTATGACAGAGGGGTGACACAGCAACATATCGTAGTCACTCTACAGACTGTTTGCGATGTAGAGAAGTTTTTAGTGGGGCCCTTGGCGTCGGAGTAGTATGTGATTTAGATGCTCCGTGTTCAAAGATCAGACAATTATTTACGCCAGACTGAAGATAAAGAAACTAACTGCAGCTGGGGTTACTCCTGCAAGCAGAATGCCTGGCACTCTAAGGGAGGGAATGGTTTACATGGCCGGCAGTCCAAGTGTTAAGTATTTGATGTCTAATTGCCCAAAAATACGGGTAATAGTATATGCGTGGGCAACACTGATCAGTATATAAAAAAAAGCTGTCATAACAAAAGAAAGAGCTCTTATTGCAACGGTAGCAAAGGCCAAAAAGAGCGGACGAACTAAAAACAGCGACCTACTTCGCGGCCAAGCTGCGAACTAAAAGGAGAGCTACCGGCCGCGAACTAAAATATGCGCGATCGGTCGAGAACTAAAATATGTGCGATCGGTCGCGAACTAAAGTATGTGCAATCGGTCGCGAAGTAAAATAAGTGCAATCGCTCGCGAACTAAAATAGGCGTTACCAGTCGCGAACTATTATGCCAAACGTATCTAGCTTCTTAGTTTGTTGGATTCTTTTACGAAGACCGACGGGCAATAGCGAGAGGGCGCGCAGTAGAATTAAAAATCACGTGTTTACCTTCTGCTGATGAGAGCCATTTCGATGTGAGCGTCTGCCTGATAGATTACATAGTTCAGTGCTAGAAAATTTCTGTTTTGAAGTATTCTGAACTCTGCTATATGTAATAAATTCTATAATGCCAAGATATAGAGATAACTCTAAACTTAAACGGGAGAAATTATCCACAAACTGTTTCTTTTGGTTTGCGTGATTTCGTTACCGGCTCAAGCAGCAAGCGCATGAAGCAGCTAGGTGGGGGAACCTCTCCCTCCACCTGCATGCGCAGACCACGCCGCTCAGCCGTCACTGGGAGCGGACGAACTAAAAGGACGAACTAGTTCGCGGCAGAGTCGCGAACTAAACTGAGCGCTCGCGATCGCGAACTATTACGCTCAAGTCTACCATATACTTTCGATAGTCGAGAGATCGGGAGAGAAGGGAAGCCACGGGAGCAATCCAATTATCAGTGTGACGAAGAGGTCTTCAAAACTGTTGTAGTCTGGCCATCGGCAAGCTCCAGAGGTACAGGAGGACAACACTTGAGATATGTTGCGCTGGTTAGTTAGTGTAATGGGAATGCGTACTTGAGGGTTGCAGGAGCCGATTTCAATACTATCTGATGCAGGGCCAGTATCGCGATGCATAATGTTACAGTTCAACAGTCTCTCCCAACAGTGTCTTCATACCGTAAGCCGATCTTCGTGATGGTGCAGGCAGACTCGGATCCGTCGAGAAAAACACTGTCGTTTTAATCCATTGTCCATGTCTGTCGTTCATCGAACCAGTGCCGGAGCATACTCTGGTGGCGTTGTCTCAAAGGAAGAACCTTCGATCTCGGAATTCAGTTTGGGGTGGGTTTTCGCAGGATAGTAGACGACCTGACCTCAAGGGAGTCTAGTCATAGAAGTGCTAAGGTGCAATATTCTGAACATACCAAGAACTTCAAAGTTTTAAGTGCAGCCGTCACTGGGAGCGCTAATGTGAGCACTCCCGATCGCGGAACTATAATGTACACACGCGCAGCGGGCATGCACTGGTTTGGGGACGGAGTTTCTCCCAGCCTTATTCGGTGAACAGTTTTTCGTCACCGTGTGTTTGGGGCATAATGAGTCTGGGAGGCTGTGTATAAAACTGATGCTGGTGAAGATGGAAGAGTGGGAGGAGAGATTAAGGAATATTTGCGCCTAGTCTTCGGTAAAACTGTGGTATAAGTTGGGTTTGGGATACTACCTGTTTCGTTTGACCATTGGCCCAATGTACAGGGTGGCTTGGCATTGAAATCAATTAAAAACGTGGTGACTGTAAGATGGTAAATTTAGCCATGTTTAGCGGAAACATTTTGAGCACAGGAATAAAACTAAGAATTTCACAGATCGATAAAGAACTGTTTATAGAGCAGAGAACATGGTTGCATAAAAAATCAGAAGATATTTTCGTAAACTTTCTTACCGCTGTCTCCTTCGCTACTGCTATCACTACCATTGTACTTGCCCCATTCTTTTTTCTCACGTTGCTACTATGTTTCTTCATCACAGTCTGCGGTCTATCATTCGTCATTGTCACCTCCCTGGATATGTCCTTGTGGTTGCTTTGCTCTGGATCCTAATGGTCTAACGACAGTCACCCCTTTTGGGAATGAATACGGTTGATCCCTATTTTTTTCTTAAATCATGGAAAGTTTTATTAGTCCACAGCCTCTATAACACAGTCATTCCACTGTAGGTGAAGTTGATAAAAGAAACTTCTATGCTGGCTGCAGTCCACTGCGTTGTGAGCTGTCTTCGGCATTCACTAAAAGATTGATTTTTCAGGATATTTTCGTAAATCATAAACATAATGCCAGTTGATATGGAAACTACTTCATTTCCATTTAAATGAAGATTAAACCAGACACATAGTTGCACAATGAACAGAAATCAGCAACAAGGTAACAATGATGTTTACAGGTTTGTAACCAGGAACAGAGTGACAAAACATGGATTCTATCAAACATCTTCAGCGTAACCGCGTAATAAGGCTAATGACAAAGTTTTTCAGTTACCAAATAAATAATATAACAATACTTGAAATATGCCACAATACACAAATTAAAATATTAATTTAAGCTTTAACTATTTATCTCAATGTATGTACATGTTTCATGAAATTTGTATTTAATGTGGTACGCAAAATAAAAGTCATGTTTTGACTCATTTTTAAAATAACTCAATTTATTTACGTTATTTGTGTTTTTGAAGTGCACACTTATCTGTTTTGGCAATAATATGTAGGTGTACTATTATTGAGGCACGTAATTTTAATGTATTTCAGTTTGTGGTCAAATTTTTTATAGTTACGGATTTGTATAAAGTCGTCGTAGTTTTGTCTATTTCGAAGCTAGTTCCTTAGTACCAAACGGATTATATCCTTTCTTCCTGGAATGCTAGTCTTGCAAGTTTCGCAGGAGAACGTCTGTGAAGTTTGGAAATTAGGAGGCGAGGTACTGGCGGAAGTACAGTTGTGAGGCGGCATCATGCGTCGTCTCGGGGCAGCTCAGTGGTAGAGCGGTTGCCCGCGAAAGGCAAAGGTCCCAGGTTCGAATCACGCTTCCGGCACACAATTTTAATCTGCCAGGAAATTTCATATCAGCGCACACTCCGCTGCAGAGTGAAAATTTCATTCTGGTAATGTAATAATAGAATATGAACGCAGAGATAATGTCATTGTGTTAAGAATGAATATTTGAAAGATAAAAAAATTACCCCATAAATAAATCATCAACAACTAAATGTAAAGAAATTATACTTAATTCAAGTAAATAAATGCACACTCATTGATTCGATATGACCATCTCACTGCAAATATGCATGTCACATCCTTAACATGGTCAGAAAGCTATCAGAAAATGAAGTACAACCTGAATGTACATGAAAAACGGTACGAAATGATCATTTAATCCAATATTATGAGTAAGTGTATACTAACTGTTCAGGCTTTCCACCAATCTGATGACATCATTGAGATGTTGGGTATTCTGCCGGATGTCAGAGTTGTTCACGTACAATATGTGTTTGTAAAGTTATTTGACCCATCCGCCGTGGTCATGGGTTCCTAAACTTGCAAACTAGGGAGGAGTCGAACCTCCAACGTGGAACGGCCGCGCGAAGCGTAGCAAGGCGCCTTAGTGCGCACGGCTATTCCTCTGCGGAGTTCTCGCACGATATTTCCGTAACTCGTTTTCATCAAACCGCTTCTCCAGTGGAACGCGTCTGCTACTTATGCCCTGAAACGCGTCTGTCTATAAATTAAAAAAAATTCATAACTTCTTTGGTATAGAAAAATAATTAAGCTGGTAGTAGGTTGGTACTACATGGGAAAGATATACAGCAGTGCAATAATGTCATTGCCTCGAGGAGGTCATTGTTCAGCCAAAGACAGGGCGGTCTAAGTTAGACTGTGGAAGTGAGAAGTTGTCTGATCTGTAGGCGTTGAGGATGGAGTCGGAATTGCTAGTTTTATTATCGAGTAAACCTCTCAAATATATTGTTCCAGCAATAAATCAGGTAAAACAAGAATTTTATAATTTAATAACATTTTTGGTAATGAAAGAATCACTTACAGAGTACGTAGAGTATTCATCACTCATTCATGAATACATCATGTGGCGCCAGGGCCTTTCCATAGTGCACTCCAGTTCTCACGCTGTTCTATTTAGACAGTAAGAGAGTTGTACCTCTTTTACTACCATAAAATGAAATTTTCCGGTGAGTACATTAATTATGCAGTCTTATTTTACAGAATCTTTGAATAAAAAAGCAACAATAAATCGTATTACATCAGCATATATGCCAGTCACTGCTAACCAGACCTCGGAAAGATGAAAGAATGAAAGAACATAAAAGAAGGAGGAAGTAAAACCTGAAAGCTAAGATAAGGTAACAGGTTAAAGTGCAGAGCAGAAGTCACGAGGTAAGAAGGTAATATGAGTTTACGAAAATATAGTTATTGCTCCTAGAATGACATGTTGTAGGATTTCGTATTTCGTGGTTATGTGAATTAACGCTTTCGTTAGCGGTTCTCTGTGGGAAACTTGAATATCTGCGTCTATACAAAATGAAGGTGGATTACTTTGATCAATGATTCAAGCTAAGAAAGACTGTGTCTTACTAATTAAGTTGGAAATGTTTACTTACAGTTAACTTAAATACCTTACGTCTAAGTTAAAGCAATAATAAGATGGTAAGTGCAGATGGAGAAAACAGAAAGAAAACCTGCAATAAAGTGGAAGTTAATATGAAATTTTTTGAACTGATATTTAATGTATTTGATTGTGTACTATTCAAGTTGACCTTTTAGATCGTTATTTTTCTTCGCAGGTTTCTCTAATGTTTTACTATATTTTATGATGATTTGAGGGTGATAACATGTGTTATTCGAAAAAAAATGACTGACAGAGGACAACAAACAATTATCAAATTATGGTATAACAAATGAGTACGTACTAAAGACCATGCAAAAATAAAATTCATAATATGTCGTCACAAGATATTTATCAGGGCAAACCAAATAATCTACTAGATAATAGTATAAATGGAACAGAGAGAAGGGATATCAAAGAGTGAGATATAAATTTATATATATTCTCCTCCGAATGCGAAAATATATTGTTGACTCCCACTTACATAGGTAGAAATGATTATCAGAATAAAATACGAGAAATCAGAGCTCGAACGGAGAGATTCAGGTATTCTTTCTTCCCGCCCGCTATTCGAGAATGGAATGGGAGATAAATAGTATAATTGTGGTTCGATGAACCCTCTGCCAGGCACTTAAATGTGATTTGCAGAGTATCCCATGTAGTTGTAGATGTAGATGATCTTTAAGTTCAAATGTTGAGAGTATATCATTTGTGTTTGTTATCTTACGTTACTTTCATGGGAGTTTTCTTGATAGTCCATGTCAAAGATTTGTACCTTGAAATACAGATTATTTTATGAGTGGAATATATTTTGGGATACAACTTAAGTAGGTCAGCGACCTTTTTATACTAACATTTTTCCCCACATGTTTCATCCTTCTGTGAAAAGTAATTAATGGAATAAACGAGGTTGGTGACACAATCATGTTACATAGAACATTTTATTTAAAATGACAGTGGTACAAATATACCCAAACATATTTTCATTAGCTTAACTATGACAACACATTATACATTGCAACAATGCGACACGAAGTGTTTACGATGTGTTAATAACAAACTGTCTCTTTAAGCATAAAGACGACAGAAACATAATCACTAATATCCAGCAGCGCCTGATCATTGGAAGTCGTAGTAGTAGTGCTTCCAATATTGGCCCACTTTAGGTTACGGTAGTAACACTAAAAGTGGGCCTTTGCGGTCGTCTTTTGACAGCTCAAAATTTAAATGAAAATAACGGCTTAACCATTGAATAACCGAATTTGTAGAGGAGAAAATTCTCTACAACTTTGCTCTCTTATGTTTTTTTCATACCTCGTAGCATTTCAAAGATATTTGCAAAAATAACGTGTTCCCTGTTTTTAAGACGAACCGTTCAACCGATCAGCACCAAATCTTACAAACATGATTGTAGGCCGCCAGAGACAAGAACCTCACTTTTTCAAATTTTTCGGCCAAAAAATACGGTAGTAAAACCAAAAACTTCCGTTTGTAATATAATTGTAACTGCAAACGATCCGTTCATCTGACACAAAAATTGAATAACCTAATTGGTAGAGGGGAAAATTCTCTACAAAGTCGCTCTATTACGATTTTTTTTTCATATCTTGCATCGTTGCAGAGATATTTAAAAAAATAACGGCGATTTGACGATGTCTGTCTGGCTGTAACGAGTTTCCACTTTTTAAGTCGAACCGTTCAACCGATCGGCACCAAATTTTACAGACATAATTGTTGGCTACCAGAGACCTGAACTTCTCTTGTTCAAATATTTCGGACAAGAAATACGTTAGTAATACCAAAAAAGCCGTTTGTAATGTAATTTTAATTGCAAATAAACCGTTCATCTGACTCGAAAATTGAATAAACGAATTTGTAGAGGAGAAAATTCTCTACAACTTTCTTCCTTTATGTTTTTTTCATATCTCGTAACGTTTGAGAGATATTTGCAAAAATAACGGAGTTTTGACACCCTCCATTGAATTAACGAAAACCAGCCGTTCGCAGATGTCACGTGACATTCCTCGCCCAGAACACTGTGGCATACGCCATCTTGCGTTGCGTATTTGATGTTTTTCTTATTGTAACTTACACGTTGTCATTTAAAAGCAATGGCGCACTGAAGAATTAACAAAAACACGTCATTCTTCGTACGATAAATAATAATCTAATGTCTACAAACGCCATATTAGCATCAGTTAACAACGACCATTAATAGTATGTGATTCAAGAACGCAGCTCCTTACTGTTAGCTGTAGCGTAACACATAAAACTACAAATCTAAAGTGGGCCGTAAAACACGTCAGTGCGATCTTTTTTGACTATAAACCTTCAAGTATTTTTTTCAACGAGTGCGAAAAAGCTTGTGTTATATCTTGTAAAGCACCAGCACCGTACACAGTAAGTGAAGCTATACGAACGCGTGAAGTATATGGCGAACGTCGCGTGACGGCTCAGGCCAGGTGGGATAGCCGAAGGATGTTAGCACACTGCAGGTCTCCTGTAAACACTTGGTTGCCATGGTAACCAGTACGGCACAAAAAGGGGGGGGGGCGTTCGGAGAGAGCGCCGGTTAAAGGGATACAGTCGCTTTAGCAAAAGCAACTATGATGTGGCTCCGCTTGTCTGCTTCCTGGGGGAAGAGCTGTCGTGATTTTGGCGTCTATATCGTGGTATTCAAATGAAACATCTTTAGTATCACTGGCTGGATAACTATGAATAAAGAACTCATTAACCTGGACAACATACAGCTTACTGCATCACTAAATAGCGTCATAGCGTCAATGGTGACCAAGAAGGCTAGGAGCGTGTTTTTTGTTAGAGAGAGCGATAAGCAATTGCTAGCATCACACTTAGAAAAAAAATGTTCAAATGTTTGTAAAGCTTATGGGACTTAACTACGGGGTCATCAGTCCCTAAACTTACAAACTACTTATGAACTACTTACGAACTAGGACGGCACAAATATCCATGCCCGAGGGGGGATTCGAACCCCCGACCGTAGTGGCCGTGCTGACCGTGACTGGAGCGCCTCAGTCACCTCGGCCACCGCGGCCGGCTCACACTTAGACAATAGAATAGGTATTTCCGGTGTAGAGAAGCAACTGAGAGAGCTGAATACAAAATAGTCTCCTGGTCCGGATGGAATACCAGTTCGGTTTTACAAGTAGTATTCTACGGCATTGGCCACTTACTTAGTTTGCATTTTCGCGAATCTTTACTTACAGGCCAATATCGTTGACATCTGTTTCCTGTAGAATTTTTGAGCATATTCTCAGCTTGAGTCTAATAAATCTCCTTGAGACGGAGTTTAGGAAACATCTTTCTTGTGAAACTCAGCTTGCCTTTTTCTCAGATGACATCTTGCGAAGCATGGATGAAGAGCAACAGGCGGATTGTGTTTTTCTCGATTTCAAAAAAGCATTAGACGCGGTGCCACACTGCAGACTGCTAACGAAGTTACGAGCATATGGAATAGATTCACGAACTTTGTTCTCGATGGCGAGTGTTCATCAGAGACGAGTGTATCTTCAGGAGTCCCCCAGGGGAGTGTGATAGGACCGCTATTATTTTCTATCTATATAAATGATCTGATGGACAGAGTAAGTTGTAATTTGCGGCTGTTTGCTGATGATGCTGTGGTGTATGGGAGGGTGTCGTCTGTAACTGACTGTAATAGCATACAGGGTGTCTTAGACAAAATTTATAGTTGGTGCGAAGAATGGTGGGTAGCTCTCAATGTAGAAAAAAAAGTACGGTGATGCACATAAATACGAAAATAATCCCATAATGTTCGAATACAACATTAGTAGTGAGCTTCTTGATACAGTCGCGTCATTCAAATATCTAGGCGAACATTCCAGAGCGATATGAAATGGAACGAGCATGTAAGGACAGTTGTGAGTAAGGCGGACAGCCGACTTCGGTTTATTGGGAGAATTTTGGGAAGATGTACTTCCTCTGTAAAGGAGACCGCGTATAAAACGCTTGTACGACCACGTCTTGAGTATTGCTCAAGTGTTTGGAACCCGCAGCAGATCAGTTCAAAGGAAGACATAGAAGCAGTTCAGAGGCGAGCAGCTAGGTTCGTTACTGGTAGGTTCGACCAATGTGCGAGTGTTACGGTAATGCTTCGGGAACTCAAATGGGGATCGCTAGAAGAAAGACGGCGTTCTTTTCGAGAAATTATGTTGAGGAAATTTAGAGGGTCTGAATTTGAATCTGAGTGTAGTACGATCTTCCTGCCGCCTATTTACATTTCGCGTAAAGATCACAAAGACAAGAGAAATTAGGGCTCGCACAGAGACATATAGACATTCTCTTTCTCCTCGTTCTATTTTGAGAGCGGTATAGGAAAGGAAACGCCTAGTAGTGGTACAGTGTACCCTTCGATACCGCACCTTACGGTGGATTTCGGAGTATTTATGTATGAGTTGACGTAAATGTTGCTAATGAACGCTCCCACATTGCAAAATGGCAATCCATCAACACTAACAGCAAAAAATTTTCAGGCGTGATTTGTACAGCAACGGAAAATTATCAAACTTCTGCCCTGGACAGCAAAATTGCCGTGTCTCAACACAATTGTAATGGGAACTTTACAGCGGGCCAACTCCTTATCAATAAATAAATATTGGGTGTTAACATTATTTTGAGCGCCCTTGTACTTCGCCTGTGCTTCAATCTGTGTAAGTTTCAGTATGATCACGTGACACACAACTTAATAATAATAATAATAATAATAACATAACGTGAATTTTTACACAAGAATGGTAATAGAAAATGTTTAAGTAGTCCTATGCGCACGACAATCTTAATATAAAGTGAAAAGAATCAATAAAGAAAAAAATGAATTAGCTTAATTGTTCAACTTTTCTAGGAGTTCCTCGACAGAATACTATTTTTTCTAGTTCAAACACAAATAATAGCTTCCTTATGAAATACATTCTACCCACCTCATATATTTAAACAATGACCACTTACTAAACTACGTACACATAAGCAACACGACTATGGCAACATACGTTTCCACATAATCCCCAAGAGACTATAAACATCTCTCGAAACGTGGAAACAGCTTCTCGATTCCGAACTCGTAAATATCACTTCCAGCTCTCCATAAACACGTGGATAGAACTGATTTCACCTCGTAATCGCTTTGTAATCGTCGGCCGTCGTGATCATTTTTTCATCTTGCCGAAACCATGACAGCCTGGACTGTTCGTAGGATGCTGTCACGCTTCACACTTGAATTGCTGCAACAGTTCTGAGGTTACGATTAGTTCGCCCTCGTATGTGGATTATTGACGACATAGTAAAGAAGTGTTCAAAATTTCAAATGTTTGTTAAGATTATGGGACTTAACTACCGGGTCATCAGTCCCTAAACTTACAAACTACTTATGAACTATCTTATACTAAAGACGGCACAAATATCCATGCCCGAGGGGGGATTCGAACCCCCGACCGTAGTGGCCTTGCAGACCGTGACTGAAGCGCCTCAGTCTCCTCGTCCACCGCGGCCGGCTAAAGAAGTGTGATTCCTAATGTATTCCAATAACAGTTTCTAAAAAGATACCTAATAACAAATGGGTACTTGTCAGCATTTTATAGAAACAGTGACACATTAAAGCCAATAAAGTATTCAGCATGAAGACAGTAGAAGAGAATCTGTTCAGCTACAACAACAAGTATTTTCATGTGAAATAGAAAAAGGAAGGCTGTTATGATTGCGATATTGTTCAAGTTTTTTTTAATGAATGTATTTAGCTGTTGTTCAAATACAAGAATGAACATTATAACGGTCACTACGGATGTATGCAGGGGAGTTGTAAGAAACTAACAAGCAGCGGTCCATAAACTCCGTGTCCTAATACTTGTCTTTTTATACCTTACTAGTATTGCCTGTGGTCGAAAATCGACCAATTGTGTTTACAATGGTCAGTGGGGGTAAAATTTTACGTATCATGTCGGCGGCCTCACGTGATTATGTTGGAAACATCAACAACACGATAGAAAGTCTTTGCCCATTTGTTCGAACCACACAGAATGACTCGATTAGTGTATCGTACAGACCATGAAGTAAACAAATAATGCTGTTCTTGCTTTATGGTTGACAGGTTGTTGTATGTACCCTCATCCGCTCAGTAGAAATAATTGACCTCGTAAAGCGAAGATTCCATGAGAAAACGCCAGCGTTGTCAAGTGATTGGCTAAAATGAAGACTCACAGGATTCTCACTATTCAGAATCAGTTGCCAGCATTATCATAGGATGCCGCTGGGATATTTTGTAAAATTTATCCGGCACTGGAAGGTATGAAACGGTATTTCCTACGTGTTAAGGAAAATGCCTGACACAATAACAACAAATAAAAACGGAAGTATATACTTCTCATGCCATTTTCGAATTATTTAACTTTCATTAGCCTAATATTTGAAATGGAACTACAATTTCGGTGTTCGTATATTTATACAACGCCAAGAAATAATGTTATTTCGATACTGCGATATTCAGAATTCCAGAGCTGACAACATATCGACTTCGTAGTTCCATCCGTGCACCGCTACATGCCTCTCCCGGCGCATCATCGTTTATATCGGCATTCTCGACTTCGTAGTTCCATCCGAGCACCGCTAGATGCCTCTCCCGGCGCATCATCCTTTATATCGGCATTCGTATGAAAACATCCATTTCCTTTAACCACTCTTAATAACTGCGAAAATGAAGCATTTGAACGGCCCAAGAAAGTGAGTTGGGAGCACTCCATGTCTCGATATTCACTGCAGATGCGCTGCATTACAGCGTCTTTGGTGGAGGCGAATAGCCAATCAGGGAGCTGATTGTTGGAGACTGTATAACTTTATCCAAGCTGTCGATAGGAAAATTTCTACTTCCTTTTACCACTTTTAATGGCTAAATGCACACATAATATTTATATTCGTGAAATCAACGACAAACAACCTTGCGAATTATGTAACTTTCATTGGCTTTCTTGTACGAATAAATTAGTAATCTGTATCACAATTTTCGTGTTACTGTATTTATATAATGATCTGGAACAATTAAGAATAGTTTTGTGTCTAAAGCTTAATACCTTGTCATTTAAGCAACCGTAGCTCAGGAGTTATCATTACTCTTCTCTAATATTCAGTTTAGTGCATTACAACTTTCGTTGCAAAATATTAAATTCATCTGTAACATCTGGCATCGTAATGAAGTTTTATGGCTGCTACAAAAGATACAAAATAGGTGCCTAACGTGACTGAGAAATTAATTGTCTCCGACGCTCATTCTACAAGACGAGCGTTGTGCAATTATGTTTGCATCGCGATGCACGTGAAGGGAGTCGTCGAGCCATTCTAATTAACTGATGATAATAACAGCCGAGATAACACGCTTGACGAACGTAAACGTGACGCTCGAGAGCGCAAACTTCGCCGTTTATCAACGTCCGTTTGCGGTCCTACTTTCGCGGTGTATCTGAATGCTGCTTTCAAAGCTCCTACGTTCTGCTGGTAGCCTGTTCAGTTTTCTTCAAGGCGTACCGGTAACTTACCAACAGCGAAAGTACCAGGTGGTCCACCAAGCATAGGGTTACCAGACGTCCTCTTTTACCCGGATACGTCCTCTTTTTTGGACCCTAAGAATGGTCCGGCCGGATTATTAACAAAATGGAGAAATGTCCTCTTTTTTGCGTTGTGCAACTGCTTCAAGTTGAAAGTGCGTAAATACAACTCTCTGAACTGTCACAATCACTAACTCTCTAGAATTTAACCTTTCTTGAAACAATGTGATTTAAAAAATCTACGCATAGTATAATATGAAACTACCGCCCCCCCCTACCACCCTTTTTCCCTGGTCGGAGTGTTGTGTGACCCAAAAATAAGACGTTCAGTATGTCGTGCTGCGACTCGGCAGTTCTGTGTGATATCAGTCAACCACATTTACGATTTTAAGATCAAAAGTTAGTGCATTATTCGTTATACATTAGTTAAAACGTTGTTCAAAACTTCATACAAAATAAGGTCAGATGCCACAGTAACCATTGCCGTTTCACCATTCGCCTGTTTAGGACCAAAGAGACGTAACTATATAAACAGTGTATTAAAAATCGGTTTAAAGCTTTTGTCTTAAAAACTGAGTAGTTTTAAAAATAATTAATTGCAATCTAGATGCTAATCATGTATATAGTCACGTCGGCCTGATCCGAAATGGGAGCACAGCTATAACAAGGAACGCTTAGATAATTTTTACTGTTACGTTATTCCTGACGATTTTACAGTAAACAGTACTATGGTTTCCGTAAATGTTGTATCACAAAAAATTTCAGGTGAAAACAGGGGTGATCGGCAAGGTATCTTATAAGTATGGAAAAAATTTTAAGCACGTAAGACGATAAATACAAGTGGTGAAATATTAGGGCTTCACTGCTATGTAGTCCTGTAATTCGTACTACGGGTCTCAACATTTCATGCTTCTTAATTTGTAAGATGAACAAATTGCTTAAGATGTATTACAAACAAATCACTGATAATATAGTAGGGAAATCAGTATTACTTGAGTTGTCAATACGAGAGAGAGAGAGAGAGAAGGTTCTTTTATTAATCTAGAAATGTCCTCTTTTCTGAAGACGGACATCTGGTAACCCTAACCAAGCAGTCGTCTGTAGTTTTATGTCTCCCGCATACATTAGTGCAAGAAGGGTTGCCTCATCACTGCTGCCTATAGGGGAAGTCCACTTACAAGCGAACCTCCGCTATTTTGTGTACTCTCTGCGTGTTTTTCCCTCCTGGTTTTGCTCTTAACATATGTTAAAGTAATTTGTAAGCGTAGGGACTGATAACCACAGTAGTTAAGTCCCTAAGATTTTGAAACTTGAATATTTCCATGTGAGGTGTAGCTTTAAATTTTGAAGACGATAGACTTAATGGGGAAACAAGCGTTTCCTTGTGCACAAGTCACCAATCAGAATTAATTGCTATTAAAAATCTTGTTCATTTCAAGGGCAGTAGTGTTTGACAACATTTGATAAAGACATTAGTTTTGTGATTCAGTATGTATCAATTATTTGCATACAATTTTCACAAAAGTCGGATTCGTAAATTTTTATGTTTATTTTATCTGGCAATTACGTCAATAGTTCCCAAAACAGTGATTGTTGAGTATTTAAAGGATGCAATTCACTAACAATGGTGGGTAACCGAAACGAATCATTTTGGTTTAATAGGGAGATAACGTATGTAAATTGCATTAAAAGATGTATATTTTCGCAGAGGAATTGCTTAAATTACTGAAAAGCATGCATCCTGTAGCGTGACCTTGTAATATTTCTGTTTTAAACCATAAAAGATTTCCTAGAAAAATTTTGTAAACACACACCAGTGTCCACATTTAAACAGAATAGACCTAAAAATTACAGGAGCACAACCTTTGAAGAAACGGTTTCACCTTCTCATAATCGATCAGTTGAAATATAACAGTCAGCAGATTTTAAACAAAAACGATTCATTTGTAATCAAATAATTTATTATTGTCTCAAATTATTATATGTATGTTTTCAGCACTTACGCCTGCTCTCAAGATTCTTTATGGAATCAAATATGCATGTATAAAATATTTTCAAATGTCTCATTATTTTACAAATGAGTTATCACCTTAAATTTTAGTGTTAAATGGGAATGGTCGGAGAAAGTGGAAGTGTGTATAGTCGTCTGTTTGATTGTGTGACTGTATATGCTTCTTTTTCTGATGAAGGCCATTGCTGAAAATGTAAGTTGTGTGAATATGATTGTTTTTCGTGCCTGCCAGCATCTTTGCGAACTTCTTTATGGTGAGTTGTTATCATCGCGTTTTAAATAGTTGACGTCAAGCATTTAAACTTTTGTTGTTACGACGCAAAGCAGTAATTACTAATTACATTAGTTTTATTAGTTTCATAGACTAATACAAAACTGAAAACCAGTGTTTATGAGATCAAAAAGGTAAAGCAGTCAACAATCCGAAGATTGGTTTGAACACCACAGTGCTTTACTAGGCATGGTCCTGTTTGGAGGTGGTATGCCGTTGCCTTCCTCCGACCTTCGAACTGACTTACCCAGCCAGTTATAGGGGGACCTACAGTTTAACGCGGGTTCCGAACCACGGTGCTAGTCGGTATTTTTCACTTGAGCAATACTACCAGAGGTGAAAGTAGTCGAAAGTGACAGATAAAAATCCTAGGACCTGGCGAGGATCGAACCCGCGACCTTTATATTTGTAGTCTGGCACTCTACCATTGTGCAACCGAGGCAGCAGATGCGATCATAAAACCCTAATTATGAGTTGTAAAATAATATTATTTTGCAGGTATATTTGGTAGAATATGTGTGTAGTATCTATAAAATTTGATGCAAATACAGTTTGTACTAAAGCAGTAATTAATAAAAACGTCAGCCCGATACAGTGGGTTTATTCCGTAAATTGCAAAATGAACATTTCTCTTTTCATTATTTTGTCGCGGCTGTCAAAAGAAAATAAATCCCGAAAAACTTTCAAATTGTCTCTAAAGTTTGTTAGAAATCTCTAAATGACATCATTCTCTACTCTATAAGATAGTGAAACTGTAAAACCGCGGTCTCCGTCGTTAGCTTGTAAGAATACACTTGCCTACGAAACTACTCAACGAATCTCCGTAGGGTTTCCGCAGGTAACTCGAGCAAGTAAGGGACAACACAGAGGCATTATTTCATCAAAATCGGACCGTGGAAATCAACGATATCGTGATGTAAAGTTTTAACAGTAACCGTCGTGTCTGTCTTCTTGAGCATGATTATCTCCGAAGCCACTAGATGTCAATCTTGTCTCTATGCTGATCCGATGGCGAACACGCTAACCCAGTTTGTTAGTCAGCACACGACAAACAAGTCGATGTATCCGCCAAAGAAGCTGCCTTCTTTATTACAGGCTGTTTGCATTTTCTTCAATACGCACCTAAAACATATATAATGAACATTTTGGGGGAAATAGAAATTTACACTCTCGCACACACAATACCTTGAGGACATCCTTAACGAAAAAGCAAATTACAAACATTAAGATTATTGTGATTCTTGAGTTTCTCCCAGCGTATTTGATAATCAAAATATCCACGGTCTATAGTGTCCAACGGGCACAATATTTCGGAGATCATACATGTCGCCATTATCAGGTGAACTGACGGACTGAGCTCCTGGAAACGCGCCGGCACGGAGATCCGCACGTGAATTCACTATGGAGAATGAAACGGAGGGTAAATTGCCGTTCCTTGACGTCTTGGTCGAGAGAAGAGCTGATGGCACCCTGGGTCATGGTGTGTATCGGAAGACAACGCACACTGATCTGTATTTACACGCAGACAGCTGTCACCACCCTTCACAGAGGAATGGGGTACTTAAAACTCTAGTACATAGGGCGTGCCCTATCTCCGACGCAGAGAGTCTACCCCACGAATTAGAACACCTGAGAACTGTATTCCGAAAAAATGGGTATTCAGAGTGGCAGATTCAGCGGGCTCTTCGCCCAACCACTACAGCACAACCCTTAGAAACGGATGAAAACACGAGGGAGGATGTAGGCACTGCGTTCGTTCCATATACCGGCGCACTCTCAGGGAAGATCGCCCGCATTTTGAGAAAACACTAGTGTTGGAACTGTTTTTTGTCCGCCGAATAAAATTCGTGCACTGGTGGGGAGCGCCAAAGATGATCTCGGTTTGAGGAAGGCCGGCGTGTACCAGATTCCGTGTCAGTGTGAAAAGTCATATATTGGACAGACGATGCGTACCGTCGAGGATCGATGCGTTGAACACCAGAGGCACACACGATTGATGTATCCGAGCAAGTCGGCGGTCGCTGTACATTGTTTGTCGGAGAATCACGCGATGGAGTATGAAAGCACTAGGATTCTGGTACAGACGTCGAGATACTGGGACTGCGTCGTCAGAGAGGCCATTGAAATTCGCACAAATGACGACCTCATAAACCGTGACTGTGGCTATAATCTTAGCAAAGCTTGGGACCAGCGATTGGGTTAATTAAGAGTAAATCTAGCAAACGTAACGTAGTGACGACCACGGCGGACAGAGCCCTCACACCGACGTCATCTCAGACGCCGTCGCAATCGGTTCCACTGCGCGGCCGCGGCGCGGGGCGCGGACCGCGGAGGGGTCGCTCCGGCAAGGATGGGGCCCCTCCACGCCCACACCAACGTGGTGACCATCACAAAAGTTCTACTGTCACCTCCGTAATTAAGTTAGTTTGCCAAGGTGGATCACGGGATGTGGGAACCGCGATGTTATCCGTACGTGTGGGCGCGATCACCCATTAATACGGTGCATCTGGAGATAGAGTTGGTCGAAAGGTATACGAAGGGTAAAGGTATGTAAGGGCAGAGGGAAAAAAAGTGCCAAGGCAAGAGCCAAGGGAAAAAAACTTCTGCGACAGTGGGGTAGGTATGAAGGGCAGTAGCGGTATGCTATCTGCGACAGATCATGCAAGGGTTGGTAATGTTAGTAATGTACCATTAACTTTGCTAGGTTCGTCATAAAGAATCAGTCCGTTTTGATGCGAGGTTCTGCTGCAGCTGAGCTCCAATGATGCCTCCTGGGTCGGCTGCGGCAGTTTACCCGTTAACATCGGCTGTGGCAGAATACCTGTAACATATCCAAGTCTGTCAAGGTAGTTTGGCAGTTCGGTCATAGAACTGGCTAAGTGTGCGGGACTGTTTAGGTTTGTTTGTGTTTAGTGCGATGAATATGGGTTCCCTGCTTTGCCTGTAGGTCGGCTGTGGGCTCAGCTGGCATTGCCAGTCAGATTGCTGTTTTGCAGGGGTTTGCCATGTTCATCGTGTTTGTGAGTTGGGTGTTCCCTACGGCCGTAGGTGGTTAGTCTCTGAGGAGAAGTGTTTTTGGGCGATTATGTTTCCACCTATGGTTGTGATCGTAGTTCCCCAAGCGTAGGATGAAGGGGTTGTTCGAGTGTCTCGAGTTTCTGTATAGTCGTGTGGCGAGTTTCTTGAATACCACCGAGAGGCGCTCTAGGCGGTATTCATTGTGAAGGTCCACGGTGCGTGTGTATCGTGGAGCGTTGCTAATGATGCGTAGTACCTTGTTCTGTATGAGCTGCAGGCGGCGCAGCCGTGTCGGCGCCGCGTATGCCCAGCACGGAGCACCGTACGTCATCAGAGGTCTAATATGTGTCATGTAGAGGTTCCTCGACACCCGGCTATTCAGTTTGCTTTCCCTGTTGAGCATCGGGTAGAGTTGTTTGAGCCTCGCGTTTGCTCTGTTGGTCATGTGTTGTATGTGGTCCCCCCATATGAGTTTCCGGTCCAGCCAGACACCAAGGTATTTGACTTTCTCACGGAAGCGTATTGGGCGTGTATGTAGAGTAATTGGTCTACAGTGTTGGTGTTTGCGCAGGTGTTTCGGTCGGCGTGTGAACAGAACTGCCTCACACTTGTCGACGTTGACTTTAACACGCCATTTCTCCAACCAAGGTTCGGCAGTTCTGAGTGCTGTCTGTAGGCGTGAGTTAATGTTTGATGGCTTCCAATCTTGCGCCATGATGGCAGTGTCATCTGCGTAGATTGCAGTCATCGTGTTATGCGTGGATGGAAAATCATTAATGTACAGGTTAAACAAGAGGGGCCCCAGGATGCTGCCTTGGGGTACTCCGGCTTGAATACCATGTCGTGTAGACTGTTTGCCCTGCACGTCAGTGTTGAAGCTTCTGTTGGTGAGATATGAGTGTATGAGATGCACGAGTCCGTCGGGAAACGCGACGTCGTTAAGTTTGCGTATAAGGCCGTTGTGCCAGAGACGATCGAAAGCTTTTTCGATGTCCAGGAACACCGCCCCAGTGGCTTTGTTTTTGTTGTAGCCGTCTGTTATGTGTTCAACTACGCGGAGGAGTTGTTGTGTTGTGGAGTGGTGATTCCTAAATCCGAATTGCTCCGGTCTTAGGGTGTCATTGGTGATGCAGTGCCGAGTGAGACGTTTAAGTATTACCTTCTCAACTATCTTACTGAGCGAGCTCAGCAGACTGATGGGTCGGTAATTTTGTGGGAGGGAGTTGTCTTTCCCTGGCTTCCTGAACATCAGGACCTTGGCCGCCTTCCAAAAGGCAGGGAAGTGTTGGTGTTGCAGGATGGCATTTGTGATGTGTGTCAGGTACTCTACTGCTCTATCCGTGAACTCCTGGAGAACCCGGTTTTGAATGCCATCATGGCCAGGCGCTTTTCTGGCTGTGGTGTGCTTGATGGCCCATGTGATTTCATGTGTGCTAGTACGTCTAATTTCGTTGCGCGGAGGCTGGGCCATGAAGCGTGTGATCGCCTGGTCCGTCTCTAGTGTGAACACTGGGTCGGAAGGAGTCAGGTTCGGTGTGAATGACGCTGCTAGTGTTTGGGCCATTAGCTCAGCTTTCTCTTCCGCTGAGTATGCTGGGCCGTTTGGTCCCTGTAAGGTAGGCGTGTAGAGTTTCTCCCTGGTGAAGTGTCTGGCCAGAGCCCACACTCCAGGACGTGTGGTATCAAGTCCAGCGAGTTTCTGGTCCCATTGTGTCGTTTTGAATGTTGTTATTTTACCCCGTATGATGCCCTGTAGCCTGTTGACGTGATGTTTATACACCGGACGCCTGGTACGCTGCCAGTATCTCCTGAGTCGGTTTCTCATTGAGATAAGGCCCAGGATTTCCTGGGGCAGGGCCGCTGAGTGTTGTTGTGTGGCACGTAATGGTATGGATTCGGCTATTGCGTCTTGGACAGCAGTTGTGAGGACTTCAACAGCTTCATCAATTTGTTCTGTTTGTGTAATCTCGTGAGTATCAGGAATACGATTATCAAGCGTTTCCTTGAACAGCTCCGCGGGCCGAGGGTATTTAAATGGCCCGCTACCGGGCTAGGACCCAGTTCCCTTCGAGCCGCCGTAGCGTGCGGATCTCCGTGCCGGCGCGTTTCCGGGAGCTCAGTCCGGCAGATCACCTGATGAGGGGGACATGTATGAATGCCGAAATATTGTGCCCGTTGGACACTATAGACCGGCAGTACACACGTGGATATTTTGATCAAGATTATTATTGACGTTATACAAGGAGAAGACAGCTATCTCTCGAAGTATTAACGAGTCTGCTGCAACTTCTGTGTGTGGTAGACGAGGAAAAAACGGTTCTGCTCTCATTTAATCGAATCATGACAAAATTAGTGATGTGGTATAGAAATATTTCAAATATTTGTTAAGCTTATGGGACTTAACTATGGGGTCATCAGTCCCTAAACTTACAAACTACTTATGAACTACTTACGAACTAGGACGGCACAAATATCCATGCCCGAGGGGGGATTAGAACCCCCGACCGTAGTGGCCGTGCAGACCGTGACTGGAGCGCCTCAGTCCCCTCGGTCACCGCGGCCGGTTAGAAATATTTATGACAATCATTGTGGTAATGAAAATGGTAAGAAACGTGGTATTCAATACGTTATTAAAAAGTCTTTCGACTGGTTTCAGTAGGTCCGCTAAGTCCTCGAAAATTTGTAATCTTCTCGGGTCTGCAGCCGGATACTAAAGTCAACTTGACACAATATTTCAGCGGCGCAGCTGCCCGCCATCCTCAGGTGAGCTTGCTGATAGACAATCTCGCGGGCGAGATTGTCTATCAGCAAGCTCACCTGAGGATGGCGGGCAGTTGCGCCGCTGAAATATTGTGTCGACTTTAGTATCCGGCTGCAGACCCGAGAAGATTACAAACAGTTATTACGCCGGGAAAACCTTTGTGGTCCTCGAAAATTTGTTTATATATTCGAAACGATCTTTCTTACTCAAAGACTTGCTTTTATACCACAGAAAATATTTCCCGTTGTTTCAACACATTTGCTAACACACTGTTCTCTTTTATATTCAGCACAATCCTCTTCTCGCCAGTTATACGGAAAAACATCTATTGTCTCTTTCTTATCAGTTTACCAAGGTTTCAGCATCATTCTGTACTACCAAGCACTAATCCGAAGGTGAGGAGAAACGGTGAAATCGTATATTCGGCAGTTCACGTTGATACCCACGCAGTTGGCAGGATACTTTGTATAATTTTATTATACTCAATAGGCGACAGTAAAAAATCTATCACATTTGCAACCAGCAAAACATACTATCTCTGAACATTAAACGCAATCACTTGCTTTTAGCTAAATTATTATCTCAATAGTAAACATATGGCATCACAGGAACAGGAGATGCTACAAGAAGACATCATTAACTAATGTCATCAAAGTCATGAAATTAAAATATATGGAAATAGCGTGATATTAAGTTAGTACAAAAACCCATTACAGTTTCGTTCCAAGATGGAATGTGTACTACTACTAAGTGATAATAGGTAACATGTAAGCGGCACTTACTATACGTACATTTAGAAATTAACATAGACTTAAAAATACTGTTATAGCTCTTAAACACGACTACGCTTGAAAACGACAAGATATGCAGTGTAACCGTGAAACGAAAATAAGTTTTAAGAAGTTATTTCTTTAACTGCCAAGTTCGTATTTTCTCTCCAACCGTTACCGTTATGTTGCCCAAATACGTAATATACACTGAAGAGCCAAACAAACCGGTTTAGGCATGCATATGCAAACGCAGATTCGTAAATATCGAGAGGACAGCGCTGCGGTTGGCAACGCTGTATAAGAAAACAGGCGTGAAAAAATGTCCCAATGTTTGTTAAGCTTATGGTACTTAACCGGCGGGGTCATCAGTCACTAAACTTACAAACTACACTACTAGCCATTAAAACTGCTACAACAAGAAGAAATGCAGATGATAAACACGTATTCATTGGGCAAATATATTACATTGGAACTGACATGTGATTACGTTTTCATGCAATTTAGGTGTATAATTCCTGAGAAACCAGTACCCAGAACAACCACTTCTGGCCGTAATAACGGCCTTGATACAGTGTTTTGGACAATCCTTTCGCATTATGTCAGTATACGACATTTCTAACACTTAGATATAATAAGCTATTATATACACTTGAGACCTGTATTGTGGGACAGAGACAAGCTCTTGGCGGCTCAATTATTCCCTGGGGAACATTCGCGTGGGCAAGCGCTACTCTAGTGGAGAGCGTGCAAGGCACAGTGACGTCATGACGGCCACTGGTTGCAGACG
Source organism: Locusta migratoria (assembly GCA_026315105.1). Classification (NCBI taxonomy): domain Eukaryota; kingdom Metazoa; phylum Arthropoda; class Insecta; order Orthoptera; family Acrididae; genus Locusta; species Locusta migratoria. Next base: position 975,935,011 of record CM048744.1, on the reverse strand, counting down.
ACGTGCAGCCATTCACGTAGATCATATTTCCCAACTTCAGTGCATTTTTCAACATGATAACGCGCCATTTCACAAGACCAGAAACATGGTGGTGTTGTCCGACGAACACATTGGTGAGTTGCGATTGATGCTCTGGCCCCAACTCAGCAGATCTGAAACTGATCGAACACATCTGGGATGTTATTGAACATGGTGTTTGTGCTCTCCGTCGCCCTTTCCGCAATTTACTTTTCTAATATATAAAGCAGAGTATCCGTATGTTTGTACGTGTTGCATACAAATCTACAGTATTGATCCAATACTTCTGAAATTTCATACAAGTAACCTTCAATCCATGAGAACGGTCGCCGTAACTGTAAGAATTACGTACGACACATAGTTCACGAGATATGACGTCATAAACAACGAGATTCGCGAAAAATTGCTGTATTTTGTGACAATGCTGCTCATTTTCTCCTAAACCATTGGACCGATTTCAACCAAATTTGGTACACACATTCCTTACCGTGAGGTAACAATTGCTGCATGGTTAAGAATCACATACGGCACATGGTTCAAAAGATATTACGTCATAACCAATAGAAATCGCAAAAAATGCCATATAATGCGGCGAGACCATTGAAATACACTGTATGGGAATGACAGTACTTAGCGACTTGCAACAAATTTTAAACATAATTTCAAACCTTTATTAAACTTTTTCGCGCTGGCAACCATAGTAAAATGATGAAAGGAAAAAAGTTTCTCGCTTACTACTTTTCCGCTATTTATGGAGTAAAACTACGGCATTCGGTACCATGTTACAATTTATAATTTATACGTTACAAATTGTAGCTGTAGGAAATTTTACAGACAGTACACACGCATATAGTTGAGTATACCTACTAAATTGTATCACAGTACGACACGTAGTTCATGAGATATGACTACATAAACAAAAACGTTTATGGAAAATCGCCCCATCACGCACCAAGTTTTAATCTGTCGCTTCTTTACGACTAATTGTATTCGCAACATATTTTACAGGCATAGAGCACTTATACAAATGAATACATATCTGGAAAAAATATAAAATTCTACAACATATAACTCAATAAATATGAGATCGTACGCATTTTATATGTTAATTACACTTACAATTTTGTACATCATGTGAGACAGTCTTATTTCTTATTTATTCTCCGATAAATACAGCATTTTTTATAAAAAAAGGAGATGGAGAGAGAGAGCAGGGATAGGAGAAGTACTTACTAATGGCAGGAATAAATTCCCGGGCAAAGCCGGGTCTTCAGCTAGTAATTAATATTTAAAGAATGAATATTACTTTCATCCTAAATGTTTTTTACAAATTTTTCGTTGTTATTTCCTGTGCACTGGATGGAAAGTTGTACATTTGTCTTTTGCAAATAAATCAGTCTAAGATTCTATGGATGCGAGTTGATGTAAAATGATGGAAATGTGTTACATGAGGTCACTCGCTCAGTTCGTATAGCGAGGGAAGGCCGTTGATTGCAGACTGAGGAAACAATGTACGTTGCTGTGTTTGTAAACCTGTTGGTCATCAGTCACTAGACTTATGCAACTACTTAAAGTAACTTAGAACAACACTCAAACCTATACCCGAGGGAGGACTCGAACCTCCGGCAGGAACGGCTATCCAGTCAGTAGCGTGATGCCTTAGAACACGCGGTATGTTGTTATATGGTTCCCGTAAAGCAATGGAATCAAACTGCAGAGTCTCTGTAGACTTAGAAACTAACGTATGCCAAGAACAACACAGTCGCATACACACACAGACACACACACACACACACACACACACACACACACACACACACATACACACCCATGACCGAGTCAGGTCTCGAAACTACTACGGGGAGCAGTCGCGCGCTACGCAGCAAGGCGCCTTAGAACGCTAGGCCATTCCCTCGCCAGTGCTATAATGCCGCGGGACACCACGAAAAGAGTGCTAGCGACGGAAGCATGTGCCGCAATTACCTCCAGGGCATCTCGTACCGATTCCGCCGGCAGCAGCTCCATTCCACCGAGTTGGAATCGATCTTTCAGGGAGGTTCCCAAAGTAGACAACCGGTAACCGTTGGATAATAGTCTGCACTGACTACCTCACACGCTACGCTGTCACCAAACCTGTGCCGACTGCAGAAGCTCCATAGATCGCAAAATTCCTTATAGAAGACATTATTTTGAAGCTTGGAGCACCACGTGTCATGATATCTGATCGTGTAAAAGTATTCCAGTCAAAACTAGTATCAGAGGTAATGTCACGGTGCAACATTGTCCACAGAATGACAACTGCATACCATCCTCAGACAAATGGTCTTACGGAACGTTTTAACAAGACGTTAGCCGATATGCTGTCGATGTACGTCGATGTTGAGCAGAAGGATTGGGATACAATTCTGCCAGTCGTGACATTTGCTTACAATACCCCAAGACAAAACACCACAGGCTTCACGCCGTTTTTCCGACTCCATGACCGTGAAGCTGAGACGGCAATGGATACGCTGTTCCCGTTCCAACCGGACGACACTCAGGATGACTATGTTAAACAGCTCATCACCAGGGTCGAAGAAGCAAGACATCTGGCTCGCATACGGACACTAGACGCCCAGGAGAAGGACCGTCAGCGGTATAACGACAAGCACCGACCTGTTGTGTACAGCCCAGGAGATCTGGTATGGATTTTTACCCCTGTACGGAAAGGTTATTGATGCGATACTTTGGTCCGTATCGTGTCATACTCCGCCTGTCAGACGTCACGTACGAAGTTGAGGATTATGAGCCGTCGTCGAAACGACAAAAACGAAGAGACATTGTTCACGCCCTGCGCATGAAGCCTTACTACGATCCTGAAGAGCAGGTAGGCGACAATGGCTTCTTGTTCAAGGACTCTAAGAACGGTAATGTTACTGATGAAGCCACGACAGGAACGTCTGTAGAGGATAATCGTGGAGAAGGGAAGGATTCTCTATGCCATATCGAGGACCCATGACAAGTCAAGATCCAGGACATTGCAGCTGGCTCCACAGGGAACATAACAGCGGGTCACTGTTTTTCCAGCATAGGGAGCAATGCCGCCAGACACTACGTACACCGACTTCAGGCGTGGCGCAGGGGATAGCGTCACCGACTACGGTGCTGAAGGTCGCCGGTTCAATTCCGTCCACCAGCAAGAATTTATTTCTTTGTAATGAACACATCAATATTGTTTCACGGAAAACTTGAATCTTTATGGACAAATTCGGGTCTGACCAGATGTCGTTCCGATAGCAAGTTGTTTGTGTCAACCATAGCCCTCACAGTGATCTTCCTCTTCGTTTAAAGGTCATGTGTGCAAAAATTCATAAAGAGTGGAGCAAAACTATGCATTTTGTAAAATTCCGTAAGTCCAGTACCCTCCACCATGCACCGAACGAAATTTTATACAAAGAGTGACATTCCTCTTGTTTTTAAGGTAGAGTGTGCAAAATTTCATCAATATCGGAAAAAAAACTATTGATTTCCATGCAATAGAAACGCAGGGTCACATTGAAAAAACGCACTTTGTTGTTCTCAAATATTCTAGTTTTACTTCAAACAACCCTTGTTCTAAGAATAAAAAATAATAAAAAAATAAAACATTAAAATTTTTTTAAAAAAGTTTTTGAAATCGGTCGAGCCGTTCGCAAGTTATGACGCGACAAAGGTATTTAGGGATCCATATATATGTTGTAAAGTACGTTCCCCCATGGTTCGTATGAAACGTAACGTAAACGGTGACCTTCCTCATTGTTTGAAGGTCAACTGTGCGAAATTTCGTGAAGGTCAGAATGTAACTAGATTTCGTGAGTATATAGGATAAGTATGCTCCACCATGCATCTATCAAAATACTTTCTTAGCTGACGTTTTCTACCTATAAACTACATTCCTGCCAAATTTAAGCTTCATAGGTGAAGTAGTTTTCGACATTTCGCGTTTAGTCAGTGAGTGAGTGACTGTGTGTCCTTCCGCTTTTATATAGATAGAGATTAAGAAAACAGATTGCTTAGTTTTGGATGCAAGAGAATTAAGGGAGACTTGCAGACAAAAATGAATAGTAACATGCAAATCTGTAATGCCAACTTCATTTGATACAAGGTCATGCCTGATGCGACAGTTTTACGACATCTACAGCGAAACTGTTGTGAGCGGTAGACTTCTTTCTCTTTCATCATTTTGTGTGTATATGTGGGGGGGGGGGGGGGAGGTCAGTTACAAAACGCTTCGTAAACGTCCGAAATTTCATGCAAACTTTGTTGCAGGTCCCTAACTACTCCCATTTTCCAATAATTGACGTGTAAATCGGGGTATTCTCACGCGGTGGCTACTCATTATCTATGACGTCATATCTCATGAGCTATGTGTCGTGCTCTTTTGTTTTTGGGTCAGGAACCTTCGTGGGCCTACGGTGAACAGTTCACCAAAGTTTCATTGGAATCGAATGAATGCTTTATGAACACATATAGGACATACAGACAAACATTCATATAAATATTATTAATGACCTGTGATCATGAGTAACCTTATCAACTACATAAATTTATCACAAAGCACTAAACGGAAAGTCCCGTGGGCAGAGTGTGAAGAAACAAACACGCATCTGTTCCTCGTTCTAATTTAAATTGCGTCACGAACGGAGAAAGTTAGGAGAAAGTAGGCGAACGAGGAAACATAGCTACCAAATGATAAATCGAAGTTTTAGTTGCACTTTTTGTATTTCTGGTTTTTTTTTTTCAGGTTTCACCATAGCTAATCTGAATACTCGGAGCCAACGAGTTCGCGACACCTTTTTACCGAAGCGTGAACGATGCTACTGCAGCTGATGGGTAGCGTAGACGTGGAAAGGAGGAGGCTTTGCTCATGTAACGGAATCATGGCAAATTTAGTGATGCGGTACATAAATATTCATGACAGTTATTATAGTAATGAAAATGACAGGGACTGTGTTTTCGAGACTTTATTAGAATTCCGACTGGTGTAAGTAGGTCTACTGCGTCCTAGATAATGTGCACATTCGAAACTATGTCTTTCTCAATAGTTTTTAAAGTTTTACTTTCCTCGATGTTTCAACTCATTTCCTAACGCACTGTCCCTAAGTCAGTGCTTTACACACAATTCTTTTCTACGGAGAAACGTATGATGCCTTTTTATTTATCAGTTCGCAAAATTTTCAGCATCTTCCCGTAATAACATGCACTAATCTGCCAGTTGATGCACTGATTGACACACTGTGAATTCGTATATTTGGCAGTTCACATTGACACCCACGCAGTTGGTATCATATTCAGTGTTCATTGAGGGACAGTACGCAACCATATAGAACGCCTTGAGGAAACTAAAAAATAAAATAAAAAAATAAATAAAATAAATAAATAAAAACACGGCGTCTACCTGGCCAATCTACTGCTTTCTGCGTCTCGTGGATGAATAGCGCGAGTTGGGTTTCACGTGACTTTGCTTTCTGGAACCCATGTTGATTTCTACAGAGCAGATTTCCTGTCTCCAAAAGTGTCATTATACTTGACCCATAATATGTCCTAAGATTCTACAACAGACTGATGTCAGTGTTAAAGGCCTTTAGTTTTCCGCGTCTTTTCGACAACGGGAATGACCTGCGCTATTTTCCAATTATCAAGACCGGCCCTCGACTAGTGACTTACGGTACACTGCTGCTAGAAATAGAAAAGTTCTTTCGCATTTTCCGAGTAAAAAAGAATTTGTATCCCATCTGGTCCGGCGGGCTTTGTTGAGCGATTATAATCGATTTCCTCGGTGTCATTCATTTAGATACCCGAATTTCGTCGTCTGTACGACAATTTGGAGGAGGAACTACGATGAATCTTCCTCTGTGGAACAACTGAGGAAAAAAAAAACATTTACTATTTCTGCCTTTTGTGTGTCATTCTCTGTTTCAACGCTGTTGCGACAACACAGTGTCTGGGCATGTGGTTTCGATCCTTTTACCGATTTTATATCAGACCCAAACGTTTTAGGTTTTTCTGCCGTGTGTGTTCAAAGAAATTAACCTTCGAAATCAATGAACGGATCACGAATGGACCTCCGTAGGAAAACTTTGGCATCGTACAGCTTTTTTTTTTTTTTTTTTTTTTTCCTGCAATGCTTTGGCCACCTCTATATTTGAATTGAATTTCTCATTTGTCCCGTAGCAGTTTTCTTTGTTGAACCACAGTGGATATGCCCCCTCTCATTCGTCTCATAAACTTCAGACGACTCCACTTTGATGGTGACGTAGCAATGCGGAGGCGAGGTTGAGCTTTTCCACAATATTGAAAAACTGGACAATCATGATTCATTTACATCTACATACATACTCCGCAATTCACCGTAAGGTGCGTGGCGGAGGGTACACTGTACCACTACTAGGCATTTCCTTTCCTATTCCACTCCCAAATGGAACGAATAAAAAAAGAATGCCTATATGCCTCCGTACGAGCCCTAATTTCTCTCATCTTGTCTTTGTGATCTTTACGCGAAATGTACGTAGGCGGCAGCAAGATCGTACTACACCCATCTTCAAATTCCGGCCCTCTAAATTAACTTAACAGAAATTCACGAAAAGAACGTCGTCTATCTTCCAGCGATCCCCAATTGAGTTGCCGGAGCATTTCCGTGACACTCGCGAATTGGTCGAACCTACCAGTAACAAAAGTAGCTGCTCGCCTCTGAACCGCCTCTATGTCTTCCTTTAAAGCGATCTGCTGCGGGTCCCAAACACTTGAGCAATATTCAAGACTTTTTTTTTTTTTTTTTTTTTTTTTTTTTTTTTTTTTTTTTTTTTTTTTTTTTTACCTCCGCTCACACTTTTCTTCAATAAAATAAACACCTTAAAAGCTGTACGTGTGTTGTGTGGATGTTGAACCTATCGTTAGATCAGACAACAAATTGTTCCTTGACACAGCAATTTGGTTTAATTATGGCCCTGATACTGATGTATATGCTATTAAGTGAGAAACAGTGCATGAAACTGATTATGTGCGCAACGGATATTTTTAACAAAACAACTGTGACATTAGCCTTTTGAAACAGACACTGACTATACTCAAAAATTTTGACTGCGAGAAAGATATTAAAAAAAAAAAAAAAAACACAAATCACTTTCTTAATGCTTGAGTGTGAGAATTTTATGCAGATCAGTTTCTAATTATTGAAATTTAGTATCAATTTAGTATCATAGTCAATTAACTATCATTCACTATGGCACCAATAATGAAATCCGTTCAACAATATTATTCACATCAATACTGCACTTTAAATCCACTAATAATTAATTATCAAATGAAGGAAGTAGGTTAATTTTCTAACTACGTAAATGAAAGATGAAAGAAAGTTTAAGTTACTTATTATTAATGATCAGCATTACATTACCTACATAATACAACTTCTGACTTGCTGGCAAAGCAGCCTCTGCTCTACATCGGAGCCATACACACAACCCAACCGCTCTCTAAGCGAGCTGAACCACTAGTACTACTCTCTCTCAGTGCGAGCTACAATGCTATGCAATACATGATCTTTGCCAAAGATGAAACTTCATAAAGGACACATATCGATACATACAGTAGAAGCGATATTATACATTTTCTTGCAATCAAGTTACTCGATACAAAACAGGAGGTACAATATTGGACATTTTCTTACAAAATAATTTTTTATGGACACGTTTCAACCTTTTCACCCAATATCCCCAAGGAAATATTTTCTTTCCTTACAATTAAGGACAACAACCAACATCGTTTATAATTTATATTTTTATTACAGGTTCTTGAGATCTTTCTTTTTGTTCATCACATCACAAAAAACAAGCTAACAATAATGTTGGTAAATAAGTACTTTTTTTAAAGTTTTTTTTTGTGAAGTGATAAGTAAAATTAAAGATCCGAAAATGTCAATGTAATCTTCCGAAATTAGTAATCGAAATAAAATTATAAAGCATCTTGGCTGTTGCGGTTTATAAACACCTTCCTGATGCACTCGTATCATGTAGGTACAATTATAGTTGATCGATTAAAGGAGAACGTCATTCACTTTGTAGCACTTTAGACAGCGCGCTATAGGTTTCTGGTTACTATTTGGCACTTTTAATGACTTTTCTCATTTTATTCAATTTTAAAGTAAGAGAGCCATTAGATAGACAAAATGTAAAAAGTAATACCAAAAGTAGACACACAGGCAGGATGGCCATCCTGTAAATGTCAAGGTCTTCTAAAGAGCCAAGAACATGCCATCTGCCCAAGATTCTCACCCAATCGTTTTTCATGTGTTGAAACACGTTTCTGGTCACAAAACGTAATTTATAAGTCATTAAAACAATTTGATAAACTTTCTACACCTATATTCATTTCTAAAATAGTGACCCTGAATGAAAAATTTTTACTCTGCTATGGAGTATACGTAGCAGAGGGAAAATTTTATTCTAGAAACATGGCTAAGCCATGTCTGCACAACATCCTCTCGTCCAGTAGATTTAATCCTGCAAAGTTCCCAGGAGAACTTCTTTGAAGTTTGAATGGTAGGAGACGCAGTACTGTGGAAACAAAAGCTGCTTGACGGATCGTAATACATGCAGACCTAGTTCAGTCGGTAGCGCGCGTGCCCATGCAAGGCAAAGGTCCTTTATTCGAGTTTTAATGTCCTAGGAAAAATTTTAGTATCCCTGTTGACGAACAAATTTCTTCCAACGACACAATTTCTTGCAAAGATACGAACTTAAGGAATATGTTCACAGATTTGTGACTGGCTGGAAGACTTCCTAAGTAATAGAACGCAGTACGTTGTTCTCGGCGGCGAGTGTTCATCAGAGACGAGTCTTTCGTCAGGCGTGCCCCAGGGGAGTGTGATAGGACCGGTATTATTTTCTATCTATATAAATGATCTGATGGACAGAGTAACTTGTAATTTGCGGCTGTTTTCTGATGATGCTGTGGTGTATGGGAGGGTGTCGTCTATAACTGACTGTAATAGCATACAGGATGACTTAGACAAAATTTCTAGTTGGTACGAAGATTGGCAGCTAGCTCTCAATGTAGAAAAAAGGAAGGTAATGCGCATGAGTAGGAAAAACAATCCCATAATGTTCGAATACAGCATTAGTAGTGAGATTCTTGATGCTGTCGTGTCGTTCAAATATCTACGCGTAACGTTGCAGAGCGATATGAAATGGAACTACATGTAAGGTCAGTTGTGAGTAAGGCGGACAGGCGACTTCGGTTTATTGGGAGAATTTTGGGAAGATGTACTTCACCTGTAAAGGAGACCGCGTATAAAACGCTTGTATATATATATATATATATATATATATATATATATATATATATATATATATATATATATATATATATAACGTATTATTAACTGTGGTGGCTGTTGTTGTGATGTTTGAGCAACATAACAAACCTGACCTTAATTTCGTGGTTGGTTACGTTAAACTCGTGATTAATGCAAGTGGTGTAGTTAAATTTTGAAAATATTTAGCAAGACAATTAGTTTAATTAACAAATACTATGGCCCTATCTGACAAACTTTTCAAAATATCACTCACCTTTCCTTTCCTTACAAAATCTCCTACAGAGACTGCACACAGAGATAGCAGAAATTAACTTACTCCGTCTGTGCAATATGACTCAATTAGTACGCTAATGGTACTGATAATTTAGAAAATTATGAATAGTAGGATTTTTAACATCAAGTGATTGGCAAGTGGGTGCAGTCCAACCACTAAAGTAAGTGTCTGATAAAATTAATTCATTCAAGCAAATAGGAAATGTAAGTAAATCAGTCATAATTGATGCTATGCATACGGCAATTGTACGAGTTTGGTTGTTTATAGGATAGATGTGTCGGTGGCTGTTATTGTTGAACTCAGTGCAACACGAAATAGAAAAATTATTCATTAATTCAACTGTCTGTTATCTTCTACCATCAATTTTAGCAAATTAACTCTATTGAATGATTTTTACAGTCTCTAACAATTAATGACACTCACTTGATTGTAAAATTGTATAGAAATATTGTTCATGCATTATTGAGGATTGTCATGCTAATTATCGTTGGTTAAATAGTTGTTCAAATAAGATAGCAACAGTACTGTCTCATGTTCTTATATTTAAACCAAAACTTAAACATGCATTCACAGTAAATTACAACCAATAGCATGTAACTTATCTTATTTATCAGTCCAGCGACGTGGTACTCTGCAGTCATATAAATGATACACAAATTCATACATAAATCATTTTGATGGTGGCTCCTCCTTTGACAGCTTGCTAGCAGTTCGCCGTGATGCTTAGCGAATCGCGTAATTAATCGCGACCGTTAGCGTCCGCGATGACGCTACCGCATTTCGGACGTCTGGGACGGTTACCGAACACGTAACGAATTTGTGCCTCAACAAAACGAACGAATAAATGTTTCATTAAGGTCAATTCTAACTTCACTTATGTTCACAAGTTTCACATAAACTTTCATATCGTGGCACTTATACCAAGTAATAACTTTCACTTTGAAACTTCCTGGCAGATTAAAATTGTGTGCCGGAACCGGGACTCGAGCCTGGGACCTTTGCCTTTCGCGGGCAAGCGCTCTACCACTGAGCTACCCCGCCACGACTCACGATGCCGTCTCACAACTTCACTTCCGCCAGTACCTCGCCTCCTACTTTCCAAACTTCACAGAAGCTCTCCTGCGAAACTTGCAAGACTAGCACTCCTGGAAGAAAGGATATGGTGGAGACATGGCTTAGCCACAGCCTAGGGGATGTTTCCAGAATGAAACTTTCACTCTGCAGCGGAGTGTGCGCTGATATGAAACTTTCTGGCAGATTAAAATTGTGTGCCGGAACCGGGACTCGAGTCTGGGACCTTTGCCTTTCGCGGGCAAGCGCTCTACCACTGAGCTACCCCGACACGACTCACGATGCCGTCTCACAACTTTACTTCCGCCAGTACCTCGCCTCCTACTTTCCAAACTTCACAGAAGTAGGAGGCGAGGTACTGGCGGAAGTAAAGTTGTGACACTGCATCGTGAGTCGTGTCGGGGTAGCTCAGTGGTAGAGCGCTAGGCCGCGAAAGGCAAAGGTCCCAGGCTCGAGTCCCGGTTCCGGCACACAATTTTAATCTGCCAGGAAGTTTCATATCAGCGCACACTCCGCTGCAGAGTGAAAGTTTCATTCTGGAACTTTCACTTTGTTTAACTTTGTTACTTATGTTGTTTGAGCACTCCACGGACCGAGTACGAACGTCTGATCTACGTCACGGGGCGGCAGATACTGCTGCTTGCCTGCTCTCCCACAGGGGAGCGCTGCTATACGATATTGTCTCTGATCTGAGGAGCCATATCGATAACTGTTCACAGAGAAATATTTTACATTGACAAATTAAACATAACAAGTAATCACAGTCAAAAGAAAACATACAATGTACAAATAAAATAAAATATACATAAACAATTACAATACAATAATAAATCAATGACAGTAAATGTTTCCAGTTAAATTAACTATATACATGGTGCATCACAATAATTATTTGACACACATGAGAAGATAATTACTACATTTTCACTATAAACAGGTTCAAACGAATAATATGTTCAAAATGAAGCTCATTCCTCGTTATAATGTAAGGGTTACCTTACGAATTACCTCACATAGTAAATTGAAGAAAGTGTCGCCACCAAATGTGAAAACCTTTCAGGGAGATGTGTTTAGCCAGGAGGCAGCAAGTTGAAGCATGACACTAGATAAGCCTCGTGGCCACGCTGGTAGCAAGCGTCTGCTCGGCAGAAGGTGGCACCTTGCAGCTGACGTCACCAGTGCTGCAGCAGTGTGAACCTGTTCTGCACAAGTGTTCCAGTGGTGGTTACGTCACTCGGTGGGCGACCGCGGGACCAGTCAGGCGACCCCGCCCACGCGGCCCACTTGATGCGGTCAAGGCGACTGCCTGCTGGTGCCCGTCTCCTCAACTAACCACCAGGAATCCTGTCCCGACCCGTCCAGTGTGGTCGCTTAGCCGCTCATTCGCAAACACTGGCTGCAGCTACTCAAGGTCAACTGAGGACAACTTTTACCAGCTGTGTACTGACTGCTACAGCACTGGGAAGCAGTGTCACACGTTTCGAGGCAACGGCCTTTCCATGCAAGTAACTCATATTTGGATTCGAGTGAAAGGCACGTATCAGTGACGTAATGCTGATCATGCGATTTATCTTGGAAGATAGAGTGACGAAAAGCAAACGTACTTCATATATTCATAGAAAGCCATTGGGAATATGGCATGTATTTTTTTGAAATGTATAATATAGCAGGTCAAGGCGACTGCCTGGTGCCCGTCTCCTCTCCTCACCAGGAATCCCGTCCAGTCGCTTCACCGCACGTTCGCAAACACTGGCCGCAGCTACTCAAGGTCAACTGAGGACAACTTTTACAAGCTGACACGTTTCGAGGCAACGGCCTTTCCATGCAAATAACTCATATTTGGATTCGAGTGAAAGGCACGTATCAGTGACGTAATGCTAATCATGCGATTTATCTTGGAAGATAGAGTGACGAAAGGCAAACGTACTTCATATATTCATAGAAAGCCATTGGGAATATGGCATGTATTTTTTTGAAATGTATAATATAGCAGGTCAAGGCGACTGCCTGGTGCCCGTCTCCTCTCCTCACCAGGAATCCCGTCCCGTCCCGTCCCGTCCCGTCGCTTCACCGCACGTTCGCAAACACTGGCCGCAGCTACTCAAGGTCAACTGAGGACAACTTTTACAAGCTGACACGTTTCGAGGCAACGGCCTTTCCATGCAAATAACTCATATTTGGATTCGAGTGAAAGGCACGTATCAGTGACATAATGCTGATCATGCGATTTATCTTGGAAGATAGAGTGACGAAAGGCAAACGTACTTCATATATTCATAGAAAGCCATTGGGAATATGGCATGTATTTTTTTGAAATGTATAATATAGCAGGTCAAGGCGACTGCCTGGTGCCCGTCTCCTCTCCTCACCAGGAATCCCGTCCCGTCCCGTCCCGTCCCGTCGCTTCACCGCACGTTCGCAAACACTGGCCGCAGCTACTCAAGGTCAACTGAGGACAACTTTTACAAGCTGACACGTTTCGAGGCAACGGCCTTTCCATGCAAATAACTCATATTTGGATTCGAGTGAAAGGCACGTATCAGTGACGTAATGCTGATCATGCGATTTATCTTGGAAGATAGAGTGACGAAAGGCAAACGTACTTCATATATTCATAGAAAGCCATTGGGAATATGGCATGTATTTTTTTGAAATGTATAATATAGCAGGTCAAGGCGACTGCCTGGTGCCCGTCTCCTCTCCTCACCAGGAATCCCGTCCCGTCCCGTCCCGTCCCGTCGCTTCACCGCACGTTCGCAAACACTGGCCGCAGCTACTCAAGGTCAACTGAGGACAACTTTTACAAGCTGACACGTTTCGAGGCAACGGCCTTTCCATGCAAATAACTCATATTTGGATTCGAGTGAAAGGCACGTATCAGTGACGTAATGCTGATCATGCGATTTATCTTGGAAGATAGAGTGACGAAAGGCAAACGTACTTCATATATTCATAGAAAGCCATTGGGAATATGGCATGTATTTTTTTGAAATGTATAATATAGCAGGTCAAGGCGACTGCCTGGTGCCCGTCTCCTCTCCTCACCAGGAATCCCGTCCCGTCCCGTCCCGTCCCGTCGCTTCACCGCACGTTCGCAAACACTGGCCGCAGCTACTCAAGGTCAACTGAAGACAACTTTTACAAGCTGACACGTTTCGAGGCAACGGCCTTTCCATGCAAATAACTCATATTTGGATTCGAGTGAAAGGCACGTATCAGTGACGTAATGCTGATCATGCGATTTATCTTGGAAGATAGAGTGACGAAAGGCAAACGTACTTCATATATTCATAGAAAGCCATTGGGAATATGGCATGTATTTTTTTGAAATGTATAATATAGCAGGTCAAGGCGACTGCCTGGTGCCCGTCTCCTCTCCTCACCAGGAATCCCGTCCCGTCCCGTCCCGTCCCGTCGCTTCACCGCACGTTCGCAAACACTGGCCGCAGCTACTCAAGGTCAACTGAGGACAACTTTTACAAGCTGACACGTTTCGAGGCAACGGCCTTTCCATGCAAATAACTCATATTTGGATTCGAGTGAAAGGCACGTATCAGTGACGTAATGCTGATCATGCGATTTATCTTGGAAGATAGAGTGACGAAAGGCAAACGTACTTCATATATTCATAGAAAGCCATTGGGAATATGGCATGTATTTTTTTGAAATGTATAATATAGCAGGTCAAGGCGACTGCCTGGTGCCCGTCTCCTCTCCTCACCAGGAATCCCGTCCCGTCCCGTCCCGTCCCGTCGCTTCACCGCACGTTCGCAAACACTGGCCGCAGCTACTCAAGGTCAACTGAGGACAACTTTTACAAGCTGACACGTGCGAGGCAACGGCCTTTCCATGCAAATAACTCATATTTGGATTCGAGTGAAAGGCACGTATCAGTGACGTAATGCTGATCATGCGATTTATCTTGGAAGATAGAGTGACGAAAGGCAAACGTACTTCATATATTCATAGAAAGCCATTGGGAATATGGCATGTATTTTTTTGAAATGTATAATATAGCAGGTCAAGGCGACTGCCTGGTGCCCGTCTCCTCTCCTCACCAGGAATTCCGTCCCGTCCCGTCGCTTCACCGCACGTTCGCAAACACTGGCCGCAGCTACTCAAGGTCAACTGAGGACAACTTTTACAAGGTGACACGTTTCGAGGCAACGGCCTTTCCATGCAAATAACTCATATTTGGATTCGAGTGAAAGGCACGTATCTGTGACGTAATGCTGATCATGCGAGTTGGAAGATGTACTTTATATATTGCGAAAAAGCTTATAAGAACATGGACTGTATTATTTTAAAATGTTTGCGGTAAAAAGGTAAAGCAGTCAACAATCCGAATATTGGTTTGAACACCACAGTGCTTTACTAGGCATGGTCCTGTTTGGAAGTGGTATGCAGTTGCCTTCCTCCGACCTTCGAACTGACTTACCCAGCTAGTTGTAGGGGGACCTACAGTTTAACGTGGGTTCCGAACCACGATGCTACTCGGTATTTTTCACATCAGCAAAACTGCCAGATGTGAAAGACGTGGAAAGTGACAGATAAAATCCTAGCACCTGGCAGGGATTGAACCCGCGATATTCGGATTTGTATTCTGGCACTCTACCACTGTGTTAAGTAGCCTTAGCGATTCTGAATCACTGGCATAAAATTATTACGTAACATAAACGGTCAAAACAATTATGGCAATTTAATAGAAATAAACAATCCCTGAGACTGTATTTCGTCTCGAATATGTCAAAGACAGTGTTGATAATTTTTTTTTTTTTTTTTTTTTTTTTTTTTTTTTTTGCTTAATGCGTAGTTTTGTTCGTTGCGGACGCTGTTAGTGTTTGTTCGTTGTTGTTGTTGGATGTGTTGTTGGCTCAGCTTTTTTATTACAGAGGGCGTTGAGCCCTCTGACCGGGCGCGCTGAGCCACGGCGCTAGACCACCACACTACTAAGGATTAAGGCGCCTTGGAATAGTCTAAGTACGATTTCCCTCCACGTCACGAACTTTAATTCAGCTTCTGTGTTACAAAGGTAATTCCCGGCCACATCACAAATTTTAATTCACTGCTCCAGATTTATCATAATGTCTTTGACGTATTAGAGACGAAAATCCGTCTCTGGGATTTTTTATTTTTATTAAAATGATATTTATATCACCCTAACAGGATCGTTCCAATGTGTCCATTGCCGAGGTGCTATTCCGCTGCATGGAGAGCCTTGGCAGTAATGCTAATGTTCTATGGAACACAGAAGATGAATTAAAGGACGTAAAGGAAATCATGCTTAGAGTATTCCGAGGCGCATTGGTCGCTACTGATAAGGTGGTCTAGTGGTAAGACGTCTGCCTAGTAAGCATGGAGGGCCGTGTTCAGTTCCTGGCCTCATCGCAAATTTTAATTCAATGCTTCAGATTTATCAATTATGATAGTGTTTTTCAACCTTTTCGAATATGCGATCCCTTCCAAGTAAAAATATTCTCGCGAGCCCCTACCAAAGAAAAATATTCTGGCGACCTTAACAAAACTACGTTATCTCAAAGGAAACAAATTTATTCTTATTTCTTTTGCTTTGGTTTTATTTTTTGTGTATTTTTCGGAATGGAACACATTATCGTACTTTTACATGATTTCCAACAGAAAGATATACAGGGTGTCTCACGAAAGACGCCTGCCAGGCGTCAGCGGATCGCGTCGCGCAATACGGCTCCCGGCCGCCGCCACCGCATCCGCCGGCCACGGCAGCGCCCGATTCTCGGACTCTATTGTCCCGCGGGCACATACACTGAGTTAAAGTCTAAAAAATATTGCCATCTGAGTAACCTAAGCTTACCTTTATATACAGTAGATGTTCAAAATGATGCCCCTCTATGGAAAGAGCGGCCTGACATCTCTTGAACACATTTGCGAACACTCGACGAATTTCGGCTGCCGAAATCTGGGAAATGACTAGTCGAATCGTGTTTTCCAACTCTTAGAGTGTATGGGGATTGCTTGCATACTCCTTGTCTTTTAACATTCCCCAACGATGAAAGTCACGGGGATTTATATCTGGAGAACGAGGAGGCCAGTCAACTATCCTATCATCAAAAGCCTTATTGCTGCCATAGAAGCATTGGCAATGTGTGGTCTTACATTGTCCTGCATGAAATAACCATACAGCTTTACGTTGGGTTAAAGTTCTTGAAAAAAATGGATGCAAGATATTGTTCACATACCAGTCAGAATTTATTGTTTCGTGAAAAAAGACTCGACTAGTCATTTCCCAGATTTCGGCAGCCGAAATTCGTCGAGTGTTCGCAAATGTGTTCAAGAGTTGGCAGGCCTCTCTTTCCATAGAGGAACATCATTCTGAACATCTACTGTAAATAAAGGTAAGCTTAGTTTACTCAGATGGCAATGTTTTTAATTCAGTGTATGCGCCCGCGGCACAATAGAGTCTGAGAATCGGGCGCTGCCGTGGCCGGGAGCCGTACCGCGCGATCTGCGGACGCCTGGCAGGCGTCTTTCGTGAGACACCCTGTAGTTTGCTTAACTGGTGTTTCGCATTTCAGGCTAGACTCAAAAGCGAATTATGCTCATTAAGAAAGAATTAGACCTTTTTTTCAAACTTTTCAGATATTGTATAAATTTTTCCTGAAACAAGTTACAGACTATGTGCTTATTCATCGTTAACACACTCTATTATTTAAAAAAAAAAATCTATCATCTACTCAATTCATAATGAATGTTACGCTTGTAACTCTGTAATTTTAATATTAAATATATTTCAGGTGTACGTCCTTGTATTATTGAACCCCTTGTTATTTTATAGTGCAGGTACCTCCACCCCCTTAGAAAGACTTCGCGAACCCCCAGGGGGGTCCCGACCCACAGGTTGAGAAACACAGAATTAGGGGATCTGTTGGATCTAATTTCCGAAGTATTGTCGGAATGAATTAAAGTGGTTGGAAGTTTTTATGTCGGTTCTACGGAGTGGAGACAACAACATTACGGCGACTGAGATAGTGGTAATAACAGAAATTTGCTGCATAGGGGGTTGGTGTTGATTGCTATTTATTCTACCACAAGCAGTTGGGTTCGGGTAGTGTAGTGAGCACGTAGTGCAATGCAATAACAACTCGATTTGCAAGAGAGACAGATACAGAGGGAAGTGGCTGAATGCAGCTCAGCTGCAACAAACTCTCCACACAGCAACATGACGCGCAATATCAACAACAAAAAGTCCGAAATCGCCCTCGGAAATGTGGCATCTACGCAACATCGATTAGCCTGAAGAAACAGGGCGAAGGAACACCAGGATTTGAGTCGTAACGAATGGTGCCATGTTCTGTTCACAGATTAGTCCAGATTTTGTGTTCAGCCGGACAATCGTCTTTCCCTCACCTGGAGAGAACGTGGAACTCTTAATAATGCCGCTTATGTGCAGGAAACAGGCCATATCATGGCGATGGTCGAATGGAGTGGGCAGGAGTCAGTGGTTGACATACGGACCTATATGTCGTTCAGAATGCGCTTTGACTGCACACAGGTATAGGGATGAGATCCTTCGATCTTTTGTTCTGCCCTACGCTGGTATCAAAGGAGATGCGTTCCTTCTGGTGGACGATAACGTACGTACCCACAGAGCTACAATGGTGGACAACATGCTTGAAGCTCAGGGAATTTAGCGAATGGAGTGACCAGCTTGTTCACCGGACTTAAACCCGACTGAGGACATAGGGGATCTACATCTACATCTACATAGATACTCCGCAAATCACATTTAAGTGCCTGGCAGAGGGTTCATTAACCACTTTCATAACTTCCCTCTACCGTTCCATTCTCTAATAGCGCGTGGGAAGAAAGGACACCTAAATCGTTTCGTTTTCGATCTGATTTATTTTATTTTATTGGGATGGTCATGTCTCCCTAAGTAGGTGGGTGCTAGCAAAACATTTTCACATTCAGAAGTAAAAGTCGGTGATTGAAACTTCGCAAACAGATCACGCCGGAATGAATAACGTCTTTCTTTTAATGATTTCCACCCCAAGTCGTGCAACATTTCCGTGACGCTTTCCCCCCTGTAACGTGATAAAACAAAACGAGCTGCCCTTCTCTGGAGCTTCTCATGTCTTCCGTTAGGCCCACCAGGTAGAATTTACGACCTTAAGGTTTGACTGATTTATCGCGTAATTGAAGTTCGGCGGATTTCTTTTAGTGGTCATATGTATTACTTCACACTTTTCTTTATTTAGTGTCAATTGCCAATTTTCGCACCGTGTAGAAATTTTGTCTAAATCGCTTTGCAGTTGCTTTTGATCCTCTGTTCACTAACCGATAAACGACAGCATCATCCGCGAACAGTCTGAGGGAGCTATTCAGATTATCTCCTAAATCGTTTATAAACACGAGGAAGAGTAGGGGGCCTATAACGCTTCCCTGTGAAACGCCAGATATCACTTCTGTTTTACTCAATGACGTACTGTCAATTACAACGAACTGTATCCTTTGTGATAGGAAATCGTGAATCCAATCGCACAATTGGGGAGATATTCCATAAGCGCGCAATTACATTAGAAGCCGCAATCGATTTGAGATCCCTTGTCGATGGCACTTAACACTTCACGTGAATAAAGGGCAAGCTGTGTTCCGCAAGAGCGATACTTTCTGAATCCATGTTGACTATTGGTTAATACGTCGTTCTCTTCAAGGTAGTTCATGATATTAGAACAAAGTATATGTTCCAAAATCCTACTGCAAATCAACGTCAATGAGATAGGCCTGTAATTTTGGGGATCACTCCAACTGCCTTTCTTGAATACTGGAATAACTTGGGCAACTTTCCAGTCTTTGGGTACGGATATTTCGCTGAGTGATCGGTTGTAAATTATATCTAAGTACGGAGCTATTGCATCAGCATACTCTGAGAGGAATCTAGTTGGTAAACAATCTGGCCCGGATGATTTATTTAGTGACTTAAGTTGTTTTACTACTCCAGGAACACCTACTTCTAAGTTTCGCATGCTGGCAGCTGTTCTTGGATTGAATACTGGAGTGTTCACTTCGCCTTCTTTGGTGAACGAATTTCGGATGCAACTGGCAGACACATTGCAGCCATACCGGCACCTCCCACAACGGTTGTAGAGCTGAATACTGCACTCATCGAAGATTATCCCTCAAGAGCTGACTGATACATCTACATCTACATACATACTCCGCAATTCACCGTAAGGTGCGTGGCGGAGGGTACACTGTACCACT
This sequence comes from Locusta migratoria, assembly GCA_026315105.1. NCBI lineage: Eukaryota > Metazoa > Arthropoda > Insecta > Orthoptera > Acrididae > Locusta > Locusta migratoria. The sequence goes on along the minus strand of CM048744.1, from coordinate 975,915,077 downwards.
ACTAGGCATTTCGTTTCCTATTCCACTCCCAAATTGAACGAGGAAAAAAAGGAATGCCTATATGCCTCCGTACGAGCGCTAATTTCTCTTATCTTGTCTTTGTGATCTTTACGCGAAATATAAGTAGGCGGCAGCAAGATCGTACTACACTCACCTTCAAATTTCGGCCCTCTAAATTTACTTAACAGAAATTCACGAAAAGAACTCGTCTTTCTTCCAGCGACCCCAAATTGAGTTGCCGGAGCATTTCCGTGACACTCGCGCATTGGTCGAACCTACCGGTAACAAACCTAGCTGCTCGTCTCTGAACCGCCTCTATGTCTTCCCTTAAACTGATCTGCTGCGGGTCCCAAACACTTGAGCACTACTTGTGGTCGTACAAGCGTTTTATAAGCGGTCTCCTTTACAGGTGAAGTACATCTTCCCAAAATTCTCCCAATAAACCGAAGTCGGCTGTCCGCGTTACTCACAACTGTCCTTACATGTTCGTTCCATTTCATATCGTTCTGCAATGTTACTCCTAGATATTTGAACTACGCGACAGCATCAAGAAGCTCACTACTAATGCTGTATTCGAACATTATGGGATTGCTTTTCCTACTCATGCGCATCACCTTACATTTTTCTACATTGAGAGCTAGCTGGTAATCTTCGCACCAACTACAAATTTTGTCTACGCCATCCTGTATGCTATTACCGTCAGTTACAGACGACACGCTCCCATACACCACAGCATCATCAGCAAACAGCAGCAAATTACAACTTACTCTGATATCGTCATGCTGTCCAGGTGCAACTGTACCGGCCATCCGAGGTGATCACACACCATGTTAGAGGGAATGGAGAATAACTTTTTCACTGTTATGGTAGCTCCGTGGTGCCTCGCTCTAAGTACATTCCTGTAATCCTCGAGTAAAAAGTTGCCACAGCAGAATATCGTACTGTATCGCATACAAATTACAACTGTAACCAATATCTGAATAAAATTCCATATGATTACTGTATATGATACCTCACCTGATCCCATAATCGTTTAGAGAAGTGTATTACGTTATCTACATCTCCATACTGCTTTGGAATTCACACTTAAGTTTCTGACAGAGGGTACAATTTTCAGACTATTTCTCTACTGATCTACTCTCGAACAGCGCGGTGGTTTAAACGGACAATTAAATCATTCCATTCGAGCTCTAATTTCCCCCCGTTTTATTATAGTGATCATTTCTGCCTCTGTAGGTGCGGATTAATGAAATATTTGTACATTCGGAGGAGAAAGTTGGGGTTGAAATTTCGAAAGTAGGTCCTACTGCAAAAAAAAAAAAAAAAAAAAAAAAAAAAAAAAAAAAAAAAAAAAAAAAAAAAAAAAGTATATATCATTTCTTTATTCTGGAATAATGCGAAACTAAACTGCTCTTATTTGACCTTTTTCGATGTCCTCCGTCACTCGTATCGTGTAAGTGGCCATATAGCGCACTAGTAATTGAAGCAGAGGGTGGACAAGGGCACTGTAGGCTGTTTTTTTAGCACATTTATTTCTGCCGGCAAAGCGCAGTCTTATGTTCGCATGTCTCACAATATTGTCTACTGGTCTGTACAAATAAAGTTTATAATAATTGTAATTCCCTAGGAAATTGATATTCGTGCTATATGTAGTATTAACATGTGGATAACCTTACACTTATCTTTATTTAAGATCAATTTCCACGTTCAATACCATACAAATATCTTGCCTGTATCATTTTGTGTTTGGTGTAGTTCTTCTTGGTTCTTTATTATAACGAAAATGAGAGCATCATCTACAAACATTCTACGGAGATCCCTTACTAGAATTGCAGGTTATGTAGCAAGAATAAGTTGATAGAGGAGCAGGAGCATGAGAACTGTGCTCTTCTGGTACAATTTCAAACTGCAAAGGAAGAGCTAGATAGACTGAGGAGGGAAAGGTGGGCTGGGCAAGAAGACAGCTATGAGGAAGAGTTATTCAGGCAGTTGCCCTTTGCGTGTCGGTAATAGATTTGAACAACTGCGCAAGTGGCGAGAACCTCTTGCAGCTCAAGTGTAGCATGCAACAGACCTCAGCTGGTAGGAAGCCTGAAACACTAGGAAAGTGTAGTAGAAGGAAGAAGGTCCTACTGTTAGGTAGCTCACGCGATCCCTCCGAATATTAACTGCACTGTAACTCTTAGCGCTTCGTGACGAAGTGCTTAGAACAGGGTCTGTTTTGTCAGCTCACTCAGGGAATAAGTGTTGTAGCGTGTCTGCGGCATGTGTGCCAGTGTAGCACCCACTAACATTTGTCGACTTGCAATTGTGTGATGGTTACCTGAAGTAATGGCTAATGTCGGTAATTTGCTTCCTGTCTTGTAATTCAATTAATTCTATATTACGCATGCACATTTTCCATTCGAATGTGTCAGTAAAGTCCGACAATATTCACGAACTGCAGCATCTCAATTCTTGTTGCTGTCTTCGTTCATTGAAACTACAAGAAAAGAAATGTGGAAAGGAATATGTCGGTCGCGAATAGCTTAAAACACTATGGCAAAAACGCAAAGCAGTTTCTAAAATCCATTTGCGAAGTCCACTTCACGTCGCACAGAAAGCGCGCGTGTTGTTACAACTGGTTGAAATACTGGAAGAGACCTGTTTTCCTCTCAGATTTCGTGTCTCATTCACGTCTAATCGACAGTATGTACGATCGTGTCCCCTAGCTGTTTATACTTCCAAACAGGCAGCAAAACTTTGCGGTTGTGCATAGCGATTAGGGGAGGGCTCTTGCGAATTCTGTCACCGACTGTACATGTCCATGGAACATTAATATCCTATATCTATTCTTTCAATATGTACTGTTTTTTTTTGTCAACTGTTATGTCGTAAAAGTCTACTAAAACGCTAATAAAGCGCCACATAAACTGGTTTTATTCATTTTGACTGATTCTTCCGTCGCTTCTTGGTAGAACATAATCAAATGAATTAAAAAAAAACACAATTTTGTGTGTGTTCTACAAGTTTTATTTGTTTACTTAACCGGTTTTCGGGTTGTTAGGCCATCTTCAGAGTATATACTGCTGTGTCAAAGAAGTTACAATGTTTAGATACAGTATGGGAAGAGATGACAAATGACTCCACTTAGATCGACATACAACTTGTACAAAAACCAGACAGCGGTTGTCAGAGTTGAAGGGCATGAAAGGGATGCAGTGGTTGGAAAGGGAGTAAGACAGGGTTGTAGTCTTTCTCCATTGTTATTCAATTTGTACATTGAGCAAGCCATAAAGGAAAGCAAGGAGAAATTTGGTGAAGGAATTAAAGTTCGCCGACGACATAGTAATTCTGTCACATACAGCAAAGGACCTGGAAGAGCAACTGAACGGAATGGACAGTGTGCTGAAAGGTGCATATAAGATGAACATTAACAAGAGCAAAACTAGGGTAATGGAGTGCAGTGTAAGAAAATCAGGTGATGCTGAAGGAATTAGATTGGGAAACGAAGCAATAAAGGAGGTAGATGAGTTTTGTTACTTGGGCAGTAAAATAACAAGCGTTCTTGAAAAAGAGAAATTTGTTAACATCGAATATTGATTTAAGCCTAAGGAAGTCCTTTCTGAAGGCATTTGTATGGAGTGTTGCCTTGTATGGGAGTGAGACATGGACGATAAATAGTGCGGACAGGAAGAGGATTGAGGCTTTTGAAGTATGGTGTTACAGAAGAATGCTGAAGATTAGGTGGGTGGATCGCGTAACTAATGAGGAGGTACTGAACAGAAATGGGGAGAAAAGAAATTTCTGGCATACCTTGACTAAAAGAAGGGATAGATTAGTAGGACACTTTCTTAGACATGAAGGAATTGTGAATTTAACATTGGAGGGAAGTGTGTGGGGTAAAAATCGCAGAGGAAGACCAAGAGATGGGTACAGTAAGCAGATTCAGACAGATGTAGGTTGCTGTTCTTATGTGGAGATGAAGAGGTTTGCTCAGGATAGGGTATTGTGGAGAGCTGCATCAAACCAGTCTCCGGACTGAAGACCACAACAACAACTAGATCGACATACATAGTATAACACTTCTTTGACATTGTGTTATTACAGTTATCAACTTACAAACTAAAACAGTAATACAAGAATATACAATGTGTGAAGGATAAAACAAGGAATAAATGTCAATATAACCTTGGAACTGAAACTACCTACTATTACAAACAAACTGATAATGCTGACAAATAAATATATATAAGTGCCTTGTTAATAATTCTGCACTATAGTTATAGATGGTGTTACATATGACAGTTGTAAGGTCAGATTTGGAGTGGAATCAAGAACTTAGAATGAATAGTTACTGCATTCGATTAAACTAAACAAATCCGTCTAATGAAATTAATATTCTAAGAATTCAGGTAGATGAAAATGAATATTATGTTGTAAGCTACACTGGGACCGAATTTTCAAAACTTAAAAATAAATCATAATAAATACACAGGAGTTTGGGACTGTGTGGGTAAACAAGGAATCCAGTTTTTTTAATTGATATTGAAAATGTGATTGTCTGACTTTGATCTATTAGTTATAAAAATAAATAAAATGCTAGGTCTACATTTAAGGGTTTTTGGTTTTTTGTCATGGAGGAATGGAACAGCCAGTGTGGGAGTTGATGGAAAACTTAGGTAATTGACTGTACTATGAGGAAATGTATGAAGAGACTGGAACTGACAGGGTAGGAGGTAATGTAACTCAGGGATGAATTAAGTTAAATCCAATAGGGGTGAACTGTTTAGTTTTTAAGTTCATAACTGTAATAACACAATGTCAAAGAAGTGTTATACTATGTATGTCAATCTAAGTTGTGTCATTTGTCATCTCTTCCCATACTGTATCTAAACATTGTAACCTCTTTGACAGAGCAGTAAATACTCTGAAGATGGCGTAATAAGCCGAAAACCGGTTAAGTAAACAAAAATAAACTTGTAGAACACACACACAATTGTGTTTTTTAATTTATCTGGTTTTATTCAAGTAATATATTAGTTTGCCTTTCGGTTCATAACTTAACTTTGTATGAACAGTCCTAGGGAGCACGTGTCAGTTTTAATGCAGCTAACTTCCATACTAACATAAGCAAGTGTAATTAAGCACAGGCCATTGCATCGCCATCGCGATACTTAACCTCTGAGATGGGGCGTAAATTTTGCTGGACTCAAATTACGCTACAGTGGTAATAAAAACTGTGTGGCCAAGTCAAAGCCGGTTCGCTTACAAAAAGAACAGCAGTGTTGAAAACACGCATTCTCACGGACAATAAAGCCGTCCTCACACGGGACGTGTTGTGCCTACGTGTCGCAGGCCACGTGCTGTCTACCTAGTCTAGTGTAGTGTAGCTACAGCACGCTCTGAAACCACCCGCCACAGCCCACGGAACACAACGAGCTGCTCACCGCAGCGCTCTCCAGCGTCCGTTGCGGGCTGGCGCGTAAATTATTGTCTTTACAAAGATGGATGTGCGTAAAATTACACGGTATCTGTTAGAGAACGCCGTAAAAAAAAAAAAAAATAAAAAAAAAAAAAAACGAATACTGTAGCTTTCTTATGCTTGCACGTTGCATGCAATACTCTTCCAGAAATTTTATTTTTTCTTCAAGAAACACAAAGATGGTACATTAACTCAAAACGTTTGATAATGATAACAATATGTACGACTAAATCACTTCTGGCAAAATATAATTAAAAAAACTGTAAACGGTGAAATCCTTCATCTGCGCCAGCTCCACTTGTCACGCTCTCTCATATTGCTATTTTTACGACGATGTATATATTCTGCATATCCAAATGTTTACTTTGGCATTCCTTCGAAGATAATAAGTTCTGCCTGACACAGTCTACTTGTTCATACACGCAGAACAACGCCTCAGTTCGACAATGTTCGTTGTGATAATTTTTGCTTTTAGTATTATACGTAAACACTTTTGCTCCTTTACTTCATCTCCTTCCATGACCACTCTCTCTCTCTGCACTGTGAAACTGAACTATTCCAGAACTGTACTGAACTGCAACAGAATTCAAACAGCGTGACGAAAACCGAATGACGTGGGGTACTGTCTCGAAATTTATTGGTACCTGTGCCCTTGCACGAAATACTCAACAAGTTCTCTCGTGGGCAGAAATCGTTAATGTTTGTAGTAAATAATGTCTAATACTGGTTATTATAATTGTATTAAATTAACAAACAAATTACATAAACCGTAATTAAACCAAATAATTAAAAAAATATCGCAGAGAGTGTAGATGCAAACCTGTTAGTTACTTTTTTTCCTCCATAGCTCGTGACGCTAACTACCACGTTAAATAATAAAGAAATAATGACGAATATCGGATATTACACTTAAATTAATAAGAAAGATCCAGAAACAGTAAGGAAACAAAAAAGGAAAAAATAAATATTTTTTAAAAGCAGAGGGTTGCGAACCTGAGTTTCTTGCAACTTCTGCTCCACAGCTCACTGCGCTACCAACTGCGCTATTTCTCCTCGGAAGAGAATTCGCTGTGTTTGTGATATGCTATGCACCTAAAACATGCTGTAATATTTATTTATGACAAAGTATCATAAAGACGCTCCTTTGATAGAATGGCGTTGAACCGTAGGGTAGGAACGATATTCTTTCACGGTATATAAATTATAACACTGACTAACGTTAAATACGATATCCTTTAAAGCTATGACTATATAGTTTTGCAACAAATCATACCTAAAATGATGTGTTTTCAAAAGTTCTTCAATTTTCTGGAGCTTTAAAAAGATTATATTTATACATCGTACGCTAAAACGAAAGAAGGCCCGAAATACGGAGTTCCGTTTGCAATATGGCGGATGAAAAGTTTTGCTTGTCACGTGGAAACTAGGTCACTTTTCATTGGTCATGTTCCACTCCACGAAGCAAAAATCTAACATGCTGGATCCTTCATTCCACGCTTCGCAGGGCAGTGGAACGCAGAATTCCACGCTGCAACGGCACCACGCCCTCCTCCACGTGCGTTTCCACGTCCCGTGAGAGGACGGCATAAGAGACAGCGTCACCTGTCTTCGTGCGCTGCGTATGACGTAGGTTCGTAGTGTAAGAGACTTTTCTGTATTCCACATTTACATAAATACTCTGCAAGTTATATTTAAATACATGGCAGAGGATTAATCGATCCACTTTTATGATATTTCTCTACATTTCCATTTCCTGATGGCTCACGGGAAAAAAAGGAACACCTAAATATTTCCGTTTTAGATCTTCTCTTATTTTATGATGATGATAATATCTCCCTATGTAGATGGTGGCTAACAAAATAGGTTCGCATTCGAAACAGAAAGCTGGTGAAAGAAATTTCGCTAATAGATCTTACCCAACGGATAACGCCTATCTTTTAATGACTTCCACTCCAACTCGTGCATCATTTCCGTGACTCTCTCTGCCCTACACAGCGATAATACAAAACAAGCTGTCCTTATCTGTAATTTCTCTAAATCGTCAGTAGTCGGACCTGGCGTGGATCCCACAAGGCGCAGCAATACTCCAAAACAGGACGCAGGACTGTAGTGTAGGCACGTTCTTCAGTAAAACTGTTACAACTTGTAAGTGCTCTGCCAGTGAAATGTAACCTTTGGTTCGCCTTCACAAAAATTCACAAATGTTTGTTAAGCTTAAGGGAACTGCGGGGTCATTAGTTACTAAACTTACAAATTACTTTTGAACTACCTTATACTAAAGACGACACAAACCGAGGGGGGGATTCGAACCCCCGACCTTAGCGGCCGTTCAGACTGTGACTGGCGCGCCGCAGACCACTTTTTTTTTTTTTTTTTTTTTTTTTTTTTTTTTTTTTTTTTTTTTTTTTTTTTGCTCTATGGGTAGTTCTGTTCATTGCGGACACTGATCGTATTTGTTCGTTGATGTTCGAAGTGTTCTTGGCTCAGCTTTTTTTATTACAGTGGGCGTTGAGCCCCCTGACCGGGCGCGCTGAGCCACGGCGCCCGGCTGTTACCAGACCACTCGGCCACTGCGGCCAGCTGTTGCTTTCCCTACAATAATCTGTGTGTTCTTTCCAATTTGCGTTGTTCATAATTGTTACTAGGTATTTAGTTGAATTTACAGCAAATAGATTTAAATGTTATATCGTATAAATGAAATATAACGGATTTGTTTAGTGGTCATAACGATTACTTCAAACTTATCATTATTAACGGTCAGTTGTCAATTATTAATGATATGTATATTTATTTTCGCCAAGCAAGCATAGTTGGTGTAGTTTAAATATGCAGGTATAAAGATGGAGAGCCGGCTACGGTGGTAAAGCGGTCTGCGGCGCGCCAGTCACGGTCTGCACGGCCACTACGGTCGGAGGTTCGAATCCCCCCCCCCCCTCGGGCTTGGATATTTGTGCCGTCCTTAGTGTTAGCTAGTTCATAAGTAGTTTGTAAGTTTAGCGACTGATGACCCCGTAGTTAAGTCCCATAAGCTCTACAAATATTTGAACATTTGAAAGATGGAGATATGATTCGAAATTAGATGCTATATAAACAATATGCAACTTCTACAGAATTGAAATAAAGGTTTTAATAAATGTGCATAATTGCAGTCTTGAGGGTCATGGTGCCCGGTTACTCTTTGTGCTAGGATCTCCGAGAGAAAAGTTTTTGTTTTACTTCGAAATAGCGCCCATTTGTCTCACCATATGAACATCTGTCTTACTTTAGCTATAATACAATATTCAGGGTGGCAATTATTGAAATATATGAAATAAAATGGCCATAACTTAAAAACGATTTGCGTTAGGACGTTCAAAATGTACGCTTGGCCGCAGTGCATGGTGGGAATTAATAAGCGCATGCGCACGCTCCTTGTTGTCGATCATTTGCTCGACGGAAGTTTGCGACCGAGTTCAAGGCGAGGACAACCGGTTCAAGTGTACTATCAACAATCAAAGAATTGATTCTAAAGTTTGTTCACGATGATAGTGTCGGTAATGCCGCTCGTCGAAAAGGAGTGGAAACGCCTGAAAAAATCGAGAAGACACGCACTGTGTTTCAACCCAGAGCAAGGAAATCTTTCAGGTGGGATTGAACAGAGGCTTTGCCACTAATTGATGTTGAAAACCTGGTACTGTTCCCATCTGTCACCCATTAAGCCCCAGGGTCATGCAACAGCGATTGTGTTTCGCCATCACTATTGTCCACAGAATTGACAAACAGCACTTTGACGTGTATATGGTTTGGTTTAGCGACAAGCCCGGGTTCATTTGGATACGTTAGTCAATCAGCAACATTGGCGCATTTGGAGTAGGGAGAATCTGCATTTCGCGATCGGGAAGCATGTTCATACCCAGTGGATAGCTGTGTGGTGTGCAAACTCAAGTCATGGAATAATCGGTGCGATATTCTTCGATGCGACGGTGACTACGTAAAGATTTTACATCTGATTTACCTGTTGCTGGACTTCACCCTTTGAGTCTGACAATCAGTTCCTTTCGTGCGTTACTATCCAACTCATCGTACTGTGTCCCGAGAAGAAAAATATAGTGACGCAGTATATTATACTACTTCGTCGTATTCATAACCTTACAAGAAAAGACAATTTATTTTTTTCAACCAAAAAATGTTCTTCCCAACTTGGCGAAACTGACAAGGGGCTTCTTCTGGAACTCATTGTCACTACTTTGATTATGAAGCGCAAGACGTAACCTTAGCGGAATGATGTGACCAAGGAGGTTAAGATAAGGTGAGGCGACGCTAATACGCAAAGCATACGTGTCGATTGAAGGCAGGCCACCATCTTGCGGAACCAAGGAAAAATGTTTTCAGATAAAACCACTGTTTGGTTCTTGCCCTGTTAATTTTCGTATATTTAAATGACTGTCATTTCTGAGTACCGGTAGTACACTTTTGTGGATACATAGCTCACTTGTTTCGAGAATTAAACTTTGAAAGACAACCGTCTATCATTTTCCATATTTTTTATAAAATTGTAATTTAGTTGATGTCGCTAGATTAGCATTTTGTTAAAACTAAAACCCCACTATTTTCGAAGCATGAGGAATAGCATTTTTTTATTTCATGTTTTAAAATATTAGTTTCTGAAATGTTGGTTAATATTGCTAGGATTTTGTTATTTTATAATTTATTATTATGGTTATGGTTGTGGCAATAAGTTCGGCTTCTCCGCTGCATCACTGTCCCTGTGAGAATGAGTACTTTTTTTTTTTTTTACTTTTAAGTGGATGTGCGAGAATCTAATGTCTGTCTTAATATGGGTAGTGATAGCTCTGTTTGCATGGTTCTCTCTGGTTCAGGGTTGATAGTTAGTCGTTACCTACCCCTGCTGCTGATGTGACCAAAGAGGTTTCTACACCCTTTGGTTACAAGCTAGTCGACGAGCCGTCTCCAGGGCGAGTCTCTCGTCCCCACCACCGCTGTGTCTTGGGGTTTGCCTGTTTCTGGTAGCTTTTTCGCGCCTCCTATCCGCTAGGTCTTCTCTTTGTGCTGGGATCATGGTGAGGTAAGGTTGGTTCTGCTCTTGTGTCTGCGGAGATGGTAGAGATTCGTTGTCCATCATGGCCACGGAGGAGTAGCCGAGCGGTCTAAAGCGTCTCGCTGTGGAGCGCGCGGTTGCTCGCTGTGGAGGTTCGAGTCCTCCCTGGGGCATGGGTGTGGGTGTTGTCCTTAGGTTAGTTTACCTAGGTTTAAGTAGTTTGTAAGCTATGGACTGATGACCACGCAGTTTGGTCCGATAGATTTACAAATATTTGAATATTTGTCCCTCATGTTTAACTTAGACTCTTGAACTTAGATTCATTTCTTGGAATATTCCTTCCGATCGTGCGCGGAAATATATTCTAGTTTTTCAGTCCAGTGATTTCCAACAGATAAACGTTGTGTATGGGTTACTATTTCTAACAGATGATATGTTCATTTTTGTACAGTGCATGTAAAATTTTTCTTATTGTTTCCTTCCGTGAGTGATATGTGTTCCACGTGGATGGATCTTAGAAGAAAGCCTTCAGCTTCCACTATTGTTTCTTCCATCCCATCAGGCAAGTAACTATGCGTGTATCCTTCTGATGTCCCCTAACATTTTGAAATCTTCTCTCCCCGGCTATTTTAATTTTGCTGTTTCTTCTCTGAACTTATAGTATTCCCTCAGTCTTTATCATTAATTCTCTCCGAGCTTTGTACAACCTGCTTCAGTAGCTTGCTTATGAAATTCTATTTATTTGTAAGGGTTGCATGCCATAGTATTTATTCTTACTTTTCCGTCTTTGTAATTATTTCACTTTTCCGGGTTTTTGAGACTGGACTTCTTCCGTCTCTGTGAACGCCCTCACTGTCGCTACAATTTGTAGTGTTCAAATTATAAATTGCAACGTCATACCGAGAGCCGTAGTTTTACTCCATAAACAGCAGAAAAGTAGTAAGCGCGAAACTTTTTTGCTTTCATCATTTTACTATGGTTGCCAGCGAGAAAAAGTTTAACAAAGGTTTGAAATTATGTTTAAAGTTTGTTGCAAGTCGCTAAGTACTGTCATTCACATACAGTGTAGTTTGAAAGTCTCGCCGCGTTATATAGCATTTTTTGCGATTTTTATTGATTATGACGTAATATCTTTTGAACCATGTGCCGTATGTGATTCTTAACCATGCAGCAATTCGTACCTCACGGTAAGGAATGTGTGTATCAAATTTGGTTGAAATCGGTCCTGTTGTTTAGAAGAAAATGAGCAGCATTGTCGCAAAATGCAGCAGTTTTTCGCGCATCTCATTGTTGATGACGTCATACCTCGTAAACTATGTATCGTACGCGATTCTTACACTTACGGCGACGGTCCTCATGGATTGAAGCTTACGTGTACAAAATGTCATGAATATTGGAACAAAACTGTAGATTTATATGCAACACGTACAAACATACGGACACTCTGCTTTATATATTAGACTAGCCGAAAACCCGGCGTTGCCCGGGTATGTATTATTTATTCCTGCCATTTCTCTGGTGTATATTCATTTGTATAAGGGCTGTATGCAAAATCTCTTGGGAATACAATTAGTAGTAAACAAGTAATACATTAAAACTTGGAGGGTGATGGGGCGGTTTTCCATGAACGTTATTGTTTATGTGCTCATATCTCGTGAACTACGTGTCTTACTGTCATACAATTTAGAAGGTACACTCAAGTATATACGTGTATACTGTCTATAAAATTTCCCGCGGCTACAGTTTGTAGTGTATGTATTATAAATTGTAACGTCAGCCGAATGCCGTAGTTTTAGTCCATGAACAGCGGAACGGTACTATTTATGTGCTCATATCTCATGAATTATATATCGTACCGTTATGCAATTTAGATCGTACATTCAACTACATCTGTGTATTCTGTCTGTAAAATTTTCTGCGGCTATTATTGGTAGTGTACAAATTATAAATTGTAACGTCATACCGTATGCCGTAGTTTACTCCATGAACAGCGGAAAAGTAGTAAGAGAGAAACTTTTTTTACTTTCATCATTTTGCTATGGGTGTCAGCGAGAAAAAGTTTAATAAAGATTTGATATTATGTTTAAAGTTTGTTGCACGTCGTTAAGTACTATTATTCTCATAAAGCGTATTTATAAATTTCGCCGCATTATGAGCAGTATTTTGCGATTCTTATTGTTTATGACGTCGTATCTTGTGAACCATGTGTCGTACGTGATTATTAACCGTGTAGTAATTGTTACCTCGTTGTAAGGAATGTGTGTACCAAATTTGTTTGAAATCGATCCAGTGGTTTAGAAGTAAGTGCCAAAATGTATAGCTTATGGGACGTAACTACGGGGTTATCAGTAGCTAAACTTACAAACTACTTACGAACTAGCTAACGCTAAGGACGGCACAAATATCCATGCCCGAGGGGGGATTCGAACACCCGACCGTAGTGGCCGCGCAGACCGTGACTGGAGCGCCTCAGTCCCCACGGCCACCGCGGCCGGCAGAGGAAAATGCGCAGCTTCTCGCTAAATGCGGTATTTTTTGGCGCATCTCATTGTTTATGACGTCATATCTCGTGAACTATGTATCGTGATTCTTACACTTAACGGCAACCGTCCAAATGGATTTAAGCTTACGTGTACAAAATTTCATAAATATTGGAACTAAACTGTAGATCTGCATGGAACACGTACACATAAATAAACACACGGACACTTTGCTTTATATATTAGAAGATTACTTGCAATACATAATGACAACTCTGAAGCTATTGTCAATCAGTTTTTGGATAGGCGGGAACTTCAGTAATACGTTCTTTCACAATCGAAAATCCAGCGTCACCACACCTGTGCTGGGCACAAACCTAGCCAGCAGGCGGTGTGTGCTGCCCGCCACGCGGCTGCTAATTGTCCGCCATTACAGGTGCGACGTCGCTGACCCAGTTGGGAGCGCTCGCCTGGCCATGGCAAGTGTTTGCAGAGCCAGGTAAACGCGGCTGACCGCCGGCCGTGAGGCACCGCTCCTCTTCAGCGCGTCTCGCAACACGCGCCTCCACTGTGCGCTAACGGCGGGACCGAGCCTTCGTGACGAGTGGCTGCTGACATTTCACACTGCGTCCCAGTTCCATCAGCACTGTGGCCAGTGCCGGCGCATCCTGTGAGTGGTGTCGCACAAGTCTCAAGTGCGCGCCACGTACTTTCGCCGCGCGCCGCCATGCACGCACGGCGCGGCGTTCTTACGATGTCAGCCACGAGCGCCCTCTGCTGCAACTCCGCTCGTGGTCACCACTGAACTGCATCGCTCACTTGGGATTAAGACAGGCACTAGGAAAGTCTCTCATCAGTAGGCACGCCTCTATCTACTTAAACTATGTGTCGGCTTTCCACTAGACTTCAGTTAACAAAGCTCAGTATTTGTACTCTCTCTCTCTTCGAAATATATCTTGTTCTAATCTAGCTCAGTGTTTCTAGTTTCTCTTGTCCCACCGGCTGGTCACCTCAGACTCTGTACCCGGACACGCGTGCATCCTACTTTCCTGTTTCGGTCTCTCTCTCTCTACTTGGCCACCGACACTTAAGATACCCGGCGGCAATGAGACACAAAACTATGTGTTCGCAGGTGCAGTAAAACCCTGGAAAAAAAGTGAATAAATAAATAAAATAAAAGGTTAATCAGTTTGGAAAACATGGTTTCCATATTTGAAAAATAAATAAATAAATAAAAAAGTAAAAAACAGCGAACTTATATATGTGTTTTGTAAAATGCATTTTTAAAAAACCATCAGCTGTTTATTCCACACCTACAAATGTTGTCCTAGAATTATTGACATATTAATTCACATGTATTTCTTAATGACTTTACACTGTCTTTTAATGGTTTATATTTTTTTGTATACCTCTTTATCAATTTTATTAACCCTATAAACATTTTTGTAAACACTAATCTACTTTTAACCTCATCTTATTATAACCATATTGCCTTGTTGATTATGGTTGCTCATGATTAACAATGAATACAAATCATATGTTGCCTTAGGTCTATGCCATATTGACATGAATCTTTAGGATCTTCGTTTATTTATCCACATGGTACCTGTCATTTCGAAATTTATGTATGTTACTTTTACTACACAAGATAGAACCCCCCCCCCCTCTGAACAACTTCGTTGTGTAAGTGACAAGCATCCTTATGTCTCGGTATATTGCACCTTACTGTATAATTAAAGAAGTATATGTTGTCCTACTCTGTACCAATGTTATTATCTGCTCGTTTATAAATTTGCTACTCTAAGCCCACTTTACATTTATTACAGTGATTAGGACTCTACTTTTACATTCTACTCTATATATGTAAGTATCATATTGGTACGTTTTGCTCTGCCTCTTTCATGTGGGACTCGATCTGCACAATTGTGTGAACAATGTTGTTTGTATAATCTTCGCTCTTGATGTATGTAACCTGTTTATGATGATGATCACTTTCAATTTTCTTATTTACAACACGACGTATTGATATAATAACTTCTTATGTTTTGTTTTGTATGTTGTGATACTGTATTTTACTACACCGCACTTTATTTGTTATTCTTAACCTTTGTATACACAAATTTCGTCGTAACTTGTCGATGACTACACCTTGTAACTTTGTTTACACTTGTGTCCAAAGATGTTCATCCAAAAATATTGTACATCCATGAATGGTATTACCAACATCGATAACATAGGTTTCATCGTCTCTGACTCATGCAATTAGCACAAGGCACTCCCTCCATTTTTATTGATAGTCTGTTCTTAACTTTTATTTTGTGTTTTACTGATAGGTTTTATCTAAGATGACCACTGTATTTGTAACACTTTTAGTTGTACTGACTCCTGTTTCTCTCAGTTAGATGTATTTTATTTGATACATTTTACCATTCAGTTTTAACACCTTGTATTTTAACTGTATGTTAAATTGACATAGGGACTGATGACCCCGTAGTTAAGTACCATAAGCTTAACAAACATTTGAACATTTTAAATTGACATGATTCACCATTATCAATCTCTCTACATGTAATTTTGCTGATTATTTCCACTCTTTGTTTGTGCACATTAATTACGTTTATTTTGTATGTTTTGTGTCGTTTATCCATGAAGATGGTCTATTGACCGAAACTTGTAAATATATAAGGTTTTGAATAAACAGCTGATTTTTTTAAGCATTTAAAGAAATATATTACTGCTGTTAACACTCGGCTCACCAGTCGGGAAACTTTTTTTTTCCCGCTTTGAAAATTTTCTTACTATTTTCACCGAGAAAAAGTTCAATAAAGGTTTGTTGGAAGACGCTAAGTAATCTTGTTCTCGTATAGTCTAATCTATAAAGCAGAGTGTTCGTATATTTGTACGTGTTGCATACAAATCTACAGTTTTGTTCCAATCTTTATGAAATTTTATACACGTAAGCTTCAATCCATGAGGACGGTCGCCGTAAGTGTAAGAATCACGTACGATATATAGTTCACGAGATATGACGTCATAAACAATGAGATGCGGGAAACACTGTTGCATTTTGCAACAATGCTGCTCATTTTCTCCTAAACCATTGGACCGACTTCAACCAAATTTAGTACACACATAGGAATGTGTGTACTAAATTGCTGCATGGTTAAGAATCATATACGTCACACGGTTCAAAAGATATTACGTCATAACCAACAGAAATCGCAAAAAATGCCATATAATGCGGCGAGACTTTCGAAATACACTGTATGAGAATGACAGTACTTAGCGACTTGCAAACAAACTTTAAAGTAATAAAACTTTTTCTCGCTGGCAACCATAGTAAAATGATGAAAGGAAAAGAGTTTCCCGCTTACTACTTTTCCGGTGTTTATGGAGTAAAACTATGGCTCTCGGTATGACGTTACAATTTATAATTTGAACACTACAAATTGTAGCGACAGAAAATTTTACAGACAGTATACACATATATAGTTGAGTGTAGCTTATAAATTGTATCACATTCCGATACGTAGATCATGAGATATGAGGACGTAAACAGTAACGTTCCGCTGTTCATGGACTAAAACTACGGCTTTCGGTATGACGTTACAATTTGTAATTTCTACAGTACTAATTGTAATCACAGCAAATTTTACGGACAATATACACGCATATAGTTGAGTGTACCTTCTAAATTGTATCAGAGTACGACACGTAGTTCATATGACCACATAAACGGTAACGTTCATAGAAAATCGCCCCATGACGCTCCAAGTTTTAATCTATTACTTCTTTACTACTAATAGTATTCCCAAGAGATTTTAGAAACATACAGCCCTTATACAAATAAATATATACCCTTAAAAGGGCAGGAATGAATAAATAAATACCCGGGCAACGCCGGGTTTTCAGCTAGTGTATTCATAAAGGCTCGTCGCATGATGCGGCAGCTTCTTGCAGCTCTGGCGCGTCGTCTGCTTCTCTGCTGTACGTGCTAACAAAACACCGGTCGCCTCCGCTACCGCGGCCTGTTTCCACGGTGACCGACCGCGTCACTGGCAGCTGCATCTTCGGGCCGTCGTGTTCTTCACCACTGGCACTAAACCAATAACATTCTAATTTTGAGAAATGCTATATAACAGTTAAAAGAGGCTACTGAACTAGTATGAAGACAAAATATGGCTTATTCTCTGAACCAGGGAAATATATGTTAAATTTTTTCCAATAAAAATGGCTTCACGCTACAAAATTCATAAATATTATACCAACAAAAAGAAAACATTGGTTCTAGTTCAGTGAGCCAACAATATATGCTGAAAAAATTTCAAAGTTCTATATATAAGAGTTCAATATTAATTTAAGGGTAAGGAAGTCTTTTCTGAAGGCATTTGTGTGGAGTGTTGCGTTGTACGGGAGTGAAACATGGACGATAAGCAGTGCGGACAGGAAGAGAATAGAGGCTTTTGAAATGTGGTGCTACAGAAGAATGCTGAAGATTAGGTGGGTAGATCGCATAACTAATGAAGAGGTACTGAACAGAATTGGAGAGAAAAAGAATTTTTGGCATACCCTGACTAAAAGAAGGGATCGCTTGGTAGGACACATTCTTAGGCATCGGGGAATCGTAAATTTAGCGTTGGAGGGAAGT
The DNA here is from genome assembly GCA_026315105.1 of Locusta migratoria. Taxonomy (NCBI): domain Eukaryota; kingdom Metazoa; phylum Arthropoda; class Insecta; order Orthoptera; family Acrididae; genus Locusta; species Locusta migratoria. Next base: position 975,897,447 of record CM048744.1, on the reverse strand, counting down.
GTGTGGGGTAAAAATCGCAGAGGGAGACCAAGAGACGCTTATAGTAAGCATATTCAAGTGGATGTGGGTTGCCGTACTTATGAGGAGATGAAAAGGCTTGCTCAGGATAGAGTAGGGTGGAGAGCTGCATCAAACCAGTCTCAGGACTGAAGACCATAACAACAACCATACAAAAAGGTACATAAAGTTAGCAAATATAACATTGGCGACATAGCGAATTCCGACTCTCCTTCACAAATGTTCCGTGTGCACAGAGGGTCTTAAGGCACGCCCCATGCGCTATATAAACTTTTGAGATATAAGGCAGGATTTCCCGTTAACGTTCTTTGCTGGGGTACTGTTCAGTTGTTGTTGAGGCTTGGCAATTTGATACGTGTTTACAAGGGAACATGAGGCAGAGTCGAAGTTTATGTGGTGACGAGGGACGTGCCTTAAGACCCTCCGTGCAGTCGCTGTATTCATTAAGTCCCGGTGGCGTAGTAGCGTGCCTAGTAAGCTGGAGATTAATTTTAATTCACTGCCTCTACTTCAGTGTAATATCTTCATTACGGGAACAAACGATGCACACTACTTCTGTGGATGCACGTTAGACCGCAGTGTGGTAACACAGTATGACCGAATGAATGGTTTGTAGCATGTGAAACACGAGGGTTGGAAATTAAATAGTGGCAACTCTGCTGTAGACACACTATGCAATGGAATATACTGTTGCCGCTCATAGCACACGTACTGTACCTACCTCACCTCCGAGCAAATGGACTCGCCCGTCCCACGTTACCGGCGTGCGCACAGTCGAGGGAAACACCGCCACTTGCGAGCGAGCGGTCTAACCGTAACGGTGTCGCTATGTTTTCAAAACAGAAACAACGGAGTTGGCTCAAGATTGAATGTGCCAGAGGTCGTACAGCACGACAGTGTCATCGATGTCTTCAAGAAGCGTGTGAGGAATCGGTATGTGCCTTACAGAACAGTGGCACGTCGGGTAAAAGCCTTCAACGAAGGTCGGTAAACTGTTGGCAGACATGCATCGGGCAGGCCGTCCTAGCGTCTCTGATGAAGTGCATACTGTAGCCACGCCAGTGGACAGTGATCGAGGCTATTCGTGAGCTCGCCCACGAAACCGGATTAGCACTTGCGACTGTGCTTCGCATCCTCAAGGAGCGCCTGGGCATGCGAAAAACTGCATCCCGATGGGTTCCACGTGAATTGACGGAATCCAGAAATGGATGCGTTACGACGCTGTTCAGACGCATTGGGAGTACTATGAGCGCGAAGGAGGGACTGCATCGTACGAGCCAAAACTGAAACGCCAATTTAACCAATGGCGTCATTATGGGTTGCCGCGAAAGTGTACTACTGTGATGGTGTTATCCTAACGCATCACGTTCGTCTACGGCAGACCGTCAATGCACAGTATTACCGTTCGTTTTAGGAGCATCACCTGCAACCAGCTTTGCGAATGAAGCGGCAACACTTTCCGCGCAACCAAAATTTTTGTTAAGCTTATGGGACTTAACTGCGGGGTCATCAGTCCCTAAACTTACAAACTACTTATGAACCAACTAATACTAAAGACGACACAAACATTCATGCCCGAGGGAGGATTCGAACCCCCGAGGGGGAACGGCCTCGCGCATCGGACAATAGCGCCTCAATGCGCTCGGTCACTCCGCCGCGGCTCCGCGCAACCCACCCGTCATTTTGCACGACAATGCGCGGCCGCATACAGCGCAAGCTGTGGCTGTTATGTTCGGTCGATGGGTCTGGGAAGTATTGTACCATTCACCATACTCCCAGGACATACGTCCTCGTGACTCTGATTTGATTCCGAAGAGCCTGCCGCGGTGGCCGAGGGGACTGAGGCGATCCAGTCACGGTTTTGCACGGCCACTACGGCCGCTGGTTCGAATCCCCCCTCGGGCATGGATATTTGTACCGTCCTTAGTATTAGTTAGTCCATAAGTAGTTTGTAAGTTTAGGATCTGATGACTCCGTAGTTAAGTCCCATAAGCTATACAAACATTTGAACATTTGATTTGATTCCGAAGATGAAGGGACCTCTTCGTGGCATTCGCTTCAGAATTGTTCCAGAGATTACACAGGCAGTAGACCGCTCCATTCGCACCATCAACATAACAGACTCTCTAATAAAACACAGTCTTGGTTGCAATGACTTATTTAATGCGTTTCACCTTTTCTTTCTTATTTATTTATTTATTTATTTATTGGGTATTATCAGAATCTTATAATAATGTTTTACATCCGTCAAATGTGAAAGGATTTCGCGCCAAAGTCTGGCAGTGTAGCCAGGTAGCACTGAGTGTAGGGGACCGATCAAAAACCTGAAATAACGTTGCAGTAACAACCACGATAGCACATAAATAAATTTAAACATATCAGGAACTGTAGGAATACAATGTCACAGCCGTTGCACGCAAATAAAATGAATCATTTGAACCAAGACTGTGTTTTATTAGAAGTTATATTTTATTGTTTGCTGTACTAGACAGTCTGATGGAGTGGAAGCATTTTACGTGAATAGACTCTGCTAACGGTATACTACGTCGCTGGCAGCGGGTTCTGTATGACTCTGGTGACTACTTTGAAGAACAGTAACACGTGCAAACATGTAACGCTTTTGTATCGGTTATGAATAAAAAGTTGCCACTATTTAAGTTCCAACCCTCGTATATATTTCCGGACATAAGCTCGTAACATACGTAGAATATGAACAGCAATAAGTTGCAAATATTTCTTTATTTTGGCAGATTTAGATTAGTAAATACCTATTCGTGAATGATCGATGGTCGCTGGTCAGTCCTAGATCAATACCCTCAGCTGTATACATCATACTCGTACAAAAAGCTCCCCGTAAAGATGTTTCTGCTAACAGCCTTTATGGCGTCTTCATCTCCGTACCGGAGTCAGGGGCCCAAAGCGCCAACGTGCGAAGTGTCAGATCTCACTGGTGAATGTTCCAACTCACCTTCAGAATATCTGACATGCTTGATTTTGCCCTACACTTTCGGAAAGGGTGCGATTTGCACCTTGTGACGTCAGAAACTCGGCACGTTCATCTAACACGTTCGTATACATGGTCCTGTACCCAGGTCCTTAAATAACCCCCCCCCCCCCCATTTTGCACGAGGAAGTTACGAGTGGTGTTCAGATGAAAAAGTACGAAATATCTTAACGACCTAGCCGGATGAAATTTGAATTTGCCGCTTTGGGATAAGGTAGTGAGACATCTAGGAAAGCGAAACACTAGTCTTCAGCTCCCCCCAAAAATTCAAGGCTGTGCCCTCAAAGTGATGCTTATCGACTTTATCGACATCCGAAGCGAAATGGAGTACAGACGACTAAAAAATTAGATCGACAGGAAGTGCAAAATTGCAACCCCGGAGTGGATAGAAGGCAAATGCTAGTCTGTACAAAAATGTATAAATAGGAAGACAAAAATAATTAATTTAATGTTTGTAAATCTATCGGACTCAACTGCTGGGTAATTAGTCTGTAGCATACAAACTACTTTAATCAAGGTAAACTAACCTAAGCACAACACAAATACCCATACCCCAGAGGGGACTCGAACCCCCGACGGCGAACGGCCGTGCTCAACACAGCAAGGCGCCCCAGTGCGCATGGCTAATCCGCCGCAGGCAGGGGAATATGAGACATTTGGAGACAAGCATCTGTATGAATATATATATAAAGAACTCAGATGGAAAAACAGTTCTCAGCAAAGAAGGGAAAGCTGAAAGGTGGAGTACATACAGGGATTCTATAAAGGAAATGAACTTAGAGGCAGTCTTCTAGGAAGGGAAGAGAAAGTAGATGAAGTACGAGATACTATACTGTGATAAGAATTTGACAGAGCACTGATAGACACAAGGCCTTGCGAGGGTGAAGGTCGGGGAGAGAGTTTAAAATAGGGAAAGTTTAATTTTTAAAACTCACAACCGCCAACTGTGAACCAAATTCCTGAACATGCAAAAACACTGGAACTGTGATTGCCACTGTTTGACTCGTTTTCGAGGGGATGATATCACACGTTCGCAGCTTTCCATCCCTGCATATGATTAACAAAAGAATTCATAATAAAGTCAAGTTCATGTGAAAAAAAGGGTGTACCAACTACTATTTTTGAAAACATGTGGAAGTTCACTTTATGTTGTTTATTACACCATATTAAAACCCTGTGGCTGATACGTCTGTACGTCGACACATTTATAAAATAAAGTTATAGCTCGTGAGCCCCCAGACAAAGTGAATATTTGTCGCAAATTGTTTTCACACCATGTGCCTGTCTCAAACACCGTTTATGTTCATGTCTATACGACGACACGTGTTACATTAACAAAACACAGTCACTTTAATTTAGTGCGATGCACACCTTGTTCCACCGGCTAAATATTCACAACACACAGTAGCACTCGATACAACTTGGTGCATTCTACGACGAGCAACCACACTTGGCAATTGCCACAAAAAAATCTATAGTCTCCACCTGGAGATCCACATGCCGACTGATGCAGAGCGACGCCACTTCCTGCCCTGGCGCTTGCGCGCCAAAAGCCCAACTGTCCGTGTTTTTTCCAAATCAAATGTTCAAATGTTTGTACAGCTTATGGGACTTAACTACGGGGTCAGCAGTCCCTAAACTTACAAACTACTTATGAACTACTTACGAACTAGGACGGCACAAATATCCATGCCCGTGGGGGGATTCGAACCCCCGACCGTAGTGGCCGTGCTGACCGTGACTGGAGCGCCTCAGTCACCTCGGCCACCGCTCCCCATGTGAGCTGTTCTAACCGACTTCCAACGTACAGCGCTCAGCCTATACATTTCTAAAACTTTACTTAAAATCAAAATAATTACACTACACATTAAACAAATTTTTTATTATGTTTTTATATTGGTATAAACATCCTTTGCACTATTTATTACAATCGTGCAATTTCTTATATCACAGATAAGTGTTTTAACTGAATATTTCAAGATAAAATACCCAAGATTAATTGAAAATAAAATGAGAAATAGTTAATATATTACTTTTATAAACAAACATTGCCATGCTAGTTGTGTAACTGTCTTGTATTCATTGGTAATTTATTACTTTTCATTGTCAATTAAACATATTACGCCAGATGTGACTATATCAGCTAATGTATTGTTTATTTGTCAACAGGCTATTTTGTAATGCGGGCCTTAAAGGTTCCTAACTGCATGGTTTACTTCAAATGCCAGTAGTATTAGAATATTTTATTTCACTCTGTCCACTGCACTGCACCTGGCACTCGCCATTGTCCCTCTCTCCCCTCACCGGAAACGAACCTCGAAAATCCTAAGATGGAACAAGCCACCAACGTCGGCCTGCTCGCTGGCCTCCCGTCAGCTACAAGCACACAGAAAATCTCAACGTGGAGAATTTCTACCTATGGCCTAACTATAAATCTTGTCACCCAACTGCGTACATACATTGCTACCATAATTAATAAGATTAAAATTGTGTAAGATTTAGTGCATTGGCATGGTCAATGTTTGCAGTGAACTTCATACTGTTTAATTATCAAATGCTATTAATTACCAATATCTCACACCTTGGAGTGGACGACATTCCATCAGAACTACTGAAGTCTCTGGGACAGCAGGTCATGAGAAAACTATTTCGCTAATTGTGTAAGATGTATGAGACAGTGAAATACCATCCGACTAAGAGAAATGTAATGATCCCCATTCCAAAGAAAGCAGGTGCAGACCAGTGTGAAAATTACACAACCTTCAGTTTAATAACTCATGGTTGCAAAATTTCTTAACACGAATTATTTACAGAAAGGTGGAAAAGCTAGTAGAAGCCGACCTCGGGGAAGATCAGTTTGGATTCAGGAGAAATGTAGGAACAGGACTGGAAATCTTCACTAATATTAGAAGATAGATTAAGGAAAGAGAGAGCTTTTAACAATGTTGATTGGAATACACTCTTTCAAATTCTGAATTGAGCAGAAGTGAAGGAATTAGAGTTCAGGGTGAAATAAAAAGAAAATTTCGTTTTGCCGATGACATTGTAATTCTGTCAGAAACATCAAAGGATTTGGAAAAGAAGTTGAACGGAATGGACAGTGTATTGAAAAGTGTACAAAAGATGAACATTAACTAGAACAAGACAAAGTTAATGGAGTGCAGTCTAAGAAAATCAAGCGATGCTGAAGGAATTAGATTAGGTAACGAATCAATAAAGGTGGTAGGTTAGTTACCTTACGTGGGTAGTAAAGTAACACATGATGGTCGCATTTCAGAGGATATAAAAAGCAGGTTGGCAATGGGAAGAAAAGCGTTTTTCAAAAAGAGATATTTGTTAACATCAAATTTTACATTAAGCCTAAGTAAGTTTTTTCTGAAGCCATTTGTGTGCCGTGCTGCCTTGTATGGGAATACATGGACGAAGAGGATAAACGATTTTGAAATGTGGTGCTACAGAAGAAAGTTCAAGATTAGGTAAGTAGGTAAGAAGGTGTATGAGGAGGTGAAGAGGCTTGTTCGGGATAGAGTAGATGTAGGATAGCATGTTGGGATTTATTTCCATCTGCTTGCATTACTGTAACTCCTGATACCAATGTTGCATAATAAAAGGTACGAATGTACTTAGTCTGTTATCATTTTCTTTTCCAAAATTTTTGTTATTTTTTTTTCTAATGTGACTAGCTGAAGTTATTTTCTATTATTTGGCGTTGCAGAGATTTGTTTAACTATCAAATATTAATTAGTTCATGTCAGAGGCGTGTCATCATAGGTCAGATAAGGTTAAGTACATTATATCTGCATAATATTAATGTAGACACTATTATGTTTCACAATTAATGTTAGGAATATTGTACCTACATTAGTTTTTCTATATATATATATATATATATATATATATATATATATATATATATATATATATGAATTGCTGTTCGTTAGTCTCTCTAAAACTCGAGAACGGCTGAACCGATTTGGTAATTCGTACGATTGTGATAAAATTTTGTACATTTGACGTTCAAAGCAAGAGTACATACATAATAGCAATTGCGAAGCATTGCCGGGCCGATTAGGTGAAGCGGTTATCTTCGTATCACTTACCTCTGAATATAAACAATAGTAATTTAAATCATGCGTATTTTAGGCCCAGTAGCTTTATAATCATCAGACAGTCTACGCATCGGCTCGGTAGTGGGCGGAAAGAGTGGACAAATCACGCACACATGTCCAGGATAATGTTCATGTCACATTCATGGAAGTTCAGGGAATGTTTAAACGGTGATATGGAAAAATTGTGAGGAAAATTTATATTTGAAACATGTAAAATAATGACTTGGTTGTTGTGTTGGGTGCGTTCAAAAATATACTGTGAAAAAGTAAAGTTCGCTTTACACGATCTGAACCCGTATATGAACTGTTAAAGATAAAAATGAATTGCCGTCCGTTTATCACTGCTTAAACCTTCCCTGAACGTCCGCGAATTTGACATGAACATTATACTGCACATGTGTGCGTGATTTGCCCACTCTTTCCGCCCACTATCGAGCCGATTTGATTTGATTTTCTCAGGGTAGCCAAAACAGTCTTGGTCCAACCTGCCGCTGCCCGCACCGAAACTAAATTTATTGTGCGGTATCGCTCCCTGTATATCTAGTAAAGGCAACCAATGCCCTTGAACAGTGCAAGGAGTCCCTTTACCAGTTCTTTATTAGACACAATTTCTTCGAGTCTGGTTGCCCCAAATGTTCTGTGCCTTTTACTCACCAATGCAATGCGTTCGAAGATTATATGTGATGCAATTTCATCACCGTCATCACAGATCCTACATTTAGGGACCTCTTCTGTTATTCCCATTGTATGTAGGTGTTTTTTGAAATTCCCATGGCCTGTCAGCAATCCAACCATGAGTCTAATGTCTCCTCCTGTTCAGGCCCAGGATTGCAGAGCTTCTTTTAAAACATGTTGATAGACTTTGGTCCAATATTCTACGTGCTGTCTTCCGATCCAGTTACGTAGCTCCAATTTGATCATTGCCTTGGTGATTGTCATGACAGGTTCCTGTCCAATAAATGGAGTCTTTGCCCGCATCCTGGCAAATCTGTCGGCATGTTCGTTGCCACTGATCCCCGAGTGGCCAGGGAACCCCAATATGATTACTCTATTGCTTTCCCCTAACTCCACCAGAACCCTGTGACATTCAGAAACAATATTAGACCTTGTTGCAGGAGCTACCAGTGATCTCAGGGCTGCCTGACTGTCTGAATACATATAGATGCACCTACGCAAATTCTCCTCCACACACGCCCTGATGGCAGTGATTTCGGCCTGGAATACTGAGGCCAGTTTCCCTAGAGAGATGACGCCCTCCAGTCTTGGCTGCACCCCGTATACCCCAGCCCCAACGCCTTGGTCTGATTTTGACCCGTCAGTGAACCAGACAATATTCCCCGTACGGTGTCGAACTATTTTCTCCCACTGCTTCCTACTTCCAATTGTTATATTGAAAGGCTTGTTGAAGTAGTATGGGGTTATAATATAGTAGGCTGGCATTTCCTCAACCTTTCCTATATTTACCTCACTCACTATTGTAGTGTGTGATTCTGTATATCCCAAAGAGTTCCAGTTTTGAGTCTGTATGCACCAGACGCTGCCTCAATCTTGACCCAAAGGTGTAATGGGGGCATATCCAGCATGGTTTCCATCCCAGCAGTTGTTGAGCTGCTAATTCCGCCTGTTATGGCTAAGCAGGATAATCTCTGCACCTTACCAAGCTCCTTAGCAGCAACCTGCTGTTCTACCTTCTTCCACCACACGAATGTGATCCTGGGTCTAATCACTGTGGTGTCTATCGAGTGCATACCCTTGGGACTCAGGCCCCAACTTTTGCCACAAGCTCTCCTGGTACTTAGCAGAGTATCGAGCCGATACTTACACTATCCGATGATGCCTTTATAAAGCTACTGGGTCTAAAATACATATGATATAAATTAATACAGTTTGTATTAAGAGGTAAGTGATACTAAGTTCAGCGAGTCATCTAGTTCTGTAATATTTGTTTAGTGTTTCTACGGTCAGTTTGAACTGATACTTAATATTTTTGCCACGCTAAATGCAGGCCTACAACTGGAGAACTTTTGTCAGGTTAGGAGTATTCCACACACGAACTATGTAAACCGTATTATTGAAGTGTGGAATGTACGTACCGGTTTGTCGTGATTCTTATGGATGAGTCTTGTACGCCGTCCAAGGGGACCGTTGGGCAGTTGTGATCCATTAAAGTGTCAATGAACTACAGTTCCACGTGTCGCCTCTATCATTTGTAGTGGAATAGTGCTGCTCAATGATTTTTCAGCCGGTCGTTTCCGAGAGCCCCAATCCACGAGAATCTACCAGAGGCTACGAACTACGACCAGGTAACGTCACATAGGGATGGTGGAGAGCTGCATCAAACCAGTCTCCGGACTGAAGACCACAAGAAAAGCAAAAACACTAAATAGTGATAATTAAATCTAATATGATTGAGCCCTGGCCCCCTTCAGACCCTGTCCCTGGGCCCAGAGCCACCTCTTGGGGTCACGGTCGTTGGGGTTCTTTTGGACGCTCGCTTCAGGAACTAGTTTTCCGCTTGACCCCAGAGGCAACCGCCGGTAATGGACCGCTAACGCGCCTCAGCTGGTGGCCCACTTGCTGGGCTGGGAGTCCCCACCTGCTACCTGCTGTGGAGCGTCTGCCGCCCCACTTGGCGCCTCTGGACCCTTCACCTCTCGGCGCGGCCTCGCCGCTCGTCAGCGTTCAGCGCGCCTGCAACCTTTCGCCGGTCTGGCCGCCTCGCGCGCAGACGGCCCCTCGCTCTCCATTCACAGCGGCTCGCTGTCCTCAGCGCGTCGCAGACACCTGGCATTATCCCGCTGACCAGTCCCTTCACGCCGTTACCGCAGAATCCGAAGAGCGTCCAGCGAAAGGTCGAGGACTGCGATCACGTTTCTTGGACGCGTGCAATCGTCGATACTGACCACCGTACCATATTCTTCCATTGGCGACACTCAATCACCTGTGGAGTGACATGGGGAGAGTACACCGGTCTTCTGGTCGATTCCACTTCTCGTGACCTGGAGCCGCTTGTTCTCCAGCAAGTGCCCACTCAATTGGCCACACGGCACTGAGCCCACACATGCCAGTCTTCCCAACAACCAAACACTCTTGCCGCTTCTTGGACTGAACGTGAATTCTACATCTACAACTCCTCTCAACCCGTGTCACTTCCTCCTTTCCCACATTGCAATCGGGCATGGTTCGCAGTATGGTATGGTTAGCCTAAGTGTGGGCTCCAATCTCTAACTCCTGATAGTTCTTCTGGGTTATAAGACCGTGGTCCATAAAACTTTGCAGTTTTATCTGAAGTTTCGTCCAAAACTGCGCTGGACATCTTTGAACGTCTTCCTCCTTCCGTTGGCTTTCCGACTGACGAATCGAGCGTCTGAGTCGCGACGTATATACTATGGAAAATGGGAGTGGGGAAGCTGTCACATTATCAACAGAGATAGTCCTTGTCTGAGATAAAACTTCGCCACCGATTATTACAAATAAAATCGTAGTATATCAAGTAAAATGACAAAGAAAAAGCCTGATAGCCACATTGTTAGACAGCTGAACCGCCAACAAAAGCTCTTTTCGATTTTTCGCACCAGTAAAATACGTTCGCAGGAAGTATAAAATACTACTTGCATGTTCATTCCGAAATGTATAATGTACCAGACCACCGCAATGTTATAAAAAAATAAAATAAAAATTCCATCTTCATGGTGTAATATGAAGTTTTTTTTTTTAAATCAGATATCGATTTCCTTCCTATGATTGGATATCGTAAGCGTAGACTTTGAGTCATGACCACTATAAGAAATCCACTGAACTTCAATTACGCGATAAATCAGTCAAACCTCAAGGTCGTAAATTGTACAAAATACCTAGGAGTTACAATTACGAACAACTTTGACTGGAGAGAACACATAGAATATATTGTGGGGAAGTCGAACCAAATATTACGTTTCATTGGCAAACGCTTCTAAGATGCACCAGCTCCACCAAAGAGACTGCCTACATCACACTTGTGCGTCCTCTCCTGGAGTACTGTTGCCCATTGTGGGACCCTCACCAGGTGGGATTGACGGAAGACATTGAGAAGGTTCAGAGAAGGGCAGCTCGTTTTGTTCTATCACGTTACGGGAGGGGGGGGGGGGGAAGCGACACGGAAATGTTGCACGAATTGGGGTGGAAATCATTAAAAGAAAGACGTTATTCATTGCGGCTTGATCTGTTTGCGAAGTTTCAATCACCGACTTTTAGTTCTGAATGTGAAAATATTTTGCTAGCACCCACCTACTTAGGGAGACATGACCATCCCAATAAAATAAGAGAAATCAGATCTAAAACTGAACGATTTTAGTGTTCCTTCTTCCCGCGCGCTATTAGAGAATGGAACGGTAGAGAAAAGTTATGAAAATGTTTTATGAACCCTCTGCCAGACACTTAAATGTGATTTGCAGAGTATCTATGTAGATGTAGATGTAGATGACGACTCATGTAATACGCATAAAGCATTTAACAGTCAGATCCATAAACTAAATAAATAAATAGGTCTGTTTAGAGCCAGTTACAGGTCTGATTATTCGTTTTATGGATCTGACTTAATGTTTTATGCGGAGTACTCATGTTTCTTAATCTACACTCACGATATTCAAACATAGGAAGGAAATCGGTATGTAATTTTTAAAAATAAATATTTCATATCACACCACCAAGTGGGAAATTTGTTATTTTTGTTATAAAATACTACGCATGACATTAGCGAAGGTAATCAAATGGAGCGAATATTGTAGCAGGCGACAGACTAACCATCCATCGTGACGCAGAGAGAGGAGTTGTAGCAGGTAGCGCTGGTAAACGCCATTCCTCTTAAGCAAGGAGTTATAGTACTGATCTTTGCACACGTTTCTCTACTAAAATAATTTTATGAAATACTTTTTTTTTTCAATACAATCACCTTACATGGACACACAACGAATGTAATGTTTAGACGATAAATTGAGTTAGCGAACTACAGGAACGTAGAAAGATACATAACGAGCATCGATGAAAGGTTTTCTACAACACATCCTATCCCAGTAAACATATTAAGAATCTCGTTTTTTTTTTTCTTTTTCTTTTTTCTTTTTTTACAGACTTGGTTGCATAAACTTGATGTTGAAGGGTGACAGTGACAGAAGGATGCTGCCACCCTTCATTAATGAAACTTATATGTTTAAATGTTTCATTTATTTAAACATGTCGTGTTTCGCCTCTTCTGGGCATCATCAGACGTTGAAACGGGGAGGGGGGGGAGGGTTGGGGTTATCAGCAAGACACGAGCGCGGAAGCAGTCCAGGGGTATGGCAGGGAGCGGCTGTGATGGGTTTTATCATTGACTTCGTTGCCCCCCTCCCAATCACAGTCACATCTATTTTTATTGTATTTTAATAATTTGATGCTCTGCAACCTCAGAGTTGAGTAATTTTATTTATTAAGCTATTCCCCTTTAGCGGTGTTTTATTAGTTCAGTTTTCATTGCACCTACGACAAGACATGAATGTGATTATGTGTTTTATTTTTTTATTTTTTTTTTATTTTTATTTTTTTATTTTTTTTTTCCAGTCTTCACCCTCCCTATTCTAATATTTCTTGCTTAGGAGACATATTTTCAGTTTTGTTTTAAACAAGTTTGTAAATCTTCTCCCTCCCTCTTTTTCAACGTCTGATGATGACAAGAAAGCCGAAACGCGTCATGTTTAAATAAACGACACATCAAGTTTATGCAACCAAGACTGTTTTTTACCAAAATATCAATTACGGTTGCTGTGCCAGCGCCACAAAAATATGGAATGGAGTGATTTTATCACGATTCTCTGTATATTTATAATTTAAATGTATCTATATATTAATATGCAGATACATAATTAATTCTCACAAAGATATTAGTAAAACGTCGGGATGTCGGACAGTGATCTGTAAATCAAAGACGAACACTATTAATCCTGGGAAACAGCATTAAGAATCGTGTGTATCCGTCCGGCACTTTCCTTGAGAGAAATTAATTATTTGACCGTGTCGCAGTTCGCGCTGTTAAAGCCTAATAAATGCCTCGGTGTTACGACATACGCACTCACAAGTTATGAATAAATATGTGCACTGAGTTGCAACTGAGCTGACGGCAACACCGGGCTTCCTGCGACCCATGTAATATAATGTTCGAAATAGGACATACGAGAACTTTGTTTGATAAATAATCCTTCAGCCGTTAACGTTATGAAATATTTTAACGACTAGTTTGGAGAATACAGTATCACCATATGCAGACCCTGTGCAAGACGGCAATCATGACAGATTATTACAGCAACTTAAGTGTACCAGAAGTGAACTTTCGTATGTTGTGTTGTATGATTGAAAAACCTAATAGCTGCTGAGACTCAAAAAACTCAGTAATAAAATTTACCAGAATTTGTAATTTTGTCATGAGACTGTAATGAAGCATGTTGGGATTTATTCCCATCTGTTTGTATTACGAATCTTCCCGATACCACTGTTGCATAATAATAGATATGAATGTAATTAGTTATTTTTATACTGTGTTTCAGCGGAAAGCCCGCATCATCAGTGGGTTTCTTTGTATTTAACCTAAAAGAATGTAAAAAGACATATTTACAAAACTGTAAAGCATATTGCAGTATAAGGTATACACTTCTTTTTCGTTGTGTCACTATACAAACATTCATTTCCGTACCTTTCATCCTTGGGCTAATTTCCACTTCCACACTGCGTTTTGCCTTTTATACGGTATAGGTCTACAGCATGTCATCTTGCAACAGTATGAGCAGCTTTATTGTTAAAAGTTACTGTTGTGAAACATTTTATTTTAGCGTGTTTACGCCTCGGTTTTGTTTTTATTTTTAGCTGTTATTGCAGTTTGTGAAGATATCGATATAAGGCTGTGTCGATATGAAATCGTACTCACGTTTGTTGGTCGGTCGTCTGAATGGACTCGATAGAACGTACTCACGTCACGAAGAAATATATTTATTATATAATTATTTAATTTACGGTATTTTTTCGTGTGTCGCGCCTCGCGAGATGTGTTGTATATCACGAGATTCATTCTGTACCTGTGGCGCTAGTTTTGATACTTGTAACTCCTGTCAGTGACATTACATTGGACAGATACGCAGGAATTTCAGAACACGTTACACTGACCATATAAGAGCTCTGAAGAGCAATAGCACACACTCAACGTTTCCAGAACATTTGGTAAAAGAAAACCACCACCCCACAAACATCGAAACGAACCTACACATCATGAAAAACAGCAATAGCCAAAACCGAAAACTCACAATAGAAGAAAATTACCACAGCCAAAATGCCATAAAGGAAGGCAAAAACGTATGAACGAATACAACACTTAGCAACAACACAATCTTCAATGCCTTAGATGAACTAACGCAGAGCACAGGGCGTCAATGAAAACAGAAACACGCACGCACACACATACACTACCACAACACGAAATATCAAAACTATCAAAACTCGCGACACAGATACAGAAACAATCCCACGATATACGGCGGATCTCGCGAAGCGCGACACTCGCAAAAAATACATAAATTAAAAAAAAAGCAAAAGCAAAAGCGGAATATGTTTTCTTGTGACGTGAGTACGTTCTATCAAGCCCATTCATAGGACCGACAACGAACGTGAGTACGATTTCATATTGACACAGCGTAGTATCGATACCCTCACAAACCGCAAAATTAAAACAAAACCGAGTCGTAAACACGCTAAAACAAAGTTTTTCATTATAGTAAATTCTAACAATAATAGCCGCTCATACTGTTGCAAGTGACACGCTGTAGGCCTATCGATATATAAATGAATTGCTGTTCGTTAGTCTCGCTAAAACTCGAGAACGGTTGAACCGATTTGGTTAATTTTAGTCTTGAAATATTCGTGTAAAATATGGAAAAGTTGTCCGGAAAAAGAGGAAAATCGGGAATAACTGAAACAACATTTTCCAGTGAGCTATCAGTAAGGTATACATCAAATAAAAAATTGGAAAAGTCGGCCGGAAAGTATGAAAATTTAGGAAAAACCGCAAGCGACTTTTTTTATTCAGAAATAAAAATCAATTGCCACAAGGTTGTAAGAGCATCACGTGAGTAAGGCTTGACAGGGCAAGGTTAGTATGAAATAATGTTTTTGGAAAATCTACTGGAAAATTGGAAATTTTGAGAAAAACTGAAAGTGCGTTTTTCACTGTGTTTTTGATTCAGTTCAGCACTATAACAGACTATTCGCACGACGGAGAGGTGTTTTTCTTTGTTCATTCTGATCTTGGAAAAGTGTTCAGTAAAAAAATAGGGACAGTTGAAAAGAAAAGTCGCAAAATTCGAACCAAGTTCCTGTCTCAATTTGTTTCTACATGTACTCAACACTGTAAGTTGAGAACCGTACATCAGATTCCGATAAAATTAAGATCATTTGACGTTCAACGAAAGATGAACGTTCTTATGAACTAAAAATTTGGGAACATTACCCAGAAAATTTGATAATTCGCGAGAATCTGAAAAAGCTTTTTTCAATGGGATATCAACATAATTCGTCTGATTGCGATAACATTTTGCACATTTGACGTTCACCGATACTTAGACTATCTGATGATGCCTTTATAAAGCTACTGGGTCTAAAATACATACGATTTAAATTAATATGGTTTATATTAAGAGGCAAGTGAAACGAAGTTCACCGGATCATGTAGTACCGTATAAAAGGCAAAAAGTAGTGTGGAAGTGGAAAATAGCCCAAGGATGAAAGGTACGGAAATGAACGTTTATACAGTGTCACAACTTAGAATTTGTAAGATAATTATATATATCAAATATTGATATTCATTAGATTTGACATAATCAATTACTTTGATTTAAATGTCTCTGGTCAGTTTCTGATAAGATGTTGCGAAATTCCTGAAAAGGAACAATTTTATATATTTCTTACCACCACAGACTAGACTTTGTGGTGTCGATGCAGCTCGTAGTTTCTTGCTTCATGGTCTGTAATGATGTGTGAACCTGTAAACTTTTTTATTTAATTTTTTGGATAACAGAAGGTCTCTATGTACCGAATGGAAAATTCACTACCCAATCTGAAATTGCCAGGAGTATCTGTGTCTAATATATCAGTCAATTTTATAATTAGCTTCAAATGAAGTCCCGTATGTAAATTCTGCAGGTTCGTAATTCTAGGTGAGGTAGACTCATTTTCTACTACACCAAAATTACATGTTGAAGAGATGAAATAATTGTAGACGAAAGCAGAACTTACTTTAAGTTGAAATATATATATATATATATATATATATATATATATATATATATATATATATATATATATATATATATATATATATATATTTAGCGTTCTTAATACATCGATTCATTTTCCATTACATCCCAATAATAATAACACACTACTATATAATACTCTAAATTCTGTCAGCAAAGAACAACCACTTTTTCTCTTCCTAGCAATTACATGGAGATTCTATATGTTCTGAAAAAAACTTTGCGCTAAATTTTGATATATATTAAATACAGCAAACATTCTAATTAGCCTTGAAATTAACTTATAACATAACAAAATCTTTTATCGACAGTTACATCGTTAACAAATATGTGACACATAATACTAACAGGTATCTTACAAAGTGTACACCTTATACTACAATATGATTTACAGTTTTGTAAATATGTCTTTTTACATTCTTTTAGTTTAAATACAAAGAAACGCACTGAGGATGGCGGGTTTTCCGCCGACACTAGTTTGGGTATAAAAATAACAAGTGTTTTGCACAAAGGCGGATCCACAAACCCACATTTGAAGCACAAACACGGACCAACAGAAGAGTTTCAAATGTCAATGATTGAATGTAATTAGTCTGTTATCAGTTTACTTCCAAAACGTTTGTTATTATTTTTTATAACGTCACTATCTAAAGTCATTTTCTATTATTTGACGTCGGAGAAGTTTGTTTAATTATCGAATATTAATTAGTTAATGCCAAAGGTGTATTGTTATATTTCAGATGGTACTGTAATTAGTATTTGTGATAAAACAAAGTAAATTCTTTTCTCGTAATATTAGAATAGGTGTTACGGTGTTTCATAAGTAATGTTAGCAAAGTTTTGCCCTCATTAGTTTCTGTAAAATTACCGTTAATTAAGGAATTATTGTTGCTAACTCCATTAAATTGTACTTGGATATGAAACACTATTAATTTAACTGAGATTTATATAGAAATTTCCTCAGCATTGTTTACGCTATCTTTTACTATAGCCAGTTGTATGTAATTGTTTACTTTTTCATTCTAATTAATGTAATGAACTCAATTAACAATACGTAATTTTCAGTGACATTGTTTGGATGATATAAATAGGATGTTTTCCCTCCGTGTGGAGGAGTCTTGCTTCATCCTCGATCTGATGCACAATCCACGGCAGTTCCGAGTTTTGAGTCTTATTTCGTGATGTATCTGAGTTGCAACCTACATCGTGTTGAACTTTAATTTTGAACAGTAATGTAAAAGTTCATCACTGTTAGTCGTGTGTAAAGTGTTTCTATCGTTGTAATTAAAAGCTAAATTATTCCGTGCCACACTGTACACCTCGCACTTTTAGTATTCCACACACGAACTGTGTAAATTTGTATTATTGACGTGTGGAATGTAACGTACCGTACTGTAGAGATTCTAATTATTAAGAATTATGCGCTGGCCATAAATGTTGACAACTGGGCGCTAATGAATCAATAAAAGTGTCAAAGAACTGCAATACTGCGTGGCGCCTACGTTATTTGTAGCAGTTCAGTTTTGCCCCATGAAATTTTCAGCCAGCCGCTACATAGAGCGCCGATCAACGAGAACATCAAGAAAGAACGATCTAAGACCCGGTAAGTTACAAGACGCGTACGGCATTTTACGAACTTTTCCTACACTCGCGAGAAAGAAGTTGTGATTAAGCAAGTAGTCACAGAAAAACGAAATATAAACAATATGATGTATTTTATTTCCCAGAAATACTTAGTTTATGTTGTAGTTCCGCTTCGTATTTCAATATATCATTACGCTCAACTATTAGCATCAAATCATTTACCGTAGATATGCTTCATCAAGCCCTGCAGACGAATGAGTCTCTACATATTGTCAAACGCACAACTTTACATTTACCTATATTAAGAACAAGTTCCCACTCTGGGGCAAGCAGGTGTTTTATCGACATTTTATATTTATAATAGCTTATATGCCCGTGCTTCGAACGGTTGTCGAAGGAGGGCCTGTGTGTATTAGGGCTTTTTAGGGTACCAGACCTCAGTCAGTAAAAACAGAATCCTTGTTGGATTGCTCCGTCAATAAACTCAGTTGTCCTAGCCTGGATGTCAAATGTAAGTAAGTAAAAGTCATTCTCCGAAACGATGTGTCTTCACAAAGTTTTTGATACAAAAAGTGAAATGTACCAAAATAAGCAAAGAAATGTAGTTAAGTATCTAATACACAAAGCGAAATCAGTAACACTATGTTCAATGTTTGTTGGTATTCGTGGACATAAGATTGCTTAATTCTGTCACAGACGTTCGCTTACTTGTTGTACTACCCCGTAAGTATTATGCAGCAGCGGTGTTTATTAGTTCTTTGGTGCATTACAGCGCCTCTATCGCTTGTTTGCTCTGTTATGCAATCTACACCCGAACTTCACACGACACCCGCAGCGCTACCTATTAGTTCTTTGCTAAAATTTCAAAATACGATATCTTTTACTTTCCTGATCTGATTTTTATGAAATTAATCCTATATGTTGCTCAGGAGATTATCTATTTGACTGTGATACACCCATGAATGTTCATTTAGTACTTTTGGAGATTACTCTCTACAAATACACGCATGCGAATGCTTTCAGAGAAATGTTTAAATTGTGATATTTTACTTTTTCTGAGTCGATTTTGTGAAATAAAGCGTTTCTGTAACCACAAGGTACCCTCACGTTTCCTGTGAAAAAACCCTGAAAATTCGTCTATGAATTTCGAAGACTGAAGCGAACAGCGACAGGCCTACATTTACAGACTTAGTATTAGTATACAACTGTAAAATTTTGCAGGAGTATATTGATTTGTATAAGCGCTGTATGTCGGTAAAATCTGTTGCGAATATGGTTAGCAGTAAAGAAAAAATAGATTAAAACGTGATGCTTAATGGGGCGGTTTTCCATGAACGTTACGCTTTACGTCCTCATATCTCATGAACTACGTGTCGTACTGTGATACAATTTCGGACGTACATTCATCTTTAAGTGTGTATTCTGTCTGCAAAATTTCCTTCGTGTACAATTGGTAGTGTAGAAATTATAAATTGTAACGTTATACCGAATGCCATAGTTTTGCTCCATGAACAGCGGAAAAGTAGTAAGGGAGAACATTTTTCATTTCATTATTTTGATGTGGTTGTCTGCGAGAAAACGTTTAATAAAAATTTTAAATTATGTTTAAAGTTTGTTGCAAGTCGCCATGTACTGTCATTATCATATAGTGTATTTATAAAGTCTCGTCGCATTATGTAGCAGTTTTTTGCGATTCCTATTGTTCATGACGTTATAGCTCCTGAACCATGTGATATATGTGGTTTCCCACCTACAGCAATTGTTATCTCATACAAGGAATATGTGCACCAAATTTGGTTGAAATCGGTCCAGTGGTTTCTGAGGAAATGTGCAGCATTGTCGTTTGGCGCAGCGGTTTTTCGCGCATCTCATTGTTTATGACGTCATATCTCCTTACGAATGTGTCTTACGTGATTCTTACCCCGACAGCGATTGTTGCATGATATTAAGGAACATGTTTACCAAGTTTGATTGAAATCGGTCCAGTAGTTTAGGAGAAGACGTGGAACACACATACATACATACACAAATACAGCCTATTTCATAAGATTTAAGTTGAGATTACTGCAATCTTTTATCGGATAGAATTTTGTAAGACATAAACTGCGTTTCTCATAGACTCACTTCAGATGCACGTTTTGATTAAACTCCTAAATAATTCAGACGAATATCATTGCGCCTTGTTACGTTTCCCACCTATTTTTAAAATCTCTTGTTTATCTTGCATCTTGAGAGGCCTTTAATCAATGAGGCGATGGTAATTCCCAGAGGCGATGTCGCTAACACTTCACGCTAGCTTAGGGCTGTAGACGGCTGTGCGTCAGGCATCTAGTAAGAAACCACTTTCTATCACGGCAGAGCGTAGACATCTTCGTTTCTTTCACCTTGTTAAGCTTCTCTTAAGAAAACGTTAGCTAGCAGATGCAGACGTGCTACTTGCCTGCTAAGTAGCACCTGTTAGAAATTTCACATAGACTGGAAAAACTTGTATGTAACTACGACTGAAGGGTTATAGTAGTTAACTTGTTCTGTATAATGCTCGAGAAAAGAGTTACTATTGCCACTTATACGCTACAGGTCATATTTAGCAAGAAAAAAATCGCACTGACGTGTTTTACGGCCCACTTTATATTTGTAGTTTTATAAGTTTTTGCAATCATTTTGGACCGAAATAATAATAACAATATATATATATATATATATATATATATATATATATATATATATATATATATATATATATATATATATATATATATAAATTAATTAATAAGAGTGTCTGAAACCCTTTTAGGAAAAAGAGGTTTAGGTAGTGGCGGGTTCCGAACCATCGACCTCTAGCGTCATAGAACAACGCTTTGCCCACTACTCTACGGTTATCAATCAAAATACGCGTCCTTTAATCACACACTATTCGTAGCTGTTGTTAACTGATGCTAATACTGCATTTGTAGACACTGGATTATCATTTATCGTTCGAAGAACGATGTGTTTTTGTTAATTCTTCAGTGCGCCATTGCTTTGAAATGACAACGTGTAAGTTACAATAAGCAAATCATCAAATACGCAACGCAAGATGGCGTATGCCAGAGAGAGTTCTGGGAGAGGAATGTCACGTGACATCTGAGAGCGGCTGATTTTCGTTAATTCAATGGATAGTGTCAAAACTCCGTTATTTTTGTAAATATAAACGATACGAGATATGAAAAAAACATAAGGTAGCTAAGTTGTAGAGAATTTTCCCCTCTACCAATTAGGTTATTTTCGTGTCAGATGAACGGTTCGTTCGCAATTACAATTATATTACAAATGTTTTTTTTTTTTTTTTTTTTTTTTTTTTTTTTTTTTTTTTTTTTTTTTTTTTTTTTTGTATCACTACCGTATTTTTTGTCCGAAAAATTTGAAAAAGGGAGGTTCTGGTCTCTGGCGGCTTACAATCATGTCTGTAGTATTTAGTGCTGATCGATTGAATGGTTCCTCTTAAAAATAGGGAACACGTTACGGACAGACAGACGGACATACATACATCCCAAAATCGCCGTTATTTTTGCAGATATCATTGAAACGCTACGAGATATGAAAAAAATACATAAGAGATTAAATTTGTGGAGAATTTTCTCCTCTACAAAACTGTAAGATGAATAGTTAAGTCGTTATTTTCATTTAAATTTCGAGCTGTGAAAAGACGATCGCAACCTACCGTAACCTAAAGTGGGCCAAAAGGGCATGACAATACAAGGGATTACTAAGACAATATGCTGAATCGCAGTTCTTCTTCTTCTTCAGTGTGCAACGCTGAGGTTGGCTTTCAGCAGAGCGCCATTACCCTCTTCTGTCTGCATTCCTCTTCATTTCCACATACGTGTTACATCCAACATCATTCATGATCTGTTGCATGTATGATATTCTTGGTCGGCCCCGTCGGTTTCTTCCCTCCTTCTGCTATTGTTCCAATGATATTATTGTGTTTTAGGATGTGCCCTATAAGCTTGTCTACATATCTACATAGATACTCTGAAAATCACATTTAAGTGCCTGGCAGAGGGTTCATTAACCACTTTCATAACTTTTCTCTACCGTTCCATTCTCTAATAGCGCGCGGGAAGAAAGAACACCTAAATCGTTCAGTTTTCGATCTGATTTCTCTTATTTTATTGGGATGGTCATGTCTCCCTAAGTAGGTGGGTGCTAGAAAAATATTTTCACATTCAGAACTAAAAGTCGGTGATTGAAACTTAGCAAATAGATCACGCCGCAATGAATAACGTCTTTCTTTTAATGATTTCCACCCCAATTCGTGCAACATTTCCGTGACGCTTTCCCCCCGTGACGTGATAAAACAAAACGAGCTGCCCTTCTCTGAACCTTCTCAATATCTTCCGTCAGTCCCACCTGGTGAGGGTCCCACAAGGGGCAACAGTACTCCAGGAGAGGACGCACAAGTGTGATGTAGGCAGTCTCTTTGGTGGAGCTGGTGCATCTTCTAAGCGCTCTGCCGATGAAACGTAACCTTTGGTTAGCCTTCCCCACAATATTTTCTATGTGTTCTCTCCAGTCAAAGTCGTTCGTAATTGAAACTCTTAGGTATTTGGTAATTTTACGACCTTAAGGTTTGACTGATTGATCGCGTAATTGAAGTTCAGCGGATTTCTTTTAGTGGTCATGTGTATTACTTCACACTTTTCTTTATTTAGTGTCAATTGCCAATTTTCGCACCAAGTAGAAATTTTGTTTAAATCGCTTTGCAGTTGCTTTTGATCCTCTGTTGACTTCACTAACCGATAAACGACAGCATCATCCGCGAACAGTCTAAGGGAGCTATTCAGATTATCTCCTAAATCGTTTATAAACACGAGGAAGAGTAGGGGACCTATAACGCTTCCCTGTGGAACGCCAGATATCACTTCTGTTTTACTCGATGACTTACCGTCAATTACACCGAACTGTGTCCTTTCTGATAGGAAATCGTGATTCCAATCGCACAATTGGGGAGATATTCCATAAGCACGCAATTTCATTAGAAGCCGCTTGTGAGGTACAGTGTCAAAAGCCTTCCGGAAATCCAGAAATATGGAATAGATTTGAGATCCCTTGTCGATGGCACTTAACACTTCAAATGAATAAAGGGCAAGCTGTGTTTCGCGAGAGTGATACTTTCTGAAGCCGTGCTGACTATTGGTTAATAGGTCGTTCTCTTCGAGGTAGTTCATAATATTCGAACAAAGTATATGTTCCAAAATCCTACTGCAAATCGACGTCAATGAGATAGGCCTGTAATTTTGGGGATCACTCCTATTGCCTTTAGTGAATATTGGAGTCACTTGGGCAACTTTCCAGTCTTTGGGTACGGATCTTTCGCTGAGTGATCTGTTGTAAATTATAGCTAAGTACGGAGCTATTGCATCAGCATACTCTGAGAGGAATCTAGTTGGTATACAATCTGGCCCGGAAGATTTATTTTGGTTTAGAGACTTAAGTTGTTTTACTACTCCAGGAACATCTACTTCTAAGTTTCGCATGCTGGCAGCTGTTCTTGGATTGAATACTGGAGTGTTCACTTCGTCTTCTTTGGTGAAAGAATTTCGGAAAGCTGTGTTTAGTAATTCTGCCTTAGCAGTACTGTCGTCGGTAGTATTACCATTGCTATCGCGTAGTGGAGGTATTGTTTGTGTTTTGCCGCTAGTGTACTTCACATATGACCAGAATTTCTTTGGATTTTCTGCAAGATTACGAGACAGGATTTCGTTGTGGAAACTACTATAGGCTTCTCGCATTGAAGTCCGCGCTAGGTTGCGAGTTTCAGTAAATGATTGCCAGTCTTGCGGATTCTGTGTCTTTTTAAATTTTGCATGCGTTTTTCTTTGTTTCTGCAACAGTGATCTGACCTGTTTTGTGTGCCACGGGGGGTCAGCCCCCTCTTTTATTAATTTATTTGGTATAAATTTCTCGATTGCTACTGATATTATGTCTTTGAAAGTAAGCCACAACTGATCTACACTCGCATTTTTAGTTTTGAAGGACTGAGACTATCACTCAGGAAAGAGTGAAGCGAATTTTTATCTGCTTTATTGAATAGATATATTTTTCGTTTATTTTTGGTGTATTTGGGAATGTCGATATTTAGTCTCGCTACTACAACTCTATGTTCGCTAATCCCTGTATCTGTTTTGATGCTCTTTACTATCTCGGGATTATTTGTTGCTAGGAGATCAAGAGTATTTTCGCAACCACGTACTATTCTAATGGGTTCATGAACTAACTGTTCGAAGTAGTTTTCAGAAAAAGCATTCAGAACTAGTTCGGACGATGTTTTATATTTGCCCCCGTTTTTGAATACGTAATTATGCCAACATATCAAGGGTAAATTAAAGTCGCCACCGATTGTAACAGTATGCTTCGGATACCTATTTGAAATGTGATTCAAGCTTTCTTTGAACATTTCTGCAACCGCATCGTCTGAGTCAGGGGGCCGATAAAAAGATCCAATTATTAATTTATTCCGGTGGTCAGGTATAACCTCTACCCAGACCAATTCACGGGAAGTATCTGCCTCAATTTCGCTGCAGGATAAACCGTTTGTAACAGCAATAAACACGCCACCCCCTGTTTTATTTATTCTATCCTTTCTGAAGACCATTTGGCCCTTTGAAAAAATTTCGGCCGAATTTATCTCAGGCGTCAGCCAGCTTTCAGAACCTATAACGATTTGTGCCTCAGTACTTTCTATCAGCGCTTGGAGCTCTGGGATTTTCCCAACACAGCTACGACAATTTACAACTGTTACTTTCTTCCCGTGTCTGACCTGCCCCCTTTGAGACTGAAATCCATTTTGTGTATTCCCGAGGCCATCTAACCTAAAAAACCGCCCAGTCCACGCCACACAGCCCCCGCTACCCTTGTAGCCGCTTCCTGAGTATAGTGGAATCCTGACCTATTTAGCGGAACCCGAAAACCCACCACCCTTTGGTGCAAGTCGAGGAATCTGCAGCCCACACGGTCGCAGAACCGTCTGAGCCTCTGATTCAGACCCTCCACTCGGCTCTGAACCAAAGGTCCGCAGTCAGTCCTGTCGACAATGCTGCAGATGGTGAGCTCCGCTTTCATCTTGCAAGCAAGACTGGCAGTATTAACCACTTCTGATAGCCGCTCAAAACCAGAGAGGATCTCTTCCGATCCAAAGCGACACACATCATTGGTCCCGACATGAGCCACCACCTGCAGCTGGCTGCACCCTGTGCTCTTCATGGCATCCGGAAGGACCCGTTCCACATCCGGAATGACTCCCCCCGGTATGCACACGGAGTGCACATTGGAATTCTTCCCCTCCCTACTAGCCATTTTTCTAAGGGGCTCCATTACCCGCCTAACGTTGGAGCTCCCAACTACTAACAAACCCACCCTCTGTGAGTGCCCGGATCTTGAAGGCAGAGGGGCGAGTACAGGACAAGCGACACCATCTGCGTCAGGAACATCCCCTGCCACAGACAGCGCCTCGAATCTGTTGGCAAGACTAACCGGGGAGGCCTCCACTTCGGTCCCCCGGGAAGTCTTACGCCGCCTGACACGCGCTGAGGAGACCTCCCAATCCACCACGGATTGGGGGGCTACCTCCTCGCGGGCAGTGAGCGGGCTGGCCACAGCCGCAGGCCGATCGGAGGGCACGACAGACGCACAGGGCGTCTGCTGCACCCCCGCGAGCGGCCCACAACAGCGGCGCCCACCCACCACAGTCTCAAGCGTTGCCAGCGAAGCCAACGCCGCCTGAAGCTGCGAGCGAAGAGTCGCCAACTCTGCCTCCATCCGTTCGCAGCAGTCACAGTTCCTAGCCATTCTAAAAAAAATTTGTTTCTTCCAAGTAAGTACGTCAGAGGACACAGTAGTTTGATAAACAGTGAGCTTTGCAAAGTATAAACCTAACGCTGAACTGTTTATTAACGGCGAATCTGAAAAATATATACGCGGGCTAATAAATCAAAAAATCAGTAACTGAACTGACAAATAAGCGCGATTCTTAATAAACAAACACGCGAGCACACTAAAGTATAAAGAGCTGCAAAAGAAAGCACATACGAAATATAAATAAGTCGCTTCTAATAAGAAGCCGGTTAGCGTAAAATCTAGAGCTGCTGCGGGTCACGTGTGCACTGGCCGCCGGTCACTGAGCAACCTTATTTGGATGTGCCTCCACAGGGGTCTGTTTTACTGTACACTTCTAAGCGCCTCTTCATTTGTCACTCTCTCTTTCCAGCTGATCTTCATCATCCTTCTATAACACCACATTTCAAGGGCCTGTAGCCGTTTTCTCTCTTCCCATTGTCCAAGTATCGCTTTCGTACAGAGCCAAACTCCAAACAAAAGCTTTCATTATACGTTTTCTTGCTTGTGAGTAAGTTCTTAGACTGAATGCAATTTTGGCCTGTTGTATTGTGCTCACAATTTCTTTCCGGCTTTTACCATTCTTTGTGATCTTGCTTCTCCTCTCTTCCATTTCTTATTCTTGGAGG
Source organism: Locusta migratoria (assembly GCA_026315105.1). NCBI lineage: Eukaryota > Metazoa > Arthropoda > Insecta > Orthoptera > Acrididae > Locusta > Locusta migratoria. The sequence goes on along the minus strand of CM048744.1, from coordinate 975,870,917 downwards.
TTCATATTCTTCTTCTGTACTGCATACCACCACTTTAGTGTTTTTCTTGTTTATTCTCATATCATACTGATTATAAAGAATCCTTTTCATTCTTTTGAGGACTTCTTCTAGGTCTTCTTTTGTCTCCGTGACTACAGCAATATCGTCAGAATAGCGTAGCGTGTTTATCCTCTGCCCATTAATCTTGATACTCACCTCTGTAGTTTCACGAACTTGGTCTACAGCTTCCTGGATGTAGGCGTTGAATGTAAGAGAAGAGAGCACATCCCTATCTTACCCCTTTTCTGATATTTGCTTCTTGATGCTAGTGACAGTTCCTAATCACTGCTACCCCATCCTTATAGAGATAGAGTAACACACGGAGCCGCGGTGGAGTAGCCGAGCGGTCTAAAGGGTCTCGCCGCAGAGCGCGCGGTTGCTCGCCGTGGAGGTTCCAGTGCTCCCTGGGGCATGGGTGTGTTTGTTTGTCCGTAGGTTAGTTTACCTAGGTTTAAGTAGTTTGAAGGCTACGGACTGATGACCATGCAGTTTGGATTTTTTTGTACTTCATTCTCTTTTTCTTCAGCACTCTGAACATCTCTTACCAGATAACATTACCAAATGCCTTTTCCAGGCGTACGAAGGAAATGTAAGTTAGTTTATTATTCTATTACTACTTTTCGATAAGGAGGCTCAGTGCCAGTTAGGCAGAACGAAGAGAAGAAAATTGACACTATTTGGTTTCAGGCCACAGCATTTCCGAAAAAATTACACCCGTCAATTTATCGAATTTCTATGAGTAAATTAAAGGGGTACCAAACTACAAATGTCGGTTTCAAACATAAGAAACGAATTTCCTGGTGGGAAATAATTCAGACCATGGAAATATATTAGGAGAAATTATGATTAAAAAGTTACCTGGAAAAGAAGGAGTTGGAATAATAAACTGTTGTTGCTCGGGTCTGCAGTTCAAACACTGGTTTGATACATCTTTCACCTTGTCCTATTCTGAGCAAGTCTCTTCACCTCTGAGTAAGAACGGGTATCTACATCCTTTCGAGCCTGCTAACTGTATTCGTCCCTCTGTCTTCTTATGAGATTTTTACCCCACACACTTCCCTCCAATAGTAAACTGACTGTTCATTGATTACAGTAGTGTTCCCACCAAATAAAACACGTAAACTGACATATGGTATAGAATTCAAGCCTAATCGCTGAAGCTTCGTATTTAAATTACTGTACTGAGCGACATCATTCATATTTCTGTGTCTGATTCTAGTTAACTTTCAAACTGATGTTTAACATAACTTCTATCTTTTGCATAAAAAACAAAGAACTGTGGTATTATATGGTCTCATTTAAAAGTGTGGCAGGTTGTATATGCATACACTCGCTTATGAATCTGCTAAAATGTCTGAGCTAATGAACTACACCTTTGTAATAATGTTATTATTACATCAAATCATTTCACGTTCTTAAATTGAGCTAATAGTTCATTTGAGAGAGATGGATCTCATGCAAGTCTAGGTGGGCTGAGTACATATTTTCGAATTAACACAACCGACTAGAACGACAAAAAATTATTACAATGCAGGGGAAAGAGGATGGGCATGAGAAATACAAAATGAATTCATAAATATTTCAAACGGGCGCCACAACATAAAAATAACAATTTGAATTTCCAAGTCATTCTTTTTATTAACTTATTAATAATCTATAATATAACCATTAATATAATCGTAATCTTCATCTTTCATCATGATCTTCCAGGGAAGTATATGTCATAAATATGTAGTTTTGTAAGGATTATCCTGTTGTTGTTATGGTCTTCAGCCCGGAGACTGGTTTGATGCAGCTCTCCACCCAACTCTATCCTGAGCAAGCCTTTTCAACTCCTCTTAAGAACGGCAACCCACATCCATTTGAATCTGCTTACTATACGCGTCTCTTGGTCTCCCTCTGCGATTTTTACCCCACACACTTCCCTCCAATGCTAAATTTACGATTCCCCGATGTCTAAGAATGTGTCCTACCAAGCGATCCCTTCTTTTAGTCAGGGTATGCCAAAAATTCCTTTTCCCACCAATTCTGTTCGGTACCTCTTCATTAGTTATGCGATCTACCCACCTAATCTTCAGCATTCTTCTGTAGCACCACATTTCAAAAGCCTCTATCCTCTTCTTGTCCGCACTGCTTATCGTCCATGTTTCACTCGCGTACAAGGCAACACTCAACACAAATGCCTTCAGAAAAGACTTCGATCTTAGCAAATTTCTCTTTTTCAAAAATGGTTTTCTTCTCATTGCCATTCTGCATTTTATATCCTCTGTACTGCGACCATCATATGTAATTTTACTACCCAAGTAACAAAACTCATTACCACCTTCATTGTTTCGTTACCTAATCTAATTCTTTCAGAATCACCTGATCTTTTAAGATTTCATTCCATTATTTTTGTTTTGCTCTTGTTAATGCTCATTTTATACGCTCTCTTCAACATATTGTCCACTCCATTCAACTGCTCTTCCAGGTCCTTTGCTGTCTCTGACAGAATTACAAAGTCATCAGCAAAACGCAAAGTTTTTATTTCTTCACCCTGAACTTTAATCCCTATTCCAAATTTTTCCTTGCTTTCCTTCACCGCCTGCTCGATGTACAAATTGAATAACATCGGAGAAAGGCTACAAACCTGTCTTACTCCCTTCCCGACTGATGCTTCCCTTTCATGCCCTTCGAATCTAATAACTGCGGTCTAGCTTTTGTACAAGTTGCAAACAACTCTCCTTTCCCTGTATTTTACCCCTGCTGACTTCAGAATTTGAAAGAGTGTAGTACAGTCAACATTGTCAAAAGCTTTCTCCAAATCTACAAATGTATGTTTGCCTTTCTTAATCTACCTTCCAAGATAAGACGAAAAGTGAGTATTGCCTCCCTTATTACATTTTTCTTAAAGTCTGAGGGCATTTCGCCTGTCTCATACATCCTACTCACCAGTTCAAACAGTCTTGTCATGGCTGGCTCTCCCAGAGACTTTAGTAGCTCTGAGGGTATGTCTTCTACTCCTGGGGCCTTGTTCCGACCTAGGTCTTTCAGGTCTGTGTCAAATTAATCTCTCAGTATAGTATCTCCTATTTCATCTTGATCTACTTCCTCTTCCCTTCCTACAACATCGTCTCTTTGTGCATTTCTTTTGTAGAGCTGCTCTATGTCTTTCCTGATGACAACATCCTCTTGAGTAGTCCCCGCCGGGAGATCCGAATGGGGGACTATTATTATTATTAGCATTATCCTAATGCACCTTATTTCAAGGTAACAATAGATGCTTGTCAAACAATATGACAGTATATAAGGAACACATTGTTGGGGCGATCTAGAATTGTTTAATAAGACGTTTTCAGCCAAGATCGCTTTCTCCTTTTAATTATATGACCGGTTTCGGCGTGCTAGACGCCATCTTCAGACCTGTCGTAATTTTTACATCACTGCTGTAACAACAATTTCTAATATAGCACATTGGTATACATCCATATTGATGTGTCACGCAAATGAAATTTACATGTCAATAATAAAATGACAGACTCCATCCTTCAGTACTGAGCTTGATTCTGAAGTGCTCTAACATAAACCTTGAGAAGGATGGATTCTAGCATTTTATTACTGACATGTAAATTTTATTTGCCCCTGTACAGCTCTTCTTGTCACCAAATGCAGCTCACTGGGTCCTCCAGGAAATTTCCGTAGTGCACACTCATTGATCAGGTGCTGCATAGTTTGCACAGGAGCTCCACAGTCACACGCTGGGGCATCTCTGTATCACCTTTCATACAAACAGGCACTGCATCTTCCATGCCCTGTGCGGAATCGGTTCAGGGACGTCCATATTTTTCTTGGAAGATCGAATACACTCACACGTTTTGCAGGGGCAGTTATAAGACGAGATTTAGTTGGAGGAAACTTTTTCCAAACATCTTTCCATTCTTGACAGACGTCGCAAACGAGAGCCGCATTTTGCATTGGCCATGGTGGTTTTCTGGATTTGAGTCTGCTGGTAGGTATATTCTGCAGTTGATTGTATAGAACTGAGTTCTTATGGCTGGAGCTCTTGTGAAACTTTCTTGTTTTTGCTGCTTCTCGTCTTATTGATGGAGGTGGAGTATTACACAATACAGGCAGACATGGAAGTGGTGCAGACTTCGTACCGCTACTGATTATTCTCATTGCTTGATGTAGTTTGACGTCGACTTTACGTACATGTGCACTATTTTTTTCATACTGTAGCACAGTATTCTGCCATGGAGTAAACTAATGCCAATTTGCAACCGATCCTGACCAACAAAGTTTTCTCATAATGTCGTTTTGTAAGAAAATTGGCTGTTGGAGGTCGTCAAATAATCTCAAAATTTAGAATGCGTAATGATATGCTCTAGTAATAATAATTTTGTTATTGAATGTTATAGCAAATCACAACTAATGGGTCGCAACAACACTTTCGCTGTGTAAGTTAGAATTTTGAATAATAAAAAAATTGATATTAATTAACTTAAAACAGTCACTGTAGTAATTAATTAAGCTTGGCCCTATCTGACTTAGCATTGACTACAGCCTCCAACTAGCACCTCTTACGATTCACGAACAGCACAACTTCACTAATAAATGTGTCAGAATTCGTGTAGTGGTGATGGCGTGTTCGTGTTATAATCAAAATCGTTGTAGCTGATAGACTCTGATTGCGATGATACTAGCTGAGTACTGTGAAACTGCGTGGTGCAATGAGCTTCACAAATACTACAGTTAAAGTTCCCAAATATTTTAATAATATAGTTTAAAGCATTCACCTTCCTTATAAAACTTTACGTAAACTATTTTTTTTAATTGGTTCCAGGGCCTGGATAGCGTACGCATGTAACTGGCTGAGCAGAGTTTGGCATTTAACGTATTTCATAAAAAAATTACTTCAGTCAAGTCTGGTTACTTTCTACATAAATGAAACCAAATTTACTTTACTTGCAAACTCTCTTGCACTTTAATTACTAGTCTCTGTGGTTGTAACACGTTTAGCAATTCTTTAAATCGTCTAGCAATTTCTTTAGGACTGATCGTAATTTCTTTGAAAATGATTGAACTTGTTAGTCGATGAACAGGCTTGCATAATCAACATAATCTAACAATGGTGATAATGGGGTGACTACAACTACTTACAAAATTAAGACTGGTTTCAAAATAAGTCATGTATAATTGAACCAAAGTTCTGATTGGGTTGACACTACATTTACATGCATACAAAATAAAATGTTACAAAAGTACTCATCTGCTTTCGTCGTCTTCGTCGTGAAGTCCAAACAAGACAGATATGATTACAATAGGTACTCTTACTACACAACGATGACACTCGGTGACAATAGACTTGATACCAAACAATTACTTTTCTTGCACACATGGAAAAGGATTACACTGATCGAGTATAAATAAACTTTTTTCGCACTTCGTTCAATACATTAAACAGTACGCCTCTCAGGCTTAATGCAATTGCATAAAACTCGCGCCACACTGCGCCTACCGTGCCTCTGCACCATCAACAAAACATCTACGAGTTTACTATAGCGAGTCCGCTCCGCGACTGCATTTATGTCTTTACTTTGGCGAGTCCGCACCGCGACTGCTTCAGCAGCGCGACACTCACAGCTACTACTTCTGTGTCAAAGAGTCTTTTTTTTAACAGGTTCAACATTGTCTCTGGCGCATTGCTAACTTACAAAGAATGTCCGTGCATTCATGCGGGTTTACACATACAGTACATGTTTACACTAAATGATTCAATATTGAAAGTGACGTTACATAAGAAATATCTCTAGCATACAAGAAATGAAAAATACATGAACTAAACAAATTTAAGACAATATATACATTATTTTAAATCAAACTGTAAGATACACCAACAGATGTACTCTTACAGTTTCTAGTGTTCACGTTTTTGCTACGTATTTTACATGGGTCGTAAACGTAAGAATCCGATCTAAAATGACCTCCAAGTATTTTGGGCATGAGTTATGTTCCAGGGGGACATTTTCGAAGACCACATTCCATTTGAGATTTGCCTCGTGGTTATGAAGGTGGTAAACGTTTACCTCTGTTTTAGTAGGGTTTGGCGTAAGTCTCCATCTCTTGAAGTAGTCGCCCATTATGTGTAAATCTGTAGTCAAGGTTCCCTCACACTCTTCCAGGTTTCTTGCTTGATAAGCTAGTGCTGGATCGTCGGCAAATTGTGTCTTTTTAGCGCTAGTGTTGGGCATATCGCTGGTGTGTAGATTAAAAAGCGTTGGTGCTAGCACAGAACCCTGCGGTAGTCCATCATTCAGCCTTCGCCATCTGCTCCCTTTGTCTCTAAGGAATACTTGAAATCGTCTGTTGCTGAGCTTGCTATCCATTAAATCAACCAGCGTTTGGCAGGGAATAACCTCTGAAAATTTAAGCAGCAGGCCATGTCGCCATACTGTGTCACATGCGGCAGTAAGATCGACAAATGCTACTGTTGTCTTTAATTTAAGTTGGTGCCCTGCTTCGATGCAGGATGTTAACGCCAATATTTGGTCACAGCAACTGCGATTATTTCGGAAACCTGCTTGATACAGTGGTGTTGCTTTGCCAATTAATGGTTGGATACTGTTTTACAACATCCTTTCTGACAGCTTATAGACTATGCTGAGTGGTGATATGGGTCTTTAATGCGATGCTTCGCTGCCTTCTTTACCAGGTTTTTTTGACAGCCATTACCTTTGCTGTCCTAAATGTTGTTGATAATTTTCCAGTAGTCAGTTATGATACTATATAGCTGTAGCAACCACCACTTAGCTTTCCGATCCGCGTTGTTCAGGAGCCCTGGATAAATTCCAGGAAAACCAGCCGCGTTGTTTTTGTACGCACACATGCCTGGGCTTCCTCCAGCTCGGTTGTGAACTCATGTGAGAGCTCTGGATGGGGACCAGCTGAGAGCGTTTGGATCCTGTGTCTTCACCAGCCTAGTGCGGTTCTCGTTCACAGATTATTTAGAGTTCTGCAATAAGGTATCGCGACAGCATTTGGTGTGACGTTATGGTGGCATCTCTCAGGCTTAGAATTAGTAACGTAGAATCAGATATCCTCGGAGTAGCAACTTAAATCACTTAACAAGAACAAGTCCTCTGGTCCGGACTGTATACCCATTAGATTTCTGTCTGAATATGCTGAAGCACTAGCTCCATACCTATCAGCCATATACAACCGCTCTCTCAAAGAAGGATCTGTACCAAAGTACTGGAAAGTTGCTCAGGTCACAGCTATATTTAAGAAAGGCAGTAGGAGTAACCCACTAAACTGCAGGCCTATTTCATTGACGTCAGTTTGTAGCAGGGTTTTGAAACATATCCTGTACTCAAATATCATGAATTATCTCGAAAGGAATGATCTATTGACCCCAAATTGATATAGAAAATATCGTTCTTTTCTCACACAAAGTGATGGGTGCTATCGGCAAGGGATTTCAAACTGATTTCGTATGTCTTTTTATTTCCAGAGGCTTTTGACACCGTATCTCACAAACGGCTTTCAATTAAATTGCGTGATTATTGTATATCGCCCCAAATTTGCGACTGGATAGGGAATTTCCTGTCAGAGAGGACAAAGTTTGTAGTAATAGATGGTAAGGCATCGATTAAAAGAGAGCTGATATCGGGCGTTCCACAGGGTAGTGTTATTGGTCCTCTGCTATTCCTTATTTACATAAACGATTTGGGAGAAAATCTGAACAGCCCTCTTACGTTGTCTGCAGATGACGCCGTCATTTACCGTCTAGTAAAAACATCTGAAGATCAAAACCAACTGCAGAACGATCTAAATAAGATATCACTATGGTGTAAAAATTGGCAATCGACTCTAAAGTATGAGAATTGTTTAGTCGTCCACATGAGTACGAAAATAAATCCGTTAAACTTTGTTTACAAGATAAATCAATCAAAAGTGAAGGCCCTAAACTCCACAAAACACCTAGGAATTACTATTACTTCAGACTTAACCTGGAAAGAACACGTAGATAATGTCGTGGGAAAGGCGAAGCAGAGACTGGGTTTTATTAGCAGAACCCTTAAAAGATGCAACAGAACTACTAAAGAGGCTGCATACACTACCCTTGTCCGTCCATTTTTGGAGTATTGCTGCCCATTGTGGAATCCCTATCAGGTGGGTTTCACGGAGCATATCTAAAGAGTCCAAAGGAGAGCAGCTCGTTTCGTATTGTCACGATACAGGGGAGACAGCGTTACGGAAATGAAAAAGGATCTGGGATGGGAATAATTAAAACAACGGCGCTTATCGCTGCGGCGTGGACTACTTACGAAACTCCAATCGCCAACATTCTCCTCCGAATGTGAAAATATATTGCAGACTGATACTTACCTAGGTAGAAATGATCATCAGAATAAAATACGAGAAATCAGAGCTCGAACGGGGAGATTCAGGTATTCTTCTTTACCGCGTGCTATTCCAGAATGGAATGGGAGAAATAGTATAATGGTGGTTCAATGAACCCTCTGCCAGTCACTTAAATGTGATTAACAGAGTATCCCATGTAGATGTAAAGTCGGCACCCAGTTTCTTCAATAGCTGTCACGCTTTACGACTCGAATGGGTGAAGTCGAGGCTCTCTGCAGCTTCTTGCCATTTACTTCTTCTGTGATCATTCGAAGCTTGAAGGGGTTCGTCTGCTGTTTTCATAAAGTGGTTGTAAACTCCCTGTAATGCAGCTGCCCTGTGCTCCGCTATGGGAGCACGCCAGCCACATGGCCCAACAATGGCGGCTGCCGCTGAGTTGGCGCTGCTTTCTCGATATAGCGCTTTAGTTCAACAAGTCAATATAATCCTGAAATTTATACATAAGCATTTAGGTTTTCATGAAGTCCTACGACAGAGAGGGTTGCCGTCAAGAGAAGAAAACAAAACACGTCAGCTGTACGGCATCAAATTTCAGTGCTCTTTTTCACATCATTTGTTGTACTTAGTGTGCACGAAAGAAGTCATTAAAATCTTGAATGAAATTTGCTTAGCACTGAAGCAATTTTAGGGAAAAAATGTTCTTGCCGGAATTTGCTTTCATAAAATGGAAATGGTGTAGAAACTGTTTCTCATCGACGAGCACTCAAAATAAATGTAAGGTAACCATCGCTGATAATCACTACAATTCATGGAAATATTTCACTGGAAACTTTATCAAATTATGGAAATCGTTTAAATAATTTAACTACTAGTAATTCTAACTAAAAGAGTCACCTAACATTACCGCTGGATATATTTCGTAAACCACATCAAATAATGACGAACCGATTCCACAGACCGTACGGGAGGAGAGGGATTAGTGTAATTGGTTAATACCATGAAGCAGGCGTCAAGATTTTATGAAGAGGTTCTTTTAAAATTGGTTGAAAGGTATGACAAGTGTTTGAACCAACTTTGCAACTAGGTCGAAAAATAGAGTAATGTATGTACTTTTTGAAAATTAATTTACTTTTTTCACATAACCTTTCGTCATGTTCAAACGGAACTTACTTAAAAAAACACGCCTCGTATATATCGAAATGTTTAAGACACATTTTTATTTCATTTGTTCAAAAATGTTCAAATGTTTGTGAACTTATGAAACTTAGCTACAGGGTCATCAGTGCCTAAGCTTACAAACTACTTATGAACTAGATAAGACTAAGGACGGCACAAATATCCATGCCCGAGGGGTGATTCGAACCCCCGACCGTAGCTGCCGTGCAGACCGAGACTGGAGCGCCTCAGTCCCCTCAGCCACCGCGGCCGGCTATTTCATTTGTCACCCAAGACATCATATTGATATAAAACAGGTTGAACAAAATAAACTAATGAAGTTTCGTCAAGTAATGAGTTAACTGCCTTATTTAATAGCATGTAAATATTGCAAACATTATTCACTGCCAAGCTGGTGTCATCAGCAAACAGAAATGTTATTTACTTAAATGAGAATTAGCGACCCCGAGAATAGACTCCCCCCCTCATATTGTTGTTGTTGTTGTTGTTGTGGTCTTCAGTCCCAGGACTGGTTTGATGCAGCTCTCCACAATACCCTATCCTGAGCAAGCCTCTTCATCTCCACATAAGAACGGCAACCTATATCTGTCTGAATATGCTTACTGTATCAATCTCTTGGTCTTCCTCTGCAGTTTGAACCCCACACACTTCCCTCCAACGCTAAATTCACAATTGCTTGATGTCTAAGAATGTGACCTACCAATCTATCCCTTCTTTTAGTCAAGGTATGCCAGAAATTTCTTGTTTCCCCAATTCTGTTCAGTACCTCCTCATTAGCTACGCGATCCACCTACCTAATCTTCAGCATTCTTCTGTAGCACCACATTTCAAAAACCTCAATGCTCTTCCTGTCCGCACTGTTTATCGTCCATGTCTCACTCCCATACAAGGCAACACTCCACACAAATGCCTTCAGAAAAGACTTCCTTACGCTTAAATCAATATTCGAGGTTAACACATTTCTCTTTTTCAAGAACGCTTTTCTACCCATTGCCATTCTGCATTTTATATCCTCTGTACTTCGAACATCATTTGTTATTTTACTGCCCAAGTAACAAAACTGATCTACCTCCTTTATTGCTTCGTTTCCTAATGTAATTCCTTCAGCATCACATGATTTTCTTACACTGCACTCCATTACCCTAGTTTTGCTCTTGTTAATGTTCATCTTATATGCACCTTTCAGTACACTGTCCATTCCGTTCAATTGCTCTTCCAGGTCCTTTGCTGTATCTGACAGAATTACTATGTCGTCGGCAAACCGCAATGTTTTTATTTCTTCTCCCTGCACTTTAATGCCCTCTCCAAATTTCTCCTTCCATTCCTTCACTGCCTGCTCAATGTACAGATTGAACAGCATTGGGGAAAGGCTACAACCCTGTCTTACTTCCTTCCCAACCTCTGCGTCCCTTTCTTGCCCTTCGACTCTAATAACCGCTGTCTGGTTTTTGTATAGGTTGAATATAACTCTTCGATCCCTATATTTTAACCCTGATACCTTCAGATTTTGGAAGAGTGTATTCCAGTCGACATTGTCAAAAGCTTTCTCCAAATCGACAAACGCTAGAAACTTAGGTTTCCCTTTCCTTAGCCTATCTTGTAAGATAAGTCGTAATGTGAGTATTGCCTCCCGTGTTCCTATATTTCTCCTAAATCCAAATCAAATGTTTGTATAGTCTATAGGACGTAACTACGGGGTCATCAGTCCCTAAACTTACAATCTACTTATGAAATACTTACGAACTAGGACGGCAGAAATATCCATGCCCGAGGGGGGATTCGAACCCCCGACCGTAGTGGCCGTGCAGACCGTGACTGGAGCGCCTTAGTCTCCTCGGCCACCGCGGCCGGCTCCTAAATCCAAACTGATCTTCCCCGAGGTCCGATTCCACAAGTTTTTCCATTCGTCTGTAAATAATTCGTGTTAGTATTTTGCAGCCATGACTTATTAAAGGGATAGTTCTGTAATTTTCACACTTGTCTGCACTAGCTTTCTTTGGAATTGGAATTACAATATTCTTCTTGAAGTCGGAGGGTATTTCTCCTGTCTCATACATCTTGCATACTAGGTGATAAAATTTTTTCACGACTGTCTGTCCTAACGACATCAGCAGTTCAGACGGAATATCATCTACTCAAGGGGCCTTGTTTCGACTCAAGTCCTTCAGCGCTCTGTCAAATTCTTCTCGCAGTAACATATCTCATATCTTATCTTCCTCCACTTTGTCTTTCGTTGCTAGAATACTGCCTTCAAGTTTATTTCCTTTGTATAGGCCCTCTATATATTCCTTCCACAGTTCAGCTTTCCCCTCTTTGCTTAGTACTGGTTTTCCGTCTGAGTTCTTGATATTCATAGAGCTGTTTTCTTGTCTCCAAATGTCTCTTTTATTTTCCTGTAGGCGGTATCTACCTTTCCGCTAGTTATGCATTCTTCTACGATTCTGCATTTGTCCTCTAGCCACTCCTGCTTAGCCAGTCTGCACTTCCTGTCAATCTTTCCTGTTTCACTTTCTGAATTTTTATATTTTCTCCTCTCATGTATCATAGAAATTTTAAATACTGCGGGGAATTATCTTCTGCTCCCTCTTATTTAAGTAAGTGGTGAATCAAGTATGAGATACCGCTCTTAAACCATAACGTTCCGACTTGTAACGTCACCGCTGCGTCCACCTAATCCTCGATGGGCGAAGTTGCCGTTACATTCTATTTTATGCTTAATCATTTAATAATTGTTCCAATGATTTGACGGTATGGGATGCGGACAATTACTAGGTTGATCCATAACAGTAAACCTTGTTAACTTCTTTTATTACGGAACGACAAATGTTAAAAACTCTTCCCTTTAAATACACCGATTAAATAACTGCGTGCCACTACGATGAATGTCTAAATGTCCACACTGAAACATTTCCATATGCAACTGCAACCCGTATGCGATACAACGGAATGGCAAAAACTTTAGCCACCACTAAACGCAGGTTACGAACTCACTGCCGACATGCTACCGCCTCGCTCTGCGGTCGGCGGGACACTGCCGCACACAGGCCAACAAACAAAGAACATTCCAACCTAAGCATTGTTGCCAGCAGCTCTCGCCAATGATAACTATCGTTCGGCCAAAACTTACCAAAGAGGTTACAAACCTAAAACCCTGTATTCTCACAGACTTTTGGAGATGGAGCAAAACAAAAGTGACAATCCAGGATGTGCCTCATCACTGGTAGTACAGTGACTTCTGCTGGCCAGCTTTCACGCAGCGGTCAGAGAAAACGCGTGAGAGATTGAGTAACCGGTCCAGGGCGCCCGGGTTGGGCGTTACACTTAACTCTGACTCCGGACCAAATGCCAGCCAAGTAGCTGCGAGGCGCGACCCGTCCTTACGTAAGCGGCGACCTCTGTGGGAAGCAGGTGATACACGCGGTATATCAGTCCGCTCTGCCCTGCAGTGAAAGGCGGCGAGTAGCTGTCAGCGCATCAGGCCGACACCGAGCTTCACCTCGCTGCGCTCACAGGACATATAAGGACGGCCGCGTTTCTCGCGCGTTCTTCAGATCACACCGGAGCATTCTGGAGGTCTGTGAACAGCATTCAGATGTATAGCCACCCATTGATACAGATTCCACCACTCAGATGCAGGTCGAAGATAGCTACAGGCTATCTCCCACCCCTCGTTCCCATGTCACTAATCGTCAGCACTTTTCCAGTGACGAAGTGCCACAGATCTCTAAGATTTTCATAATGTAATCTATACGCTACTAGATGACTTACGAGGAAAGTACTTGGGCTCGAACAAACATATATACACCAAAATCGTATGAGAGACAATGTAAAGATCGCTTATTGCACTAGTGATACTCCCGCATGTGCAAAACTCTGCAGTCGTCCGTTAGAGGCCTCTGCGTGTGCCATACCACATTGCACTTTGACCTGTCAGTTCGCCAGTAAGGACGGTGCAGTGTGCTTCCGAAGTTGCGTGTTGTGACGTTATTTGTGTGCTGAAGCGTCAGATGGGGCGGCTATTGCTAATCAATCCTGCTAATGTATTGTGATTAGTTGAGATGAAGTTACGAAGAACCGTTCTTCGTGAAGATGGTATTAGTGTAGAAGATGGATCATTCGCATGCTTTCTCGTATCTGTTATGGTACAGAAATATGAGAATAAGTTAGATACTGTTGTAACACTAACACATAATAATGATAATAGGGATGATAATGACGAACAACTCATTGCAAGCGGTAGTGCTACGGTTAGTGCTGGAAGAGGCGATGGAAGCAATGGCAGTGAATACCAACAGTCTTTCGGGAAGAAGGTTAAAGTTGCAACTACCATCATGGATTTTGATGACAATTAGCTAGAGAACATGTACGATGATTATTACATAAGTTATAGTTAAGATATCTGCATTACGTATGGCGTCTACAATTACATCTACAGTGCTATCTAGAGCATGGTTGCAGAGCTTTGCATAAAAACGACACCCACCAGCACACTGAGATGTACGTAGAGATCCTGTAACCAAACGTTCATACAGATATGTTTGTTCGAGCTCATGTAATTTTCTTGTTAGTGAACTTCGTATCACTTACCTCTTAATAGAAATCATAATAATTAAAATCATATGTATTTTAGACCCAGTAGCTTTATAAAGGCGTTTGCTTTGAACGTCAGATGTGAAAAATTTTATCGCAATCAGATGAACGGTATTGATAATTCATAGAAAAATCTCTTTCAATTTTTTTCCTGTATTTTCCAATTTTCCGGTAAACTTTTCCAAATTTTTAGTTCATACGAACGTTCACCTTTCGTTGAACGTCAAATGATGAAAATTTCATTGCAATCGGATGAACCGTTCTCAACTTATAGTGTTCAGTACATTTAGAAACACAATGAAAAAGGAACTTGGTTCGAATTTTGCGACTTTCCTTTTTAACTGTCTCTATTTATTTATTAAAAATTTTTTGTGAAAACTTTTCCAAGACCATAATGAACAAAACAACTAAAGAATTACCCCTCTCCGTCTTGCGAATAGTCAGTTATAGTGCTGAATTCAATCAAAAACACATTGAAAAATGCACTTTCAGTTTTTCTCAAATTTTCTAATTTTCAAGTAAATTAAAAAAAAACTATTTCATATAAACCTTCTCCTGTCAAGCAGTACTCAAGTGTTGCTCTTACAACAACGTGGCAATTTAATTTTTAATCGTACAAAAATCGCTTTCGGCTTTTCCTAAAGTTTCCTACTTTCCGGACGACTTTTTCAAATTTTTATTTGATGCAAAACTTCCTCTTGCTTTCAACATGAAATGTGCAAAATTTTATCGCAATTGGACGAACGGTGTTGACAGCTCATTGGAAAAAGCTGTTTCAGTTTTTTCAGATTTTCCTCTTTTCCGGGCAACTTTTCCATATTTTATCACCGTTTAAACCCTCCCTGGACTTACACGAATATTTCAAGACTAAAATTTGTCAAATCGGTTCACCTGTTCTCGACTTTTATCCAGACTAACCAATTCTATATATATATATATATATATATATATATATAGAGAGAGAGAGAGAGAGAGAGAATCACAAATCACAAATACACTGATCAAAACGAATGGGGGACCAGATGAGATGTCTAAGTTTGTTCGACGTCTTTCTATGGGTTCTACCGAATGGCGACAACAACATTATGGCCACCGAGGTAGTGGTGTTAACAGGAATTGCTGCAGACGTGGTTGGAGTTTTGTTTACTCTACCAAACAGTTCGGTTTAGATAGTGTAGTGAGCAGATAGTGCAATGCAACAACAACTTGACTTACCCGATGATATGGCACGGAGAGTCATAAGAAGGTTGGAAGCGGTACAGACTCAGAAGGAGGTGTCTGCATCTACTGGAGTGTCCAAATTTCCAGTATCTGGACGCGATTTCAGACAACAGGAACCGTTAAAAGAAGGCAAGGTCAACGTCGTCCACGGGCAACCTCTACATGAGATCGTGGTGTTTTTTATACACTTACACTAAAGCCATATAATGAATACTTGACCTTTATCTGTCGGTTGTTCAGTGGTAGATGTTGTTTCAATTGCTCGCCTGCCTTTAAATAAATATGCCAATATTAGGACGACGGATTCTTAGGCGTCTTATGGAAACTACTAATATGACACATTTCATTTTACGTATTTTTATTCTTGATGAAGCACAAATAAAAGTACATCTTTAAGACTGCTTTTTACATGATGACAAAAGTAAGACTACTCCACCACTCACTTCCATACTGACTCAATAATAAGTTATTACTGATCTAAGACTGACTGTGTCTAAAATGATACTAACTTCACAACTCCCTGAGTTGGCGCTAATTCGCGTGTATTAATCCATATAATTTCGAGAACAGTCTAGAACACGGAAGTTACAATATTTAATATTTAATAATCTATTTATGAAACATAAATAAATCTTACTTTACGTAAAGATACACAAAATTATGAGAAATGTAATAATAAGTTTTTCATATAAAACAAAACAATCCAAATGATCGTAAGTAAATAACAATTAGTACATTGTTAATATATGTTTACATTATTTAAAATTGTTAAATCAAAGCAACTAATCAATTCTACAGTTAGCAAAGTATTACATTACGTTCAATACATCACAGGAGACCTCACATATTGTTAGTTACTAATTCACATTAACAAACACATCATTGTCCAACATTAAGTTTACGACTTTCAACAATTAATTAATTTAGTTTAGTTTATTAGAAGACTCAAGTAATGAAAGTGATTATGTGACCAGCCAGACGCGCCACAAAATGCTTACGGCCTATATAATATAAACATGGAATATTAGGGCATAATACAACGACCAACTGTGGTATCGTACGTTGAATTAATGAAAACTAACGCGACTTTCCAGACCACATACATTACAAGATGAACTTTACCTCCGGTTAACAGCCCGTCGACATAGTAGGCTGAATGCAACTCAGCTGCAATGCTTCCTCTAGGCAGCAACAGGACGCACAATATGCAAACACTCGGAAATCACCTTCGGGAATCTTGCCTCTACGCACGGAGGCCTATGTTCTGCGTTCCATTAAAACCACGACACCATTTATCCCGTAGAAACCGGGCGGAGGAACAACAGGAGAGGAGTCGTAACGAATGACGCCGTCTTCTGTTCACAGATGAGTCAAGATTTTGTATTCAGCCTGACAATCGTCGTTGCCTCATCTGGAGAGAAAGTGGTACTCGGAATAACCCCGCTTATGTGCAGGAAACATCAAGATATCGTCGTGGTGGACCTTTCTTACGTTAGTCTGTAGTATTACGTTAAAATTTTGATTCGATAAATAATTTATTTGCGATACTTATCGCTAACCACAGCTTTCTCTGGCAGCTAATTACGCTCTTCATATATTTTTGATGTTCATCTATTTTTACGAACTGCCCAGAACGCGGTTGTGAACTTCGTCTTTCATGTTTCCTACTTCATTGAGAACAGTCGCACGTCAGGGACTTCTCCACTAATAATTGTAAGTGTGTGTGAGATCATTTTTCTTACGAAATATAGTGAAAACATATTTAGTTACGTATAAATCTTTTAATTATTTCAAATAACCCACCTTTAATAATTCACGAAGTGATTCTATTTTTCCAGCAGTAATCTTAATTATGTAATATGATTCTTGGAGCCATTGTTGGACTTGTATCTATAATTTACTATAAACTTCTAGATGCCATTATATGTAACTTTTATAAACGCGACTTTATAGTAATGCCTGCAAGAAAATCTTCGGAATTAATCGAAATCCGATCGATCTAAACATTCTTTCGTCACAAAAGAGAATTTAATATTTTCTATTCACGGTCATTGAGTTAGTACAATCTACTCCAAGCCAACCAAGCATCATTTTACACAATGCAGCAAGAGGTTTTACAGCTTCATCTGCTATATCCAGTCAACTTAATATAATCATCATGGTAAGAAAGGTCATCGCGAAATCTGCCAGTTACTTTGTTTAATATTGTGCTCAGGCGTTGCTTTCATTCAAAAATTACTACTGCCGCTAAACTTTAAAGTCAGGTTCCGCTTCCATTTTTAAGTCTTCTATTGATAAAGTTACCTAAATATCAGATCCACCAAATTATTTTCCTGTAATATTGTAACGTTAGTGAACTTTAATAGCGGCTACTAACTACTACTCCAACACCTGATCGGAAGAAAGAAAGCGCAATTTTACAAGTCCTTTCCACTCTGTCCATAGCTTTTTGCACTAGTCTCTACCTATTTACCTTTCGCTCACATGTACTTCAATTCTTACGACTTCATATCTCCTGAATAATGCACTTTTCCAAGTTCTTACAGTGGAATATAGGGAAACTGTCCGCAAAGTGTTTTTTGCTAATGGAGTTTATAGTAAAGATGTAATTGGTCAATGCTGAGAAGTAACGATAGTATTGTAAAACTGACGTTAGATCGTTAATATGTCTGAACATACTTATTTCTCAAACTGCTAAATGAATTTCCACTAGATTTTCGTATGTAACTTTATCTGTACTTGGAGCAAAATACAGGAACTATTTTATAAAAGCCAGATAGCGGAAAAGGAAGAGATCGCGAATTGAAAGTTTTTTTCTGTAACCACCGCTTCTCTCCTTGTTTGAACACGTTTATCTCCGAAACGACTAGACAAATTTTCACGGGGTTTTCACAGGTAATTTGAGCATAAATTGGGGCGATATGTGGGCTTTATTTTATTAAAATCGGACCACGGAAACTAAATAGCGGGTGATCAAAACGTCAGTATAAATTTGAAAACTTAATAAAAATCTCTTGCGCACGTCGTTTAGTGATGACCTTGTGCTCAAGCCGCCACTTTCGTCATGCTTGGCCTTCCAGGTCCCCAGACCTCAGTCCGTGCGATTATTGGCTTTGGGGTTTCCTGAAGTCGCAACTGTATCGCGATCGACCGACATCTCTAGGTATGCTGAAAGACAACACCGACGCCAATGCCTCACCATAACTCCGGACATGCTTTACAGTGCTGTTCACAACATTATTCCTCGACTACGGCTATTGTTGAGGACTGATGGTAAACATATTGAGCATTTCCTGTAAAGAACATCATCTTTGCTTTGTCTTAATTTGTTATGCTGATTATTGCTTTTCTCATCAGATGAAGCGCATCTGTCGTACAATTTTTGATTGATTTATTTATTTGGTTCTAATAAAACCTCATGTCATTCCAAGCAGGTGTGTTAAATTTTACCTCTCTATCTACATATTAAGTTTTCAAATTTATACTGACTTTTTGATCACCCGGTATATCATAATTTGAATTTTTTTTAAACTTAGAACAATATGTTTCTTTGTTTGTGTATATTAATACTCGAAACTACTAATAGAAATTTCATATGATCTTGGCAGGTAGATAGTGCAAATAGTGGGACTATTTAAGAATACAAGCTTTATTTAATCACATTTGAATATGGAGAAAAATATACATAATCAAAAATTTTAGGAGTCTGCTCTACTGACTAGCATTGTAAAGTATAAAAAAAAAAAAAAAAAAAAAAAAAAAAAAAAAAAAAAAAAAAAAAAAAAAAAAAAAAAAAACAGCTGATGGTGCTGTTAATTTCGGAGGACACCATAAGACCAGTGGATGGTATTAACACTATTTTTGGTTTACATTAAGTGTGAGCAATATTTTTGGAAGCTGATATTGAAATACGTCCATGTACATGAAATATGTATTCGTTGGTTAGGTAGGTATGGTATGTCTGTCTGAGTTGCTCTTTGATTGTCGCGGGGTACTGCAGCCGTGCGTGGCTAGGCAGCAGAGTTGTGCAGTACGTAATCGCGCGAAGCTGTGGTTACGAATGGTCTCCGAGAAGACACATTAATGTTGGCTCCAGAAACGCGGAGGGAAAATTATTGATGTTTTTATTTAATTTTTTTAATGAGGTGATTCAGACTGAAGATTAGAAGGTAAGAAAGCTCGTCGTTTCGTAGAACTTCTCTGACAGCCATTGTTGACAGCAACGACAATTCTGTGTGTTGTGTTATGGTCTTCAGTCCGGAGACTGGTTTGATGCAGCTCTCCACCCTACTCTATACTGAGCAAGACTTTTCATCTCCTCATAAGAACGGCAACCCACATCCATTTCAATCTGCTTACTATATGCGTCTCTTGGTCTCCCTCTGCGATTTTTACCCCATACACTTCTCTCCAAAGCTAAATTTAAGATTCCTCGATGTCTAAGAATGTGTCCTATCAAGCAATCCCTTCTTTTAGTTAAGGTATGCCAAAAATTCCTTTTCTCACCTCTTCATTAGTTATGAGATCTACCGACCTCATCTTCAGCATTCTTCTGTAGCACCAAATTTCAAAAGCCTCTATTCTCTTTCTGTCCGCACTGTTTATCGTCCATTTTTCATTCCCGTACAAGGCAACACTCCATACAAATGCCTCCAGAAAAGACTTCCTTACACAATATTCGATGTTAGCAAATTTCTCTTTTTCAAAAATGATTTTCTTCCCATTGCCATTCTGCATTTTGTATCCTCTGTACTGCGACCGTCATATGTTAGTTTACTACCCAAGTAACAAAACTCATCTACCACCTTCATTGTTTCGTTACCTAATCTAATTCCTTCAGCATCGCCTCATCGACTGCATTCCATTAACTTTGTTTTGCTCTTGTTAATGTTCATTTTATACGCTCTCTTCAACACTGTCCATTCCATTCAACTGCTCTTCCAGGTCCTTTGCTGTCTCTGACAGAATTACAATGTCATCAGCAAAACGCAATGTTTTTATTTCTTCACCCTGAACTTTAATCCCTATTCCAAATTTTTCCTCGCTTTCCTTCACCGCCTGCTCGATGTACAAACTGAATAACATTGGAGAAAGGCTATAACCCTGTCTTACTACCTTCCCAATTAATGATTCCTTTTCATGCCCTTCGAGTATAATCGAATTATACAGAGCGAAATACACTCATGTATGGCGGAATAATGCTGGGCAAAGTGGCATGCCTTCATACACTCAAGACCAAATTACGTACCTTATAATCCCTCAAATACGAAAGTTTTATACCTCAAATTATTCAGGAAGATGTGCGCTACAAAAAAGGTAAGACAGGATTGTCCCCAAATGTCTCTTTTATTTTCCTGTAGGCAGTGTCTACTTTTCCCCTTCTTATAGATTCTTCTACAGATTTGCATTTGGCTTCTAGCCACTCCTGCTTAGACATTTTTCACTTCCTGTCAATCTCATTTCTTAGTCGTCTGTACTCCATTTTGCCTGTTTCATTTACTGCGTTTATATTTTCTCCTTTCATCAATTAAATTTAGTATTTCCTGTTATATCCAAGGATTTTTTGTAGGTTTTGCCTTTCTACCTATTTTGTCCTCTGCTGCCTTCACTATTTCATCTCTCAATGCTACTCATTCCTCTCTTACTGTTTTATTTCCCCCCGTTTCTGTCAATTATTGCCTAAAGCTCCCGCTAAAATTCTTAAGAACTTCAGGTTCCTTCAATTTATCCAGGTCCTATCTCCTTATTTTCCTTCCTTTCTGCAGTTTCTTCAGTTTCAGCCCACAGTTCTTGGCCAATAAGTTATGGTATTGGTTATGAACTCTAGGCTGAAACTGAAAAAAAAAAAAAAAACTGCAGAAAGGTAGGAAAATAAGGATATGGGACTTGGATAACTTGAGGGAACCTGAAGTTCTTAACAATTTCAGAGAGCTTTTGGCAACAATTGACAGAAACGGGGGGGGGGGGGGAATAAAACAGCAGAAGAGGAATTAATAACAATTATTCGTTTCGTGCCCCCCCTCCCCCATACAAAACTCAAATGATGACATCAAGAGTTTTATTTTTTATATATTTAATAAGTCATAGCAACAGATCTGATATAAATTTGTATTATTGGTGTAACTGTAAATGAAGGAAAATGTCTTCGTTGAACGTTTGTGGTATTACTTCAGATCATATTGAGGAAGAAATTGTTTATGTTTTGTGCAAACTTTAATGTTATTAAAATATAGATGTCTTTAAAGTCAAACCAATTCCATATAGATTACATTTTCTTCCCTGCTCTACTTCCTTTAGAAATTTGAAACAATGGCTTAAAATAATCTGACGAGTCTTAGCAAATGTTCCATTGCACATTAGTGAGTTTAGTAGTTACATTTGGCTTGCAGCTTTATTCATTTAATTTTTTTTAGCTGTTTCGCCACTTTCCAGTTACATAAATACTTAGTTTCTATTTTGTTCGCATTTCTGGTTGAAATATCGATAATTCCTTTTTTTCTCAATGACGTCAAATTCTATATCCAGTTTAAGGAAAGTAGTGATGTGATATGACAGTTAGTGTCACAATCATATTCGTGATATCCAGGAGGTTTGTTCAGGAAATGGTTCATCAGAGCGCCCCCCCCCCCCCCCTGAGAATCAGTTCAAAATTGTCGCCGGGTAAACAATTAAAGTAGCATTTTATTTAAACCACTGTTAGTTACAGAAACATGCCACACACGCTGACAACAGTTATACTAATCGACCAGTAATTACTTGTTTTATTGTTCAACGGATAATTACACGAAAATAGGGCCAATAATACCAATAACCATTTAGAACAGACCAACATGTCTGCCGACATTCGACTTCTACTTTCTTTTGCAAACGTTTTTATAGAAGAAAAGAGTTTCACAGATTTGATTTCTCATCGTAATTGCGACAAGCTGAATAGAGTGAATTTACAGCCTATTCTTGCTACGAAGAAAAGGGAATAAAGGAATCAAAGAAACAGTGAATTTATACTGGGAGTTTCAGTTTCATACTGTCACAGTGTAATCTACTGTTGTGTTCCTGTGCAAAGTCAAAGTACAGTACTAACAATTGTTTCATCCATAGTGTGTGTAATGGTACAGAATTATCTTACGAATTTTCATTACGTATTTTGTTCAGGTAAATTTACAAGGCAACATTGGTATTACTGAGAGACAAAGACTGTTTTATAGGAGAGGGAACAGTCCGCTTGATAGTGATTTTTTTAAAATATACGAATCTACTGATCACATTTATGTGGGCTTGAGGTAAGGCGCTTGACTGGAAACCGCAGGGTCGGGGGTTCAAAACACGGTCGGACCTCGATTTTTTTCAGTCTGCACTGTAACCCATCATTCACCTCTCAACGATAAAAGGAGTCGCCAGAAACAACACGTGGTTCGGATTCCACGTTAAGCTGTAGGTCCCCTTTTCCCGGTTGGGTAACTGGGGTAGGCTAGGGACACGCAAGTCGCCAAAGTGGCGTCCAATTGAAAGACTTACACCAGGCCAAAGGGCGACACACATTTCAAATGTTCAAATGTTTGTTAAGCTTATAGGACTTAAACTATGGGGTCATCAGTCCCTAAACTTCCAAATTACTTACCAACTACCTTATACTAAGGACGGCACAAATATCCATGCCCGAGGGGGAGTCGAACCCCCGACCGTAGTGGCCGTGCAGACCGTGATTGGAGCGCCTCAGTCCCCTCGGCCACCGCGGCCGGCCACACGAATATATTTATTATTATAATTCTGAACATCACCTGCCCTATTAATACCAGATTTTTTACACAAAAACTATCAATATGAGTGATAGTATTAAGCGCTATAATCTTTTCTTCATGAATGTAAACTAACGTTGAAATTACTTCGCTAAGGTATATGGATTTACCGATCACACTTTAAAAAATTAGCAAGAAATAGGTTTTGTTTTTTGTGCGACTTATTGACAAGGAAAAAGAAATTTATTGTGAAGTTAACGAAACCTAAACACTTATAGTACGCAAAGGTCCTCTTTTAACTTCCATAGCTTAGCATGGGCGTATACCTAGTAACAACAATAATGTACATATATGATACTGTATCGAAAACGAAAGTAGTTCAAGAAATTTCTGAGCTATTTAAAATAATATCTGGAATTAGACTGGCGACAATTTTCCGTCTGTGTTTTGTAAAAAAGAAGTATCGCTACAAATTTCGAGCTGAAACATAACAAAATTAGCAATTATTAGGGTAAACAATAAAATCCGCTAACAATTGAAAAGGTTTTATGTATCCCATGATCGGTTTCAGGTTTGCGTCCACCCTCACGTGGTCAAACATTCACTTACATGTCATTCACTCTTGGTGCCCCTGTGTCGCAGCAGCCCAGGGCACCACCCTGAAGTCCGTGAACACTATTTACAGCTGTTAACGGACAGTGGCCAATGCCCCCTGAATTCGTACACAACAGGTGCATTCCACTATCCATCTTGTCCCATATATTTTATTTGTTGACTGACATTAATTAGCTGATTGTCAAAATAAACATAGGAATCTTGCTGTTACCATTGTGACAAAGTATTTTATTCTCTTATTTGTGTCGCAGATATTTTTTGGAAACCTACTCATTGGTTCATCCATCTACTGCAAATTCTTCTAGTCTATACCTTTGCATGTGTTCTACAATACCTCATTTCTAATGCTAAGTGACGTTTATCCTGTTTTTTTTTTTTTAATTATTTTATTTTATTACTATGTTACCACATGGAAACAGAATTACCCATTCAGGTTAATTCTTTCAGACCCGATTTTCTTCTGGAGGAAATAAATTATTTTTATGCTCTTATTCTCTTACATTATTTTTAATGATTTTAGAAGCACTATTTATACAGTTACATTTACCAATTTTCTACTGTACAATCATGTACACTGTTTAGTCCCCTCAAAATAACAACAACAATAGTTATGTACCCTGAAATACAAGACTTCTTTTTATGGATTAAAATAATTAATTTTGAAGTACTGACTATTGAAGTAAATAAAATGATCATTCAATAATTACCTCACAAAATAACAACTACTACTTTTAGTTGGAACCCACAACGTCTATATACTCTTTAGTCTACAAATTGCTGCGCAATGCAACATTCACTTGTTGGTATTTGTATAGTGATCCGCCGCAGGTGACAGTTTGTGTGCATGATGGAAAGATTTAACACTGACTATCGTATACGTGTTATTTACATTGGCAAAAAATGTTTCTGCTGCAGCTTAGACTCAGTAAAACGTTATGTACACAATTGTGATCAGTGGGTCTGAAAGGGTCAAACAGTGCCCTAATTTTGATGCATGCTTATTTTTTATCTGAAATTTAAATTGGGGAGGAGCTTTCGCGGCACCCTGGAATTGTTCTCAAAATAATGTTTACTATTGCTTTGTGTTATAAATGATGAAGTAATCAAAATTAGGCTCTCTGTAACTTTATAATATACAGTTCATTTATTCAAAACATTTGCCATGTTTGAGGCAAGCTACCAAGAATTGGCAGTTATTAGATGTATAGAAAGGTCTGGGCCGTAGTATTTTTCTACTAAATATTGTGTGTTTCGGTATCCGATCGCCAGATATGAACTGTGGAAAAATTTAACAATCATATGTACATAGAAGTGTGATACAGGGTACAAGACCATGTTGGTCGTACTTACATTCAAATCTAATATAAAGCTCCGCAGCCAGAGACATTTAATGAGTGCCAAATAATTTACACCTGAGTTGTGTTCGATGTAAACGTATTTTTAGACATAATCAGTATTTCTACTCTTTTCATATATCGTAATGGGGAAATAATTTCGCCGACCGCGGTGGCCGAGGGGACAGGCGCTCCAATCACGGTCTGCATGGCCACTACGGTCGGGGGTTCGAATCCCCCCTCGGGCATGGATATTTGTGCCGTCCTTAGTATTAGCTAGTTTGTAAGTAGTTTGTAAGTTTAGGGACTGATGACCCCGTAGTTAAGTCCCATAAGCTATACAAACATTTGAACATTTGAAATAATCTCTTTCCGAAACTACAAATATTAGAATTCTTTTTTCCTTCGTTTACATTTCCTCTTCCCTTCTGTTTCTCAGACATTCTGCACAGCCGTTCTAGCCGTTCTAGAGAAGCATATTCCCCCTTAGTTTACTGTGGGTGGTTCCAAACCTAAGAATAAACCCGAACGTATGCGGCGAAAGTTATGTTGAAACCACCCACGCGCCCAGAACTGGACTACTGGTTCTCTTGCGAGAACTGACGTAATTAATCATGGCAGCCTGCCCTCTAAGGTGGCTGACTCATAGCAGCGGAGCACTCCCACGTCTAGACTCGAACCCACCGTCAACAAGAACGCTTACCTGCCTCCTTTAGCATGACGGTCATTACCTCCAGATCTGCAGATCTTGCAAGAGATCTAGGCAAAATGTACGTTGTTTCGAAACAGTGACCTTCTCGGAATCTAATCTTCCAGTAGGCCTCTCTGCAATAACCAAATCAGATTACATTACCTCCAAAAGGCTCTTGTTCTGTCAATGGAGCTCCAAAACGGAACAGATACTCGAGTATCCAAGCAAACTCAGTCTAAATGCGAACAGTATGTATAAGAGGATCATTGGTCCACTTTAGGTTAGCAAAACCACAGTCTAGCATATACAGTCGCGACACTCACTGCTGTGAAAGTTGTTACCGATAAGTTGAAACGACACTAGCGCTCCTAGTCGTGGGCAAGCCGCCAAAATCGTGACGTTTGTTTATAATTGTATACGTAATTAACGAAATAGTATAATTTTTGAGTTACGAGCATTAGTAAAATACCGAGAGACATACATAATACTGAAATTAATGTAAAAGCAGCCGAACTTTAGTGATTCAGTGGTATAACGAAGAACTTCGTCATGAAACAATACTTACGAATACGTGTATATTTGCAGCTCATTCTGCTGAAAGTAAGTACAACATGAACGTAAGAGAAACAAATATTTATTACGGTCTGTTCTTACTGTGACAAGGAGTTTTTTTGACACGTATCGATTCGCACATTTTTAGGCGTTACTAGTCTTTCTTATAAGCGCATATTCTTTTGAGTGTGATTACTGTAGTTTAAGAAGACAATGTCTTGAAGATTCTTGCCGTTTGTGATTCGGCTCTAACAACAAATTTGGAATTAGATTGTTCTTTGTTGACATCAGTTTGATTGCTTTTTCCGTTTTCTTACAAAATTTGTGACGTTTTTCCTTCAGCAACAGCTGTGGTGCCTGATTTGGTATATTAAATACTGTAGTATTAAATTAATAATTAACTTCATGAATAAAAAATTAATTTCATGAATAAGAGAAATTACGAGTAGGGCAAAGATCGTTTTTCTTTCTCTCCCATTAAATTATCTGTGATCCACATTCTCTTGTTTTACTGCGGGAGAGAAGGAACAGCAATTAACGTTTTTTTTGTCTTCGTATCGCCTTTCTGGAGATAAGACGTATTCGATGCAACTCTCCCCTGGCCATACTCAATTTTGTGTAAGTATAGTGCCGCTCCTGTAAATTATGATTTTTAACTTGAAATACATCAATGTAAAATTTTTAACTGCCCTTTTTCACTCTACTGGCGTGAACTTGAAGTGTGAAGGAACTGGACGCCATTACGACTAATAATTATCAGTGCAGTAATTGTTAAATCGGTTTCATTGCTTTTTTCTATTCCAATATTTCCTACATCAAAGATAGTGATGATTACAGGACGTGCAGTCGAATTTGTGTAGCTATTTATTAAAACGAAGTCCGAATATTTTTTCCGTCTATGTTACATTCTTGCCAACCACATACGCGGACCCCACAACTAAAATTTAGCACACGGCCCACTACACAATAACAGATTTTAATACGTCCAGCTACCGATCGCGACGGTGTATACCTTTAATTATATAATATTTGATTATAGATTCGTGACGTACCATCATTGCACATCGAGATAGTACTTACTGAAGGTAACATCGTCTTCTTTTTATAATGTAGAAGCCGCCCATCTTTACCCTTACAGTCGTTCTATTTCTTTTTGTTTTAATTTAATTTTTATTCCCTTTTATCATAATCCGCCATTTCGATTTATTTCCAGTTCAGTACATAGTATTTCAGGTAACGACTCCCACCAAACACCATACAGGTGCTACATTATATACAGCGATTAAGAATGTAGACACTGTTTAAAATAAACAGTTCTGCCGATGATAGCGGTTGCGGTCACTAAAAATTCCAGATCACAACAGCACAATACCAGTGGTTAAAATTGCGCAAGTTAAAATAGTGAACAGAGACTCCGCAGGGGAACAGGAAGGGAAAGGAGGCGTGGATGGGCGGGAGAAGGAGAAATTGCGTGAGGGGAGGGGAAGAGCATAAGAACTCCAGAAGAGAGGGTTAAGAGGGGGAGACGAAGCATGGGAGGGAAGGACAGGGCAGGAGGAAGTACTCACAGATAGTGTCATATCGCCGTTATTTTTGCAGTATCTATGAAACGGAGCAAACATGGGAAAAAAAGAAAGCACAGTTATAGAGAATTTTCGCCTCCATAAACATGAACAATGGCGTTGATTGTAAAAGTAGTGTGTGTGTTTGAAATGAAAAGTAGTATGCGTTTGTGGGGCGAGCGTGTCACTGTTTTTGTTAAGAGACCGTCCCCGCTAAAATTCCCAAATAAATGTTCTGTTGTGGTTTTGGCAACAAAATAATTTGACTAAGCAATGAGACTTAGTACCTTCCTTTGCCCTGTTAGAATAAATTGCAGCTGACATGGGATGCAATGATCTTACGTAAATGTGGTTTAGTTTGATGCGCAACGGATAACACATTAAATTGTACAGTTGTTAATAAGTCACAGTAATTAAACTCGTAATTGGTCTACACATTAATCTCGTCTGTGAGAAACATTGTGAGCAAATGAAATGTTCAGATCTGTTAGCGTGCACCATATACCAGCAGCCAGACTATACATGTAGAATTCGACTGCGAGAGCCAACAGAAAGTGCTACTACAGAGATAATTTTGCTATTTGAATTAACAGGATGCCAAACAAAGATATTTGATATTAATTGGATATCCAGATCACTGCACTTGATAATGTGCCTATCTGTACAACAATTACCATACAGATTCAATGTAATAAAAAATGTTCTACAAATCTGGTAAAGATTTCAAGTATCACACACTGCAAATATTTCTCATCTCTTTACGTGATCTACTTCTCTTCTGATCAGACAAATCACTTTAACTGTTACTAACATTAACTAACTTAATAATCTGAACTTTCATTGAGACTGAGAAAATCTCTAACTATGATCTTTACTGCAATTCTGAACCAACTACTTCCTGCTCTCATTAATAGACCAACTGATCATCACAAAATGCCTACACTGAACTGTTCTAATTAGCATACAAATTTACAAAAAAATGGCCCGAGTGGGGATTCGAACCCCCGACCGTAGTGGCCGTGCAGACCGTGACTGGAGCGCCTCAGTCCTCTCGGCCACCGCGGCCGGTACACAAATTTACAAACACAATAATTATGCAACACTATCATAAGAAACAATGATCAGAACGGATAGCAATTCAAATTGGTGAAAGGAACGAGGAACTGGTAAAATGACTCAGGGATAAATGATAAATGCGAGCTGAAATAAACAGTATTCATTAGCAAAAGGACAAACACCAACTACAATATAGGCTACATACAGGCTACCATACATAACAATAGAAAAGTACAAGTTTACCTTATTTGAGACAGATTAATTTCCATACAAAAATTTCAATCTGCAGACTTGGCTGCGACTCTTCAAAACTGAATTTTTACTCTTCGAGTCTAACACACAGATAGAATAACCTGACAGTTTCACGACTGCAACTCTACCATAATCAGACATCAACTATCCTGTACGAAGGTCACACACCGACTCTTTAAACGCAACAACTGCGAGTACAAGACATACTCCAAAGATAAAACAAAGTCTTTGGTTTACAGCAAAGATATGAAAATAAGTGCAGTATATTATATCGATTAGTGAAGTGATACAAAATATTATATAAATTTGTTTTCTGCAGAATTATAACTTTGGTTTTTATACCAAAACATGCTCAATGCTCTATTACAGGCAAAAATTATGTGAAAATTATATTGCGCACTCCTTTCAATTGCATCACAATATTCCAATTACATCCCGAGATATTCCGGCGTGAAGTTGACGCTTGAAAAACCCGAAATGCGCTGCTAGCGCACGTCCTGAGGCTCAGGCGTGAACCCCATGCTGCCCGTAATCGCGATGTGATTGATATGCGTAATCGCACTTCCATACTTATCAAGAGTCTTATTTTTGTCTGAATAATAGAGACTGCTACAGCCTTGTGTTTATAGACACACGGTAAGTCCTCATCTGCAATATTACCTAATAATTATGTGCACAATGTGGGGGGCTCCGAGAGTAAATGAGCAGTGAAAGGGTTGGTAGGTACAGTTGTTTCTCACGGCTGTCTTTGTATGCAATGTAGTATTAATTTAAGTGTGCGAATCGCAAAGGAAGGGCCGCGGTGGCCATTTCAGAGATCCATATTTTTCGTTTTTAAGTGCGGCTTGGAATCAGAGTAGTACTTTTTTTCTTTTTCCCCACCGACTCTAATTTCTAGGGTGCGGCTTGCATTCGGGTAAATGCGGTACATAGCAGGTTTGTGTAATATCACACTTTTTAAGTACTATTATTTTTAAAAAAGGAATCAATATGAGTTGAACAAAGTGCCAGTTAGATTGTGGGGATTCTGAGAAGCAAGTTTCATGGTGTTGTTAGAAATGCGAGTTTCAGTTTTCGTAAAACATACACACTTATATATTTAGGCTACGTAAAACTTATTTGAGTAGCATGATAAGTGTTTCTCAAACATTCTTTTTATTGCCATCAGATGTAAATTTTTCATGTTTCCTGAATAAAATAAAAGGTGTGCAATGAGGATGTAATTGAAAATGATTGATGAAATAAAATAAAAGTAGCGAAAAACATACCGAAATAGCTTTTTAAAAATGACGAAATCGAGCAGAAAGTTTCACCACAAACAGGTGCCTCTCCGAATAAGATGCGGATATGTTCGAGGAATTTGAAGAGGTGCGGGTAGGCGGATGCGGTAAGTGAGGCGGATTGCGTGGCGCTCCAGGATTTGAAGGGACTTACAATAGGTGGGGAAGGCTGTTAATGGAAGCTGCAGAGTACAGGCCGCATTAAGGAACGGTATACGTAGAGGAAGGTGGAGAGGTTTTTTAGAGGAGCTTGAGCAGGTAGATGTGGGAGAGGGCTTTTTCACAGACACCCTTCAGTTGGAGACTGGGAAGGGGGGGGGGGGGCAGGGGAGGGAGCGGTCAAGGACGAGGCCAACGGTGGAAGTCTGAGAGATGCGACGGTCATGGAATGTAACGAGTCGGAGATGATGTCAGTGACATAGGGGGGGGGGGGGTGATAGAAAGGAACCAATGAGACAGGGCGTAGGTTTGGAGCTTGAAAGGAAGACCAGGATGCCATACACGTTTGTATGCCTTCTCGATATAGAGGTATTTGAAGATAGCGACGCGACGGGAATTCAAGTGGACGGAGAGGAGGTGGAAGAGGCGGAGGAGTTGGTCATCAACAGAGAAAAAAATGTTCAAATGTTTGTGTAGCTTATGGGACTTAACTACGAGGTCATCAGTCCCTAAACTTACAAACTACTTATGGACTACCCCCGACCGTAGTGGTCGTGCAGACCGTGACTGGAGCGCCGCAGTCTCCTCGGCCACCGCGGCCGGCCATCAACAGAGAAGGACGGTCGAAAGCCTGAGATGGAAACTGAATGAACGGGTTTATGGAGGCGAAAATTCTCTATAACTGTGCTTTCTTTTTTCACATGTTTGCTCCGTTTCATAGATATTGCACGGCGATATGACACTATCTGTGAGTATTTCATTTTATTTTTGTAACGTGTTCCCATTATTTCGGTCACACCATTCAACCCATCGTCTCCAAATTTTGCAGACGTATTTGTAGGCCGACCGCGGTGTGTCATTTACGATTACAAGCTAAATTAGAACATTGTGCCGGTTTAGAAACTGTGTACACATAAACTTATACGCATCGCAGGTCAGGCAAGAACATAGATTATCTGTGGTCGGTATAGTAACCTCAATAAACGACAGCAAAGTAAATAAATGTTAATTGGACTTAATTAAATCATTAATTTTTGTCTACATGAATTTCCCGCTCACACTAAACGCGGCAAAAATCTGCAATAAACAAAAATCTCCGGAGAACGTGTTGCAACGACTTCGAATGTATTCGTGGTCGTCCGAACTACGTTAATATATATACTTGTTAGGACATACAACGATTGGCTACGAGCTAATTCAGCCACGGCGGAATAGCCGTGCGCACTAAGGCGCCCTGCAGCGGTGCGCGCGTCTGTTCACCGTCAGGGGTTCGAGTTCTCCCTCAGGCACGCGCGTTTGTGTTCTTGTTTAGCACAAGTTAATTTGAGTTAGTGTAAGCCTAGGACTGATAACCAACGTAGTACAAACAAGATCGTTCAACTACACACAGTCCATCTGGTTGGCTGTCTGTCAGACAGTTATCTGGTGACCAAAGACTTTTGAAAGGGCACGGCTGATTTCCTTCCCTATCTTTAACCAAAACAATCCGAGCGCGAGGTCCGTCTCTAATGAACATGCTGTCGATGGGACGTTATACCAAATGTTCCAATGTTTGTTAAGCTTATGGGACGTAACTACGGGGTCATCAGTCCCTAAACTTACAAACTACTTACGAACTACCTTATACTAAGGACGGCACAAATATCCATGCCCGAGGGGAGATTCGAACCCCCGACCGTAGTGGCCGTGCAGACCGTGACGTTAAACCCTAAGCTTCCTTCCTTCAGATGTGAAGTTGCAGACGAATGTTGAAAATTAGTTGGAGTAATAAGGAGTAGAGGTTCTATGTAGAAATGGCGAGGAGATTACTATTTTGAAAACACAGACAAGAAGATGGGACAGGAAAGTAAGACGTATGTTGGAGTAAACACCACGGAACTAGTAAGGGAAGTCAAATATTTGAACACATCCAACAAATAATTGAGGTGCTAGTCTGTAATGAAGAGGAGGGATTTGCGGCGGTCACATCAAAACAGTCAAGAATCTGATGAATAAAAAATTAAAATAAAAAAAATATTGGTGAATACTGAATTACTACTAATCTAAAACAAAGCACAAACCTCGCACACATCCCACAATTCTCCAATTCACAGGGATTATCGAAGATTAAAGTAAGCCTTAACCGCTACATTCAACTGGGTCCTCGGTCGACTGGAACACACTCTTCCAAATTCTGAAGGTAACAGGAGTAAAATATAGGGAAAGAAGAGTTATATTCAACCTATACAAAAACCAGACAGCGGTTATTAGAGTCGAAGGGCAAGAAAGGGACGCAGAAGTTGGATATGGAGTAAGACAAGGTTGTAGCCTTTCCCCAATGTTGTTCAATCTGTACATTGAGCAGGCAGTGAAGGAATGGAAAGAGGAATTTGGAGAGGGCATTAAAGTGCAGGGAGAAGAAATAAAAACATTGGGGTTTGCCGATGACATAGTAATACTGTCAGAGACTGCAAAAGATCTGGAAGAGCAATTGAAAGGGATGGACAGTGTCTTGAAAGGAAGATATAAGATGAACATTAACAAGAGTAAAACGAAGGTAATGGAATGCAATGTCAGAAAATCAGGCGATGCTGAAGGAATTAGATTAGGTAATAAGACTATAAAAGTAGTAGATGAATTTTGTTATTTGGGTAGCAAGATAACTTCTGATGGCAGAAGTAAAGATGATATAAAATGCAGAATGGGTATGGGAAGAAAAGCGTTTCTAAAGAAGTGAAACTTGTTAACATGCAATATTAATTTAAATGTTAGGAAGTCCTTTATGAAAGCATTTGTCTGGAGTGTTGCATTGTATGGAAGTGAAACGTGGACGATAAGGAGTTCAGATAAAAAGCTGATAGAAGCTTTTGGAATGTGGTGCTACCGACGAATGATGAAAATTAGAGGGTGGATCACGTAACTAATGAGGAGGTGCTTAACCGAATCGGGGAGAAAAGGAATTTCTGGCATATTCTGACTAAGAGAAGGGATAGATTGCTTGGACACATTGTGAGACATCAAGGAATTGTCCACATAGCACTAGAAGGAAGCGTATGGTGTAAAAATCGTAGAGGGAGAACGACGGTCGAATACAGTAAGCAGATTCGAAAGGATGTAGGTCACGGAACGTATTCTCAGATGAAGAGACTCGCACAGGACAGGGTAGCGCGGAGAGCTGCATCAAACCAGTCTGCGGACTGAAGACAACAACGAAGCGTATAGGGTTACGCTAAATCTTGGTTTCTTAAAGCGGATTTTTTTCGCCTCCTGGATAGTTATAGTACTTGACCATGAAACGTGTTCGAAGCTCTACGTTACTTTGGCGATAAAGGCCAACCTTTGTGTAACTGTGTTCTACAACACCTATTTGGAGAGGGTAGTCAGCGACAGACCCGTTTTGGTGACGTTGCCGTGTACTAGAATTCGTGAACACGCCATACGTCATCGAGAAGAAATAACTGGTTACGAAGAGACTAGTTGGCAGCAAAAACTAGTCGGACAGGGCAGGCCGTGGCAAATAGAAGGAGAGGAGCGGAGGCCGTAGAACGCCTCGGCAGATGAGCACACGCGCGATGAGTGCTAATCGACGTGCAGAGGGTGGTGGAAGGCTCCTCTAGGCTACTTTCCAGCCGGCGGGGCGATGAGGCGAAGTGACGGGCAGCGCCCCAAGGACGCGGGGGACGGTTGCCTCACCGGCGCTGGCGACCGCGGAGCCGTGGCAGATGAGTCCAGGGAAAGCTGGCCATCCGCGACTCGCGTGGTGCCGTGCCGCTCCCTGGCGGCTGAGTCATCAGGCCGCGCGGTCACTGCTCTGCCGCTGCGGCTGACCGGTCAGAGCAGACCGCAGAAAGGTGGCCGCCACTTGGAATCCATACGTGCTCCTACTTCGTACTCTACATTAATGATCTTCCATCCACACATAACACGATGACCGCCATCGACGCAGATGACACCGCCCTCATGGCGCAAGATTGGAAGCCATCAAAGATAAATTCACGCCTGCAGACAGCAGACTTGCCATTCTACATGATAAACCTGAAACAATGAATACCTCTAACTGGACAGTTATAAGAAAATGGGTCCCACAAGGTTCGGTCTTGGGTCCTTTGCTGTTCTTAATATATATTAATGACTTGCCAGTCTACATTCACGAAGATGCTAAGCTAGTACTTTTTGCTGATGATACAAGTATAGCTATCACACCTGACAAACAGGAATTAACTGATGAAATTTTAAATGATATCTTCCAGAAAGTTATTAAGTGGTTCTCTACAAATGGACTCTCATTGATAAAACCCAGGACATACAGTTAAATGGCATGACACCATTAATAAATTTAGACTTTGAACATAAATCTGTAGCTAAGGTAGAATATTCAAAATTTTTAGGTGTTTACATTGACGAGGACCTGAGTTGGAAGAAACATATTAAATGTTAAATGTTTGTATAGTCTATGGTACTTAACTACGGGGTCATCAGTCCCTAAACTTACAAACTACTTATGAACTACTTACGAACTAGTACGGCACAAATATCCATGCCCGAGGGGGGATTCGAACCCCCGACCGTAGTGGCCGTGCAGACCGTGACCGGAGCGCCTTAGTCCCCTCGGCCACCGCGGCCGGCGGAAGAAACATATTGAAGACTTCCTGAAACATCTGAGTTCAGCTACTTATGCTATCAGAGTCATTGCAAAATTTGGTGATATACATCTCAGTAAATTAGCTTACTACGCCTATTTTCATTCACTGCTTTCATATTTTGGGGCAATTCAACATTGAGTAAAAAAGTATT
This sequence comes from Locusta migratoria, assembly GCA_026315105.1. Taxonomy (NCBI): domain Eukaryota; kingdom Metazoa; phylum Arthropoda; class Insecta; order Orthoptera; family Acrididae; genus Locusta; species Locusta migratoria. The sequence goes on along the minus strand of CM048744.1, from coordinate 975,835,538 downwards.
CATTGCACAAAAGCGTGTAATCAGAATAATTGCTGGAGCCCACCCAAGAGCATCCTGCAGACATTTATTTAGCGATCTAGGGATACTCACTGTAGCTTCACAATATATATATTCACTCATGAAATTTGTTATTAACAATCCGACCCAATCAAAAGTAATAGCAGTGTGCATAGCTACAACACTAGGAGAAAGGATGATCTCCACTATTCAATGTTAAATCTAACTTTGGCTCAGAAAGGGATGAATTATGCTACCGCAAAAGTCTTTGGTCACTTACCAAGTAGCATCAAAAGTCTGACAGATAGCCACCTAGTATTTAAAAAGAAATTAAAGGAATTTCTGAATGGCAACTCCTTCTACAATGTAGATGAATTTTTAGATAAAACTTAAAAATAAATATAACAATAAACGAAAAAAAAATCTTAAAATATTGATTGTCAAGTATAGGCAACATTTACTAAACTGACACGTTCCACATCATTATGAAATGTCGTATATATGATCTATGGAAGAAGTATTAATCTAATCTAATAACTCAGAACTGCCGAACCTTGGTTGGAGAAATGGCGTATTAAAGTAAACGTCGACAAATGCGAGGTAGTTCGAAGATGAAAGAACTGCGCAAACGCCAATACTATAGACCAATTACTCTACATGAACGCCAATACGTTTCCGTGAGAAAGTCAAATACCTCGGTGTCTGGCTGGACATGGGGGGACTACATACAACACATGACCAACCGAGCAAATGCGAGGCTCAAACAACTCTACCCAATGCTCAACAGGGAAAGCAAACTGAACAACCGGGTGTCGAGGAACCTCTACATGACACATATTAGACCTCTTATGACGTACGGTGCTCCGTGCTGGGCATACGCGGCGCCAACACGGCTACGCCGCCTGCAGCTCATACAGAACAAGGTACTACGCATCATCAGCAACGCTCCACGATACACACGCACCGTGGTTCTTCACAATGAATACCACCTAGACTCTCGGTGGTATTCAAGAAACTCGCCACACGACTGTACCAAAACTCGAGACTCTCGAACAATCCCTTCATACTACGCTTGGGGAACTACGATCACAACCATAGGTGGAAACATAAGCGACCCAAAACACTTCTCCTCAGAGACTAACCACCTACGGTCATAGGGACCACCAACTCGCAAACACGATGAATCTGGCGAATCCTTGCAGAACGGCGAACTGACTGGCAATTGCAGCTGGGAGATGTTATAACGCAGAGGTCGGCAAGTAATCTTAGACGGGGTCCGGACACCTCTGCGTTATAACATCTACCAGCAAGTACGTCCAAGTAAATCTATGTGTAAAACAGCTGCAGCATAACACGGCAACGTCTGTTCTTTCGGAAGTGTCCGAAAAAAATCGACGTGTTTTACGGTCCACTTGAGGATTCCCTGCAGTTTTACGCTTTTTTGTAAATATTTTGGACAAAAATAATGAATATAAATAATATAAAAATGATGTGCCATACGATCACGACTCTGTTGCTCTATGCACTCAACACGTAATATTCTCTCTGACCGTATTTTAACAAACAGCCAAAATTATTTGATGTTAGAGTTTAGGTTGCACAGAAATTCTATTTTTTAACGAAATCGAAATACTGAAACATTTCGACCGTTTCGGGAGGCTGAAAATTTGTGCTGGACCGGGATTCGAACTCGGCTTTCCCGCTTCGGGCCAATGGTCGCTTTTTTTTTTTATTTGTTGCTTGGATAGTTCTCTTCCTTGTGCTCGTAGAACATGTTTGTTCGTTGTTATTCGGTGTGTTCTTGGCTCAGCTTTTTAAAAAAATGTATTTTATTTCTGTGTTTTTTAATCACAGAGGGCGTTCAGCCCTCTGACCGGGCGCGCTGAGCAACGGCGCCCGGCGACCAATTCGGCTACCCAAACACGCTTCCCTTGAAATTCTCAACTTCTAACCCATGCCCACTGATTCATCTTGCTCTCAAATGTTCAAATGTTTGTTAAGCTTATGGGACTTAACTACGGGGTTATCAGTCCCTAAACTTACAAACTACTTATGAACTACTTACGAACTAGGACGGCACAAATATCCATGCCCGAGGGAGGATTCGAACCCCCGACCGTAGTGGCCGTGCTGACCGTGACTGGAGCGCCTCAGTCACCTCGGCCACCGCGGCCGGCCATCTTGCTCTCAGCCTACACTGGATTCTCGCAAGGGATCGAGCGTCTGAATGCGTCCGCACTGAAATTGTCATTGCCTGTTGTGGGCAGAACAAACACCATATCAACAACATTTTTAACCTTTACCTCTTTAAACTATTATTTTAACTAAGGAACACATTATTGGGGCGATATAGGGTTGTTTAATAAGAGGTTTTCAGCCAAGATCGTCTTTTATTTACATGACCGGTTTCGGCGTGCTAGACGCTATCTTCAGACATGTCGTAATTTTTTACATCACTGATATTGCAACAATTTTTAACATAGCACATTGGTATACATCCACATTGATTTTATTTGGAAGACACATCAATGTGGATGTATACCAATTTGCCTTGTTAAAAATTGTTGCAATAGCAGTGATGCAAAAAATTACGACAGGTCTGAAGCTGGCGTCTAGCACGCCGAAACCGGTCAAGTAATTAAAAGAAAAAAGTGATCTTGGTGCAAAACCTCTCATTAAATATATACTATTTTAACATCTCTCCAAAATTTTCATTGTCTTTTACCGTCAAAATATTATTAAAATATTATCACCTGTCTTGCCGCCGTAGTTTTTCATATTTTTCAAGTTTATTTTCTTTGCCTGTAGTGGTGTACGTAAAATCAAGTGACAATGTCAAATTGCGCTTATTTTTGCAAGTATCTCTGAAACGATGCGAGTTATGGAAAGAAACATATGAGAGAAAAGTTGTAGAGAAATGTCTTCTCTACAATTGCGTTTGTTCAATTTTCGTTTCAGATGAACGGTTAAGGTGTTATTTGAAATTAAATTTCGTGCTGTCAATAGATTGTCACAAACGGATTATTTTTAGTGTTACTAACCTATCTTTCGTCCGAAACATTTGAAAAAAAAGGGGGATTCTGGTCGTAGGCGGCCTATAATTTCACCTGTAAAATTTGGTGCTGATCGGTTGAAGTGGGAACACTTTAAAGACAAAAAGACAGTATCAAATCGCCGTTATTTTTTCAAAAATATCTGAAACGATACGGAAGAGAGCAAATTTGTAAAGAGTTTTCTCCTCTACAAATTCATTTATTCAATTTTCGTCTCAGATAAACGGTTACATTTGATGTAATTTCGAGCTGTCAAAAGGCGATCGTAAAGGCCCACTACCGTAACCTAAAGTGAGCCAAAACAGAAGCCAAAATTCTTAAAGGCAGCAGAATGGTTAAAACGTTCCTGATCCATTTGTTACGCACGAGTCATGGACTATGATTATTGCACGTTTGTTGTCACTAAGCTCTCCTGAGCGACTTTTTCTACTGTTACTGCTTCTCTATCGATTACACAACACTTTCCGCCGCCTTTCAAACTTGCGGATCCATCATTAGTGACATTTAACTGTAATTTACAATTACGAAGGAGATTTTGATTACATTTCAAACGATGATATACACTGATCACTTAGAATATTATGAAGATCTATCTATGAAGACCTCGTCCCTTGACGAGGAATGACTGTTCGTCAGACACACCCACTGAGCATGTACAGTACAGTAGTTGTCAAAAATCAAATAATTGTAAAGCTTATGGAACATAACTGCAGAGTCATTAGTCCCTGAACTTACAAACTACTTCTAAACTACCTTATAATAAAGACGGCACAAACATCCATGCCCGAGGGGGGATTCGAACCCCCAACGGCGAACGGTCTCGATAGTAGTTGTCCGTGTGAAGAATGTGGAAGACACCCGGTCTATCTGAGTATGAACGAGGGCAGATTGTGACGGTCTGGAAACTCGACACTATTTTTTCGGAAAATGCACATCATGTCAGGTGTTCGAGGATTGCTGTGTGAGTTTCTTTAACAAGTGGCAAGACCAAGGTGAAACGACGTCTAAACATATCGGACGTAGTACGGTCCATAGGCTGGACAGACTGCTGAATCTTAACTCGGTAGATGGCGTAAATAATGAGGTACTGAACAGAATTGACTTAGCTATAATTTACAACCGATCACTCAGCGAATGATCCGTACCCAAAGACTGGAAAGTTGCCCAAGTTACTCCAATATTCAAGAAAGGCAATAGGAGTGATCCACAAAATTACAGGCCAGTCTCATTGATGTAATTTGCAGTAGGATTTTGGAACATATACTTTGTTCAAACATTATGAACTACCTCGAAGAGAACGACCTATTAACCAGTAGTCAACACGGATTCAGAAACACAGCTTGCCCTTTATTCACATGAAGTGATAAGAGCCATGTTGCACTGTTGCCATGTAGAATTATATTCACGTCATCAGTGGCCTCCTTAATACTTTTACATTGTAATTTGCGAGTGAACAGGGTGAAACACATTACATATCAAATATTAATGAATTAAAAACTATGTTAACATTATTGACACTGTAGCATGTGTTGAGATCTTAACTTAAGGTGTAAATTAAATTCGTTTTCTACACTTATTTTACAGCATCTGGCAAGATTCCCATATTTAAATTACATTTCATATTACTGTGCAATTTATTATATTGTTTTATCTTAAAGTCTAAAAGTAAACAGGGTAGGAATGGGGATTCTACATGTGACGTTAAGATGGTCTGTAGTAGGTAGCTGTTTTGTTTACATTACGTGAAGGTTACCAGTGGGGATGTGTTCAAATGTACCTGGTCATTTAGCACTAGCTGAGGATTTTGGGCTAAGTGTTTGTTTATTTCCAGTGCTTCTAACAGGTTTAGTTTCCTGTCTTTGTTGGCTACGTGAAGCACTTCTGTGTCGACCTGGTAGTTATGTCCTTTCAGAACGTGATCAGCAAATGTGGCGTCTGCTTTCTGTAATCTCCAGCTACGTTCATGTTCACTCAGTCTAACTTGAATTGCCCTGCCTGTCTGACTATATACAGTTTGCTGCAGTCATTGCATGTTATTTTATAAACCCCACAGTTACTTAAAGCAACCCTTGTGCCTTTGCTGTTAAATAGGATGTTAGCTGCAGTGCCTCTTACTTAAAATGATGTTCTGTATTTACATGATTTGAGAATTCTGGCTATTTTGGTAGATAATTTTCCGAAATAGGGTATAGTACATAGTGATGACTGTTTCTGAAGTGGGGGAATAGAGGAGGGGTAGGACTTTCCTTCTTTGTTTCTAAAATGTTATCTATTAGCTGAGGTGTATAGCCATTGTTGCATGCAATATATTTAATGGTATTTAATTCTGTTTGAAAATCTTGTTTTGATAGTGGTATGGATGTCAGGCGATGTACCATGGAGTGGAAGACAGCATGTTTGTGTGCTATTGTATGTTGTGAACATGATGGTATTACAGTGTCAGCTGTGGGTTTTCTGTAAATTTTGAAAATGTGTGTGTTTGTGGTAATATCTATGTTTAGGTCCAAGAAATTGATGGATTTTTGATCAAGCTCCATAGTCAGATTTAATGCACCTTATCAAAACTTGTTGTTTATCTACCATATTTAAGAACCTGTTGGTCAAGCTGCCTCAATTCTGTGATAAGCGCCGTTGTCTTTCCGTGTTTTAATTTATTTATTTCATGCAACTGTAAACTTAACTGTACTTACTATAATTATGATTTGTGAACCTTATGAAAACCCAACCCATTTAAGATTCTGTTGACTAAGTTGTCTTAATTCTGTGATTTTACACAAGGTTAATTTATGAGATTCAAAAAATGTTCAAATGTTTGTAGAGCTTAAGGGACTCAACTGCGGGGTCATCAGTCCCTAAACTTACAAACTACTTATGAACTACCTTATACTAACGACAGCAGAAACATCCATGCCCAAGGAGGTATTCGCATCCCCGACGGGGAACGGCCTCGTGCATCATAACGTAGCGCTTTAATGCGCCTTATTGAGATTGTGAACCTGTTTAAGTTACTCCATTATTCTGAGATATTTATTTTGTGAACTTTATGGAATCTTTATTTTTTGAGAACCTGTATGTTATAGAGCTTTTAAACCTGTGATTGGCGCTATTACTCCTTTACCTGTGCTATGTTGAGTCCATGGAAATAGTTTGAAGTTATTTATTCTTAACTGTGATTTTTGAACTCCTATTAATCTTTCTGCTTACTTGTCCTGAATCTTAGGGCCTTTATTTGATTTTAAAACTATTATTATTATTCAGTAATGTGGTAATAGATGTAATTCTCCAGCAAGTGGTGACTATCTTTGGTAAACCCGCCTAGCCGCTCACATCTCGTCACTTTTCTGGTATCCAAACAGAATATTATAACACAACCTACCCTCCCCCTTTCCCTGCCCTTTCAAGGGTATGGAGAATGGAAGGGGGAGATGTTTACATATTCTAATGCAGCTTGGACTGATATAAAAAGACTGGGTGTGGGAGGGAAAAGACGAGGAAATAAAATAAAACAGCATTAAAAAAATTATATACTGAAAAGCTAATTGATGAGGCCTTGGAAGAAGCAAAAGGACTTGTAGTGGGAGGAGAAAAAATAAAAACTATAAAATATGCAGATGATATGATAGTATTAGCAGAAAAAAAATCTCTCCAGGAAATGATGAAAAATATTGTAAGGGTGGGTAAAGATTTTGGAATGCGATTAAACATTGATAAGACCAAAGTGATGAAAATTGGAAAACAAGACGACACAATCAAAATATCATTAGAAAGAAGAGTATTGGAACAGGTGCAATCGTTTCAATATTCGGGAAGCATGATAACATCCACTGAACGTTGCACAGGGGAAGTAAGGCGAAGAATCTCTATGGGAAAGCAAGCTTTCAGGACAGTAAAAGATTTGCTAACAACCAAAAGTATTCCCATCACTCTAAGGAAGACGTTCGCCAAGTTCTATGGAGAAGATTATAAAAAGTGAAGTGTACCGACAGAATGAAAAAAAATGAGGTGTTCCGCTGGGTAGGATACTTGTGGACTCAAACCTCAGGGAAGATCAGTTTGGATTTAGGAGAAAGGTAGGAACACGAGAGGCAATACTCACATTACGACTTATCTTAAAGGGAAACCTAGCCGGCCGCGGTGGCCGCGGGGACTGAGGCGATTCAGTCACGGTCTGCACGGCCACTACGGTCGGGGATCGAATCCCCCCTCGGGCATGGATATTTGTGCCGTCCTACTTCGTAAGTATTTCATAAGTAGTTTGTAAGTTTAGGGACTGATGACCCCGTAGTTAAGTCCCATAGACTATACAAACATTTGAACATTTTTTGAAAGGGAAACCTACGTTTTTAGCGTTAGTCGATTTGGAGAAAGCTTTTGACAATGTCGACTGGAATACACTCTTCCAAATTCTGAAGGTATCAGGGGTAAAATATAGGGAGCGAAGAGCTACATTCAACCTATACAAAAACCAGACGGCGGTTATTAGAGTCGAAGGGCAAGAAATGGACGCAGAGGTTGGGAAGGGAGTGAGACAGGGTTGTAGCATTTCCCCAATGTTGTTCAATCTTTACATTGAGCAGGCAGTGAAGGAATGGAAGGCAAGAAATGGACGCAGAGGTTGGGAAGGGAGTGAGACAGGGTTGTAGCATTTCCCCAATGTTCAATCTTTACATTGAGCAGGCTGTGAAGGAATGGAAGGCGAAATTTCGAGAGGGCATTAAAGTGCAGGGAGAAGAAATGAAAACATTGCGGTTTGCCGATGACAGTAATTCTGTCAGAGACCACAAAAGATCTGGAAGAGCAATTGAATGAAATGGACATTGTCTTGAAAGGAAGATATAAGATGAACATTAACAAGAGTAAAACGAAGGCAATGGAATGCAATGTCAAAGATCAGGCGATGCTGAAGGAATTACATTAGGTAATGAGACAATAAAAGTAGTAGATGAATTTTGTTATTTAGGTTGCAAGATAACTTCTGATGAACGAAGTAAAGAAGATATAAAGTGCAGAATGGCTATGGGAAGAAAAGCTTTTGTAAAGAATCGAAACTTGTTAACATCCAATATTAATTTAAATGTTAGGAAGTCCTTTGTGAAAGCATTTGTCTGGAGTGTAGCTTTGTATGGGAATGAAACGTGGACGATAAGGAGTTCAGATAAAAAGATGATAGAAGCTTTTGTACTGTGGTCCTACAGACGAATGATGAAAATTAGATGGGTAAATCACACAACTAATGAGGAGGTGCTTAACCGAATTGAGGAGAAAAAGAGTTTCTGGCATATCCTGACTAAGAGAAGGGATAGATTGGTTGGACACATTCTGAGACATCAAGGAATTGTCAACTTAGCATGAGAAGGAAGCGTGTGGGGTAAAAATCGTAGAGTGAGACCGAGGGACGAATATAGTAAGCAGGTTCAAAAGGATATAGGTTGCCGAAAGTATTCTCAGATGAAGAGACTTGCACAGGACAGGGTAGCGTGGAGAGCTGCATCAAACCAATCTGCGGACTGAAGACCACAACAACAACAACCGTATTTTCCGCGTCCCACACTCCCGCGTTTGAATCGATTGTTAACCGATGCAATAATCAGTCGGACAGTCTCATTGTCGAAAGTTCTGGGTGTGTTAAGGAGCGGAACCTTTCTGTTGTGGCGACTGGCGGAAAAGTATTGCAAAAGATGTTTGTATAGCTTATGGGACTTAACTACGGGAACATCGGTCCCTAAACTTACAAACTATTTATGAAATAGCTAATACTAAGGACGACACAAATATCCATGCCCGAGGGGGAATTCGAACCTCCGACCGTAGTGGCCGTGCAGTCCGACTGACGCGCCGCAGACAGCTTGGTCACCGCCGCCGGAAGGTATTGCAGCGTGAGTTGCCAAGGAGATCAGTAGGCTGCGGCACTGAGAGAAGTTTAGTACGAGTTTGTCACGAGTTTTATGTGAAGTTTCAAAGTAGCGAAGGTTTCTTTCGAAATTCTGTACTTTATGTGGTCATTTCCGACAACGCCGAGAAAGTATAAAAGTAAGACACGTGTTCAAGGTAGGTGTAATTATGACCCGGAAATTTTAAGGAAAGCAGTTCGAGATATTCAGTGTAGCAATTTAACCTATAGAAAAGCCTTTAATAAATAAAATTTCTTACTTAGTCCTTATCCCTTATTTTAATGATGGACGACCTTAAAATATGTTAAAAGTCATTAAAATCAAACAGAAAGAAAGTAGAATAATAAAAAATAGTCGTGTGCGATATCACTCCCATAAACTTGGAAACACCGGACGGAGATTGAAAATACACGAGTCCGAAATCACCCCAGTCTATGGTGTGATTTCGGAAACTTTATTTGTCTGTCTCAGGCAAACGTAGTTGCACATGGATGCTCTGTTTCTATAATATTTTATTGGTTGTACATATACCCCACCACTTGCGTAAAAAGCAATTAAATCTGATAAAATCTATTAAAGTTATGGTGAAAATAATCTCAAAATCAATATTATTTCGCAATAGCGAAGTTTTTTTAGCATCACTGTATAAGGTATGGGTGAAAATTTGTGCCGGGCCGGGACTCGAACCCGTGTTTCCCGCTTTTCGCGAGCGGTCGTATTAACCACTAGGCTACCCGAACACGACTCCAGGACCGTCCCAAACTTCTTACTCTGACTGCAGACATATGCGTCATTACTTATACAGTGACGCCAAGAAAAATTCGCAATTGCGAAATAATATTGATAAAAATATCAACACTGGTAATTCGTCACCATACAGTTATTTGACATATGCCTAAGCCAGGCAATGACGATAACAGCATTGGTTAACGCCTCCTTGTCTTCATCCTCCCTGGCGGGAATACAGATTAAGCTGCGAGTGGTAAGAGATGAATGCAGTTGACTCATATGTGCAGTCAGGGTGGCATATGGAAGTTTGGGACGGTCCTGGAGTCGTGTTCGGGTAGCCTAGTGGTTATGGCGACCGCTCGCGAAAAGCGGGAAACCCGGGTTCGAGTCCCGGTCCGGCACAAATTTTCATATGTCACAATTTGGTATAACATCCATACCGTTACAGTGAGGCTAAAAAAAATTCGCTATTGCGAAATAATATTGATGAAAATATCAACACTGTAATTCGTCACCATACAGTTATTTAATCTCAAAACTGTCCGACATCACCCCGTTTGACGGTACATCTTTGTCTTCGTATTAACCGTTATAAATTCTTTCATACCCATACATTCTGTACACAATGTTTGTATCAAAACTTATGAGAGCCACTCTATAATATCATTAGCAAGCAAACGCTAGAACTGGAAGTTGGCATATAACAGATGTGATATCTACTACAGCGTATCTCATGACACATATGGATTGTGGCTGCTTAGCTGACATGGGGCAGAGAGCAGTGGTTTAGTGAGAGACGTGTGCGGCAGCTCGTTGTGGACCGTGTCGGTGTCAGCGATACGGCTGCTTCTCCTGAGGAAGGCCGCTGGACAGAGCCGGCCGCTCGCTCTGAAGACGAGCCCCACACACTCGCCTGTGATGTAACGCCCGCCACTTGATGGGAAAGCCACGCTGGGGCCGCGGCCTTCTCCATTAGGAGTCGCCAGCACTCCTCTACTGCAGGCTTCCGTAGCTCCCAGTCTGTCCACCAGAGTGGCTATGTTAGCCTGCGTATACACTAAGCTAAATAAAGTCACGCAGTGTTAGACCTACACTGCTTGATAAATAGTGCACCTAGAAAGACGACGTTCATTTGGATCCGATGAAGCAGATGTCATCTGAGGGGTAGTAGATGTACTAATAACGATTTCAGTGTACTTCGCCAATAAATAGCGTAATGACATAGCTCCCAGAGCGCCATTTGCATGTACCCTTCAGTAGGGAATGTTTGCAGTGTGATATCATCGTGTGAAGCAAACAAGCACCATACCGTGTAATGCCAACTCCACCCAGAAGACAAGGCGTTACAACAGGCGGTGCCTACGTCACACTTAGAGGCCGCGGCCGCCACCTCAGTGGCTGTTGGCTGGGGCACGCCCACCGCCATACAGCGGCCGGCCAGTCAGATGGCGGCCGGGGCCGCTAAGTGTGACGTAGGCACGGCCTGTTGTAAGGCCTTGTCTTCTGGGTGTTGGTAATGCCATGCTCTCGAGCTTCCTACAGCAAACCCAGTCACAGCTGTCAAATAGTATATAAAACACTTCATTCACCCAAGATCGCTAAAAATTTATTTTCTTCACTTAACCGATGACAGAATATAAAATGCAGAATAGCAATGGGTAGAAAAGCGTTCTTGAAAAAGAGGAATTTGTTAACCTCGAATATTGATTTAAGCCTAAGAAAGTCCTTTCTGTAGGCATTTGTATGGAGTGTTGCCCTGTATGGGAGTGAGACATGGACGATAAACAGTGCGGACAGGAAGAGGATGGAAGCTTTTGAAATGTGGTGCTACCGAAGAATGCTGAAGATTAGGTGGGTGGATCGTGTAACTAATGAGGAGGTACTTAACAGAATTGGGGAGGAATTTCTGGCATATCTTGACTAAAAGAAGGGATCGATTGGTAGGACACATTCTTAGACATCAAGGAATCGCGAATTTATCATTTGAGGGAAGTGTGTAGGGTAAATACCGCAGAGAAAGACCAACAGATGGATACAGTAAGCAGACTGAGACAGATGTAGGTTGCCATTCTTATGTGGAGATGAAGAGGCTTGCTCAGGATAGGGTATTGTGGAGACCTGCATCAAACCAATCTCCGGACTGAAGACCACAACAACAACAACAACCGATTTCGGCGAGCTCAGTTACCATCTTCACCAGTACAATCACTTAGCGTCATATGTAAAAATAGAAACATAACCTTCTAACACACCCAAACATCTTGTTAAAGTTTTTCATGACAGGGTGGTTCGTCATAATGACCACATTTTATTCATTATGACGAACCAGCCTGTGATGAAAAACTTTAACAAAATGTTTAGGTGTGTTAGAAGGTTATGTTCCTATTTTTACATATGATGCTAAGTGATTGTACTGGACTTACTGAAGATGGTAACTGAGCTCGCCGAAATCCGTTATGGGACGAAAAAAAAATTTTAGCGATCTTGGCTGAATGAAGTGTTTTATACAGGGTGTTACAAAAAGGTACGGTGATACTTTCAGGAAACATTCCTCACACACAAAGAAACAAAATATTTTATGTGGATATGTGTCCGGTAACGCTTAATTTCCATGTTAGAGCTCATTTTATTACTTCTCTTGAAATGAAAACACACAGCAAAAGAACGTACCAGCGTGACTTCAAACACTTTGTTACAGGAAATGTTCAAAATGTCCTCCGTTAGCGAGGATACATACATCCACCCTCCGTCGCATGGAATCCCTGATGCGCTGATGCAGTCCTGGAGAATGGCGTATTGTATCACAGTCGTCCACAATACGAGCACGAAGAGTCTCTACATTTGGTACCGGGGTTGCGTAGACAAGAGCTTTCAAATGCCCCCATAAATGAAAGTCAAGTGGGTTGAGGTCAGGAGAGCGTGGAGGCCATGGAATTGGTCCGCCTCTACCAATCCATAGGTCACCGAATCTGTTGTTGAGAAGCGTACCAACACGTCGACTGAAATGTGCAGGAGCTCCATCGTGCATGAACCACATGTTGTGTCGTACTTGTAAAGGCATATGTTCTAGCAGCACAGATAGAGTATCCCATATGAAATCATGACAACGTACACATTGGAGGCCCGTGAACGCATCTTCTATTTTTACCTATTTCAAATTTCAATGTAATCATGTATTAACAGATTTTATCAGTACAGATTTTATCAGTCATTTGTTTCGTGCACTGTATTGTTACGGTTGGAATAAGGCCGCTTGTTTGAAAATGGACGAACAAGTCCGAAACTACTTACCGACTTCTAAATACTGCAACTGTGACGAAAAAATAAAAAAAATGGGTTTCAAATATATTTCCATTAGTGAAATCATAGGTAAAGAAATGGTGGTACACCTTTTTTGGTGGTAGTCTGCAAGTAACAAGACCAATGAAACACAACGGGATCTACTCCGATGGATCAGAAAAGAAACGGGAGATACAATTCCCGCAAAAGGAAATGAAGAAAACAAAGGCGAAGAAAAGCATTTATTGCAATTTGTATATTTCACAGTATTCCAATCGATGTCACTGTCGTGATTCACTGTCGGAGAAGTCGTTGGTGGCCATCCCATAAATGTCATGTACGCCACTATGTCGCCAAGGCGGGGGGCGATTATGTCAGAGTGCCCAGTAGCCACAGAGTGGAATTTTGTCTGGTGCAAAATGTTCAAATGTTTGTAGCGCTTATGGGACTTAACTACGGGGTCATCAGTCCCTAAACTTACAAACTACTTATGAACTAGCTTATACTAAGAACGGCACAAATATCCATGCCCGAGGGGGGATTCAAACCCCAGACCGTAGAGGCCGTGTAGACCGTGACTGGAGCGCCTCAGACCTCTTGGCCACCGCGGCCGGCTTGTCTCGTGCGGGTGTGCAGCTTGATCTCCGGCATGGTAAACCATTTTACAGTCACTCTCATTGGGGTGGTTTCGTTAATGAGCCTATTATGCCTCGGCATAGCCAGAGACACTGGAGCCAATGTTCACGGCTGTCAGGAACATTGCAAAGTGTACAGTTTGGCGAGGCAATTTTATGTACTGAAGGCTTTCACGACCGGCTGAAATAATTGCTGTTGAATCTTCCGGGTTATATGGTCGTGGTCGAAGAAACGTATCTGACCCTGACGTTTCGTCCTGAGCTGCGCTGACCATCATCAGATGTGCTACTGGTAGCGGTGAGTCTTGCCGACTGACGAGTCGGGTGTCGGAGAGCGGTATAAATACTGTCTAAAAGGGGGCGTGGTCACGTGTTCTCGTGCGCAGCAGAGATAAGCCTTGTCAAAGATACAAACCATAATTTTCGATAGTCGATGGTCAAAGATAAAAGCGTAACTACCTACTCTGAAGAGCCACAGTCCATATGTCATTAAGTTTCATTGCTTCTTCCTTTCTATTAAAATTATCCCCATGTTTGTATATTGCGATTGCTTCTCTGTACAGTCGTGGATAATAGTTCGTCGTTGTAGATAAAATTTCTGTTTCGGAAAGCTTCACTTCATGATTTCCTGACTGGAAAACATGTTCAGCTACAGCTGATTTCTCAATTTTATCCAGTCGGCAAAGACTTTTGTGTTCTTTCAGTCTTGTATTCACACTCATTTTTGTAGTAACAATATTCACTTTTCCGCAAGAACACGGAATTGTGTAAACCCCACTTTAATAGAAAGGAAGAAGCAAAGAAACTTAATGACATATGGACTGTGGCTCTTCAGAGTAGGTAGTTACGCTTTTATCTTTGACCATCGACTATCGAAAGTTATGGTTTTTATCTCTGACAAGGCTTATCTCTGCTGCGCACGTGAACACTTGACCACGCCCCCTTTTAGACAGTATTTATACATCTCTCCGATGCCCGACTCGTCAGTGTCTGGCATGACGGCCTAGTGTACAAACTCTTTGTTCACGTGCTTCCGACGTCTCATGGGAGACTGCTGCAGTCGTACCTGTCCGAACGGACTTTCCACGTAAGGGCAGAAGTCGGTACATCCACGGAAAGGCGGATATGTGCGGGAGTGCCGCAGGGGTCGGTCCTCGGTCCCTTGCTGTACTCCCTGTACACTGCTGATGCACCGCGAGTCGCAAGCGTCGAATTGGCACTATACGCCGACGACACGGCGCTTTTCACCCGCAGTATGAACGCGCTCACAATGAGACGTCGACTCCAAGTCGGCTGCGACGCCCTGGGAGCATGGGCGGCTGAAATTCAACGCCGCGAAAAGCCAGGAGGTCGTCTTTAATAGACGTAAACTGCCCGATGCGCTACCGCCGATCGAGATCCTGGGGACTCCCATCCCTTGGAGCACAACGGCCAAATACCTAGGGGTAACCTTAGACCGAAGGCTCACCTGGAAAGATCACGTCAGTGATGTAAGACAGAGGGCCACAGGACGGTTACGCGTCATTTACCCACAGCTCAACCCGCAGTGGCCGCTACCGTCGCAACACGGGATCACGCTGTACCTGCCAATGGTCCGTCCAGTGCTCGAGTACTCGTCCCCAGTCTTTGGAAACGCCGCCGACGTCCACATCCAGCTGCTGCAGACCGTCCAGAACCGCGCCCTTGAAGACTGCCCTGCAACTTCCAACGCGCTACCCAACCGACCTGCTTCACGAAGAAGCCGGCATTCTACCGCTCCGGGAGAGATTCCGCGTCACCGCCAGGACCTTCTAGACAAGACGGAGCAGTCCCACAACCGGCTCATCCGGCAATTGGGGACACAACAACACTTCAGGCCGACAACACACTGGCCTGACCTGCTGGGAGATTAACAAAAATCTCGTAGCAAACCAGGAAAAAAGAAAATATAATAATACATCGTCAGTAATCTGACAGTCTAAGTCCACTCAAACAGCCAGATTCTAATACTTTTTCCTATGTTTCAGATACAGCAGGAATAGCAGCAAATGCTTAGCCTGCACATCCATCGTACCAAGGTCGAGATCCGTCAAGAAAGTGAAGCGTGAAGCGTAAAGCAGACTCGTCAGTTGGCAAGACCAAAGACGTCTATAAATAACACAGACTGGCCACAGCGCCGCCATAGTTGAAGCCAATTGGAAAGGTTGCCGCCATCTTTGAGAACATCAGTGTCACGCCAGGTGATACTGGACGTCTGCTAACGCTGAATCATAGGTTTTATATTAACAATTGCCAGTCTCGATTTTTCTTAATTTCTGAGCGACGCATTTCGGAAAGCAATTCCCACTACGAATAGCATTTCTCGTTTACTACTGTATCCTAAGTGTAATGTTTGCAATCGCCGAACTGCTGCATTATTTGATGTTACTATGTCAATAATCGTTTGTATCTGCCGACATATCTTCCCTATAAATACAGGCGAATTTCTTTAAAATATTTAATTACCTTTATTCTACCTGTGGTTCAAATGAATTTTCACGCTTTGAAGTAATTACGTATTTATCGAGCTCTCCACAATTTGTCGTTTCCTCGGTACTCTTCTTACAGATTTTGGTTACTGTAGGTGCTCAGGAAACGAAAATATTGTTGGAATAGCATTTGCAAGTAGCCGCTTTACATCGGTGGCAGCATCCATAACGTTTCTTCAAAATGACAAGAGCATACGTAACTATACTTTGTAGGCTGCCACTTATCACGCCTCATACTGGTTACCCATTGGGTTAGCAACTCCTTGTTTTTCAAAAGAAATCTGTATAAATAATAGTTTAATTACAGTTCATATACCTAGGTTACTTACCCAATGGTTAATACGCTTTTGTACACTATATAAACGAGTGTCATTGCATTAAAACAGACCAAATACACCCGTGATCTCCCTAGCTTTTTGATGGTCGTGAAGTAAACATAATTTTGAAAGTTGGTAAATGAAAAAGTTAAGTATAATGTATTTTTTATAGAAAAATACACGCTGATACACTACGACCTATATAATTACATATCTCTTTCTTTATGTATGATATTCGAACAGTTTTATCACCGCGGTGCTGCAGTTGTACGCCGACCATACACTGCACATGCACCACTAATAATAGCGCTTACACGATAGTTTAGATTACAAACAGAAACGTGTGCTCTCTCTGCTGCTTCAAACTGACGTTCTCAAATATGGCGCCCAGTGTTGCTTAGTGCTGCCACCCAGAGCGCTGTAGCTTGCCTATAGCCTCTCTATGTTATTTATATACCTCTTCGGGCAAGACTCACCGCTATCAGTAGCACTTCTGATGATGTCCAGCGCAGCTCTGGACGAAACGTCAGGAGCAGATATGTTTCTTCGAATACGACCATGTAACCCGGAAGATTCAACAGCAATTTTATGTACGTCGGCGAGTCCATGATTTGTTTTCATTGCATTATTAACCAGGCGATACCACAACCCACGGACATCTGTCGGTAGGAGGGGGTTAAAGATGTTCTCCTACCCTCGCCGCCAATTGCCTAGGGAGTGACCCTATGATGTCAGAGAAGTTTAACGCTGGAACTGAAAGTTCCCGACACTTTCTCTTCCTCATTGTGCTACACTGCGGGACGCACTGAGAATTTTCGCGCACGCGGTGACGTCGGCGCTGGCCGTTTTGACTGGCGCCAGTTCCAGGAAGCCGCGGTGCAGGCGAACTGGCAGAGGTCCAGCTCCTCCTGGCGCATGCGCCGTGGCGCGCCGCACACTAACACACTTGCTGCGGACGGCGCGGCGGATCCGGTTCGTTGTCCGGGGCAAGTTCAGCCGCTCCGAGGGGCCACGAGCGTTTCACTTTCTAGCGGACGGCCGTCTTCAGCCGCGATACACATCGGCTTCTCGTGGGACGGGTCACGTAATAGCACGCACAGCGCAGGTCGACGCGTTTCAGACATACACTGGGAGGTCGTGGGATCGCGATCTGCTCAGATACAGATGGCGGTAGTATGGCGTACGCAAGGTATGAATGGACGTTACAGTGCGGGAGCTGTCATTCGTACTCCCGTGATTCGTGTGGGGAGGCTTACAACTTATGACAGTTACCTGACATTATTATTCAGGTTAAGGAGGCGATCTAAAAATTGGCTATGATTCTCCTGTGAGATTTCTTTATTTGCTCAGATCGCTTATTTATTTTATTTATTTATTTAATTGCTTGATGAGTAGTTACACCTTCAATGTTTTAAAACACCGTATGCATGTTTTAATTATCTTACCGTATTTTTATACTTATATCACATACAGTTTTATAATTTTATGTCTGGATATAGTCAAGAACCTCACTTTTAGAAAATATTTATATAACAAACAATTGTGCGGTATAAGACCCTAGGGCTCAAGCTGTCCACTGCAATCCCTCCCTCCCCACCTACTCTTTCCCTCCCCTCCACCACCTGCAACCAAATTATAAATGCCTACATCAAACTGTAAAACGCAGTACCAATTAGTACTCAGCCAGACGAGTTGCGGATGGAACTATAACGTAAAGAGAAATCTAACCACTTATGTATAAATTAACTGTTGTTCAATTAACCCTTAGTAAATTTATAAAATTGTACATTTCTATTTTACTTTTGTTTTTTAGATCTGAAGATATCCAAGTGATCGAAACATGTTATTAAACAATTATATTGCAACTGTTGACGGAAATAAACACATTTAAAATTAACATAGTGGAGTTGCGGACACTCTCCAATCGATCTTGTAAACTATAATGTAGTTTCAACTCATTAAAGAGCCATTTTCGAATGTGTAATATTTAAACAACAACTACAGTGACTTCCTGATATCTACAATAGATGTTATAAAAGGCAACTAAACATGCTATACACGACTAAATGTTGTCAATGTACAGTAATTGAATACTATTATAAATCTAGATTACAAATGTAAACTAACATATCTGTCATAGTCATACCTTTATTGTCCAGGCATAATAAAATGTTTAAAAGATGCAACACCGTGGCATGATATAACTTGTATGCACATACGACGCACGTCCAAAAAGTAAGTTCCGTTTGGTAATAAAATTGTACACATATACAGAAGAAATTTTTATTGCACGAAATTCTACATCTCTTAAACTACTTTTCCACATAACTGCCGACATTTTGCAGGCATTTGTCATACCGTGGCACCAGGTTTTGTACACCTTCTTCATAGAAATCTGCCGCCTGTGTCTTCAACCAGTTGGAAACAGTGATATTTGGGGGAAGTCCATAGCGAGAGCACTAATTGTAAACCTACGGTTTTCCTGGATCTTGTCGTCAATCGCGTGAACCAGTTCTTCTGTAACCAAAGGTGGACGCCTACTTCGTTCTTCATCGTGCACATCACTACGCCCGCCATTGAACTGTCGAACCCATCTTCTCACCATCGAATCACTCATCGCATTTGGTCTGTAAACATCGCAAATTTGCCGATAAATTTCACTTGGTTTCACTTTCCTCGCATTCAGAAACCGAATCACCGACCTGATTTCACAGGCGGCGGGATTTTCAATAAACGCCGACATTTCAAACAAGCACAACAAAGCGTACGTAACTGACAGCAATCTCCAAATGGCACACGTGCTTCTCCTTGATACACGTCGTCTACTTTCTGGACGCACCTCGTATTTATCCATCCAATGTGCCTTCGTGTCACGTTGTTTTCTTGCATACAGTTCGCTTTCCCACATCAATAGGCACCATGTCATGACTGCAAACGTTGCTGACTGACTGATAGATGGCGTGTGCTTATCTGCATGTAGTTCACATCTCCACACCACTAGGCGGCGTGTTATGCCTGCAAATGCCGCTGACAGACTAATGGCTCCAGTTGTAAACACTTATGAGTGACCTATCTGCCACCAGGGGACAGTAGGATAGGGTTGTTGTTGTTGTGGTCTTCAGTCCGGAGACTGGTTTGATGCAGCTCTCCACAATACCCTATCCTGAGCAAGCCTCTTCATCTCCACATAAGAACGGCAAACCACATCTGTCTGAATCTGCTTACTATATCAATCTCTTGGTCTTCCTCTGCGATTTTTACCCCACACACTTCCCTCCAATGCTAAATTCACAATTCCTTGATGCCTAAGAATGTGTCCTACCAATCTATCCCTTCTTTTAGTCAAGGTATGCCAGAAATTTCTTTTCTCCCCAATTCTGTTCAGTACCTCCTCATTAGTTACGAGATCCACCCACCTAATCTTCAGCATTCTTATGTAGCACCATATTTCAAAAGCCTCAATCCTCTTCTTGTCCGCACTGTTTATCGTCCATGTTTCACTCCCATACAAGGCAACACTTCATACAAATGCCTTCAGAAAGGACTTTCTTAGGCTTAAATCAATATTCGATGTTAACAGATTTCTCTTTTTCAAAAACGCTTTTCTACCCATTGCCATTCTGCATTTTATATCCTCTGTACTGCGACCATCATTTGTTATTTTACTGCCCAAATAACAAAACTCATCTACCTCCTTTATTGCTTCGTTTCCCAATCTAATTCCTTCAGCATCACCTGATTTTCTTACACTGCACTCCATTGCCCTAGTTTTGCTCTTGTTAATGTTCATCTTATATGCTCCTTTCAGCACACTGTCCATTCCGTTCAATTGCTCTTCCAGGTCCTTTGCTGTCTCTGACAGAATTACTATGTCGTCGGCAAAACGCAATGTTTTTAATTCTTCACCCTGAACTTTAATTCCTTCTCCAAATTTCTCCTTGCTTTCCTTTATGGCTTGCTCAGTGTACAAATTGAATAACAATGGAGAAAGACTACAACCCTGTCTTACTCCCGTTCCAACCACTGCATCCCTTTCATGCCCTTCAACTCTGACAACCGCTGTTTGGTTTTTGTACAAGTTGTAAATAACCTTACGCTCCCTATATTTTACTCCTGCTTGCTTCAGAACTTGAAAGAGTTTATTCCAATCAACATTGTCAAAGGCCTTCTCCAAATCTACAAAAGCTAGAAATGTAGGTTTGCCTTTTCTTAATCTATCTTCTAGGATAAGCCGTAAAGTGAGTATTGCCTCCGTGTTCCTACATTCCTCCTGAACCCAAACTGATCTTCCCCGAGGTCGGCTTCTACCAGCTTTTCCATCCTTCTGTATATAATTCGAGTTAATATTTTGCAACCATGACTTATTAAACTGATGGTTCTGTAGTTTTCACACCTGTCTGCACCTGCTTTCTTTGGAATGGGGATTATAACATTTTTCTTAAAGTCTGAGGGTACTTCGCCTGTCTCATACATCTTACACACCAGGTGAAACAATTTTGTCTTGGCTGGTTCTCCCAGAGACTTCAGTAGCTCTGAGGGAATATCATCTACTCCAGGAGCCTTGTTTCGACTTAGGTCTTTCAGGGCTCTGTCAAATTCTTCTCTCAGTACAGTATCACGTATTTCATCTTCCTCTACATCCTCTTCCCTTCCTACAATATTGTCTCGAAGTTCATTTCCTTTGTAGAGCCCCTGTATATACTCTTTCCACCTTTCAGCTTTCCCTTCTTTGCTGAGAACTGGTTTTCCATCAGTGTCCTTGATATTCATAGAGCTGTTTTTCTTATCTCCAAATGTTTCTTTTATTTTCCTTTAGGCTGTATCTATTTTCCCCCTATTTATACATTCTTCTACATCCTTGCATTTGACTTCTAGCCACTCCTGCTTAGCCATTTTGCACTTCCTGTCAATCTCATTTCTTAGTCGTCTGTACTCCATTTTGCCTGTTTCATTTACTGCATTTTTATATTTTCTCCTTTCATCGATTAAATTTAGTATCTCCTGTGATATCCAAGGATTTTTTGTAGGTCTTTCCTTCCTACCTATTTTGTCCTCTGCTACTTTCACTATTTCATCTCTCAATTTTACCCATTCCTCCTCTACTGTTTAATTTCTCCCTGTTTCTGTCAATTGTTGGCTAAAGCTCCCTCTGAAATTCTTAAGAACCTCATGTTTCTTCAATTTATCCAGGTCCCATCTCCTTATTTTCCTACCTTTTTGTAGTTTCTTCAGTTTCAGTTCATAGCCAACAAGTTATGGTCAGAGTTTATATCTGCCCCTGGGTATGTCTTACATTGTAAAACCTGGTTACGAAATCTATGTTTTACCATTATAAAATCTATCTGGTATCTCCCGGTGTCTCCTGGTCTCTTCCACGTATACAACCTTCTTTTGCGATTCTTGAACCAGGTGTTTGTTATAACTAAATTATGTTCTGTGCAAAATTCTACCAGGCGGCTTCCTCTTTCATTCCTTTTGCCCAGACCATATTCACCTACTATCTTCCCTTCCCTTCCTTGTCCTACTACCGAATTCCAGTCTCCCATAACAATTAAGTTTTCCTCTCCCTTAGTTGTTTGAATAATTTCCTTTAGCTCCTCATAAATTTCTTCGATTTCCTCATCATCGGCAGAGCTAGTTGGCATATAAACCTGTACTACTGTTGTCGGTGTTGGCTTCGTATCTATCTTGACAATGATAATGCGATCACTGTGCTGGTCATAGTAGTTTACCCGCATTCCTATTTTCTTATTCATTATCAATCCTACTCCTGTGATACCCCCAATTGATTTTGTATTTATAATCCTATACTCACCTGACCAGAAATCCTGTTCATCCTGCCACCGAACTTCACTAATCCCCACTATATCTAACTTTAACCTATCCATTTCCCTTTTTAAATTTTCTAATTTTCCTACTCGATTAAGGGATCTAACATTCCACGCTCCGACCCGTAGAATGCCAGTATTGTCTTTCCTGATGATCACATCCTCCTGAGTAGTCCCCGCCCGGAGATCCGAATGGGGGACTATTTTACCTCCGGAATATTTTACCCGAGAGGATGCCATCATCATATGTTCATACAGTAAAGCTGCATGTCCTCGGGAAAGGTAACGGCTGTAGTTTCCCCTTGCTTTCAGCCGTTCGCAGTAGCTGTTTGGCAAAGCCACATTAGCTGATGTTACAATGCCAGCTCAGTCAATCATCCAGACTGTTGCCCCTGTAACTACTGAAAAGGCTGCTGCCCCTCTTCAGGAACCACACGTTTGTCTGGCCTCTCCACAGATACCCCTCCGCTGTGGTTGCACCTACGGTACGGCTATCTGTATCGTTGAGGCACGCAAGCCACCCCAAGGATAGCGTTAAGAACCGATATATCTAGTGCTCAGTCGGATATATTTATGGTATGTTGCCTCATTTATATCTGACACAGTTAGTCAAAAACGTAAACTATATACTATTCTGCTACAATAGTCATTTTGTATAATTTACAGTAAATCTGAGTTTATAAACCATTCGGATAATTTTTAAAGTGATATAATACAATACTTTATTTACATTTCAGTCAATTACAAGAATCGATCATGTAATAAAAAATCCTTTGTTTCATTTTTTTATTTTTTATGTTATATATATTTTAAAACCACTGTGATAATTGAAAATAATCTATATAATAGATGACTGTATTACTACTTAAAATAAGATATACATGATGTCCAGGTTACATGAACATTTTCAGGTGGCTATATAGCTTAATACCTAGGTTCCATATAAGATAATTACATTGTATTATAATACTCATACAAGTCAAAATTATGTAAATAACCGATCTGGGTAAATAAAGAAATCCAGGAGAATCATCACCGCTTACAACTTGACTATGGCTAAACGAGTGGAATGGTAGAAGGAGCTAGACGCATGGGACAGTCCATTTTGGAAATCGCTGAAGAATTCATTAACGAACAGTGTCAACATTGGGCAAGAATACGAAATCCAGGCATTACCTCTACCCACACACAACGCAGTGACCGAAACATCTACTCCATGACCGAAGGCAGTGGCTGTTGCGTAGACTTGTCAGAGCTAAATCAGTACCGTGAAATGGTAGTACGACGACCTTGTCAGTTCCTACAGAGCTGTGTAATTTGGCGTTAATGAATTATGACAGAAGATGCAGACACAAGTGCTTACATAGCCTCTCCTTGGGTCATAAGAATGTCGGTTGGACCCTAGACTGTAGAAACCCGTGGCTTGATAAGAGGTTTTCAGTTAGTAAGAGCAGATAGATTGGAGTGTGGCGCATTTTCCACGAGGTTATGGACGCAATTTGGCGCCAAATGGTGCTTTTTTTTTTTTTTTGGTAAGGGACGGACCGAGTTATCTGTTCCAACTGAAGCCTCACTTAATTGGCTATGTTCAGCTGCCTGGAGACTATATGATGCCTTTAATGGACTTAACGTTCCGAAACAACGATTTACGTGTAATGGGTGTCATTTTGCTATGGTACAACGCGCTCGGTTAGCCGTGAGGTCTAATGCACCGCTTGCCGAGACGAGGAGGCGTACCAGCCCCGGTTCAAATCCGCCAGACGGATTAACGAAAGGGGCCGGAATGCCGGCCAGCCGGGATGTGGTTTTTAGGCGGTTTTCCAAATCCCACTAGGTGAATACGGGCTGGTGCCTAAGTCTCGCCTTATTTACAACGATTCGCAACAAACATCGTAACACTTAGCACATGTGCAGACGTTTGGGGTTCACATTTCCTTCCAGGGGGCATGGGGTGGTGGCAGAAAGGGCATCCGATCACCACGTAAATATTAACACGGCAAATACGGATTTACCGAGGCCGACCCTGCACGTGTGGGAACATGGCCAAAGAGAAAGAAAGAAAGATTGTGCCATGTCACACGGAAAAAATTGTGGCCAACTCTGGACAATTTCAGCGAATGGTCTGGACATACCGATCGTGCTTCATGAATATCATCGAACAATTACGGGACTTCATGTAATAGTGAACTCGCGCAGAAACTCCTGCACCGGCAATACTGTCACAGTAGTAGAGAGCTCCAGAGGAAATACAGAATTGCGTCCATGGACGTCGATTTGCTGCCCTTCGCGCGGCAGGACGAGGTCGGACACAATATTAAAGTCACTTCAATTTATAATAACGAAAACAATAGTAAAATTGTTATGGTACTAGATGCGCATTATGAACGACGGGGCTTAGTTCCCGATGCAGGGATATATATCAGCCGCGGTGGAATAGCGGTGCGCGATAAGGCGCTTTGTTGCGGTGCGGATAGAATTAATGTCACCAGGCACGATGTAAATGAAGTGAATAACTGCAATTATTAAAGAATAAGGTCGCCAGCCTAATTAGGCAAATATGTACCAGTAACTAACTGTAATAAGCATTCTCGTTTTAAGCCTACACCTGGCGGCCACTCCATGATAGTGGGGGCTGTTTGCACGTAGAGTGGACTGGTACTCATGTCTAACTTTACCGATTATTGACAGGGCGTCGATGTGTTCGGTTAGTCGGTGACCATTCGTAGGCATTCATGCAGTCCATATTGACAAACAACGATAGAATTTTGTTCGATGAATAGCTCTACCACGTGTTGCTGTGGCTTGTTACAAATTATATGAAAATAAATAAATAAATAAAATAAAATAAAAATAGAGGAAGCATACATGTCTAATATTTGTTATTTCTTCCCTCCTATTTTCCCTCTGTTTGTTCATATGTACATAGATCTACATAGATACTCTGCAAATCACATTTAAGTGCCTGGCAGAGGGTTCATTAACCACTTTCATAACTTTTCTCTACCGTTCCATTCTTTAATAGCGCGCGGGAAGAAAGAACACCTAAATCGTTCCGTTTTCGATCTGATTTCTCTTATTTTATTGGGATGGTCATGTCTCCCTAAGTAGGTGGGTGCTAGCAAAATAGTTTCACATTCAGAACTAAAAGACGGTGATTGAAACTTCGCAAACAGATCACGCCGCAATGAATAAGTCTTTCTTTTAATGATTTCGTGCAACATTTCCGCGACGCTTTCCGCCCCGTGACGTGATAAAACAAAACGAGCTGCCATTCTCTGAACCTTCTCAATATCTTCCGTCAGTCCCACCTGGTGAGGGTCCCACAAGGGGCAACAGTACTCCAGGAGAGGACGCACAAGTGTGATGTAGGCAGTCTCTTTGGTGGAGCTACTGCATCTTCTAAGCGTTCTGCCAATGAAACGTAACCTTTGGTTCGCCTTCCCCACAATATTTTCTATGTGTTCTCTCCAGTCAAAGTTGTTCGTAATTGTTACTCCTAGGTATTTGGTAGAATTTACGACCTTAAGGTTTGACTGATTTATCGCGTAATTGAAGTTCAGCGGATTTCTTTTAGTGGTCATGTGTATTACTTCACACTTTTCTTTATTTAGTGTCAATTGCCAATTTTCGCACCAAGTAGAAATTTTGTCTAAATCGCTTTGCAGTTGCTTTTGATCCTCTGTTGACTTCACTAACCGATAAACGACAGCATCATCCGCGAACAGTCTAAGGGAGCTATTCAGATTATCTCCTAAATCGTTTATAAACACGAGGAAGAGTAGGGGACCTATAACGCTTCACTGTGGAACGCCAGATATCACTTCTATTTTACTCGATGACTTACCGTCAATTACAACGAACTGTGTCCTTTCTGATAGGAAATCGTGAATCCAATCGCACAATTGGGGCGATATTCCATAAGCACGCAATTTCATTAGAAGCCGCTTGTGGGGTACAGTATCAAAAGCCTTCCAGAAATCCAGAAATCGATTTGAGATCCCTTGTTGATGGCACTTAACACTTCAAATGAATAAAGGGCAAGCTGTGTTTCGCAAGAGCGATACTTTCTGAAGCCGTGCTGACTATTGGTTAATAGGTCGTTCTCTTCGAGGTAGTTCATAATATTCGAAGAAAGTATATGTTCCAAAATCCTACTGCAAATCGACGTCAATGAGATAGGCCTGTAATTTTGGGGATCACTCCTATTGCCTTTCTTGAATATTAGAGTAACTTGGGCAACTTTCCAGTCTTTGGGTACGGATCTTTCGCTGAGTGATCTGTTGTAAATTATAACTAAGTACGGAGCTATTGCATCAGCATACTCTGAGAGGAATCTAGTTGGTATACAATCTGGCCCGGAAGATTTATTTTTGTTTAGAGACTTATGTTGTTTTACTACTCCAGGAACATCTACTTTTAAGTTTCGCATGCTGGCAGCTGTTCTTGGATTGAATACTGGAGTGTTCACTTCGTCTTCTTTGGTGAAAGAATTTCGGAAAGCTGTGTTTAGTAATTCTGCCTTAGCAGTACTGTCGTCGGTAGTATTACCATTGCTATCGCGTAGTGAAGGTATTGTTTGTGTTTTGCCGCTAGTGTACTTCACATATGACCAGAATTTCTTTGGATTTTCTGCAAGATTACGAGACAGGATTTCGTTGTGGAAACAACTATAAGATTCTCGCATTGAAGTCCGCGCTAGGTTGCGAGTTTCAGTAAATGATTGCCAGTCTTGCGGATTCTGTGTCTTTTTAAATTTTGCATGCGTTTTTCTTTGTTTCTGCAACAGTGATCTGACCTGTTTTGTGTACCACGGGGGGTCAGCCCCCTCTTTTATTAATTTGTTTGGTAGAAATCTCTCGATTGCTACTGATATTATGTCTTTGAAAGTAAGTCACAACTGATCTACACTCGCATTTTTAGTTTTGAAGGACTGGAGACCATCACTCAGAAAAACGTGAAGCGAATTTTTATCTGCTTTATTGAATAGATATATTTTTCGTTTATTTTTGGTGCATTTGGGAATGTCGATATTTAGTCTCGCTACTACAACTCTATGTTCGCTAATCCCTGTATCTGTTTTGATGCTCTTTACTATCTCGGGATTATTTGTTGCTAGGAGATCAAGAGTATTTTCGCAACCACGTACTATTCTAGTGGGTTCATGAACTAACTGTTCGAAGTAGTTTTCAGAAAAAGCATTCAGAACTAGTTCGGACGATGTTTTATATTTGCTGCCGGTTTTGAATACGTAATTATGCCAACATATCGAGGGTAAATTAAAGTCGCCACCGATTATAACAGTATGCTTTGGATACCTATTTAAAATATGATTCAAGCTTTCTTTGAACATTTCTGAAACCGCATCGTCTGAGTCAGGGGGCCGATAAAAAGATCCAATTATTAATTTATTCCGGTGGTCAGGTATAACCTCTACCCAGACCAATTCACAGGAAGTATCTGCCTCAATTTCGCTGCAGGATAAACCGTTTGTAACAGCAATAAACACGCCACCCCCTGTTTTATGTATTCTATCCTTTCTGAAGACCATTTGGCCCTTTGAAAAAATTTCGGCCGAATTTATCTCAGGCGTCAGCCAGCTTTCAGAATCTATAACGATTTGTGCCTCAGTACTTTCTATCAGCGCTTGGAGCTCTGGGATTTTCCCAACACAGCTACGACAATTTACAACTGTTACTTTCTTCCCGTGTCTGACCTGCCCCCTTTGAGACTGAAACCCATTTTGTGTATTCCCGAGGCCATCTAACCTAAAAAACCGCCCAGTCCACGCCACACAGTCCCCGCTACCCGTGTAGCCGCTTCCTGAGTATAGTGGACTCATCCTTCCTAATCCCTCTGTGCATCTCCTCCTCCCCCAAGTCACCTCCAGTCTTTTCCTCCCCCTTCTAAACTCCTCCCCCAAATTGCGCATTCGATCCTCTTTCCCCCTCTTTCTGTGCATCTCCACCTCCTCCCTCTCCGCCTCTTCATCACGCTCTATCTCTTCCTCCACGTTCTCTGCGTATAGTTGCTCCCTCTATCCTGCCACCGTATACAACTGTACTATAGAGCCTCGTCTAGTGATATGTTGAAAATCTTGTATCTAAGAGAGTCCTTGAAGAAATGCTTTGAAATGTTGACAAAACGTTTCCCTGTAATACGCGCATATAGTTTCTTAATTATATAAATTTTATTAAATCGTAAAAAGTCTTCCACTCCATCAGGCCGTCTGGTACAGCAACCAATAAAAAATAACTTCTAATAAAACAAAGGCTTGGTTGCAATGATTTATTATACATAACGAGTTTCGCCTTTTTGGGGTCTCATCAGAATCTGGAAAAGTAAGTTAGGTGGACACTTTACAGACTTATTTTTATCATGAACAGTGATAATAAAAACAGATGACTCCTGACCTTATAATAATGTTTTACATAGGTCAGATGTGAAAACATTTCGCGCCAAAGCCTTGCAGTATCAGCATTTAAATACAGAATTAAAATTAATGCTGACACTGCCACGCTTTGGCGCGAAATCAGGTCAGTATAATCTATTTTTATTATCACTGTTCATGATAAAACTAGATCTGTTAAGTACACCCACCCACCCTCCCAATCTTTATTTTTACAGATTCTGATGATGCCCCAAAAAAGGCGAAACCCGTAAAATAAAATACATAATTACAACGAAGACTGTGTTTTATTAGAAGAAAAATTTTGTTACAGAAAATTCCAAATGTTATATACAGGGTGAGTGTAACTAAAGTTTCAAAACACTGTAAAAATAAAACCACTGGTGAGAATGACGTCTACTTGGATCGGAATATTATCGGAGAAGGGTGAAATCATGTGGCAGAAGAAAAATAAGTATGAAAATTAGTTAATAGATGGCGCTGTAAGCAATTAAATAGTGGTCGACTACAAATGATAAATGAATCATACAACAATGCCTAAGGTGTAAATTATACGTTACTCTGTACTACTCAGCGTACATGAGTGTACAGGTGTGATACTGTTAGTTCCGTGAGTCTATCCACCACGGCAAAGTCATATCACATGGAATGTGGAAAGTCGGTTTTTTATTGTTCTGAGGCCAAATACCGCATAAAAGCACAATCACATAGGTTTTTTACAACCTGAGACGAAAAACAGCATAAAAGCATCAGACAGTATCATAGGGGATTTGTAATTTCTGTGTGATTAGTGCAAAACATCTTAAACATGCTGGCTACAGTTTTCTGCAACCAGTTGAAACAGCATGTTCCTGAACTGATCGAAGTGTTTCCTGGGTCATGTTCAGAATGTGTTGCGTAATGCATGGCTTCAATGGAGCTTATAGGCAATCGAAACACGGAACATAAAATCTTTCAGGAATCACAGAGATTAAGATCAAGCGATAGGGGCGGACCGACCCTAGAGCAATAGTGTCTCTTGCTGGCGGGTGATGCAGTTTATGCACCTGGGCAATTTTGAATGGATAACAAAGAAGGATGTTTTGCATGATTTTACGCACCGGGATCACAGGTTTGCCCAATGTTCGGGCAATTCTCCGTGTATTACCTCTGGCCTTCCCCTGCTAATCTGAATAAAAATAAAAATTAATAGGTATCTTGGCTGTTGTTGTAGGGGGACATTGTATGTCATATGGCGCCAATGTTAAGTTATCGAACTTAGTGACCCATTATCTTGAAAACTTTTTATGATACCAGCTTCCAATCTATATCTATAAATGTGAATGTCTGTTCGGTGTACGTTTATGACGTCTGAACCACAAGATATAATGAGCTAAAAATTTGTACAGTTACTAATGTCTATCCGGGGAAAGCTTTAGGAACGGTTTTATGGCCATCGGATAGCTACATATATATATATATATATATATATATATATATATATATATATATATATATATATATATGTCTATTCGGTGTACACATATATATGTAAATGTCTGTTCGGTGTACCTTATCACGTCCGAACGACAGTACGCAGAGACTTAAATATTTGTACAGTTACTAATTTATACCTGAGGAAGGTTTTAGGCACGGTTTTATAGCGATCTGATAGATATTTAGTAATTTGAAGAGCATAACGCGAAATGCGGAACAATAATTACTCTTTGAAAATTATATTTACTCTTTGAAAATGGTTTTATTGGTTGCATTGTTGCTTCAGTGTTGATAATGATAAAAGGGTGGAGTATATTGGGATGGAGAGTTATCGCTATGTATAAAATTCTACGTGTGTGTGTGTGTGTGTGTTAATATTTCACTCTGCAGCGAAAACTACAGAACGCAAACGAATGGTCTGTGTGTAATTGTTGTACTGTGGGAATAAGTTAATTCCCAGCTGTGTTTAAATATACTCTTTGGTGTCAAATTGTTCGCTTAGTTATATTTGTTCCTTGATTTAGTCTAGTTTTCTTCTTGTTTATTGAAGTGGAAGTTTGATTTTCTTAATAAAGAAAAGTGTAGATGAAGAATTCCTCTACATAATTGGTGACCTCACGACGAAAATAGTCCACGCACAATAATCACAGTCTTGTTTAGAATTTGTTAATAGCAATGGAAGACGCGGGGAAATCGATTCTCGCAATTCAAGAAGAGATTCAACAACTACAGCGGCAGCTAGAGGTTCTGGAAGTTTCTACGCCAAGCAATGATGAGAGCTCAGCCACAATGAATTTACCGATTCCGGCGATATCTTCTATGCCGCAAACGCATGCAAGAGTGGAAGGCAACACACAAAATACGACATTAGCGCCGTCCGCACCGCGGTTACAGTTACGAGCCCCTCAGTTTTCGCCAGCGCAACCGGAAATATGGTTTGCAATTTTAGAGAATATTTTCACACAGCAGAAAATTACAGACGACCAAGAACAGTTTACGTTAGCCGTCAGCAATTTGGATCGGAGGGCTACAGCCGTAGTTTCTGATATTATTCAACACCCTCCACGCCATCGCGCTTACCACGCTCTCAAGACAGCATTGATCACTCGTAGTACCAAGACACCTGCACAGAAGATCACACAGTTGTTATATCATGAGAGAAGAGGCGACAGAACACCATCAGAGTACTGGAGACACTTACGGTCTATGGTGGAGGTTAATGTAGTTTCAAACGAGTTGTTGCTCCACATCTGGCAACGACAGCTGCCTTTGGAAGTGCAATTAACGCTAACAGCACATGAAGGTCAGTGTTTAGATAAACTGATACGTGTAGCTGATCGCGCATACGACACTGTAGGCTCAGCAGCAGTAGCGTCTTTAACACCAACAAATACTGAGAACGCACAAAGTAACCAGGTTTTAGAGGTGACAGATAAACATACGCAACTTTACGTCGCAGGATCCAGTCGACGAACTCCAAATTTATCAGGAGCGCAACTAGATTTACAAACGACGCTGGAAAATTTGGCCGACCGATTGCATGCATTAGAACGTCGGATGGAGACAAACAGATGGCCGCGGGCACGGCGTTCCGCTAATCTATCGACTGAGAAACACACTGACGCTCAAGAGGACAATCCCGGCATCTGCTGGTACCATAGGCGGTTCGGACCACAGGCTACGAAGTGCACGAAACCGTGTAGTTACCCAGATGGCAAGGGCGGCCCACAATAGGCGCCATGGGTCGCGTCATCTTCAAAAGGCGCCGACGACACTGGAAACATCGCTTAGCAGCTGTTGTCAGAACCCGGCACAACGGTAATGTACCCACAGAAAATGCTAAATCTTGTGATCCTCAATTTGAACGAGCGCTTGAACAGAAATATGTGAGTAAATCGCATAGATTGTATATAACAGACAAACGGTCAGGTTTAGTCTTTCTGGTGGATACTGGTTCAGAAGTTAGCACTCTTCCGACATATTTTACACCTGACACGTCAGCAATAGAGCCCTTACAACTCCTAGCTGTCAATTATTCTAGAATCAAGACACTAGGCCACAAGGAATTGATAATCAACATTGGTTTTGAAACTGATTTCAAGTGGACTTTTGTAGTTGCAGACATTTCCACACCTATCTTAGGAGCAGATTTTCTGGCTCATTTTGCACTGTTGGTGGACGTGTCTTCAGGCCGGCTTACATGTAAAGACTAATGGAGTTAACGAAGATGTGCAGACAAGACAATATGTCATATCAGCAATTTGCAGCAACAGCCAATCTTACACAGTGTGAAACATAAGACACTGCATTATATACGTACAAGTACAGGACCACCGGTTGCGAGTCGTGTCCGTAGAATTTCACCAGATAAGCTTTTGGAAATTAAGACAGTTTTCGAAGAAATGCTGAACGCTGGTATCATTCGACGATCTGACAGTGCCTGGGTAGCCCCACTCCATTTGGTGAAGAAAAAAGATGGTTCATGGCGCCCTTGTGGGGATTATCGTGGGTTAAATGCCAGAACAATTCCTGACAAATATCCTATCCCTCATATTCATGATTTCACATATGCATTGGCGGGCGGAATAATTTTTACAGTCTTGGATTGCCGGAAAGCATATAATCAGATTCCTGTAGCACCAATGGACATACCTAAAACAGCGGTTATCACGCCGTTCGGTCTTTTCGAGTTCTTGCGGATGCCTTTTGGGCTCAAAAATGCAGCCCAGACCTGGCAACGATTTATCGATGAAGTGCTGCAGGGATTGCCTTTCGTCTTTTCGTATCTGGACGACATTTTAGTGTTCTCTGGCGATGCACAATCACATACCAAACATGAAGCTGGAGTGCGACAAAGATTAGAAGACTCGGTGTGGTGCTGAATGAAGAAAAGTGCATTTTAGGTAAAAGTGAAGTGGCTTTCCTCGGATATAAGGTGACACGTGATGGAATCTCTCTCTTGCCAGAAAAATTGGCTGCATTGCAGGAACTGTCACGTCTCAAGACTCACCGACAACTTCGACGTTTGTTAGGAATGATAAATTTTTATCGTCGGCATTTACCAGGAACAGCAGCTATCCAAGCTCCGCTTACAGATGCACTCGCCGGACGCTACACAAACGGGTAACGTTTGCTTAAGTGGACACCCGAAATGGACAATGCTTTTCGAGCTTTGAAGGACAGTTTGAAACAAGTAGTGTCACTTGCACACCCAGTATCAGATGCGCAATTAGTAATGGCAGTTGATGTAAGCCAAACAGCGATCGGGGCAGCATTACATCAGAAAGTGAACGATTGTTGGCAGCCACTAGACTTCTTTTCGAAAAAACTACTGCCACGACAAACAAACTGGAGTGCCTATGATAGGGAGCTGTTGGCTATTTATGAGAGTGTGAAACACTTCCGTCCTCATGTCGAAGCTCATCCAGTAACGATATATACAGATCACAAACCAATTGTGCCAGCCTTCCAAAATGCAAGTGATAAGTGCTCACCTCGTCAGTTGAGATACACTGAGTTTGTTTGCCAATTTACTACAGATGTGCGACATATTCGTGGTGCAGAAAACATAGTTGCTGACTATTTCTCCCGTGCATGTGATGCAGTTACAATATTTAAGTATGAAGACCTCGCCAAAGCTCAGAAGACAGATCATCAGCTTCAAGAATTACTGAGGGATAGGTCATCAAGTCTGCAATTACAACAAGTAGAGCTTCCAGGTGGTGGTGTTAAGTTATGGTGTGATGTTTTTCAAAAGCTGCCGCGCCCCTATGTCCCACCACAATTTCGTAAGGTAGTGTTTGACAGTGTGCACAATCTCGCACACCCAGGGGCAAACACCACAGTGAAAATGATAACAGAACGTTTTGTCTGGCCATCAATTAAGAAAGACATCCGTAGTTGGTCCCGCTCTTGCCTTCACTGTCAGCGGTGTAAGGTGGGACGTCATGTACATCCTGAGGTGGGACAGTTTTCAGGCCTACCGCCAAGATTCGGCCATATTCATCTCGATATCGTAGGTCCTCTACCAGTCTCTGAAGGTTTCCGATATTTACTCACATTGGTGGATAGATGCACAAGATGGTCTGAAGCCATACCACTGCCAGACATATCAGCTGAGACTGTTGCAAAGGCGTTCGTCGCACACTGGTTGTCACGTTTCGGTTGTCCCTTGCACATAACAACAGACCAAGGAAGACAATTCGAATCCACTCTGTTCAGCGAGCTGGCTAAACTGTGTGGCTTTCAGCACCACCACACTAACAGTTACCACCCTTCCAGCAATGGAATGGTGGAAAGATGGCATCGAACTCTGAAGGCTTCACTTATGTGCCATCAAGAAAGTTGGACTGAAGCACTTCCGCTGGTACTTTTGGGATTACGGACAGCACACAAAGCTGATATTGGCGCATCAGTAGCTGAGATGGTGTATGGAGAATCTTTAAGAATCCCATCTGAATTCCTTTCTGATGCCCCGCTTCCAGACCAGACAGAATTACCATTATTGGTACAGAGGATTCGAGATCATGTGGCTAAGATTCGGCAGACAGCAGCTATACATCATGGTTCACACCCTGTTTTTGTACACAAGGCACTGGCAGACTGCACACATGTAATGCTGCGCACTGATTCTGCACGGACACCTCTTCAACCTCCATATACAGGCCCCTACCAAGTTTTAAAACGAGGTCAACACACATTTGAGATCCTTCAGAATGGGAAGAACAGTAAAGTGTCAGATGACCAGACAAACAGCACAGAGGAACACGGACTCGAAGAAACCATAAATTATCAATCACACGAAGATACAATTGGCCTAGAAAAAGTTACTCCGGACTCGCAGGTGATCATTCGACATGACTCAGCACCAACACCAATTGTTCGTACAAGGGCAGGAAGAGTGATCAAGTTTAAATACCCCTACATCCCAGGTGCTCCGCACTTTGGAAGGGGGGCTGTGTGGGAATAAGTTAATTCCCAGCTGTGTTTAAATATACTCTTTGGTATGAAAGTGTTCGCTTAGTTATATTTGTTCCTTGCTTTAGTCTAGTTTTCTTCTTGTTTATTGAAGTGGAAGTTTGATTTTCTTAATAAAGAAAAGTGTAGATGAAGAATTCCTCTACAGTACCAAGTCTCCCATAGCAGTTCCATTCCGATAGCTATAAGGGGGTGGAAGATATGTTGGTTGAAAGTCATCAAATTATAAAAAAATTCGGACTGAAGGCCAGCGATGACGTTTGCGACTCTATAGCAAGGAGGTTACATACAGCGAAACGTGATGCCACAGACCATATCTTTGATCTATGAGTGCTACAATGTTTTCAGCTCTTTCTCTGTAAGGATAAGCATACGAATAAGGAACTATAAGAATAAATAAATAAAGCAGTAAAAAAGAAATTTCTTTTAATACATGTCTTTAAAAACTCGATTTGACGTTTTGCGCATTATCTATCATAATCAACTAACACGCGAGCGGAGCCGCGGGTTTAAGCTAGTTTTCTATAATTATTGAATGCACTTTAGTAGGTATGCTGAACGAGAATTATTTCAAAAATTGTATTGTGAGTCATATTATGTTGTTTTCCCAAACAGAATTTTTCTTGACTTTGTAGTGTAAAGAAATGAATATAAAGAATTAACAACAAAGAATATTTTTATTATTCTATTTCCATATGTGGAGAATCTTACACTTGGAATGCTGTGAAAATTTCATCTCTCTAAGGTCATTTCTGACAAAAATGTAGTTCTGATATATTGAGGTTTTAATATTTTTTATTGCAAATTATTTTACAGATTTCCATTTCTTAGTCTTTCATGCACTAGAATTGCCCTGGGCCATAGTCTGTGTCCTCTTCACAACCACCCAGTGCCTGCCTTCTTTTCTTTCTTGCTTCTTTTGTCATTAGCTGGGCAGCCAGTTCTGCTTCGTGTACACGAAGCTCATCCAGTTCCCGCAGTTCTCTAGACGAGTTCTCTCCAATCTTAACCCTAACTTCTCCAAACTTTCAGTCTTTCATAGTTCCCACCATTAAATGTTATTACAGCATTAGACACTGCTAACTACAGCATTAGACACTGCTAACGTTAGAGTCATAAGGCCAAAAATCCTTTTTTAATAACACTGCACCACACGAGATACTTGAAGGACTTCTTCACATTCTGAATCTTCCCATGTAAGCACATTTAGCTCTTTAGTCTTATTAAATGCGCACTTGTTGTTACGTACCGCGGCTGTAGCACTTCCTGATTCTGGGGATGTCGTCTGTTCTTGACTCACATTCCTGGTTTCTTCGGGATGGATTAATCGG
This sequence comes from Locusta migratoria, assembly GCA_026315105.1. Taxonomy (NCBI): domain Eukaryota; kingdom Metazoa; phylum Arthropoda; class Insecta; order Orthoptera; family Acrididae; genus Locusta; species Locusta migratoria. The sequence goes on along the minus strand of CM048744.1, from coordinate 975,799,112 downwards.
GGATGTTATTTAACAAATGACGACCACACCCTATTGTAGGCGCTGTTTTCTAAGTATCATGTAATCATTTTTCTAATGTCACCTGAATATGCATCTATACCGATGTGAAACTGGTTGTGTCTAAATAAACACGTCTTAACAGCTATTCGATTTAATCTCAACATATCTGCACCCAGGACTTTATAATATTGAAGTTAATTTTTAATGTTTAGTTTTGTGGTGGTTGAGTATTGAAATTTATCAAAATGTATTTAAGCTCTTGTTGCTCTTCTCAGAAAATTATTTGTAGTTCTTTAGTAGTTCTGGATTTACCAGATTTCTTAAAATGGGTTTGACTGCATCCATTACTGCCAAAGGAAGAGAATGTTTATGTGTAAATTCATTTAGGGTGCCAGAAAATTAGACTTTCCTGTATTTACACCATGTGTTTGGTGAAGGTGAACACAAAGCTTCATCAGGTAATATTAGATGAAAGAAAAGCTATACACAATTCTTTTCGCCGCGGCGGAGTGGCCGAGCGCATTGAGGCGTTATGCTCTGATGCGCGAGGCCGTTCCTCGTCGGGAGTTCGAATACCCCCTCGGGCATGGATGTTTGTGTCGTCTTTAGTATAAGGTAGTTCATAAGGAGTTTGTAAGTTTAGGGACTGATGACCCCGCAGTTAAGTCCCTTAAGCTTCACAAGCAATTGAACATTCAACTCTTTTAATGTTCTCTAAATTATCACATCGCTAATGGCCTTCTCAAATTTTCCTTTAATTCATCAATAACATTGTCTGTTAGTCTTCCAGCACAATCACACAACTTTCAACGACAACTAGTATCAGAAACAATACAGTAGTAGTTTGTACGTAATGCCAACTTCTGAGACGTAATAGTAGGCACAAAACAAACCTATACCCGGGCCGCGGAAACATTGCACTTGACGTTTCGTGTTACGGCAAGTTAAATTGGCTACACTGCTTTAGCGACGTTGCAACACTAGCCTCTATACACACAGCAGACGAAACGGTTTTCAGTTTCATCTCGTAAATGTAAGCTACTGAGCAATAAAAGTGCATATAATAGTGAGCTGCAACCACAAAGCAGCAATTAATTAACGGCATAGTAATATAGACAAGAGCACAACAACGCACACGCTTTTAATAACGGAGCAAAGAAGTATAGAAAATAAGCATTTGATCATGATAGATACAAAATAAAGAATAATAAAGATAGTAACTTCTCTCTCTACGTTTTATAATCACAATGTTTTTCACTCACCATTTAACGGCGACAATGGTGCAATTACATCCAGCTACCCAAGTTGTCGTCACTGCCAAAACCGTCGTCATCACCAAGACAAATCATTAACTGTTAATGCTTACTGATGATCATTTCCATTGTCTGCGCTGCCCGAATTAGTTTTTGAAAGTGCTCGACCCTTTTTTCCAAGATGCAGCATCCACATTAGCAACAGCTTCACGTAACAGCCTTTCCACCTCTGTCATTGTGAAAGACTTATTATTGTTCCTTATGTAATTCTTCACGTACCTCCACACTAATTTTATAGGGTTCAAATGGCAGTGATAAGGGACAGCCTTATTACATCCTGCTCCTTTGCGATTTCGTCTACTATAAATGTGGGTGTAATAGGCTTATTTTGTTTCAGGAGCGAATATAAAAGAAGCTTTGACATTGACATATATGCAGGAATATTTCATTCTTGTAGCCATTGCACCACACTTTCTTTCCGATCGTTTGAAGCGAGAATGAACTTCCTGCTCAGAGCATATGATTCGCAGTTTTTATTCACACGAAATTGAGTATTTACTCAGAAAACGTCACTAGACAAACGTCTTTTAGGTGACATTATTCAATTAATTGAACTCGGAAAGTCAAGTTAAACCACTCAAACAAACCTCAGCGAAAAAGGCACACACGACGTAAACACTCGGTAGACACGATACACAACGTTGTTTACGGTAGCACTCAACAAAGCTGGCAACGTGGGAACTAGAGCACTGTATAGTTACAAGCAGAACAATCCGCCATTTTGAATCCCACGTTGTAGGCCCGCATTTGAAGACTCCGGAACACTTACGCTTTTTTAAAATGCTCTTAAGGCCATTAATATACAGTCGTAACGCTGCATACTAAATTTATTAGCTTGCAATTGACTGTAAGAGGCAAGCAACTAAAAGTTTGTGATTGGAGAGATATTTAGGGGTATGATACATTGTCTTACATTCCATATGTTGCCATTCTAAATATTTACCAAGTACGGTTAAATACGTTACAATTATCGTATTTTCTGGTTTATAAATTGTACATCCACGTAGGCTTACGGTAATTAAGAGTTGCATTCGAAAACAGTTACGGAATAATGTTAAATTGCGATACTGTACTTCCAGTATTCCCCCCACTAACTCATCGCATATTTTAGAGAAGATTTTACGTCAAACATGTGTTTAATAACTTTGAACTTCGGTTTCGTTAGATGACGATTAAATAAAGTCTTTCAAATAATGTTGCATGCTAAGTTTTCAAAAAAAAAAAAAAAAAAAAAAAAAATGTTCAAATGTTTGTTAAGCTTATGGGACTTAACTACGGGGTTATCAGTCCCTAAACTCACAAACTACTTATGAACTACTTACGAACTAGGACGGCACAAATATCCATGCCCGAGGGGGGATTCGAACCCCCTACCATAGTGGCCTTGCTGACCGTGACTGGCGCGCCTCAGTCACCTCGGCCACCGCGGCCGGCTGCTAAGTTTTCCTGCGAGCACTCGCGCTGTGAGTATTTTGCTCACAGTAATTTAAAACAATCGGTATTTTACCAGTTTCAAATAGTAAATATGTGTGTCTTCTTATAAACGCAACTAGAAATACTTATTTAGACATATTAAGTACATTACAAACTGTTCTTTGATTGTCAGAAAAATGCTATACATGTGACCGATCGCGTAACTTTTAAAGGCGCGAGCATTAGACCTAAGCGCGAGTTCTCGCGGGTGTCATGCATGTGTGACTTCTTTCCTGTTTCCGTTCCTTGCGAGGTTCAATTTATTTCTTTTTCAGACATTCTGTTCACAGCTTGGCTTACGCCTACATATTCCCGAGTTGAGAGTTACATTTAATTTAAACACTGAACTAATGCGAAAGCCGGCCGCGGTGGCCGAGGGGACTGAGGCGCGTCAGTCGCGGTCTGCACGGCCACTGCGGTCGGGCGTTCGAATACCCCCTCGGGCATGGATATTTGTGCCGTCCTTAGTGTTAGCTAGTTCATAAGTAGTTTGTAAGTTTAGGTACTGATGACCCCGTAGTTAAGCTATACAAACATTTGAAACATTTGAACTAATGCGAAATAATAATTTAAAAACCACTAGCTGGGTAAAGCCAGCTGCACTCATTTATTGCTTAAAATATACTTAACAGCCCTTGTAATAACTCCTTAGTTGGTCTTACTAAAATGACCATGTCTGCTATTATTTGAATAGTTCGCAGCGGTACAACGAACCATTTGACACTGTGAAATAATAAAATCACAAAATATTCGCTGATTCACTTTACGCTACACCACACAAATCACAGAACACTGTCGTCGAATTGCGAATCAAAATGGCGGATTGTTCAGCTCGGTGTATCCAGTGCTTTAGCGGGAACTTTGACGCCACGGCACGTGGGCACTGGAAGTGTTTAGTGCGCTGTGATTGGATCGTTGCTAGCGACTAGCGCCTAGCGCTTCTTGCTCTCCATTTGTTATTTGTAAACGTCAAGTGCAAAGTTTCAGCGGTCCGGGTATAGACTGTGTAGTTCCCAACATATGACTGCTCACTGAAATCAGATTTTACGTTTCTCTGAACACAGTTCAGTCGAAAGTAGGAGATATTTAAAAATGCTGAAAAATAATTTCCATGTCGCCATGACAACAAGATTTAGTAAATTTCATTTCATTATTCTACTTAATAATTTTCAAACTGCATTTTTTTTCTTCTTTACACGAGACAGATTTTGCGCCCCGTTTGAGCATGTACCCTCGGTGCAAGCTATGCTCCGATGCCATCGACACGGCCTTCTTCCTACGATGAAGTCCTCTAATCGAGTATCCATACCGCTTTGGCTTTGTTCGTGACACAAAGCAGACGACCTTGCAGATAATCCCTTTTTTGTTCGCCTCCGAACAAGACTGTGCTTTGTGAGAGGCTCACGCCGCCATCGCCAGAGGCAATTAACTTCCGCAGCCGACAAATTGGGAAGGCGAGACCGCCGCGTTAGCTTACTGACGCCTCGTCACGCCCGGCAAATTACAAAATGGCTGTCTGCAGTGGCGGCGCTAGGCGTCGGCGACGTCGGCCACCGCCGACGGCCTCGCGCCTGTAGGGGCCTCGTAAAACATTGTTAAAATTTTAGATTTTTCGTTTCTTCTTTTTTTTTTTTTAATTTGTTGTCTAACGGGGCTTTCCAAGTGCTAGGTTATATAGCGACGACCTGCATCTAATTTACACTAGCTTAACCAATGGACGAACTCAACATTCGTACCCAAGGATGGGATTCGACCCCCGGCGAGATCGATCTCGCTCACCGTGGTATGATGCCTTAGTGCACTCGGCCATTTCCGTATGAGTGCAGTAGTGATGCAATTTTTAGTCAAATACTTACATAACAATTTCTTCAGTACAGTTTAGAAAACGATTTGGAAGAAGTATATCCAAATATTTATATAACAATCAGAATCATCCCCCGTTCCCGTCACTACAGCTTCGGCCGAGAGAAGCTTCACAAAGTTAAAATTGATTAAGACTAACTTGAAAAGCACCATGATCCAAGAAAGACTATCTGCGTTGTCAGTACTATCAACTCAAGCCGAAATAGCGGCTAGTATTAAGATGTGGCCTTAAAAAATTCTGTGAGACGAAAAGGTGAAAAGTTCCTCTAATTTGTGTTTATTTATTGTAATTTTTGTCATTGCAGTAATACTCGTATATTATATTAATAGAATTTTAGTATAATGATTATTGATGTATAATTCAGCTCATTTAACATTTTCTTCATTAATGAAAAAATGAAAGGGGCCTCGCAAAGACGAGTATGCCGACGCCCAGTTTTCGTCTAGCGCCGCCACTGGCTGCCTGGTTCACGTCGCCATGCATCAGCTGCTGCCGAGGCACACTCCGCGTTAAATCGCTGCATTTCTCAATGCTCTCACGCCTCGATTGCTTCGCGCTTGTCCAGTACATTTTCTCGCACATTTCGAAGTTAATTTAGGAGGCAGCTTGTGATGTTTCTTTGTTTTTTGGGGGGTATTGTTGTATGATTTGACCGTGTAGTCCCTCTTCAATCTTTCAACACCACACACACACACACACCCACACACACACACACACACACACACACATATAGGGTGTTTCACTAAGTGTGTTTGCCTCTGTAACTTATAAAATAATACGTGACGGGAAACTTTAATGCGGTAGGTCAACACAAGAAATGTTACACTTTCTGCGGAGCTATGAACATAGTTTACAGTTACAGTGGCAAACACACTTAGTGAAACACATATATATATATATATTCTTGTCTAGTCCGGTTAAATTTTTAGTTGAGGTCCTGGTTAACCAGTGCCTCTATTATTCACTCTTCCAATAATAGTCAAGGACATTACACTTCGTCACAAGTAGTGAAGTTATGTTGAGAAGTAGTTACACCAGAAGATAAATTGCCACTACTGAAATGAGAACTCTTCACAGTGGATTTCTTATAAACACATCAGGGTTTTATTTGACCCATAACTACAGAATATTTTATTCCAGCATCTGGTTTACACCACAGTACATCCAGATGTCTTACAACTTTTTAACGTGTTAGCTCAGTCAGAACCAATCAACAACTATAACAACTGAATGACAATTCCATGGTGCTTTAATTATTCTGAGGTTCACCAAAGTTTTATTAAAGAAATAAAATGTCTCTTAGGAATCTCTTATGACAAAGGGGAGGTTTATTTTCAACAATTATCCTGTAAAAGATAACTTAGGACAGTGATATCCACAAAAGCCTCCTACAACAAATAAAAAATAATTCATTTGGACATCTTGTCCATCAAAGGTGAGCATGTAGTGTTTGAGACACTACAAGCTATACAAACAACAGCCTTGCTTTTGAGTACAGCAGCATAACGGTGCTATTTCCTCTTGGACCTTATCAACGGACTGTTTAGTTTACGTAACATCTTATCTTAATATATGTAAAAATTGAGGTATTTATGTCTATATTTTACTCTGCAGCCAAAACTACTCATCGCCATCGAATAGTGTTTGTATGTGGTAGTAGGTATCAGTCACCCATTGTGCACTATGATGGTTGAGGGTTGATAACTTATATAAGATTTTACATGTGGGTATCAATATTTTGCTCTTCAGCAAAAACTACACAATGGAGACAAAGGTTTATCTCTGTTGTTGTAGTACAAAGTCTCCCGTTGTAAACCATAGCAGTTTCGTATCGATAGCTATAATAGGGTGGAAGATATAGTGGTTGAAAGTCGTCAGCTTATATAAAATTCAGACTGAAGACCAGCGATGACTTTTGACACTATAATAGCAAAGAGGTTACATACAGCTAAACGTGATGCACAAACTTCAGTTGCTTTTTTTTCTGCAACAAGCGTACGAATCAAGATAAATAAGTGCATACTACTGTTTGAAAAGTAAAACTACCATGAAAGATGCCAAAGCGTTAGAAAGAAATTTCGAGTTCTCTATCCGTTTCTAAAAGACAGAAAACGGTGCTGAACGGTGAATCTACAGACGATAGAAACTTGAAATTTGTAGATATTGTTTCTTGTAACAGTCAGCCACTGTGATACTATCAATGACTAGAACAATGACAGCAAATTCTTATGTTATAATTTTGAATTCTTGAATAACGACATGTTAAGCTATTAGCTAATCTCTGCTAACGCTTGATAATGGTAAATGACCGAAACCGGTAGCAGTGAGAAAATATAAACAGCTATGGTCAACATGTCGTTCTGCAATTGTTTATCTTACACTGTAGTCATCGGCTATTTTTCGATATCGCCATCCCTAATGGGGTGAAATAGGGGATGGACGGTTTTCTGAAAATACATTACTATTAAGGTAATTTTGAAGCAAGAAATACAAAATTTCGGATTTAGATTTTTGATTGCATTTTTGAAAACACGTGTTTCGATGTTTTTGGAAATTCAACCATTAAGTGGGTGAAATAAGGGAAAATTTTTAAGCGTGCTACTGAGACTATTTTGACGCTAGAAATGCCAAAATTTGAATTTGGAACCATGGTGAAATTTAAAAAAAATGTATTTCGGGATATTTTAAATTCTGACATCAATTGTGCAATAGGGAGTGGCAAGTTGTATCAAAGTACTTGATTGGGAATGCATTTTTAAAGATAAATCTATGAAAATTTATATTTAGAAGTAAAAACAACCAATGTAGACCATCCAGTCTACGCGTCTGAAGCAACGAGAATTAAGCTAGTATTTATTCTAATGATACTGCACGTAATTGGCTGCAGATGATTCTTCTGGCAGCAGTATAGTTTGAAGAAAGACCAACTAAATTCAGCAACCTCCGCGAAGTTCACAACCCTTGGTAATGTATGATTATGTATAGCACTCAAGGATAGTAAGTATTTATGTAATAGTATACTCCATACATAATAGGATTTTTTATAAATACTTTCTCCATTTTTTATACTTGATATGTTGCGTAATGTGTAAGTATTGTTAGCTTCATGTGAGGTGTAATGTAGCTTTGCCTGACATTTTTGGTTCACCACATACGCGAAATTTTGTGGAACAACCGTAGTTGACATTTACTCTGTCATTATTGGTGGCCTGTGGTAGAACTTTATCTCTAAGCTAACTCATAAATCATCCCATTTAAATAGCATCATAAAGTTGGCACAATGTACGCCACAAATATTCCTAAATTATTACAATTTTTATCTCTTACATCTTAGTGGGAGATAACATGAACTTTTTCATATCCTCTTTGTAATTATTTTTGTTTCATGTTGGACTCGATGAGAGAGAAACATACGTTCTGGACACATACATTTTAACGACTTGGACCATAACTAACACTGTTTTCAGACGCACCAAAATGTCGGATATTATTTGGAGAGTCTGTGAGATGAAGTTTCCACTATTACCCCTTGTTCAGCCTATATCTTGATAATGATCAACTAACTCAGCGACTGTTACTGGACAGGGGATCTTCTTCCCTGCTCGGGGACAACTGGATCATTCAATCGTCGAAGTGCTTTCTCAGCATTGTCTTATGCAGTATCATGGCAAGATTGTGCTCTCTGCGTGATGTACACCATTTACTTTACTCTAATTCATGATTGGTTTCAAGCCATTTCTTATGTGCTGACTACATGCGCGTTATACAAAAATAATAATTAAATACAATTTTTCTTTCCATTTGTGTCATCAAATAGGTGCTACGTGTTTCAAAGATCGTTCGTTACACCCAGCCATTCGCCTTTCAAAGGACTTTCTTGATCATATAAGACTGATTTCAACCGTAAAGACTTTCTTGATATTAAAATAGTTTTATCAATTTCTGTCTTTGTAACTTTTCCTTTTTTTATAGATTTTTTATTTCAACCGTAAAGACTTTCTTGATATTAAAATAGTTTTATCAATTTCTGTCTTTGTAACTTTTCCTTTTTTTATAGATTTTTCATGTCTTTTGTATATATTCTTTTGGGGGAGACCAATTTTGCAGACTATACCCGGCCACTCACCAGTTTAATTCTGCAAAATTCTGGCCGGAGAAGTCCCTGTAGGTGAAATATATGTTCAAATGTTTGTAAAGCTTATGGCACTTAACTGCTGGGTCATCAGTCCCTAAACTTACAAACAACTTATGAACTAACCTATACTAAAGACGACACAAACATCCATGCCGTATGGAGGATTCGAACCTCCGACGCGGGAGGCCATGGCGCTCCAGACCGCTCGGCTACTCCCGCGCGGCGAATGTATGTATTCGTTGATTAAGTAGGAATGACATGTCTGTCAGAGTTACTCTTGGATTGTCGCGGAGCACAGACATATATTACTAGACTGGCAATACCGTATACAGTATCATTGGTGTCACTGAAGTCTCGCAGCCATAATTCTACACTATAAACGTGTGAGCAGTCGTATGTGTATTTACAGAAAACACTCCTAAAAATACGGATGAACCCACGTAACTACGCTGTCTTTAGAGATTTGACATATTGGTTGATTCATGTGTTGTGTATAGCTGTAATTTTTCATACGGCATACCGAAGATATAAGGCCAATTTACACTGTCCGTCACGTCACGTTGTATTCACACTGTCCAATCCATCACATCAATTCGTTATCCTAATACCCGATTTTCAAAGTGAGGTTATGAGTAGCGATGTTTTATGTAGGAAGTCATAGTTTAATACTGGAATAGCGGAAACAACAACGTCAAATGTTATAAAAGAGCCATTTGTCGTGGATAACACGTATCTTTATTCTTTTTATAGTGTTCTACTTTGATATATACCGTAATGAGTCCCGTTAATTTGATCTTTTTGTACATCTGTTATCAGCCTCGATTTACTGCGGGCGTTGCTTTCAATGGCATGACCGTTATAAATATGCTATTTGTCGTGGATAACAGGTATCTTCCCATAATTACAATCTGCTTTAAATGTATGTAGCGATAAAATTTTACTTACCACCTTAATGGCCTTGTATGATTACGTTGGCAACATCAACAAAACGGTAGAAAACCCTAACCAAGATGTTGATGATATTCTTAATAATCTATACAGTGTGAGTTGATTAGTGTTTCGTACATATGATGAAGTATATAAATAATGCTGTTTAACTATTGCGGTTGTGTTAGTTCAAATGCAAATCATGTTCAAACCAACTAAGCTTACAACATCATATCGTGTCAGAAGATAATAACATTACCGTTTGGAAACTTTTTGACGTGAGGTGAGGCAAGATGGCGGTATCAGGCTTCAATCAGAGAGGCACGTCTGCCAGTCTAGCAATATATGTATGTGATTTGACTGAGCTTTTTTATTTCTGATTTCTTACATAGCAAACTTCTGAGGATGTGTTGTGTCTTTGTCAAAGAATTTAGACTGTAGGCTGCTCTGCAGCAGTATCAGTCAGTGTTGCTAACTCGTACGATAGTTATGGGGGCAAACGATAATTTCAGTGCTTGTACGATGTACGTTAGTACCTTGTACCATACTGGCCAAACATGCGATAATTTGTTACGGCTGTAGATACCATTTAAACCGTGCATATTAAGAACACTTAAAGTAGCACGAATTGTCGATACAACGTAGGCACCGGTAAGTGAAATTACTTTAAAATCATTATAAGACTTACGTTAACATAATAATGACTATACTTTTCGCTACTTATACCACTACATCACGTATGTCTGAGGCGCGATTATTTAATAACCTAAAGTGTCAATTTTTCTAATATCATTTTGGTACAAGGTAGCTAGACAATTTTGGTAGTTTTGGTAGTGTACAAAGAACGGTGTACATCGAAGTAGCGGCTTCAACGTACCGTAATACTTTCTGTTTGTTTAAAAAAAAATTAAAAAAAAAATAAATAAAAAATAAAAATAAAAAGAAATCTCACGGGATGGTACGTGGTTGCGTCATTGTAAGTGGATCAGTTTTCTTGGTTTTTACTGAACGTGCGATATATATCACTGACAATGATGCCGCTACGGCGCTACTTCGATGTTCACCATTCCTTGGAAATTAACATTATTTTGAGTGTGCAGTACGATGCTTTCGCATTTACTACTTGGCCACACTGGTACCAGTTGAAAGGCAGTGTTGTGAGAGTTCTGTAGTGGCAACTGCTGTGTGCAGTGACTGTGAGCAGTTGTGCGGATCAATGGGACATATAAATTGTGCTTCAGAATTATCATTTATTGGAACGACAGATCAGACCATTTCTTGTATCTGCTATTTTGTGTAATATTATGAAAACTAAGGTACTGTACAAGGCTGCTCTTACGTAATGATAATTCTTAATTTTATTTGTAGCATTGTTTCATTCAAGTAGTTAGTTGGCTAACCTCTTTCTTTCAAATTATGATAGATGTTCAAAGAAATATTGAGTACAGGATAAATCATGCTGATTAGTTTGTAAAAATCCTTTTCTTGATTCAGCAAAAAATGATAAATGAATATTCCTGTTGTGATTGTTGTCTGAAATAATCAATACTTCCTTAGATGAAAGACATTATTTTATGAAAGTGCATGCCATTACATTTTATAGAGCAGAATAGATTCTCGCAGGTGATATCAATTAAAGTTTTCTGATACAGCGGAATTGTTTAACGTAGTCAGATTTATTTCAGTCAGTCGGCCACATGCACGCTACATACTTTAACTGTTTGAAGAAAAGATTCGATTCACATAACCCAGAATAAGAATATTTCTTCTAATTTAACATGATAAATTAATTTTATGGAACGACTTTTACCATTTCAAAATATACCACCAGCAGATAGTGAAACAATTAAAGTAGTTTTTTTAAAAATTAAACCAGTGTTAGTTACAGAAACAAGCTACACACGTTGCCAAAATTTATACTATTCAACCAAGAGTTAATTGTTCACTGTTCAAATGATAATTACACGAAAATAGAGACGATAAAACCAATCACCATTTACAACAGATCAAAACGTCTACAGACAGAATTGTACTTTCCTTTGTAATCATTTTTATACAAGTAAAGTGTTTCACAGATTTGATTTCTCACCATAATAGTGAAATGGTGCATTTATACCCTACACTTGCTACGTAAAAAAAGCAGTCAATGGAATATTTCATTTCTACTGTGAGATTCAGTTTTATACTGTCACTGTGAAATCTTCTGTTGCGTTTTGTTGCTAAGAAAAAATACAGTACGAACTATTGTTCCATTAATAATGTGTCTAATGGTGCAGAATTATCTATCGAATTGTCATGCGTCGGGGGTTCGAGTCCTCCCTCGGACATGGTGCATGTGTTGTCCTTAGGTTAGTTTAAGTAGTTTGTAAGCTAGGGACTAATAACCAAGAAGTCAAATCGCATATATTTACAAACATTTGAATTTTTGATTGTCATGGTTATTTTGGTAAATTTAGCGGACAATATTGGTATTGTTCTGAAAGATGTAGACAGTTTTTCAGAAGAGTTGTCAGCTTCCTTAAAAGTGATTATCTTATGAACATCACTCCCACAATTTCTAACAGATTAGAATAAGAAAGTTATATTATTCCTCCTGAAACAGCAATGTGAGTGGTTCGGAACCACCAAGAGAACTGTGTCTTATCTGGAATACTAGGAGTTTTATTTGTGGACTGTTGTGTATTGTCGGAAGATTAATAAATTGTGTGAATGGATTTCGTTTTTTATTAAACGTGATCCTTGCAACGATTATTACAGTTTATCGTGGGAATTAAGCACATAATACTTTGCAAGGCGAATCAATAACATGCATCTTTCCCGAAAAGCCGAGTGCTTCTTCTTCTAGAAGAGGAAAACTATCTAAACAGCTTTTAGACTTTTGGACAATGTGGAGGACCTGGAGTTAAAAACGCCACAACCACTTCAAGTCACTGTATAGTTGTTTGTTTGTTTGTAATTCTATCGGACCAAACTGCGTGGTCATCAGTCCGTAGCTTACAAACTACTTAAACCTAGGTAAACTAACCTAAGGACAACACACACACACACACCCATGCCCCAGGGAGGACTCGAACAAATCAAAATGTTCTAATGTTTGTTAAGCTTAAGGGACTTAACTACGGGGTCATCAGTCCCTAAACTTACAAACTACTTATGAACTACATACAACTAAGGACGGCACAAATATCCATGCCCAAGGTGGGATTCGAACCCCCGACCGCAGCGGCCGTGCAGACCGTGACTGAAGCGCCTCAGTCACCGCGGCCGACGGAGGACTCGAACCTCCACGGCGAGCAACCGCGCGCTCCGCAGCGAGGCGTTTTAGACCGCTCGGCTACTCCACCGCGGATCACTGTATTGTTGTTTTCGAATTAAATGTACTGTCGCATTGCGGGAAAAGGATGGATATTTTAACAGCCTCCAGACCGTTGCACAACGTGGAAGAACTAGACTTAAAAATGTCACAACCTACCTTGATAGCAGAGAAACTCAACTGTGCGTCACTCATCCTGACTCATCCCTACTTAAAATCCCCCCCACGAGAGCGCCGTCATCTGGGTGACCCTGGAGTTCACCTTACACGGCTGCAGCCCTTCAACCTGCAGCCCACTGGCATGGTTCCCGTTGTGCTCGATGAACCCTCAGAAACGACGTGATGGGCCTACTTTGTACTGTCGTGGCTCGCGTACAGGTCACGTATTTTTTTCTGGCCCCTCTGTGATTGGCGGAAGTTAGCTGAATTCGTCTGACTACGCCGCAGAGCTTTCCAAACTGGGTGTCGCGACACCCTGGGGTGTCGCGTAGTTGTATCAAGGGTGTCGCGAGACTAACAAATTTAGACTCTAAACAAAAAGCTTGTCATAAAATAACACAAAATATCCTTCTCTTCATACCATCCTGAAGACTCGCCTGCAGCTAATCATTCTTCTCTTCATTCAGTGCATCACAGATCACGTATTAAAGGAATGATCGGTGCACATTAATTGCGTCCTCAGCCGCTAGGCGGCAGCTCTGCTTCAGCAGCAGTAACACTCAGGGTTCGTTCAAACAGCTGCCACTTGCCAGATTCCAACAAATTGCGCATGCGCAGAGCTGCTGCTGATACTCGATAACAGCTCTTCCAGTGCTTTTCTGGAACAGGCAGCCGCTTGAACGAACCTTCACTGTAGTCTGCTTTCCTTCTCAAAAAGCTGCACCTGGGCGTTTTAAATGGATTTATCAAAGCAACGTCACCATCGGTAGCGTTTCTTACATTTAAATGCCAATCAATGACACAGTGGCTGTAAAAGCTGTCACAGATTGTAAAAGCAGTCACTATTGTCCACTGACTAAAGCTATTCAGTAGCTATGTTTAGAATGGAGTATGGCCGGGTGATTAACGGAGAGTAGTATTTTAAATGCAGTGATCGTTGGTTCGAAGCCTGGTATGCGTTAATACTTTTTTCTCTCAGTTTCCTGTATGTAACAGATTCTGGGACCAGAAATGACATTCATATTCTTACTTATCACAAATATTTATCCATTTTTTCCGAATATGTTGGTACTTCCGAGGTCGTGGTGTAGCAAGAACCTAACAATAGAACTTAAATAATAATTCATCACTTGTCATAAATACATCCTCTTTCTTTCTGAAAATAATGTCATAATATTGAACTGAAAGGGAACAGCCACTGAGTTGTCTAAATAAAAAATCCGAGCAGCTAATTTCCAGATGCCGTTTCCAATCGATCCAGCAAAACCGTATCTGGCCCTGATATGTATACACGACAGCGAAAAACGGTTTCCGAAATTCGGTTTTCGTGTTTCGGAAGTTGGGTCGCATGTAGAAGAAGCAAGTATTACTGTGTGAGTCAGGCATTGTTGTCTGCGGTGTTACTGTGTTGCACATCTCCGTAGTTCCTAATGTTTCCTTTCCTTGCAATGAATGTACGTAATTGCTGCAGTCAGGATCAACATTAAACATGTCAATGCATGCGAGGATTTCAGTTTCGTTTGCAAACTATATTTAAGCGATACTTTATTTCCGTCCCCCCACCCCGCTAAAACCATCTAAATTCTACCATATGTATTTATATTAGTGAAAGGGTGTCGCGCAAAACTGTAAGCTATAAAAGGGTGTCGCCATGAGGGAAAGTTTGGAAAGCACTGGTCTACGGCATGTTTATGCTCTCTAGCAACCTTACCTGTTAATAGCGTTGTAAACCGTAGACATCCTCAGTGTATTGTTGATTTGTGCTTGGTATTTATTATTGTTTTCCACTTTGTTATTTGCTAAAAATAAATTCACTTATCCCGATGACTACTTTTAGAAATTGGAATGCTGTCCTTGAAAGTGGTGCGAAGAATGTTAATTCCGATTGTTATTCAGTTACTACAATAAAAAAAGGGGCAGAAAGCGTTGCTATTCCCACTTAATCCCTTAAAATACGTTCCAGTTTTCTATTACTCGAACATTAAAGTGATTTTTAATTTCGAATTCCATCTGTGACGCTTTAACCCCTTACCTGATCTTTCTTTTAAAACCTGTAATCTATACGCAGTAAGCTGGCGGTACTGGGTGAAAGAGGCGGGGCTTGTACTAGCAGCCAATGCGCTACGAGCTGAATGCAAGCTTCAGCTCCCAACGTTCTCCGCTCAGGGGCCACGTAAAAGAGCGAGATCTGTACGTTACCTACGATCCAGAAGTACTCGAGCGTTCGCTGTCAACTGTTCCTCACGCGCAGGCTTCAAGGTACACACCAACTTCCCCGACAAGTACTTCATTAACGGAAGCAGTACAGAAAAGAAAGATGAATTTAGGTTAGATGTAAACACCGTCAACCTCACGAGATAAATTCTATTTTTTTTTAAATTTCTTTCAAAGATTCTTTGACAATCAGGCGAACGTGTCACCATGAAAACATTCCTTTCAATTTTAAACCGATTCCATAAACAACTTCTTCGATTTAATGTGCTAAATATACAACTTTGATAATGATATCGACAAAAAATTAAGAATTAGTTTTAAATTGCATTTAAAGCTTGGAAGTTCTAAGTGCTTTCATTATTAAAGACCGGATAATGCAGAATAATTTGCTATCCATTTTAGTCGTAATCTGTTTTCTCACGTTTCTCAGTATTTGTGACGTCATATCTCGTTAACTGTGTGTCGTACCATGATATCATTTTGCAGGGACGTTCAATGATGTACTGGTTGTTTATAAGCAAATTGACGGTGTGTCGAGTGCTGCAGTGCTGGCTTTAAAAAAAAAAAAAAAAAAAAAAAAAAAAAAAAAAAAAAAAAAAAAAAAAAAAAAAAAAAGATAAATAAATAAAAATAAAAAATAAAAAATCTACGTCGAAACAAGGCCCCTGGAGCACACGACATTCCCTCAGAACTACTAAAGTCTCTGTGAGAACCAGCCATGACAAAACCTGGTGCGTAAGATGTATTAGACAGACGACATAGGCCTACCCTCGGACTTTTTAGAAAAAGTAATAATCCCCGTTCCAAAGAAAGCAGGTGCAGGTAGGTGTGAAAATTACAGAACCATCAGTTTAATAAGTCATGGTTGCAAAATATTAACACGAATTATATACAGAAGGATGGAAAAGCTGGTAGATGCCGACCTCGGAGAACATCAGTTTGGGTTCAGGAGAAATGTAGGAACACAGGAGGCAATACTCACTTTACGGCTTATCTTTGAAGATAGATTAAAGAAAGGCAAACCTACATTTCTAGTTTTAGATTTGGAGAAGGCTTTTGACAGTGATGATCGGAATAAACTCTTTCAAGTTCTGAAGCAAGCAGGAGTAAAATATAGGGAGCGTATGGTTATTTACAACTTGTACAAATACCAGACAGCGGTTGTCAGAGTTGAAGGGCATGAAAGGGTTGAAGTGGTTGGGAAGGGAATAAGACAGGGCTGTAGCCTTTCTCCAATGTTATTCAATTTGTACATTGAGCAAGCTATAAAGGAAACCAAGGAGAAATATGGAGAAAGAAATTGCGTTTTGCCGACGACATAATATTTCTGTCAGAGACAGCAAAGGACCTCGAAGAGCAGTTGAAAGCAATGGACAGTGTGTTGAAAGGTGCGTATAAAATGAACATTAACAAGAGCAAAACAAGGGTTATGGGGTGCAGTCTAAGAAAATCAGGTGATGCTGAAAGAATTAGGTAACGAAACAATAAAGGTGGTAGATGAGTTCTGTTACTTGGGCAGTAAAATAACATGCGATGGTCGTACTACAGAGGATATAAAATGCAGAATGGCAATGGGCAGAAAGGAGTTTTTGAAAAAGAGAAATTTATTAACATCGAATATTAATTTAAGTGTAAGAAAGTCCTTTCTGAAGGCATTTGTGTGGAGTGTGGCCTCGTATGGGAGGGAAACATGGATGATAAACAGTATGGACTGGAAGAGGATAGAGGACTACACACACTGGGCATGAACGAAAACATAAATATGTTTTGGGTCATGTCCAGTGTGTGTAGTTTTAGTGAAATGTTAATCTATGAAAAATTACAAAAATTATATACACTGTAACATATTCAAAATGAAAACCAAAATAATAACTGACTGGATACTGGCAGGATCAATGTTAGCAAAAAATCATTGTTCCACCTGACGATGAGAGTGTAAACTCTCGAAACTCGTCGTGGGAGATATAAAATTAAGAGACTGGTGCAGATAATTGTTTTTATTTGAACTTTTATTTTCATTAACAGTCGCAGTTCTTTACCACAGACCACTATGGACGATATAAGACTGGACCAAGGTGAAGACGGAGAAATGGTGGCAAGAGAGAAGACGATGTAGAGGCTCATGTTCGAAGCAGACTCGGCTAGAGGCTGGAAACTGTCAAAAATTATGATGATGATGTCTCAATTTTCAAAGTACCAACACTCAAAGTTTGAGACTCGGCCAGAGGCTGGAAACTGTCGAAAATTATGGTGATGATGACTCAATTTTCAAAGTACCAACACTTAACGATTGAGGCATATGATTGAATCATTTTTCTGTGTGATCGTTAAGAGCTAGAAACCATCGCTTCACAACTTAAAAACATTTATTAATAACGATTTATGTTGTTTGTTTCTTATTGTATAACTGCTTCAGATTACAAAATTATTAGTAAAGTGAACAGATAGATATCATTTTCTGGGACGTTTCTTAGTATTTTCATTCTGGTTGCTACGTATTCAATGGTTAGTTTAATGAACACTATTTGTGAAGTCACATCTAATTTTATCCAAATCATTTCGTAATTCTGAAGATTACAATTAATCTATTAACACGCAGCACGATATTGAAAATAAACACTTTTACGAATTTTTATTTAAAGCACTTGACCTGAAACTTACTTCAGCAATGTTATTAGCAATATTGTGATCTTAAACATGACCTGTTTGTAGCAGCAAATGATGCCGCTTTAAGTTGGCAGCCCATAGCGACCAGACACAATGTAAATTTTATTGTTCAGACTGCAAGTCATAAAAATGTGCTAATGTCAGTTAAGCTTATGGAACTTAACTATGGGGTCGTCAGTCCCTAAACGTGCAAACTACTAACGAACTAACTTATACTAAAGACACCCAAACCATCCATGATCGAGGGGGTTTCGAACCCCCGACGGGGAACAGCCTCATGCATCGGAATATAGAGCCTCAAAGCGCTGGACCGTCCCGCCGCGACTGCTAGTCATAACTAGCAAGGATTTTACTACTAACTTCATAAAACATGAGCGCATGTAGCTCTTTGGGTATATTTTTAGTTTCATTTCTGATGACTTCATTGGTGGTAGTCGAAATCTGGATACAAGTACAATTATTTTCAAGCATCTGATGGGATTGAATTGTCATACAGTAAATTAAAATATTCACTTCAAAAAGATTTGTTTGTGTCTAACGTTCAAAATGTCCAAATATTTATAAATATATTGGACCAAACTGCGTGGTCATCAGTCCGTAGCTTACAAACTACATACACTAAGGTAAACTAACCTAAGCACAACACACACACACCCATGCACCAGGGAGGACTCGAACCTCCGACGACGAGCTGCCGCGCGCTCCGCAGCGAGGCGCCTTAGACCGCTCTCGGCTACTCCACCACGGCTGTGTCTAACGTATTCCTGTTACAACTTGCTGTGTTAATTATACACGAGATTCTATGAGTTTATGACCATTTATATAAAATGGAATAGAGTTGAAACTTCATGGCAGATTCAAATTGTGTGCCGGAACTGGGACTCGAACCTGGGAACTTTGCCTTTTGCGGGCAAGCGCTCTACCGACTGAGCTATCCCGACACGACTCCCGATGCCGCCTCACAACTTTACTTCCGCCAGTACCTCGTCTCCTACTTTCCAAACTTCACAGAAGCTCTCCTGCAAACACGCAAGACTAGCACTCCTGGAAGAAAGGATGTGGTGGAGACATGGCTTAGCCACAGCCTAAGGGATGTTTCCAGAATGAAACTTCACTCTGCAGCGGAGTGTGCGCTGATATGAAACTTCCTGGCAGATTAAAATTGTGTGCCGGAACCGGGACTCGAACCTGGGACCTTTGCCTTTTGCGGGCAAGCGCTCTACCGACTGAGCTATCCCGACACGACTCCCGATGCCGCCTCACAACTTTACTTCCGCCAGTATCTCGCCTCCTACATTCCAAACTTCACTGAAGCTCTCCTGCGAACCATGCAAGACTAGCACTCCTGGAGAAAGGATATGGTGGAGACATGGCTTAGCCACAGCCTAAGGGATGTTCCCAGAATTAAACATGGCTAAGCCATGTCTCCACCATATCCTTTCTTCCAGGAGTGCTAGGCTTGCATGGTTCGCAGGAGAGCTTCTGTGAAGTTTGGAAAGTACGAGGCGAGGTACTGGCGGAAGTTAAGTTGTGAGGCGGCATAGTGAGTCGTGTCGGGATATCTCAGTCGGTAGAGCGCTTGCCCGCGAAAAGCAAAGTTCCCAGGTTCGAGTCCCGGTCCCGGCACACACTTTTAATCTGCCAGGAAGTTTCATATCAGCGCACACTCCGCTGCAGAGTGAAAGATTCATTCTGGAATAGAGTTGTACAACCCAACAATTCAGTTATATTTATTGTTCATGAAAGTAGAAATTGACAAATTGTTGGACAATAACCTAGATATTCTGAATTGATGTCCCATACTGCAGCACACGCCAGCACCCCTAATACCCAGTGACACGTCCTTTTGCGAGTTTGTGACACTAGCTCGGAATGACACTTGCCCAGAAAGGTAATGTGTTAACACTTGCCCCGAGGCCCGGACACTGCAGCTAGTGGACACGGTGTTCCATAAGTAGGCTATAGCACAGACCTGTTCGCCGCAGGTACGTTTGGACTCGCTCGCCGTCTGGGTTGTTAGAACTTGCCGTAAAATGGAACGGATTAAAATATGTTCAAATGTTTGTAAACCTATTGCACCAAATTGCTATGGTCATCAGTTCCTAGACTTACAAAGTACTTAAACCAGCTATCGACAATACACACACCCATGCCCCAGAGAGGACTCGAACCTCCGACAAAGAGCAACAGCCCGCTCCTTAGAGCGCTGAGGCACTCCATCGCGGAAAAATAGGACGGTCCGACGTCATTACGTAGCACAGCGCAGCCGAATGTAAGCGCAGAGGAAGTGTAAAAAAAGTCCTGCCTACAGAGCAGTGATCACAGTTTCGTTCGGCGTTGACTTTTGTACGAACATATGGTATATACGAAAAATGTTTCAGGGGGAGAGTCCACCCAAAAGTTTAACTTTTCTTCTAATTTGGCGATAGCAAACAAATTTTAAAATCCTATCTAATACCTAAAAATGCAAAAGGGTTTTAAGAGCATAACATCATTGGTTTTCGAGTTCTGAATTTTTATTATGCTTTTAGTGGTATTATAGGAAACCAACTGTTAGTACTCACACTACAGAGACACATTCATAAGAAATAGTTCAACGGATCTGTGCATTCATCGTACGGTAAAAAGGTAATCATTTGAATTCAGTGTTTATTATTTCTACTTAAATGTGATGATAAAATGAACAAATTATATGTTCGGTAATATAGATGAATAGAAGTAAGCAAACCCACCCTACAAAAATCACTTTCAGACTGGTTACTACTGACGAAAGAAATAAAAAAAATTAAAAAAAACTTGGCCTTGTTTCATATCAAATGTTTCTAACCCTAAGGGATCAAATTGCTGAGGTCATTGCTCCCTCGACTTTCAAACTACTTAAACTAACTTATGCTAAGGACAACACACAAACAACCCATGTCCAAAGGAGGACTTGAACCTCCGTAAGGACGACCCCATAATCCGAGGCATGGAGCCTTAGAACACGCGGCTATTCCTGCGCGGCCATTTGAGACTGATTTAAGAAAAAAAAAAATCTGGTAAAACGGATTTTAAAACGTTATCAAAAAAATAAATATTACCACAATACGCACATCATAACTTATCAGCCCCATAACGTTTTACCTTACTGCTTATATTGAGTTATTTCTTGTAGTTTCAAATCCATGGTTTCCTTTTTCTTGAATTTTGTGAATAAAAATATCTGATTGTAAGTGAGTGGCTATTTCCTTTGAGCTTTTTGATTGTACTGGAGTTCAGTGTATTCCTTATTTTATATTTACACAGTTTACATAGTTTTTAGAAACTCATTCACCAAAGAAGACGAAACCAATATTCCAGATTTCGAATTACGAACAGATGCCGTAATGAGTAACGGAGAAGTAGATATCATCGGAGTAGTGCAGCAACTAAAATCACTTAGCAAGAACAAGTCTTCTGGTCCGGATTGTATACCCATTAGATTTCTCTCTGATTATGCTGAAGCGATAGCTCCTTACTTAACAGCCATATACAACCGCTCTCTCATACAAGGATCTGTACCAAAAGGTCACACCTATATTCAAGAAAGGCAGTAGGAGTAACCCACTAAACTACAGGCCTATTTCATTGACGTCAATTTGCAACAGGGTTTTGGAACATATCCTGTATTCAAATATTATGAATTATCTCGAAGAGAACGATCTATTGACCCAAGGTCAAAACGTATTTAGAAAATATCGTTCATACGAAACACAACTAGCTCTTTATTCACACGATGCTATCGACATGGGTTCGCAAATCGATTCCGTATATCTTGATTTCCAGAAGGTTTTTGACGCCGTACCTTACAAACGGCTTTTAATCAAATTGGGTGTTATGGTATATCGCCCAAATTTGCGACTGGATAGGGGATTTCCTGTCAGAGAGGACACAGTTCGTAGTAATCGATGGTAAGGCATCTACTAAAACAGAGGTGATATTGGGCCTTCCACAGAGTAGTGTTATTGGTTCTCTGCTGTTCCTTAATTACATAAACGAATTAGGGGAAAATCTAAGTAGCTCTCTTACGTTGTTTGCAGATGACGCCGTCATTTACCGTCTAGTAAAATCATCTGAATATCAAAATCAACTGCAGAACGATTAATACTTGTTCCATAGATCATGTATACGACATTTCGTAATGATGTGGAACGTGTCAGTTTACAAATGTTGTCTACACTTGACAATCAATATTTTAAGGATTTTATTACAATTTTTATTTTTTATTTTTTAAGTTTTATCTAAAAATTCATCTTCATTGTAGAAGGGATTGCCATTCAGAAATTCCTTTAATTTCTTTTTAAATATTAGTTTGCTATCTGTCAGACTATGATGCTTCTTGGTAAGTGACAGAAGACTTTTTTGGCAGCATAATTCACCCCTCTCTGCAGCACTGTTAGATTTAATCTTGAATAGTGAATATCACCCTTTCTCCTAGTGTTGTAGCTATGCACACTGCTATTACTTTTCAATTGGGTCGGATTGTTAATAACAAATTTCATGAGTGAATATATATACCGTGAAGCTGCAGTGAAGATCCCTAGATCCCTAAATAAATGTCTGGAGGATGATCTTGGGTGGGCTCCAGCAATTATTCTGATTACAAGCATTTGTGCAAAGAATACCTTTTTTACTGAATGTTGAATTGCCCCAGAATATGATCCCATATGAAGTGAAGCAGTGAATGAAAATAGGCATAGTAAGCTAATTTACTGAGAAGTATATCACCAAACTTTGCAATGACTCTGATAGCATAAGTAGCTGAACTCAAACGTTTCAGGAGGTCTTCAATATGTTTCTTCTAATTTGGTCCCTCATCAATGCAAACACCTAAAAATTTTGAATATTCTACCTTAGTTACAGATTTATGTTCAAATTCTAAATTTATTAATGGTGTCATGCCATTTACTGTATGAAACTGTATACACTGGGTTTAATGAGTGTCCATTTGTAGAGGACCACTTAATAACTTTCTGAAAGATATCATTTATGATTTCATCAGGTTAACTGCTGTTTGTCAGGTGTGATAGCTATACTTGTATCATCAACAAAAAGTACTAGCCTAGCATCTTCGTTAATGTATAATGGCAAGTCATTAATATATATTAAGAACAGCAAAGGACCCAAGACCGAACCTTGTGGGACCCCATTTTTGATAACTCCTCAGTTAGAGGAATTAATTGTTCCGTCTATATCATGTGAACTGCTTATTTCAACAGTCTACACTCTTCCAGTTAAGTATGATTTAAACCATTTGTGCACTGTTCCACTCATACCACAATACTTAAGCTTATCTAGAAGACTCCCATGATTTACACAATCAATAATCTTTGAGAGATCACAAAAAATCCCAGCTGGTGATTTAATATTTTATCACTGAAGGTATTGTTACGCCGCAAACGTTGTGACAGGGAAATGTATTAAGATCTTGGTTTGCTCACTTTAGCAAGACGGAATAAGATCAGTAGCCGGTAGCTGAAAATGCTCACCCGCCTTGCGTGATGACGGCAGTCGCTGCGTCGGCAAGTTGGAAAGCCTACCGTCAGCGAACTGTGTGTGAGTGAAATGGCTGTCAGACAGAGACGCAGCTAGTAAACATTTCATAACTACACGTAACTCTGTCACAAGAGTGAATAAGACTGCAGATGCGTCAGCGTTAAAGACACATCGGCCGAACACAGAATTTTCAAATGGAATACGTTCAACCGTTTCATACGTCGTAGCTTCAGCCAGTATTATGTATAAATACTCCCACATTTAGAAGTAGCAGTCACTCGGTCTTCTGAATCGACGATGCCCAGGAGGTAGTCGTCAATTCACTGGCCTAATCGTTGTGCTCAGTCTTTGTCACAGATAGCAGTACATGCGAGTAGCTGCTAGAGGCAGCTAAGAGATGTAGTCTGGTCGAGGCGATACTTCACACTAAACATCATCTGGGAAGATGTGCTGACGACTTCACACCTCTATGGTGGCTGCCTGAGGCCAGCGCAGTCTTCAGTGGTTGGTTACTAAAGGCCAATGTTCCTGTCGTCGAGTTAGCACTCTGGTGCTAATCCGGCCAGCCGGTGTCCCGAGTAGGGAACCAGCACGACATCCGACTTCAGAGGAGTCCCTGCGTGGATCCACTGGCCGCTGCATAGCCTGGTGAAGGGATAGAGCACTTCACAATAGCAGTCTTTGCATCGCTTCCCGGCATCGCGGCGCGGCGCGGGCATTACCATCATACGAAACACCAAGGCTGCAGCTCGAAGGCGTGTGTGTTGTCCTCCTGTCGAGCTAGCGCCTTCATCAAACTTATGTATGTTACGGAATAAAATGTGTCAACTATAATTCTGTTTCACTAGCGTCCCTTGGCGCTCCATCAGGTTCTACGCTTCATCCTGACCTAAAGCTGGGAACACGCCGCTCGGCCCCAGCAAGGCCGCCCAGTCCGTAGCATAACGCCTTACGAGGGTGGTTTGGTAAGTCTGGTAAATTTGTATGAAAGAGCGGGAAAGTTTCGGAACCTGCACTGTTATTGGTAATCCTGATATTTCCATGGATATTACAGCACGTTTTGAACGGCATCTGTTATTAGTTGATTGTTGGCTACCAGCTGAAGTAGTAATTGTGTAGTTAGTTCCTTAGGAAGGAGAAAAACGAATTTCGTGCGGTCATTAAACATTTTCATTGATGGGTTGGACAGCTGCACAGATCAAAACCCGAGTTGGATGAGGTCCATGTGGAGTCTGCAACAACACTGAAGACCATTTATTTTTGGATCAATGAGTTTAAACGTGGTCTGAGAAGCACGGAAGATTGAGCAGGATTCGGTCGGCCCGTTGAAGTCACCACACAGGAAATTATCGATAAGGTGAATGAAATAGTAATGGAAGACCGAAGACTATAAGTTCGCGAGATAACATTGTAGGCATCTCAACTAACGAGTGCATTACATCCTCCATGAAAAACTGGCCATAAAGGAGCTCTGTGCGCGATGGGTGTCTTGCCTGCTCACTTTGGACTAAAACGGAAACTAAAGAACATTTCTGCTGATAATCTCACACTGTTCAGGCGCAACTCACAGGACTTTCTGAGCAGATTCGTAACTGTGGATGAAACGTAGATCCACCATTACACTCCAGAGACCAGACAACAATCCAAACAATGGACGAAGAGTGGGTAGAGTGCACCGAAGAAGGCGAAGACTGTTTTATCTACTGGAAAGTAATGGCCACTGTCTTTTGAAATTCACAGGGTATAATTCTGATAGATTATTTGGAGAAAGGCAGATCCATAACTGGGCCCTATTATGCTGCTCTGCTGGATCGTTTGGAACAGGAAGAAACTGAAAAACGTCCAAGATTGACACGGAAGAAAGCGCTGTTTCATAAGGTCAACCCTCCAGAACTCATTGCAACTATCCTAATGGCAAAAGTGTACGACGTGGGAATCGACTTGGTTCTTCACCCACCCTATTCACCAGACATAGCTCAGAGTGACTTCTTTTTATTCCCAAAATATAAAATTTGGCTGAGTGGTAAGAAATATTCATCGAAGTGTCCGCCCCCGTGACAGACTATTTTACAGAGTTTGACAAAGCCTACTTTGCCGATGAGTTGAAAAAATTGGATACTCGCTGGACCTAGTGTATAGCCTTGCAGGGAGATGAGATTTTATTCTATTTTTACCACACTTATTCATCTACCAACACTGCAAGTTCTTCAAGTTTGTCATCTTATCCATATTTTAATCCTCCATTGCTGTAACTCCATATCATATTTTAAATCTTCATGTCCATGTTTTATGTTCTCTCGGCTGAAGACCAGCACTTAATGCTGCTGCCAGCCTACTGACGTGTATATACTGGTGTCGAAATAACAGTAAATAAAAAATCTCACTCGACAGTTAACCACTTGAAAATGGCAGAGGAGATCTCGGCCGAAACGTCGTGGACAGTAAACCACATGACGCGAAACAATGGATTCATATAAAATGTTCAACTGTTTGTAAATCTAAGAGACTTAACTACGTTGGTCATCGGTCACTAGGCTCACAAACTACTTACACTACCTTAAAGTAACTTATGCTAGTGACAACACACACCCATTCCTGAGGGAGGATTCGTATCCCCGACCGCGAACGGCCGCGCGCACCGCAGCTGGACGCATTAGTGAGCACGGCAATTCTGCTGTGGCCAAAATATAGATTTTATCTGTTTATTATTCCGGATTTGTGCATTCACTGCTCGGTGATTTCAAATGCTAAGATGAAATATAAGTTTGAAGAGTAGATTAGAGCACACAG
This sequence comes from Locusta migratoria, assembly GCA_026315105.1. Lineage (NCBI taxonomy): Eukaryota > Metazoa > Arthropoda > Insecta > Orthoptera > Acrididae > Locusta > Locusta migratoria. Next base: position 975,772,743 of record CM048744.1, on the reverse strand, counting down.
GATAGCATTACAAAACGGAAGCACTTGGAATGTTACAAACTGGTGTCTCCCTCTGAGATGTCAAATTATAAGCTTCAAGACAAACACACTAATTGTAACACTAATTGTGCGGCTTAGCCAGTGAAATATGACAGAGTTTTAAAATTTTAACATTGGTCGACAGTTACACGAATTATTGACAGTTAATTTTTTCCCTTACTAGATCCTTGAGAAAAATGGCGTTCAACAAGTGGAAATGTGTAACAGGTTTAGCCTTTTTTTGTATTATGGATAATGAGTAGAAATGTACAAGGCCGTGATTTGGGTAAATATCTTCCTCCCAAGGCATTCCGTTGTCTTAAAGGTAATATTATTATTTCTGCTCAATCAGTGAGGCGAAGTAAGAGGAAGTTAACGTTGACTTTAGCTGTTCAAGGGCAGTGAAATAATTCAAAGGCGACAAGTGAAAATTTTAGCCGGGCCGGTATTCGAACACGGATCTCTCGTTTCGTTCCAGTGGTTGTCGGTTCCTTGGATTGTGATATCGTGATTTTGATATGTTAATCGTTGAGTTATTGGCTTAGTTTTTCACTGAGAGAGAGAGAGAGAGAGAGAGAGAGAGAGAGAGAGAGAGAGAGAGAGAGAGAGAGAGAGAGCACCCAACCATCACGCTGGCTCCCTCCAGTTGGTTTTTAATTTTCCACATGCCACACGCTACGGCTGCAGCGCCCCTGTCGTCCATGCCCTCATTATGCTCGCCTATTATATTTCAGATTCTTGCACAAGGTAGAACGTTATTATTGCTTCAGTAGTAAAGTAATGAACTATTTCCCGTAATAGCGAAGAAATGTACAATAGATATTGTGGAGTCTGTTTTTTTTTTTTTTCATCATGTCCATATATAATTATTACTTTTAAACACAAGAGCAGGTCCAAGTTTTTATTTTTATTTTTATTTTTACTTTATTTCTTTATTTATTTTTTACAGAAAATAGTACGTTAGAACATGGCACATTATTAGCACGTGACACATCAGTAATACGAAAGTTCATGAAAATCCCTTATTCAGGTAGAGGACGGAGAGTTTTAAACAGTCGTAAAATTATTTCCTTTGTTTTCTGGCACTTTTCTGCGGCGTCTGCGGCGTGAACGAGTGATTTCTGAGGAAACTTACCCGATTGTCACAAATTCGCAATAGTTACATTTTGTGATAGTGCATACACGTAGCAGGTGAGTTTCATCTTTAACTTCAAATAAAGCAAAAGGCTGCAAAATAACTTGCAACTAGTTCCCGACTGATTACGTAGTAGAGACTACCTCATGTTGCTGTGAATTTCTCCGACATACACAGTCAATATCTGTTACATTCATTATAACTGTTGTAATTGAAACTCGAGAACAGTGTTATCAACTGAGTGTAAAAGGGGAGGCATACTTAGTCGGCCTGAACCACAGCATTAGTAACAATGAGGGTGGGTAGCGTTCATATCTTCTACCTTCCCTAAACTGACTTGTCTTTCCTCACTTGCGATGCTATTTTTGCCTATGGTATGTGTAGGAACTGAAAATTAGTCGTCTCCGTCTATATTTTAATAATGAAGTCAGTGAGTCATAGAAACCGATTGCGTGGCTATAGAATATCGCCCCAGATTTGTGACTGGATAAGGGATTTCCTGTCAGAGAGGACACAGTTTGTAGTAATCAATAGTAAGGCATCGGCTAAAATAGAGGTGATATCCGGCGTTTCACAGGGTAGTGTTTTGGTCCTCTGCTGTTCCTTATCTACATAAACGATTTAGGAGAAAATCTGAGCAGCTCTCTTAGATTGTTTGCAGATTACGCCGTCTAGTAAAATCACCTGATGATCAAAACCAACTGTAGAACGATTTAAATAAGATATCACTATGGTATAAAAATTGGCAATTCACTCTAAATAATGAGAAGTGTGAAGTCGTCCACATGAGTACGAAAAGAAATCCGTTAAACTTTGTTTACAAGATAAATCAATCGAATGTGAAGGCCATAAACTCAACTAAATACCTAGGAAATACTATTACGTCAGACTTATAAACTGTAAAGAACACGCAGATAAAGTCGTAGGAAAGGCGAACCGGAGACTGCGTTTTATCGGCAGAACGCTTAAAAGATGCAACATAACCACTAAAGAGACTGCATACACTACGCTTGATCAGAATAAAATACGAGAAATAAGAGCTCGAACGGAGAGATTCAGGTGCTCTTTCTTCCCGCACGCTGTTCGAGAATGGAATAAGAGATGAATAGTATAATGGTGAATGTAAACAAGAAGAAAACGCATCCACGATACTGGTTCACTCCACCATTCCCCATCAACAGACGAATATAACACGACACAAACAGTAAACACTAGTATTTTGCGCGCAACTCTTCAAAAACAAAACACCGAAAGAACAAATGAACAGCTTCCAGCTGTATTCATACGCCAAATATTACCACTGGCGTAATGCATAGCACGATAAAACGTGGAAAACGAGTGACATACATATTAAAAACAACAGAAACAACCAAATTATAACAGAGAAAGAAAAGAATCGTAAGTACTATACAAAAATGACGCGTTTTTCTCGGACAGAAAAATAGAAAGCAAGAAAATCGTAAACTGTTTGTTATGTTTGCAGATGACAAGTTTGTACAAAAACAAGAAATAAGTAGGCTACTAAACGAGTTTTACGTAGCCTAATGTAAAAGGTATGTAAGAAATGTGATACTCGTATATCTAGGCCTAATATTTACTAAACTGAAATAGTTATATAGTCAGATAACCTAAGTAAAATTTAATAACGAATGAACCTAGAAGTAACTGAAAAGAAAAGACTGTTGTACAGTAAATATAATTTCAGGACAAAAATAAACCATCCCACTGATGATAGAACAAAAAGTGCTGAAACATGTTTGGAAACAATTAAAAAATCAGGTGTCTTGGATACGGCGGAAAATCCAAACCATTTATCCAAGCAAGCACGGAAGAAAGAAGAACAGCAGCATCAAAAGATGATTAGTATAATGGAACTTAAATGTGATTTGCTGAGTATCCCATGTAGATGTAGACATGTAGATGTACATGTATAAGTAAATAAAAGCTTGAAGTTATTGCTCTCGCAGTTTGGATAGAAAATATAATAATTTCCTTTAATTCCGAATAACAGAACTTTTCTTTGCAGGTCGATAAGCCCCCTTTAGGTCCCTAAATGTCACGAGAATATCATCTCTACCCAGCCACAACGAGGGTTCGAGTGTTTGCGCAGACGTTGCTAGGAGACGGCAGTGCACGCACAATAACACGCCTCGCCGTGTTGCTAAACACAGCGCGCAAGAGGCTGCGTCGTTTAGCCTGGCTGATGTGAGACGAAGCCTGTCGCGTGTGGAGCGCTTCACGCTTTCCACTGAGTAGCCGCGACGCTGCAGGCAGTGACACGTTTCCCGGTGCCGACGGCGGCCGATGGCATTTGGTCAGCGAAAGGTCTGCACGGAGGCCCTGGACACAGATTCGCCTCGTTTGTACCACTCAAGTGTTCTGCAGAGCCAGCGATGGTGTAATGTACGTGTCTGCAGTTGACAGTCACTGCAGTATGTGCACACCCAGTCTCGCGTGAGAGTGTCTTATTTGTCGCTTCAATTCTCCGCCTGTTTGTAGTGTGTCAGGCGTTGCTAACAACCGACATACAAATCCGTACAAAAGAAGCACAACGAAGCGGACAGTTGCAGGAAATGAAGTGCTTGATTGGATATGCAAGTGATTAGCATATGAAATACTAGCACGAAGTAACGAAACGGAAGAAGAAAGAGACGGGGCCCTTACCACAATGTGTACAAGAATTCAACGAATAGCCGGCCGCGGTGGCCGAGGGGACTGAGGCGCTCCAGTCACGGTCTGCACGGCCACTACAGTCGAGGGTTCGAATTCCCCCTCGGGCATGGATTTTTGTGCCGTCCTTAAGATTAGCTAGTTCATAAGTAATTTGTAAGTTTAGGGACTGATGACCCCGTAGTTAAGTCCCATAAGCTATACAAACATTTGAATTCAACGAATAAGAGAAATGAAGAATATACAGCACTAACCTTGTTGTTCGCAGTAGAACCGATATCTTGCCATTATCTATATCGACCACAGGTAAAAATCTTCGATATTATCTACATGGTGGGAATAATATACAGGATGGTCCACTGATAGTGGTCCGGCCAAATATCTCACGAAATAAGCATCAAACAGCGGGAAAACAGATGGCGCTAAGGTTGGCCCGCTAGATGGCGCTGCCATAGGTCAAACGGATATCAACTGCATTTTTGTAAATAGCTACCCCCTTTTTATTACATATTCGTCTAGTACGTAAATAACTATGAATGTTTTATTTGGAACATTTTTTTTGCTTTGTGACAGATGGCGCCGTAATAGTCACAAACGTATAAGTACGTGGTATCTGAGCCACTCAAGCAGCTCCTAGTCAAGTCACAGGAAGGACTTGGTTGATAGGGTATTGAAGATCACTCATTAACAACAATTTAAGTAAATTCTTATTTATTAAGCAAACTAACAACTAAGTCTTTAATATGAATTAACAACTTGGGCCACAGCAAATTACGGCCAAACCAATAGACCATGACTTAGGGTGCAATATAAATATACATACAGGGTGTTTCACTAAGTGTGTTTGCCTCTGTAACTTATAAAATAATAGGTGACGGGAAATTTTAATGTGGTCGGTCAACACAAGAAATGTTACACTTTCTGTGTAGGTATGAACATAGTTTATTGTATCATTTTCCACAGAGTTACAGCACAAAGATTTAATTTTTTTAAGTGGAACAATAGTTTTTTCTATCGTGCATTGGATTCGTTGAAACCATCTGCGTCCAAATCAATTTAAACTACAATCCTATCACTGTTAGTTTGGGAGCTACAACCCTTCAAAGTTTCAGAGGCGGATACCACAAACGCTGCCCATAATGCAATACGCCTTTTAAATGTGGTGCGGCCGAGTTGTAACGTCGCCGGTGTCACGGAGCGAGAAGCTTCCTCGATGCGCTGTTAGACTGCCGACTGTCGCCGCACACGGCCGTATACCTGACAGTTGGAGCCACACAAACAACCGGGGCTCAATATACCACAGTTACTGACATCGGATGACGATGGCATACACGAACAACGAGTACGTTGACATGTTGCTGATGCTCGGCGAGTGCTGACACGATGCCACTGAAGCAGCCACGGCGTATGTAGTGCGATATCCTAGGCGAAGAGCCCCGGCAGCCATTACGTTCTTACGTGGCGAACAACGACTTCGGGAAACAGGCAGCTTGGTAATGCGCCGCAGTAACAGACGAAGACCTGCAAGAAGTGAGGAGACGGAGGTGTTTGTTTTAGCTGAACTACACCACGATCCTCATGTCAGCTTACGAGCCGTTGCTGCAGTTGCTGGTGTCAGTCTCACATCTATGTGGCGTATAGTACACGGCCACAGGTTTCACCCGTACCGCCTGTCACTGACCCAGGAGCTGCATGGGAACGATTTCCGTGCAAGAGTGACATTCTGTGAGTGGGCCATGCGTAATTTCACGCTGGAGTCTTTACAAACTGTTATGTTTTCTGTTGGTGCAGTGAATCGCCATAACATGCACTACTGGGCCGCAGAAAATCCTCGGTGGGTACGACCTGTCGACCGTCAACGTAGGTGGTCTATTAACGTGTTGTGTGGAATCCTTGGGGATGAAATCATTGGTCCACACTACTTCCCAGGTACACTGACAGGTGAGTTATATCGCGCTTTTATAGCCGACAGTTTGGGTGGTCTCCTTGAACATGTGTGTCTACACACGAGATTCCATATGTGGATGCAGCACGATGGTCACCCAGCCCATTCTGCAAGTGCTGTTGTGGAAGAAGTAAACAACAGGTTTGCAGGAAGATGGTTAGGGCGCCATGGTCCTCATTCATGGCCCGCAAGGTCGCCCAATTTAACACCAGTAGATTTCTTTTTGTGGGGGTGTGTAAAGGATCGTGTTTATGTCACTGAGCCCACATCCCCAGATGATCTAAAACGGCGCATCGAGGACGCATGTCGCTCCGTCACACCGGCGATGTTACATCTCGTCCGCAGATCCTTTCGACGGAACATTGCATTATGCATTGAGGAACATGGACACACATTTGAACATCTAATGTAAATCAACTTCCCACCGCCATAACATCCATCACCCACCACACAGCCATGTATTATCTACAGCGTGTGGTATCTGCACCTGAAACTTTGAAGGGTTGTAGCTCCCAAACAGTGATAGGGAGGGATAGTAGAAGGGAATAACACATGAAACGTATAGGAACAAAATGCTGAGAAGACTGCGTTGCCCACTAGTTAACAGATCAGCATTCACAATAACGAGGTTTCCATGAAACGGTTTAAATTTTCTGATCGCAGTATCGTGTGACTACAACATAAATACTCGGAGGCTGAGCAAGGCATAGGAATGTTCATGCAACACACTTCTATTCAAACCGGGCAAACTCATGCAGACGAAAACGGATGGCGGAGAACGTTCCCCAATAACAGTCTTCGACAACCGAGAATGTTCAGAACAACTATATACAACTCACCGTGTTTGAAGTGAAAAAACGCCGCCACTACAAACAGCATTTACACGTTTCATCCACCCTTGGTCTGTACAATAACATAACAGCTTCATTTTCGGCCGAACAAGACCCAAGACCAAGAGGGCACACAGCTCATGCACTGGCTGTTTTCCACAAAGAGTTGACATAACACACACGTCCACCAAGCGACTACGACCAGCTAACAGAGTACCTTGCAGAGCACTGGCTCCCAAGCACCCCGTGGTCCGTCACACTCGCAACGTTCGTCCAGTCTCCCCGCGCGCCGTCCACCGCCTTCAAAATGCCACCACAAACCCGGCGCGCACACCCGACCACGCCCCTCTCCAAACATCCTACGACCAAAGATGAGCGTGGCAAAAACATATCGATATTGGCACGGCTCTTAACATTTCGCCAGTGCGAACGGTATTTGCTTCGTGATACATTACTCGTGTTAAAATGGACCGTTTACCAATTGCAGAAAAGGTTGATATGGTATTTGTGTATGGATATTGAGATCGAAATGCCCAACGGTCCTGTGCTACGTTTGTTGATCAGTATCCTGGGATACATCATCCAAGTATCCGGACCTTTCGTCGGATAGTTACGTTAATTAAAGAGACAGGAAGTGACGTTAATTAAAGAGACAGGAAGTGTTCAGCCACAAGTGAAACGTCAACCTCGACCTGCAACAAATGATGATGACCAAGTAAGTTTTAGCTGCAGTTGGCGACTAATCCGCACATCAGTAGCAGACGTGTTGAGCGAGAATCGGGAATCTCAAACACGTCGGTGTTGAGACTCTTACATCAGCATAAATTTCACCCGTACCATATTTCTAAGCGCCAGGTTTTGCATGGCGAAGACTTTTAACGTAGTGTATAGTTTTGCCACTGAGCACAATATAAATTACGGGACGATAACATATTTCTTCACCCTTTCTGTTTAGTGACGAAGCGTCATTCACAAACAGAGGTAACGTAAACCGGCATAATATGCATTATTGGGCAACGGAAAATCACGATCGCTGCAAGTGGAACATCAGCGACCTTGGCGGGTTAATGTATGGTGCGGCATTGTGGGAGGAAGGATAATTGGCGCCTTATTTTATCGATGACAATCTAAATGGTGCACTGTATGTTGACTTCTTACGTAATGTTCTACCGATTTTACTAAAAGATGTTTCACTGCATGACAGAATGGCGATGTACTTTCAACATGATGGATCTCCGGCACATGGCTCGCGTGAAATTGAAGCGGTCTTAAATGGAATATTTAATGATGGGTGGATTGGTCGTAAAAGCACCATACCATGGCCCGCACGTTTCATTAAACGGTCCCTTCCCTACAGCTTAGGTCTTTGTGGCAAACGAGTCTGCTCCTGTCCTGAATCCCTGAACCAATACACTAATAACCTGATGACAGCCTTCAGATTCCGCAACTACCCTCCTGATCTGGTACAGAAACAAATAGCCGGGACCACTTCCTCCTCTCCTCACACCCAGAACCTCCCACAAAGGGACCCTAAAAGTGCCCCTCTTGTCACTGGATACTTTCCAGCACTGGTTCGGACCCTAAATGTGGGTCTCCAGCAAGGATACGACTTCCTTAAATCCTGCCCTGAAATTGGATCCATCCTTCATGACATCCTTCCCACTCCACCGAGAGTGTCTTTCCGCCGCCAACCTAACCTCCGTAACCTCCCAGTCCATCCCTATGAAATCCCAAAACCTCCGGTGTAAAACCTGCCCTATGCACCCTTCCACCACCACTTACTACAGTCCAATAACCCGGAAGGTGTACACCATCAAGGGGCGAGCCACTTGCGATAGCACCCACGTGATTTACCAACTGACATGCCTGCACTGTGAAGCGTTCTATGTGGGAATGACCAGCAACAAACTGTCCATTCGCATGAATGGACACAGACAGATAGTGGCTAAGCGTGCTTTGGTGCACAGCCAGCACGTCTTGGCACAGTGTTAGACCGTCCGGGTTACATGGATACTTCCCACTGACACCAACCTTTCAGAACTTCAGAGATGGGAACGTGCCCTTCAACATATTCTTTCTTCCCGTTGCCCACCAGGTTCCAACCTCCATTAGTTTGAAATTCCCGCCCAACATCTTTGCTTCCAATCTCTGGACAGAACCTCTGCCTCGACTGGCATCTCTGTCCAACCTCTTTGCATTTTGCATATGTCTGGCCTGGTGTGTATTCGTGTATATGTGCGTGTGTGTGTGTTTGTTTACCTATCCTTTTTCCCCCAAGGTAAGTCTTTCCTCTCCTGGGATTGGAATGACTCCTTACCCACTCCCTTAAAACCCTCATCCTTTCCTTTTCCCTCTCCTTCCCTGCTCTTTCTGATGAAGCATCCTTAGGTTATGAAAGCTCAGTTTTGTGTGTGTGTGTTTATTTTTATTATGATTTTTATTTGTCTATCAACGAACCGGTGCCTTCTCGCCTGGTAAGTCCAACTTTCTTTACCATAAATATGACATGTTTTTAGTAGAAATAAGGAGATGGACAAAGAGAGTAGGGATGGCAGAAGAACTAACTGCAGGCTTGAATAAATAAATACCCGGGCAACATCCGGATTTTCAGCTAGTTGTATATAAAGGTGGCAGTAGGATCGCAATTTTTGATCAGATTTCGAGACAGCCACTATGGTCGTCAGTACATCGACTTTTTAATTTTGAAATTGTACAATTTCTACTTGACATTTTATTTATGCTGTTGGATTAAAGTACTAACTTACGTGGTGTTGCTCTATCTAATTTCAAACCAACAGCGTACACCTCAATTGTGTCCAGCTGTTCGAATTCGACGTAATCCAGAGGTTGTTGCACTACCGCGATTCCAGATGATGAGCTACCAGAAGTTACACCAAATCCCGAGATAACAAGGTAACGATTTAAATGCATCATACACAACATTATGGAAGACCGTAAAGTTTTGTAGCCTAAAACCAAGTGGAGCGCTTACATCGGACAATAAGTTCTTGAACAACCGGCACGGCTTAGACCTTAATGTTGTGGATGGGCATTATGCCCAATGGCCGAACACCGCTGCATCTATCTAGTCGCCATGTGAAGTTAACAGTGCAGCGCTATTTCGGGGAGATTGTTCTGGGTCGTGTCTGCCTGTTTAGGACACGGTAGGTCCCGACTCTGTTTATGGAAGACAATGGCGGCCTACACTGGAAACTGAAGTTACCGAACGTATGGAAGTTCCAGTGTAGTTCCTGAGAAGCTCTTGACGAATTTGTTTCTCAACAGCACCACTTCCGTGAACCGTGCGAAAATGTGCAATTTTTCTATAATAATTTTCCGTGATAATAATGTATATTTTGAATGCCGTTTCTCCATATCCGCGTAAAATAATATTTTGTATAATACGTTAAATATCTGTGCAGGTCACATTATATCTTCGAGCGGCGTAACGTGTTATCTTTGGGTCACCATTTAGTTGTTGCTAGTCGGAGTCATTAATTGTCTGTTCAGAGAGCTGGTAGCAGGAAACGGTAAAGCAGGGTGATTCGTTGTTGATGTCTTATGTGGAAGAACATGATGGAAATATGTATCATTATGGAAGAGGAATGGAGTTTATGAATTTGTGTTTTGTAAATGGAGAACGGTAAAGAGTTGAGGTAAATGCGACCGCGCTGCTATTGTAGCTGCTCTATTACTTTGTACTCAGTATTTATTGCGGAAACAGAGCTACGCCTCATTTAAAGGAACCTTTGTAATTAAATATTGTTAAAAATAGAGGTCTTGTAAATTTTGTGAAAGTCGTGCACCAATAATTTCAAGTTATTTAATCAAAAACTGACATTATGATAAGCATGGCCATGGTATTATAATGTTTATAATTAACACAGCGACCAGCCACAAGTATGGTAAAAAATGCTTATGTCCTTAAACCATTACTGGTTTCGGATTTATTTTTACAAGACCATCTTCAGATGGTTTTTCATACTTTTGAGCCGGAGTCCCGTTTTGTATGTTATAGTATCGTAGCCGTGGGATAGACAAAAATAATTTCGTTTACTATTTGCTGAAGTTAACGTGAATTTTCTTTATGTTCGTCTTTATCAACATATTTATAGAAGAGTTTTACAGTTAAAAACCATGAATCGAGGCGAAATGTTACGTGTTGTCCTTTTCTGTGACGAAATTTGCCTGTATTATTCTTGTGTATTTTACACTATCTCAATGTGCACTCATATAGCGCACATTTAGAAAGTCAAAGAAAAGGACAGAACATGCAAGTTTTCGCCATACTTCAAGTATTTTTAACTGTAAAACATTTTACACATTACTTGTGGCTGGTCGCTGTTTTAATTATAAATATCATAACAATTTCAAGCCCCGCTGTAAACTTTTTTTGTAATTGCTATTTATCATTATAAACTTTTGAGAAAATACAAGAGCTTTAAGTTAAAGAAAATGATAATCTGTCTCCGTATAAAACATTTGTACACATGTAGTTAGATTTTCCCAAACTTTTATTCAGTCACATTTGCTCATATTCAGTTGGCGCATTTTCACACTACACAAAGCCAGATGATATTTCCTTTTTATTCCATTTAGATTGAAATAATGCTCGTCTGCTGCCGCTGACACTCATTCGAGAAAATGCCATAAGGTCTGGGGTTGTACCAATGTGTTTTGGCCGCAGGACGTCGAACTTGTGTGCCAGGTCTCCAAATGGACGGTCGCGCCACTCGGAACACCACAATTTGAAGCCTTTCAAACTCGCTCAGTTGGCTGTCGGAAGAGCAAGTGCGTCTCTGTGGCATGGCGCCTTTTGCTTCGCACGTCGCTTTCACACTGAACCTTTATGACCAAAGACATATCTCATTTAAAGGGTACACACAATGGGCTCTGGCAGCTATGTAACTACACTATCTGTCGGTGTGCTACATTGAAAACATTATCACTACGCCTGTGTCGCAGATAGTATATGACGTTATTGGATCAAAATCGACGTATTTCCAGGTGTACTAATATTTTCTCGGGCAGTGTAATTGTGCCAGACCAAGAGTTCGTGTTGTTGTTGTTGTGATCTTCAGTACGCAGTCTGGTTTGACGCAGCTCTCCACGCTACCCTGTCCTGCACAAGCGTCTTCATCTGAGAATAAGTTTGGCAACCTACATCCTTTTGAATCTGCTTACTGTATTCGTCCCTCGGCCTCCCTCTATGATTTTTACACCACAAACTTCCCTCTAATGCTAAGTTGACGACGATTCCTTGATGTTTCAGAATGTGTTCCACCAATCTGTCCCTTCTCTTAGTCAGCATATGCCAGAAACTCCTTTTCTCCCCAATTCGGTTAAGCAGCTCCTCATTAGTTACGTGATCTACCCATATAATTTTTATCATTCGTCTATAGCACCACATTTCAAAAGCTTCTATCATCTTTTTGTCTGAACTTCTCATCGTCCACGTTTCACTCCCTTACAATACTACACTCCAGACAAATGCTTTCAGAAAGGACTACCTAACATTTAAATTAATATTGGATGTCAACAAATTTCGCTTCTTCAGAAACGCTTTTTTCCCCATATCCTTCTGAATTTTATATATTCTCTACTTACCTTGCTACCCAAATAACAAAACCCGTCTACTACTTTCATTGTCTCATTAAAAAAAAAAAAAAAAAAAAAAAAAAAAAAAAAAAAAAAAAAAAAAGTTTAACGTGGGTTCCGAACCAAGGTGCTACTCGCTATTTTTCACATCAGCAGCACTGCCAGAGGTGAATGAAGTGGAAAGTGACAGATAAAAAATCCTAGGACCTGATGGGGATCGAGCCCGCGACCTTTGGATTTTTAGTCTGGCACTCTACGACAGACGCACTATTTGACTTTATGGCGTTTCGTTCCATTATCTTTGTTGATCTTCATTTTATACCCTCTTTTGAAGACACTGTCCATTCCATTCAATTGCTCTTCCAGATCCTTTGCGGTCTCTGACAAAATTACAGTCAACCACAAACCGCAAACTTTTTATTTCTTCTCCCTGAAATTTAATTTCGTCTCCAAATTTCTCCTTGCATTCCTTCACTGCTTGCTCAATGTACAGATTGAACAACATTGGGGAAAGGCTACTACCCTGCCTTACTCCCTTCCCAACCTATGCGTCCCTTTTATGCCCTTCGACTCTAATAACCGCTGTCAGGTTTTTGTATAAGTTGAATATAACTCTTCGCTCCCTATATTTTACCCCTGCTACATTAAGTATTTGAAAGAGTGTATTCCATTCCACTTTATTAAAAGATTTCTCCAAGTCTACAACTGCTAAAAACGTACGTTGGCCTTTCGTTAATCTATCTTCTAAGATAAGTCGTAATGTGAGTATTGCCTCCCGTGTTCCTACATTTCTCCTAAATCCAAACTGATCTTCTCCCAAGGTTGGATTCCACAAGTTTTTCCATTCGTCTGTAAATAATCGTGTTAGTATTTTGCAACCATGACGTATTTTCACATTTGTCTGCACTCTTTCTTTGGAGTTGGAATTACTATATTCTTCTTGAAAAAAAAAAAAAAAAAAAAAAAAAAAAAAAAAAAAAAAAAAAAAATGTTCAAATGTTTGTAGAACTTATGGGACTTAACTACGTGGACATCAGTCCCTAAGCTTACAAACTACTTATGAACTAGCTAAGACTAAGGACGGCACAAATATCCATGCCCGAGGGGGGATTCGAACCTCCGACCGTAGTGGCCGTGCAGACCGTGACTGGAGCGCCTCAGTCCCCTCGGCCACCGCGGCCGGCATTCTTCTTGAAATCGGAGGGTATTTCCCCTGTCTCATACATCTTGCATACCAGTTGGAACAATTTATTCATGAGTGGCTCTCCTAACGACATCAGTAGTTCAGACGGAATATCATCTACTCCAGGGGCCTTTTTTCGACTCAAATCTTTCAGCGCTCTGTCAAACTCTTCTCGCAGTATCGTGTCTCCTATCTGCTCTTCCTCCACTTCGTCTTCCATTACTAGAATACTGCCTTCAAGTTTATTTCCTTTCTACAGGCCCTCAATATATTCCTTCCATATTTCAGCTTTCCTCGCTTTGCTCTTTGCTTGTCTCCAAATATATCTTCCAGTATTCGCAGAAATTTGAAGTAGGTAAACAACAGTAAAGCAAATTTGTTGCTTACTGGCGTGGCACTAATGAGTCTCTTAGAGCCGCTTCACACGGAGAGCTGATAGAGCCAAACGTTTGAGTGCGTGAGTGTACTGCAAACAAGCGGTTTTCCACCTGAGAGATTCTGTAATTGCAGACGCTTTCACGCATCTCTCACGCAGTAATTGATACTCTGCTGCCCGTAGAAATGCACTGAGTTAGAGAGGCAGAAAGGGGGTCCTTTAATCGCTATCATTCCGTTGCTTGGGTATTATTATTCTGCAGAGATACTATTGTCTACAGTATTATCAATTAGTAGAAGCAGAAACAACGCGACATACATAGTATTTGCACTTCCCGAATGGTAGGTAGATACTGTACCAAAGTTATAGAAAAGAACCGATGCAATTCAAATTTTTATTGATATGACAGGCGACAGCCGCGGTGGAGTGACCGAACTTTCTAAGGCACCTTGCTGCGTAGCGCACGGTTGCTCGTCGTAGGAGGTTCGAATCGTCCCTGGGGTATGGGTGTGTGTATCGTCCATGAGTTATTTTAAGTAGTTTGTCAGTCTCGGGACTGATGTCCATAGCAGTTTCGTCCAGAAGGTTTACAAACATCTGAACATCTGAGAGGTGACAGCCGTAATATATTTCGGGAAATGCATATTACAAACCGTCTGCTTTTTGATATAGATATAAATTTGACATGTGTTGGTTCTAAACCACATTCACTGAAGTCTGTCAAATGAAAGTCGTAAACATGAATTGTACACAAGTTAAAATCTATACTAATAATAAATCTGTAAATGTGGGCCTGTCGCTGTTCACTTCAATCTTAAAAACTACTCGACGAATTTTCATGCAGATTTCGCAGGAGCATGAGAAACGTTTGGGTCAACATATAAGCATAATTGTATCAAAACTGAATCACGAAAAGAAAGAAAAAAAAAAAAAGATATCGTAATTTTCAGTGTTTTAGTAGCCGACGTATCTGTTTGTTCGACTATTAAAAACCTCTTATTTCCAAAACTACTTCACGAATTTGCACGGGATTTTCACAGATAACTTGAGCGTAACTCTGTACAACATACAGACTTCCTTTCATAAGAATCGGATCACAGGAAAAATAATATCGTAATTTGGAATTTTTTATCTACGACCGTCATGTCTGTCTCTTCGAACATGTTTTTCTACAAAACTACTTGACGAATTTTCGTGGGGTTTTCACACGTAACATGAGCATATTGTGCGCTTACTTAAAGCCTTAAAATTGGACCAGAGAAAATAAATATATCATAATTTAATCATTTGTTTAAAAACCATCGTGCATGTCTATCTGTTGAGGATAATGTCCAAAAGTACTACACGAACTTTCATGGGTTTCCACAGGTAAATTGGTAATAGTTTGGAGAGAAATATAGGCTTCATTTTATCAAAATCGGACCAGAGGAAGGAAATATATCTTAATTTGAAGTTTTATGCGTATACTATGGTTATAAGTATGGTGTACAGCATAAGAGTACTATACGAACTTTCATGGGGTTTCGTAGGTCAACTGAGAGTACCTTGGCAACATATACGCTTCGTTTCATCAAAGGATCAAGGGAAGAAAAGATATCGTAATTTGTAGTTTCTGGTGTATGCTATGCTTAAATTGCAGCGTAGTATAGCAAATATGATACAGGCACTGTTACTTAACATGTATTGTTGTTGTTATGGTCTTCAGTCCGGAGACTGGTTTGATGCAGATCTTCACAATACCCTATCCTGAGATAGGCTCTTCAACTCCACATAAGAACGGCAACCTACATCTGTCTGAATCTGCTTACTGTATCGTTCTCTTGGTCTTCCTCTGCGGTTCTTACCCCATACACTTCTCTCCAACGCTAAATTCACAATTCCCTGATGTCTAAGAATGTGTTCTACCAATCGATCCTTTCTTTTAGTCAAGGTATGCCAGAAATTCCATTTCTCCCCAATTCTGTTCAGTACCTCCTCATTAGTTACGCGATCCATCCACCTAATCTTCAGCATTCTTCTGTAGTGCCACATTTCAAAAGCCTCTATCCTCTTCCTGTCCGCACTGTTTATCGTTCATGTTTCACTCCCATACAAGGCAATACTCCACACAAATGCCTTCAGAAAGGCCTTCCTTAGGCTTAAATCAATATTCGATGTTAAAAAATTTCTCTTTTTCAAAAACGCTTTTCTACCAATAGCCATTCTACATTTTATATCGTTTGCGACCATCGTTTGTTATTTTACTGCCCAAGTAACAAAACTCATCTACCTCCTTTATTGTTTCGTTACCTAATCTAATTCCTTCAGCATCACCAGATTTTCTTAGACTGCACTCCATTACCCTTGTTTTACACTTGTTAATGATTACCTTATATGCACCTTTCAGCTCACTGTCCATTCCATTCAACTGCTCTTCCAGATCCTTTGCTGTCTCTGACAGAATTACTATGTCGTCGTCAAATTTAATTCCGTCTCCAAATTTCTCCTTGCTTTCCTTTATAGCTTGCTCAATGTACAAATTGAATAACATTGGAGAAAGGCTACAACCCTGTCTTACTCCCTTCCCAACCACTGCATTCCTTTCATGCCCTTCAACTCTGACAACCGCTGTCTGGTTTTTGTACAATTTGTAAATAACCTTACGTTCCCTGTATTTTACTCCTGCTTGTTTCAGAAATTGAAAGAGTTTATTCCAATCAACATTGTCAAAAGCCGTCTTCAAATCTAGAAAAAGGTAGAAATGTAGGTTTGCCTTTCCTTAATCTATCTTCTAGAATAAGCCGTAATATGTATTGCCTCCCGTGTTCCTCCATTCCTCCTGAACCCGAACTGATCTTCCCCGAGGTCGGCTTATATCAGCTTTTCCATCCTTCTGTAAATAATTCGTCAAGATATTTTGGTTTAAATGTATTTTATGGTTCCTGATTGATCGAGAGACAAGTGTCACTTGTAGGTGGCTTTCGACATTGGCATATTTGCCTTTGGTTGTGTTGTGATACTAGCATTTTCCAGTATATTATTACTACTATCTGAGAACATGGCGTTGCTCGGGCATGTATTTATTTACTTATTGAAGTCCTGATTAGTACTTCTCCTATCGCTTCTCTCTCTGTGAATTTGTACATTATGCAAGACAGCATTATTTTTTATTTATTCTCTGATAAATATAACATGTTATTATTAGAAAAGGAGATTTACATAGAGAGAAGCGATAGGGGAAGTACTAATCAGGGCTTGAATAAATAAAGAAATACATAGGTGAGCAACGCCATGTTTTGAGATAGCAGTAATAATAAGTATACTGGAAAATGCTAGTATCTCAGCACAACCAAAGACGAATATTCCATGGCCAAAGCCACCTATAAGCGACACTTTCTCGATCAGTCAGGCTCCATCAAATACATTTAAACCAAAACATCTTGACACATTCGTGCATTTGATATGTAACAGGATTCATAATGTCATGTCCTGTAAAACAACAGATGACATGCTGTCATCCAAAATGGCACTATCCAGGTCAGGCAATATGACAGTCCAATGTCTGCTGATGTCGTTAGGAGAGCCAGTCATGAATAAATTGTTCCAACTGGTATGCAAGATGTATGAGACAGGGGAAATACCCTCCGATTTCAAGAAGAATGCCGGCCGCGGTGGCCGAGGGGACTGAGGCGCTCCAGTCACGGTCTGCACGGCCACTACGGTCGAGGGTTCTAATCCCCCCTCGGGCATGGATATTTGTGCCGTCCTTAGTATTAGCTAGTTCATAAGTAGTTAAGTCCCATAAGCTGTACAAACATGTGAACATTTTTGAACAGTCCAAGCCAGTGAAGTAGAGGATGCACGCATCCCACCCACAAGAGACAGTTTTAACTCTAACGCTCGGAACCACACTAAACCATGCACTCATAACAAGCAGTCATAAACAGGAGAGTGGTGTGCGTCATTTCCATGCAAAACATTTTAAAAGAGAGAAACAATGTAATAAGATATCAGTACCATTGGAAGGAAACTGTATGTAATTTAATCGAGTCGATATATCATTACATATTTCATCAGCAGCGCCAAAAAATTCTCTGCAATATGGAAACTGATTTACTTTTGATTAACTTACAGCGCATCATTAGTTTGTTATGGGAATTGAGCCACGATTTTAATAGTGTACACTGTTTCATTCTCTTCCTTTCTTTGTAGCCCTATAGAAGTCTATTGCTTTAACCTGCAGCCGTCTGTGCTTCACAGTTTAAAGTTGGTTCAAAGTTGTCAAGAGAATTCAGCTTTCAGGAATTTCTTTAATTACGTAACTGTATTAATTCTTAGGTGCATGATGTGACGGGGTGAAGACGCTGTCACTGGATAAAGTGTTGAGAAGACGTTCATCAAATCAGTCTTCCGATTGAAGACCACAATAACAACATTGAAAAAGACACTAAACAGACCAGTACAAAATGAAAAGTAAATGTATCTCCCAACTCAATCTGTCCATTAACTGATTGTGTAATAGTAAAACAAGCCAACATACTATGACTAATCCTATTTTTCTCTTAGTGGATTTCACTAGCGAGCAAAATTTAAGGTCGAAAGTAATTATCATATGGGTACGCAAAGAATACCGCGTTCCTGGGAGCGGCCTCTCTAGGGAGCCGCTTGAGTAATGCAATTTAGTCAAGCTGATGTCCATGAGTTTAAAGGAGTAACTCGGGCGTCCGATTTTTGATTGTTGGGAATGCACTCGTGTTCCCCTGACAATCTATTTTTAGTCTGGGGCAACGTCCCAGAGATAAATTAAATTGGCCCGATTCCCCGGTTCCGACCAAGGTTTTCCTTGGTTGTAATGCGTATGCCGAAGTTGGTGAGCCCCTACCACTTATTCCCAATTAGGATCCCCATTTGCTCAACTATCAGCTGGTCGATAATTGGCTGAAGAGAACAGCGGCTCTTTATGGGCTCGATCTCAAGCAGCCCGAAAATGAAAATGAAAAGAATACGTGTTTTCTTTACTTTTTTTTCCACTCCACCGCAATGTACCATCTCCAGCCCCCGTCCACCCCCTGCAATATGCTGACAACATCGCCTTCCTAGCCCTCATCCCCTTCCTCGCCCGCTACCAGCACTTGCTCCAATCCCACCTCACCCTCGATCTATCCCTCTCACAGTAAGACAGAAAGCCATGTCCTGCCTCAACCTGCTCAAACTCTTCTCTGGCCAGAAGTGGCGCCTCAACCCCTTCACAATTCTCTACACTAACAGATCCCTCATGTCTGCCGTCTTTTGCAGCCCCCATCCCACTTGGGTTTCCACTCTCCCTACCTACTACAAAATCCTTCAAATCCTTGAACGCCATGCCCTCCCTCCCCCCACGCGGATCCTGTAAACCTCATCCCTCTCCCCCACTTCCTACATTTTCTCGAACACATCCGCATCTTCTACATTTCCCGCAAAATAGAACCCCACAATCCACTGGTGTTCCCCATCCTCACGAATCCCAGGCCTCTGCCACGCCTTCACCACTGCATCACTTCCTCCTTTCACCTGCACAGATTCTTTTCCAACTTTACTTCCGCCAGTACCTGTTGTGAGTTGTGAGGCGGCTACGTGAGTCGTGTCGGGATAGCACAGTCGGTAGTGCGCTTGTCCGCGAAAGGTAAAGGTCGCAGGTTCGAGTCCCGGTTCCGGCACACAATTTTAATCTGCCAGGAAGTTTCATATCAGCGCACACTCCGCTGCAGAGTGATGGGTTTCATTCTGGAAACATCCCCTAGGCTGTGGCTAAGCCATGTCTCCACCATATCCTTTCTTCCAGGAGTGCTAGTCTTGCATGGTTCGCAGGAGAGCTTCTGTGAAGTTTGGAAAGTAGGAGGCGAGGTACTGGCGGAAGTAAAGTTGTGAGGCGGCATCGTGAGTCGTGTCGGGATAGCACAGTCGGTAGTGCGTTTGCCTGCGAAAGACAAAGGTCCCAGGTTCGAGTACCGGTTCCGGCACACAATTTTAATCTGCCAGGAAGTTTCATATCAGCGCACACTCCGCTGCAGAGTGATGGGTTTCATTCTGGAAACATCCCTTAGGCTGTGGCTAAGCCATGTCTCCACCATATCCTTTCTTCCAGGAGTGCTAGTCTTGCATGGTTCGCAGGAGAGCTTCTGTGAAGTTTGGAAAGTAGGAGGCGAGGTACTGGCGGAAGTAAAGTTGAGGCGGCATCGTGAGTCGTGTCGGGATAGCACAGTCGGTAGTGCGCTTGCCTACGAAACACAAAGGTCCCAGGTTCGAGTACCGGTTCCGGCACACAATTTTAATCTGACAGGAAGTTTCATATCAGCGCACCTCCGCTGCAAAGTGAAAGTTTCATTCTAGATAAAAATTGTTGTTATAAATTTTCCATATAACATACGTCTACGATGTTTGCTGACATCCGCCGTAACTGTTGTATAAACTGTATGGAAATATTCACATATTTAGTAGTTGGATGCGGTTTTTAGCTGTCAGGTTTTATGCAGTGAATAGAAAAGCATTCAAAGTACAGAAAATAAATAAAATAAAATATACATAAACAAATGCAGCACACAATAAACATATGACTTGAAATATTTAGAATAGCGTTGTATACATACATTACGCATCACAATCATTAATTAATTGTCATCAGAAAATCATAATTACTATGAATACACTACCTACAGGTTCAAATATACAAAATCTCTCAAAATGAGGCTCATATATAGTTTTTTTGTTTTTTTTTTGTTTGTATAGCTTATGGAACATAACTACGGGGTCATCAGTCCCTAAACTTACAAACTACTTATGAACTAGCTAATCCTGAGGACGGCACAAATATCCATGCCCGAGGGGGGATTCGAACCCCCGACCGTAGTGGCCGTGCGGACCGTGACTGGAGCGCCTCAGTCCCCTCGGCCACCGCGGCCGGCTGATATATCGTAATGTAAGGCTTACTGAAAGGGTTACCTTACAACAGGTTTTATTCATCGCAGTATATATGTTCTTATAATTATTGAACTATGCGTTGTACAATTGTATAATTTTGCATGTATATATTCTTTGTATATGTGCTGTATGTCAAAAAAATTTAATACGGTTAGTGGTAAAGAAGTAATAGATTAAAACCTGATGCGTGATGGGACGATTTCCAGCAACGTTACTGTTAGTCCTAATATCTCATGAATTATGTATCGCATGTGGTTCCTACCCCTTCAGCAATTGTTACCTCACGGTAAAATATATGTGCACAAAATTTGATTGAAGATGCAGTGCAATAGGAGGAAATGTAGAACATATTCGCGCGATGTACCAGCTTTTTGCACATATCATTATTTATGACATACCTCCAGAACTGTGTGTTGTAATTGTTCCTTACAACAAAGGCGACCGTCATTTTGGTATACAGTTTATACAACGCCATATGTGAAAGTTTCATAAAGATTGGAACAAAACTGTAGATTTGTTTGCACTATGCACACACAAACATAGGGACCTCTGCTTTATGTATAAAGATTATCATAGACATGTTCGAAGTGTTGATGACGTCACGCCAGATTTAGGATGTACCAAGCCCCCACAATCGCGTAAGCGGCCGACTGCGACCAGCGGACAAATTGAAGAGCGCCTCGGCGGCCATTGTGGTGGCAAACTTCCGCGCCAACTTTAAATGTGCGTAAGATTCTTTTGATTAGAGAGAGTATTCGTTTAAGTCGCGAAAACTGTGTCTAATTGAAATATATAATTACAAAACAGCTTCAGACTCTTTGAATATGCAGCAACTATCGGTTGTGTGTAAATTTATTACTCATACGGTGTAGAAATTGCCCAACAATGTTTCCTCTTCCTAACGAAACCGAACTAGGCTATAACATGTAGTTTTTAGCGTTCTAAGTGCAGCATATGAACGGAATTTATCGTCAGACACGATTTTTTGGCACTTTCTCAGTAATTTCTACGATTGTGAAACTCTAGTACCAACATTAATTTCGGAAGAGTTTCACACTTTACGTCTTTGCTTCAGTGCTGTATTCTCCAATATTTAGATATTTCATAGCATCAAAAAATCAAACAGGGTTGCCTGAAACAGGATCACAGGATTGTGAATGTGAAATATGCCATCAGATACATAACTGAAAAATAGCTTCTTACATTGTGAATACAGCAACCAGCCACTACCTAATTCTTTTAAGAACACGAAGTATGCCATAACCTTTCCTTAACTAAGGCATCTAATATTAGCATTAGGGTATCTAGCAAGAAAATTAGCATTTTTAATGCTGTGAGCCAAATACCTTACAGCAGAGTGAACTGCTCAAAAGTCAGCAACTATCGTCACAGAGTTGAACTTCACTATGTGCATCCACTGTGGCTATGTGAAACGTTTTGATCTTCCTGTCGACCAGTACTACCTAAAGTAGCTCCTTTTTAAGAGCTACCAGTATTGTAAAACCCTGTTATTTATTTCATTCAATCCTGTATTGTCTTGACTAACCGTCTGTTAAGCAAGAGTAACTATCTCTGAACACAAGTACTAGGGCTACTTGTATTCCTGAGAAATATAAATGGGAATACAGTATTCATTCTTTTTATTCCTTTCTTAAATGGATTTATGTATTAAAACACTGAGCAGCTCTTCAGCATCGTGCTTCATGTACACTGCGATAGTCAAACAGTACAGACGTGACTGTCAGTTGCGTATATATCCCCCAGTAGCTATTTAATACACGATTTACCTGCTAACAACACTCCTATTTATCTGTCGCTTGCCACTATCATGGCGGCCGGGCGAAGGTTCAAATTATCCCGCGACAGCAGCGCCGTCAGGAAGTCTGGTTATTTTTACAACGTCTTTGGGATGTGCAGACTGGGACAGCCGGTAGAATCGAAGTCCACCCGTACCTGCGAACTCGTATCTCAGGCTGCGCACCCGCCGCTTCAGCAGGTAATCCGGGCGTGTTTCGAGATGAGAGTCTCGTCAGCTGAGTTTCCCACATGGAGGTGCCGGGAAACGCTTTTACGTAACGGACGCGACGCTGGAGCCCGCTCGTCGCCAGCGTTGGGAAACGGGCGCTTCCCGCAGGCTTGCGACAGGAGCAGCCAGCACCTGCAGTTTGCTCCGTGAAAAACGCAGCCGGCTGCTTCCCACAGGGCTCCGGGCAAAGTGTTGCTCTAACGTGCTTTCGCAGTAGCCTAGGCTCCCAGTGGGAACGTACCACTGACAAGAAGACCACATGGGCATCAGATCTTAGAATTTATTCATTTTTATGGTACGTGAAGTTCAGAACTCAAATAAAAATCAGCCAAAGCCATTCCACGCAAATCTCAAAAATTCTCGATGGGGGGGGGGGGAGGGGGCAATCCGAAATTTGGTTTGAACACCACAGTGCTTTACAAGGCATGGTCCTGTTCGGAGGTGGTATGCCGTTGCCTTTCTCCGACCTTCGAACTGACTTACCCAGCCAGTTATAGGGGGACCTACAGTTTAACGTGGGTTCCGAACCACGGTGCTACTCGGTATTTTTCACATGAGCAATACTGCCAGAGGTGAAAAAAGTGAAAAGTGGCAACTAATAATCCTTGGAACTGTCGGGAATCGAACCCGCGACCTTTGAATTCATAGTTGTGCTACCGAGCAACACAAGTACCAATCATTAAATGACTTGTACCATCTGTCGGTGTAGCTTAGGTAGTGTAACAGTTTATAACCCTACCCGTCCTACACCACCGGTTAGAATATGATAATTAGAAAAATGACCCGTGTGCCTAATTATCTTAATTTGGTGAAAAAGCTATCGGTAATGAAGCCTATGATGTAGCGGAGGCTATAACCGGAACGTTGTTGCACCTCTTTGGTAGACAACAACGATCGATAGGAATAAAGTAAGTGGAAGGTAAAATTTGGAATAAAATTATTAATGTTTAAACGAAAAAAAATGCGGAACAAACGGAACACAGGGATTAATTTGGAAAAAGTGAATAACTTAAAATTGGCAATTGACATTAAATAAAGAAAAGTGTGAAGTAATACACATGACCACTAAAAGAAATCCGCTGAACTTCAATTACGCGATAAATCAGTCAAACCTTAAGGTCGTAAATTCTACCAAATACCTAGGAGTTACAATTACGAACAACTTTGACTGGAGAGAACACATAGAAAATATTGTGGGGAAGGCGAACCAAAGGTTACGTTTCATTGGCAGAACGCTTAGACGATGCACCAGCTCCACCAAAGAGACTGCCTACATCACACTTGTGCGTCCTCTCTTGGAGTACTGTTGCCCCTTGTGGGACCCTCACCAGGTGGGACTGACGGAAGATATTGAGAAGGTTCAGAGAAGGGCAGCTCGTTTTGTTTTATCACGTTACGGGGGGGAAAGCGTCACGGAAATGTTGCACGAATTGGGGTGGAAATCATTAAAAGAAAGACGTTATTCATTGCGGCGTGATCTGTTTGCGAAGTTTCAATCACCGACTTTTAGTTCTGAATGTGAAAATACTTTGCTAGCACCCACCTACTTAGGGAGACATGACCATCCCAATAAAATAAGAGAAATCAGATCGAAAACGGAACGATTTAGGTGTTCTTTCTTCCCGCGCGCTATTAGAGAATGGAACGGTAGAGAAAAGTTATGAATGTGGTTAATGAACCCTCTGCCAGGCACTTAAATGTGATTTGCAGAGTATCTATGTAGATGTAGATGTAGATGTAGATGTAGATGTAGATGTAGATTGATTTACGGTCGCCAGCTCGATGTACGAGCAAATAATTTGGTGGGATGTCAATAATAGAAAAGATAATTAACAACGTGAAATATTACGTAAAATTTGGGTGGGCAGAAAATCAGAGGGTGCGAGTCAAATTAGGTACAAAAGACACTGACAATATACTAATTACTAAGAAATAGTTTACTAACACAGGGTTCATTGTAAGACAGCGAAATGCAAGCCATAGCCGCGCAAATGCAACATGCAGCAAATCATGCAAAACTCTCACCTTAATACTTACCATTTACAGCTTCAAATAATTAATTGTTTATATAAGTACCAGAAATTATTCTACAGCGAGTATACCATGCGCTTTAGCAATAATCAAGTTGTAATGAACTATTAACTGTACTAATGGCAAGCTCAAAAAATTAATTAATGACTTGTGATAACATTGAATATTTAGAAAAGAACCATTTAACCTTCTGATTAACTTTTGCTCTATCTTTAACCAGGAATTATTAGCATTCAAACACTTGTAAACAATTACTATTCTCACTAGTCAGTACTTGCAAGTTAAAACAAACTTTACCTCAAAATAATATGCAGTGGAAAACAATTAATCTTTTACACTGTTATTGAAATATCTTTTGAAATTGAAAGTTAATTTAGCAGTTTCGTTCAACTTAGCAGACCTATTGATCAGCAACACTGGCATAAGATACGTTTAGTAAAACTTTTCTGAACACATTTTTTATTAACGACTGTCACATTGTCTTTAATGACTCTGATTTTTAGTTTTCTATAACTTTGTGAATATCCTCGGAAAAATAATGGATGAGGAAGGAACCTGTCTGGACAATGACTATGAGTAATGATTTTTAAACACAGGTTCACAAATAACAGTGTTCGCTATTGAACAATCATCACTAATACGCTGGTTAGCTGTACATGCTAAGACAAACTGGACAGATCTTACTGAATTTGATGTGCGACGTGGTGCTGCTGATTGAAGACTATTGGCACTTAACAATTGGCAAACACAGGCTCTTCTTGGCGACGAATGTTAATTACAATTTAGGGCCCACAGCATTCCTCTTGATGCATTTATTAATTATTTAAGCTGTAGCCGTATGAATAAATAATATTGCCTCTTCGCCGTCTCCTCCACTAGTGCCAATCCAACATGCATTCTCCTTCACTTACTTTTTCCGTACACCATTGAGCACACAATGCGTCTGTCCGCCGCTACTTCTCAACAACGACTCCTTCTCGCTGTGCGCCTCTGCGCTACCAGCGATAAAAAACTCCCTATTCAAAGATGATTCTATACAATAGCAAAGCCCACGCTAACCCAGCGCGTGTACTACATTTACAATATTTTTTCCATATATGGAAATTAGCAGACAATGCAAATATATTACAGAAACAAAATATACAAATACATAATAAATTACAAAAAATACAAATAATGAGGAAAAATACATAAAGGATCGTTTTATATACCACCCTGTACGCACACATGACTGGAAAGCACCGTTGGTCACTGTGTTGTTGTGTCACAAGTTGATTTATTTTGTAAATCATATTCTTAACTGGAGAAGACTTTCTTTACTCCCTGTGTACACTGAAGAAAAAATACTGCTTTGCTAAAAAAATATTTATTCATTTATTTTTCATTTCTCAAACAGATAAGGCCCCGCCAATATTCGTAGGTTTCGGCCAATTGGTGGCACTATACTCACAGTCAAATAACAGTACGAAGTTCTCAAAATGTTCAAATGTTTGTTAAGCTTATGGGACTTAACTACGGGGTCATCAGTCCCTAAACTTAGAAACTACTTATGAACTAGCTAATCCTAAGGACGGCACAAATATCCATGCCCGAGGGGGGATTCGAACCCCCGACCGTAGCGGCCGTGCAGACCGTGACTGAAGCGCCTCAGTCCCCTCGACCACCGCGGCCGGCTACGAAGCTCTCATCGGGTACTACCCTCAGAGTTAAAAAGCAGAGGAACTACCGGGTGATCAAAATGTCAGTATAAATTTGAAAACTTAATAAATCACGGAATAATGTAGATAGGTAAAAATTGACACACATGCTTGGAATGAACAGGGGTTTAATTAGAAGAAGAAACAAAGTATTGCTACGCGCGTGAAAGATCTCATTCGTGCGTCGTTTGGTGAAGATCGTGTGCTCAGCCGCCACTTTCGTCATGCTTGGCCTCCCAGGTCCCCAGACCATAACTCCGTACCTGCTTTACAGTGCTTTTTCACAACATTATTTCTCGACTACAGCTGTTGTTGAGGAATTATAGTGAACAATTGAGAATTTTCTGTAAAGAACATCATCTTCGCTTTGTCTATTTGTTATGCTAATTATTGCTTTTCTGTTCAGATAAAGCGCCATCTGTCGGACATTTGTTTTTGTTCTAATAAAACCCCATGTCATTCCAAGCATGTCTGTTAATTTTTACCTCTCTATCTACATTACGTGCTTTATTAAGTTTTCAAATTTATACTGAGTTTTAATTAAACATTAATGTTTTTTAAAAAAATATGGAGCGGGAAACTGAAGCAACAGGCACGACACGAAAACTATGCACTTCGAGAAGACGAACTTTGGTTCCTGACTTCGCTACAGAGGTGACGTACTGCGGAGATCAAACGACACAACTGTAACTTACATTTCAACGTTTCATGGTACCCGTATAGAAGATACAACTTTAATTTGCATAAATGGCGAACACAGATAAGTGAATCCAAATTGTTTAAAGAGACATTGAAGCCGACGCTGGAGAAGGCGATATTGGCGAGCGAAAGGATGGGCTGTGAGGAGTGATGTTGTCGTGGCAGTTTTCTTTTTTTTTCGTTGTGTTAGCGTATTTATACAATTTTTATAGCTAATGGTAACTTTTACGAATAGTGCACGTATTTTTGTTTATTCATAATTTTTCTATATTTTGTAAAAGGTTGTTAATAAAGATGGTTTGAATAAAAAGAAACATAAGTTACATTTTTTTACTGAATTGGCATCACTATAATTTTACGACGAAAGTCTTGTGATTTTTCAGTTTTTGGAAAGTCATCTCCATACCTACTAATGACCTTCCAAACAGCTAACCAATCAACCGTCGTTATCAACACGTGGTATTAGAGAAAGTAAAATATTTTATATAACTGAATTTTAAAACGAAAAAATACCTGTCGCAGTGGGATTGAAATCAGACTCCATAGTTGTGAGCCCAGAACGCTACCACCTAAGCTACATCGACAGATGTTGCAACTGTTTTAATTATTGGGACTTACGCGTACTTTGCAAATCCTCAAAGTCGATTTTCTCGAGAATTTGTGAGATCTGCATCGAATGGCTTTGGCTCAATAAATATGAGATCGCACGAATTTCGTACGTCATTTGTGTTTTGATTACTATTTTTCTTTGTTTGGTTACTGCACTTATATTATTGTACGTTATATAAGACAGTCTTATTTATTATTTATTCTCCGGTAAATATAACATGTTTTTTATAAAAGTGGACAGAGAGAGAAAAGATAGGAAAAGTACTAACTCACGGCAGGAATAAATAAATGAATACTCGAGCAAAGCCCCGATTTTCAACTAGTGTTAAATATATACTCGCTAATACTGAAATACGTAACAGTATTGGAATCACTTTCACTAGTTTTTCACACGCTAAAAGACATTGTTTGAGTCTAAGTAACGGAACTGATGAAGAGATGGAAATTTATTTATCGTTGACCCATGAAACTTTGCAATGAGTTTGAGAGTCGTCTGTGGAACGAGGCATATACACTTGCAGAGCCATGGGAAGCCGGAGCGTGTTGCTAATAGTATTATATGTTTCTTTATATGGTATTAAGTATGTGTATTGTTTCGATTTTATTTCTATTAGGCTCATCGTGGTACAGTGACACCATTAGGGACTTAGATTATGAGAATATTTTATCTTTATTTTTTTACTGATGTATTAATCAGATCTGAGATCTGTTCCTCATCGGTTGGTGTTTCGTGAGATTCATTATGTAACATGATGATTACTGTATGTTACTCGCATATACCGTATCGATACGAACTCCGTAATGGAAACCAATGCGGAGAATGCGTATTGTCTGTGATACTGTTTATTATGAGATTAATAATTTATAGAACTACTAGTGCATATTGCGTAGCTACCGGCCGCGGTGGCCGAGGGGACTGAGGCGCTCCAGTCACGGTCTGCACGGCCACTACGGTCGGGGGTTCGAATCCCTCCTCGGGCATGGATATTTGTGCCGTCCTTAGGATTAGCTAGTTCTTAAGTAATTTGTAAGTTTAGGGACTGATAACCCCGTAGTTGAGTCCCATAAGCTATACAAACATATGAACATTTGAATTGCGTAGCTCTACGATTTTAGATGGTTATTTTTGTTTTTAAACATTTTGGATTATACTTCTTGGCCCTTGTTTGCAGGTTAATTCTCGATGATCTGAAGTCCGCTTTTAACGAAAAGAAACGTTTTGTTTTATTTTTTACCTGTAAAAGTTTCAGTTTAATGGTTAATCATTTGTAATAGGTACTCATAATGTACATGTTTTCATTCATGACGGTATTAATACAGTACACTCTCGCTGCTCCCAAATGTAGTGCTACTACTAGTATGATTGCTCACACTGGCATTCTTCGCGAAATATTCCGATTGATTCTGACATTCCAAGCTTCCAAGTAAAGTTCGGGAACAGTACTTAAAATGGAGGTCGTGGATGGGTCTCCCTAATTTTGATCAATTTGTATGACAATTGCATCTTAATGTAAAAGACCATGTCGGCATTTGCCTGTAGTGATGATTTCGTGTGGCATTTTTGGCCGGTGGATCCCAGCTGGGATCGTGTTCGGCCTGAGCAAGACTTCAGGTGACGCCACATGGATGACTTGCCTGTCGATGACGATGAAATGATGAGGACTACACAGCCAGACAGGGGATGGGGAAGTAGATGGCCAGAATGCAGAAGTCTATTGTGTTCTCAAGGTCATAAGTCGGCAAACCTATTGAAAATAGACAAACGAAGATTTCAGTCAACACTGGCTGAGCCGTGATGGCTCGTTTCAATTCCTCTCACCGTCCTTCAATTTATTTCTGGTGTCTTATGCGGAAGGTTTTCTACGCGTACTTTTTCGATAGCTGAGACTGTCCGCTTCTGCCATGTCGGCCGATGTTGTCTCTTTGGTTTCAATTGTTGGTATCTTCGGCGGCTTCAGTACGCGAGCGAGGCAGTTGTGTTGAGACCGGGGCCTCAGAGAGCAACAGCGGTTAGAGGAAGGCTGCCGTCGGAGGTTCGAAGTCTCCCTGTCAAGGCTGTATTTGTTGTCCTTAGGTTAGTTTAATTTAGTTTAAGTAGTTTGTAAGCCTAGGGACTAAAAACCAAAGAAGTTAAGTCCCATATAAATACAAAAATTTGAGTGGCCACTGCCCTAGTCTCCGGGTGGTTTGCGACTGTGTGCGGGGAGGTGTTCCTGGCCACGGTAGAGTGTGGCAGTGTGGTCGTGATTGTGCGAGCAGCGGCTTACAGTCGAACTGCGGACCATCTGGAAAGCTGAGTAGGTCCCTCGGATTGAATCTTTTCTCTCCTACCGCACACATCAAGTTCCCGTGAAGTTCCTATCGCCCCGCAGAGTTGTTGCTTTTGCGTGTGACAGCGGATTCAATGACGTGCATCTTCAGAACGTATGCTGTTTAATTGGTGATATCGCCAGTTCTGCCGTGAAGCTAAACTGCATTTATTTGTGAGATCTACCTTGTCTGGTTTGTACCCTCTCATTACGTTGCCACTATTCAGCGATTGGGAGTAATTTCAAAATAGATTTTTTTTTTTCTTTTTTAAGATTTCTTTGGTGAAATTTTTTCTTGTCTGGTCGGTATGCTCTCGTTGGTGCACGAAAGTAACTTAACCTAACTAGATTGTGGGATTTTTGAAATTGTTTATTTGGTGAAATTCTCGTTATCTGGTTCTTACTCTCTTGTGGCAGTATAATTCACCCCTTTCTGTGCCAAAGATATAACCTTGAATAGTGAATATCACTCTTTCTCCTAGTGTTGTAACCATGCACACTACTATTACTTTTGAATTGGGTCGGATTGTCAACAACAAATTTCATGAGTGACTATATATATATATATAGAAAATACATGCACACTGCAAGTACACAAGACCACATACACACACATACACATGCACGCATGCATACACACACACACACACACACACACACACACACACACACACACACACACACACACACACGCACAAACACACACATATACACACACACGATCACACATTCACACACCACTCAAAATAGGCGAGGTTTGGGATAGAGAGGTAGGAACTGTAAGGTATGGAAAAAATATATATAGGGAAGTTATCGTAGGTTGAGGCCTGGTTGATTTCGGGATCGGAGAATGTATTGTAGGGATAACTCCCATCTGTGCAGTTCAGAAAAGCTGGTGGTGGATGGGAGGATCCAGATGGCCCGGGTTGTGAAGCAGCCATTGAAATCAAGCATGTGCTCCGCTGCATGCTGTGCCACAGGGTGGTCCACCTTGTTTTCTGTATATGCTGAAGGTCTCATGTGGTGTCGCACAAGTACAAAGTGCGCGCCACCTGCTTTCGCCGCGCGCCGCCATGCACGCACGGCGCGGCGTTCTTACGACGACAGCCACGAGCGCCCTCTGCTACAACTCCGCTCGTGGCCAGCACTGAACGTCATCGTTCACTTGGGACTGAGTTAGGAACCAGTAAAGACTTCGGAATCCGATAGGCACCAGTGAAGACTTGGCTATCAGTTAGGCACTAGGCAGGACTCTAGCTCAACTATGTATCAGCCTTCTGCAGTACTCTGTAAAAGTTAAGTATTGTATAAATTCTGTTCAATATACATCTCGTTCTAATTTACCCTAGTGTTTCTAGTTTCTGGCTGCTCCCCTCCGTACCTGCACCAGCGTGCTATCTATATTCCTGTGTCGGTCTCATTCCACTCGGCCACCGACACCTACGACGGAACGGGACACAAAAGCGGCGACGAGGCTGGGACACAAAATCTCACAAAGGCCTTCACAAACAGAAACTACCCCACAGACCTAGTCCGCAAACAAATCTCCCGTGCCATATCCTCACACACCCCAAATCCTCTTCCTAACACCAGTAACCATCCACAAAAGAGCGCTCCCCTTGTCACCCAGTACTACCCTGGTCTCGAACAACTAAATTCCATCCTTCGCCAAGGTTTTGATTTTCTATCCTCGTGCCCTGAAATGAGAGACATCCTGCCCAAGATCCTTCCCACCCCTCCTAAAGTGGTGTTCCGTCGCCCTCCCAACCTTCACAACATCGTAGTTCATCCTTATGCCACCCCGAAACCCAGCTCACTGCCACAGGGATCATATCCTTGTGGAAGACCACGCTGCAAGACCTGTCCAATCCACCCACCCAGCACTTCCTATTCCAGTCCTGTCACAGGCTTATCCTACCCTATCAGAGGCCGGGCCACTTGTGAAAGCAGCCACGTAATTTACCAACCGTGCTGCAAGCACTGTACAGCTTTCTATATTGGCATGACCACCAACCAGCTGTCCATTAGGATGAATGGCCACCGCCAAACTGTGGCCAAAAACGAGGTGGAACACCCTGTGGCACAGCACGCAGCGGAGCACATGCTTGATTTCAATGGCTGCTTCACAACCCGGGCCATCTGGATCCTCCCATCCACCACCAGCTTTTCTGAACTGCACAGATGGGAGTTATCCCTACAATACATTCTCCAATCCCGAAATCAACCAGGCCTCAACCTACGATGACTTCTATATATATATATTTCATACCTTACAGTTCCTACCTCTCTAATTCCAAACCTCGCCTATTTTGAGTGGTGTGTGAATGTGTGATCGTGTATGTGTGTGTGTGTGTGTGTGTGTGCATGTGTGTGTTTGTGTATGTGGTCGTGTGTACTTGCAGTGTGCATGCATTTTCTATATATATATATATATATATATATATATATATATATATATATATATATATATATATATATATATATATATATTATTTTCTCCCCTCACCCGCCTCCCCACTCCATTCCTGAGCTGCATCTCGTTATTCCCATCTAACCCATCCCCACCACCGTGACGTAACCTTTCTATCCCCTCCCCCTCCCCTCCCCTCCCGTCCCCGATTCGCTGCGGAGCGTGATTCGAAGTGCGGCAGTCGGAGGTGATGGTTGTATGACTGTGTTGTGTGCCTGTGTGCTTGTGCTCTATTTTCTGAAGAAGGCCATGGCCGATAGCTGAATGTGTTGTATGTGTGTGTCTTTTGTATGTGCTTGTCGCAGCTCGTCGCCATGTCTTTGCCGTGAGTTGTAAACTGTATGAAGCTACAGTGAATATCCCTAGATCCCTAAATAAATGTCTTCAGGATGATCATGGTTGGGCTCCAGCAATTATTCTGAATACACGCTTTTGTGCAATGAATACTTTTTTACTTAATGTTGAATTCCCATAGGATATGATTCCATATGAAAGCAGTGAATGAAAGTTGGTATAGTATACTAATTTACTGAGACGTATATCACCAAATTTTGCAACGACTCTGATAGCATAAGTAGCTGAATTCAAACGTTTCAGCAATCTGTTTCTTCCAATTCAACCCCCCCTCCATGAAAACACCTACGCATTAGGCAATTAGAGTGTATCAGCAAAACAAAAATGCACAAATTTTAGAAGGTAATCGACCTCATCTTTTTCAAGAGAACCTCTCTAGCATTTGTCTGAAGCTACTTACGAAAGCAATAGAACACCTCATTCTTGAGTTTTAGTTTAATAACAACCTCAGATAGTCTAAACATGGTAATGTGGTTGATCTGTAAAGGAGGCTGCAAGTAAAATATTAGTTCAATATAAAGAACTGCTCGAGTCTTTGAACTCCCACCAGTGTGGGTTAAAGCAGAGGTCAACGAACTTTTTACAACGTGGGCCTCAATTTTGTCACATCTGATCGAATAACTGGCAAAACAAACAGCGCGGTCGTGTCATCCCTAAAAGGCTTGTTGTCACAATGGCACAGTGATGACTACAACAGTAGCGTGTCAGAAACAAAGCCCTGAGGGGAAAATGTTCAAATGTTTGTACAGCTTATGGGACTTAATTACGGGGTCATCTGTCCCTAAACTTACAATCTACTTATGAACTACCTTATTCTGAAGACAGCATAAACATCCATGCCCGAGGGGGGATTCGAACCCCCGACCGTAGTGACCGTGCAGACTGTGACTGACGCGCCGCAGAACGCTCGGCCACCGCGGCCGGCCCTGAGGGGAAAAAGAAGAAAAAAAAAAAGAAAAAAAAACTGAGTTTAGCATTCTTGGGCAAGTGACGAAAACTACATTAAAAAAAAGGGACAAACAACATATTTGTCCTAGAAAATTTTATCGATGAAGGCAAAATTTTTCAAAGTGATAACTGTCTTCATAGGGATCATCAAGGTTATTGCTGCATCAAGTCAAAAGGACTTACTTCGTCAGTCTCATTGTAGAATCTGACGTGATACATGTTTGCACACAAATAAAAATTTTTCTAATACGGATAGCACACCTAAGATATATTTGTTCAGGTTCGCGAACTCAGCCTCAGTAATTAGTGTAAAGATTTAAAAAGTTTCCTTTCTCTGTGCTTTTTTCATCAAGTATTCTTCTTGAAAAACATTGAGTTCCAACTGTACGTCAAGTGGCACGTCACGAAGGTTGCAATAAACTTATTATATAATATAAGAATATCACACCCAATTTTGTCAAGATCTGAAAATCTCAATGCTACTTCAAGCCATGAATTACTTTTTTTTTAAACTTAAAACTGACATCGTTGAGGACTCTAGCACACAACTCTTTCAAATTTTGAAATCGTTTTCACATTCCAGTTGTCTTTTATAAATAACAGATTTCTCTGAAATCCTTTGATGATTGTGTGGAGATCACAGACAAGATTAATTACTTTTCTTGGAGATTCTATTTCAGTTCATTTAGGTTGCATATGATGTTGAACAAAACAATGAGGGGAGCAAGTGAAATATCGTACACAATATACATATGACAACGTATTTTATTTAGAAATTGGTTACAATTTTAATTTCTATGTGATACAGTACGATGTTTTGTTGTCTCAACTCTTTACTTGAGGTTTACACTGCGTTAAAGCGAAGCACCATGGGAATACCATAATAGTGAAAAAGTCGTTCTCGTTGGCCTCTACTATGGTGTGTGATCACCTCAGACAATTAATACAGTTTCACACTTGTGTGTTATAGACAGTATGAGATTATCAAGCAGCTCTTATATTTGGCGATTCTTCCACGGGCGCAAAATCCAGCTCTGAAACCGTTGTGGGAGGTGCTGGTCTCGCTGCGATATGTCTGATAAGTGCATTCCAGACATACTCAATCGGTTTTATGTTCGGCGAACAAGAGGGCCACTCTATTCGTTCAATTTCCTCAGCTTCAGGTATGTTTAAGGCGGCCAACCATCTCGGATTCTGACGCACCGCCCCGCATTGGAAAACTTGATAAAAGTGTCCCGCAAAATGCCTAATTTGTCCCGCATCCCGGTAAGTTTTCACATTCCACCGACTGCAGAGTATTCCCAAGTATCGTAATTACGCATTCCGAATCAGGATATGAAGATTTATGACAGTGACTAAGTGCAGTACTTTTGTTGTCTAGATAAGAAATAGATATTTAGTACGACTACTTGAAAAACCTGTAGCTATTAGCGTGGGGTGACCACTCTTAATTCTCTGAGATTGACAACGATCTCAATAACAATAGGTTCCAAACGAAACGTTCCGGGAGATGAAGTACAACGGACGGTTTTTTAGGTTACAAGTTAGTCCACGCAAAGACTCGACATTGTTGATTTGTGTTTGCGCGCTTCGCCGGGTTCCGTGAACCGATTTGTTTGTTTTACTTGGTAATGCCGCCGACTATTACAAAAAAGAAAAAAAAAAGTCAACTGACCAAGGACTTGCAAAAGGGGTTACCTTTTCTACAGAAGTGTACACCACCTTCAGAAGTGCGGTGCGAAACGTGTAATGAGGTGTCCTCAATTACATCATCATTTTCAACTTATTTCTGTCAGGAAAAACTTCGCTGTCTAAGAAGAACTTGTAAGTACCGAAGGTTTGTGGACTTTCCACAATGTAAATCACTATCAGACTTTTATATCGATGGAATTCATTCGAAAAATGTTCCAAAAGAAGTTTCGTTGCGGGAAAACTAAGTGCAAAGAAGTAATAAAGAAAGTGAAAGCTTCTTTTTCTTCAGCTAACCTTAAGACAGAACTTCAGAGCAAGACTTTCCATTTCTCAGTATGTTTACAGACATTTGAAATCACAAAGACCTCAAAATATATCCAATATCAGTGCGGTACTTTCATCCAAAGACTGGAATTAATGAAAAATTATTAGATATCCTGAATTTCCCTGGTGAAACTGCAGTTATTATATATCATTCTTCAACGGAAATACTAGAAAATCAATGTGGGAAAGAAAAGGTCATGGTAATTCGTGCAGATAGTGCCAATAGCAATTTTGGCGGAGCTCAACGTGAATGACAATGCAAAGCTTTCTTCAAACTTCACGAGGGAGAAAAACAGTTGGCGTGGGGTGGGCAGCGCATATTGCACACAGCTCTACACAAACATCAGCAGATTTGTTACCGGTGGACGTCGAATATATTGTTACGAAGATTTATTCGTATTTTTACACAGTGCGTGTAGAAGGTCTCAAAATTTTTGCGAACATAGAACAATACAAAAGAATCCTGGGATATAGTAAAACGCGATGGCTTTCACTTTCGCCTGCATTAGAGAGAGTCTTGACACCGAGTCGCGTGTTCATAGCAACCATACACATACTCGAAACGTCCCGCATTGGGATTTGAAAAAGGTGGCCGCTTTAGGTATGTTATCCAGCAGTGCAGCTCTTCGGGGACGAGAATTATCCTTCAACAGAAGGAACCCATCTTCTGTGGCACCAGCGTAAGGCACACGGGATTGTCCGGCTGAACATAACATCTTGGCTTATTTGTAACATTCGATGCGACTCACATATGTTCCTCAGCCCAGTTTCTGCGCGCTAGACGGTGTCGTGCTTTTAATGGGACACACACCATAAGCCTCCGCGTGTAGAGGCCACATTCCAGAAGGCGATTTCGGACCGTTTGTGTTGATATTCAGCGTGCTGTTGCTGCCTGTAGGGTACGTTGCAGCTGAGTTGCATTCAGCTTCGTGTCTCGACGAGCTGTTAACCGGTCATATCGTGCTGATGTTACCCCGAGCGACCTTGGCGTTGATTTCTTTGAAAGGTTCCTACTGTCTGAAATCGCGTCCAGGTCGTCGAAACTACACTTTGGGACACTCCAATAGCTACAGCCACCTCCCTCTGTCTCTGTCCCGCTTCCAACAGTCCTATGGCTCTCCTTGCCATAGGTTTAGGTAAGTCACGTTGTTGTTGCACTATCCCAACCAAACTGCTAGTGTGATTTGTTTGGTAGAATAAAAAAAAGTCAACACCAAGTCCCTTTGCAGCGACTTTGTCATTACCACTATTGTAATTTCCGGCTGTTTGCTGATGATGCTGAGGTTTACGGGAGGGTGTCGTCTTTTAACTGACTGTAATAGCATACAGGATGACTTAGACAAAATTTATAGTTGGTGCGAAGAATGGCAGCTAGCTCTCAATGTAGAAAAATGTAAGGTGATGCGCATGAGTAGGAAAAACAAGGCCATAATGTTCCACTACAGCATTAGTAGTGAGCTTCTTGATGCTGGTGCGTCGTTCAAATATGTAGGAGTAACATTGCAGAGCGATATGAAATGGAACGAGCATGTCAGGACAGTTGTAAGTAAGGCGGACAACCGACTTCGGTTTATTGGGAGAATTTTGGGAAGGTGTACTTCACTTGTAAAGGAGACCGCGTATAAAATGTTTGTACGACCACGTCTTGAGTATTGCTCGAGTGTTTGGGACCCGCAGCAGATCCGTTTAAAGGAAGACATAGAGGCAGTTCAGAGGCGAGCAGCTAGATTTGTTACTGGTAGGTTCGACCAATGCGCGAGTGTCACGGAAATACTCCGGCAACTCAATTGGGGATGGCTGGAGAAAAGACGACGTTCTTTTCGTGAATTTTTGTTGAGGAACTTTAGAGGGTCGGGATTTGAAACTGAGTGTAGTACGATCTTGTTGCCGCCTACTTACATTTCGCGTAGTGACACACAAAGACAAGAGAAGAGAAATTAGGGCTCGTACGGAGGCATATAGGCATACTTTTTTTTCTCGTTCTATTGGGAGTGGAATAAGAAAGGAAATGCCTAGTAGTGGTACAGTGTACCCTCCGCTATCACCTTACGGTGAATTGCGGTGTATGTATGTAGATGTAGCTGTAGATCTCAGTTGTAGTAATGTCGTGGTCTCCATTCCGTAGTACCAATGGAAATACGTGAAATCATTTTTATTCATTCTTCGAATGACAATACTTCAGAACCTAGATATCGCAACTGGTCTATTAAACTGGTTTGACCAGTGTATATGACTATTGTGGATAACATGCTGCAGCAAAAGTACATATTTCGTTTATGAGCTGGAGAAACCCACAGGGCTGTACTGCAGGTGACCCACATCACTCCGGTTACAGAAATTAGAATCAATTTCTATAAGTAAATGCAGCATTTGGTGATGGAGAATATGTGTCAGAACAAAGTTCATGTAGGATAAACCTCGAATATTGTCTTCGCGATGATCAAATTATATTCTAACAGCAATATCCGTACATCCCTCTATCAAGAGGCCGGCTATGTGCGAAATTTAGGGATCAGACACGTCCCAGAAAGAACGAAGGTTCTCGAAGCCGGTCCCAGTGATGTATGATGAAGTCTTAAAGGTTCACCATGCTCTAATCATAATGCAGAAGCTCGAATATCATATTTAAAGACTGCATTTAGTGCTACTAACACTCAAAGAAGGCTACCTACATCTTGTGTTCCACACATCAAGCAAATTCAAGTATTGTCGAGTAACTGGATGAACTGATGATTCGGGTCATAGTTTGATGATCCCTGTATTAAGGGAAGACATAGCTGCAGTCCAGAGGTGGTTGCTAAATACTGGTAGGCTCGATCAACATGCAGTTTACTCAGATGCCTCGAATACTCAAATGGAAATCATTGCAGGGCTAGTGGCACTCTTTAACAACATTTAAGATGATTACATATATGTCTAAAAGATAGGATAGGATGTTTTGGGCGCACAACAGCAAGGTTTTTAGCGCTATGTCTAAAAATTGAAGAAAGTTTAAGAATATAAAACCAACTACCAGGAAGTCTTCGAAATCTTCTCATCTTCTCTATGAAACTAAACTTCGCATCTGTATCCAGCCACTTTGCAATTGACAATACAAGCCAAAATTGATCTGCAATGCGAGCAGGCTATTCAAAGATATAAAATATGACACTGTGTACGATTCTTACAGACAAGATTAAAAAAACGTAAGTTCTCGTTCTCGTCCCTCTGGAAGGACGTGAGCGCTATCTGTCTTAACAACAAATTAGTCATACATTTATCGTATGAACTACAAAGATGAGAGAAATTAGGGTTCATGAGTTTTTTCCATCGCTCTCAGGAAAGAAAATCAGCGGTAGTGCCGCGGAGGATTAGCCGTGCGTACTGGGGCGCCGTTCCGCGGTGCGCGCGGCCGTTCGGCGTCGGGGATTCGAGTCCCCCCTCTTGGCATGGGTGTCTGTGTTGTCCTTAGGTCAGTTTAACTTATTTTAAGTAGTTTGTAATCTAAGGACTGATAACCTAGTAGTTGAGTCCGATAGATTTACACACTTTTTTTTCTTGCAGTCGTGGTATGAGTTACTCCCAGCCACACTACATCTGGTGGTTTGCAGAGTATGTAAATGTAGATGAAGGGCAATATGAATCTGGTTAGAACACATTTGTCATAGACTCTAAAAATTATGGCAACTGCCCTCGCCCCTCTCCCCTTCCGACGCTTCCTAATTGAGATCTTGATATACTACTGAGTTACCACTGAGCGACCTAACTAAGATTTAAGTTGAGCAATGTAGTATGTAACTTATAAGGTTTCAAGGCTGGAAATGCCACTACAATAAACCTAACATTGCAACCCCAACTACATTTTCGAGGGAGACCATGGCTTCTCTAATGACAGGATCACACCCTGGCTCACTACTGATTGCAGCCGAATTTCGTTTTCCTGTACTCCTGCCCGCTCAGAGGGTTGACGTCACACGTTCTGAATATTAGTGATCCATTCGCCGTTGTAGGTGCTCTTGTCCACAGTTACCATCGCACTAGAGTAGACGAATATTATAATTGTTCTTCGGCGCCGTAATACAGATGCCGTTCATTCATTCCATTCTCCTCCCTACTAAAATTCTTGTGTCGTTTATTTCTGTTGCGTCTCTATATAGCCTTTAATGGTACCTGATTGTGGCTGACAATGCCTGAGTTGTAACAAATTGAATGTGATGATGCCCGGTTGCAAAACGTGCTCCGAAACTGCAGATCTGTCAATTTTTTCCCTTCTACAATAGCCCTTCTGTTCTTCTAGTCGTTTTATCACCGATCTTTTTGTGGTAACCAAGTACACACCTCCACAACTATGCAAATAAACTTTTCGATTTCGTGGGAGCTTGTACATTCTAATTTTTTTCCTGCCTTTTATCAAGGACGTTACCAATTTGAGAATCTTTGAACAGATATAACATAGCCATAATGTACAAACCCACCAGCAGGCTACATGAATTACGAAAATTGGCTAAATATCCCCACAAACCACCGGAAAAAAGCAGGAATTTATAGGTGCGTGTAGTTGTGTGGACGAGAGTAATACAAAATTATGGTAATAAAGCGATTAGCACAGGAGCAGTTGTAGGAGAGAGTGACAGATCAGTTGTTGCTGAACATGATTTGCAACCACGATACCCTCACTCGATTCGATAAACCCAAGCGGTGGCCGAGCGGTCTGCGGCGTGCCAGTCACGTTCTGCACGGCCGCTGCGGTCGGGGGTTCGAATCCCCCCTGGGGCATCGATGTTTGTGCTGTCCTTAGTATAAGCTAGTTCATAAGTAGTTTGTAGGTTTAGGGACTGATGACTCCGTAGTTGGGTCCCATAGACTCTACAAACATTTGAACATTTGATAGAACCCAAGTAATAGCAACGAGAAGTGAGTACCATGAAGGATGCACAGAGAAGCCATAGAAATTGTTTAATACTCCAAGAATTTCAGTAGGAAGGAGGAGGGCGTGAAACTCAACAACATTTGCAATCCAGTGAAGATATGTACCGGTCTAACACCATAACAACAGTGGACAGCAGCAAATGACAATTGCGATTGGTGCTCCAATATTCAAAACATGTGTCAACAAGCCTCTGAGCTGGAAGGAGCATGTGAAAACGGAATTTGGCTGCATACGGTAGCAAGCCAGACATTGAAAGAAGCCAGGATCCCCTTGAAAATGTCCTCCACAAATGGAGATGAAACATTGGGCTTTCACCATAACTGTGAGACAATAGCCAGAACTTTTTTGTGTTTGTGATTGTCGCATGATTATGTTCTATAGGAGATTTTGAAGCAGGTTTCACTTGATACAGAAACCACCACACTCTGCACTGATAAGATTGAACTTCACTTAATTTCCGAAATTCGTTCACCAAAGAAGACGAAGTGAACACTCCAGTACTCAATCCAAGAACAGCTGCCAGCATACGGAACTTAGAAGTAGATGTTCCTGGAGTAGTAAAACAACTTAAGTCACTGAACAAAAATAAATCTTCCGGGCCAGATTGTATACCAACTAGATTCCGCTCAAAGTATGCTGATGCAATAGCTCCGTACTTAGCTATAATTTACAACCGATCACTCAGCGAAAGATCCGTACCCAAAGACTGGAAATTTGCCTAAGTTACTCCAATATTCAAGAAAGGCAGTAGGAGTGATCCCCAAAATTACATCCAATCTCATTGACGTCGATTTGCAGTAGCATTTTGGAACATATACTTTGTTCGAATATTATGAACTACCTCGAAGAGAACGACCTAGTAACCAATAGTCAACACGGATTCAGAAAGTATAGCTCTTGCGAAACACAGCTTGCCCTTTATTCACATGAAGTGTTAAGTGCCATCGACAAGGGATCTCAAATCGATTCCATATTTCTGGATTTCCGGAAGGCTTTTGACACTGTACCCCACAAGCGGCTTCTAATGAAATTGCGTGCTTATGGAATACCTCTCCAATTGTGCGACTGCATTCACGATTTTCTATCAGAAAGGACATAGTTCGTTGTAAGTCATCGAGTAAAACAGAAGTGATATCTTGCGTTCCTCAGGGAAGCGTTATAGGTCCCCTTCTTTTACTTGTGTTTATAAACGATTTAGGAGACAATCTGAATAGCTCCCTTAGACTGTTCGCGGATGATGCTGTCGTTTATCAGATAGTGAAGTCAACAGAGGAACAAAAGCAACTGCAAAGCGATTTAGACAAAAATTCTACATGGTGCGAGAATTAGCAATTGACACTAAACAAAGAAAAATGTGAAGTAATACACATGACCACCAAAAGAAATCCGCGGAACTTCAATTACGCGATCAATCAGTCAAACCTTAAGGTCGTAGATTCTACCAAATACCTAGGAGTTACAATTACGAACAACTTAGACTGGAGAGAACACACAGAAAATATTGTGGGGAAGGCGAACCAAAGGTTACGTTTCATTGGCAGAACGCTTAGAAGATGCATCAGCTCCACCAAAGAGACTGCCTACATGACACTTATGCGTCCTCTCCTGGAGTACTGTTGCTTCTTGTGGGACCTTCACCAGGTGGGACTGACGGAAGAGATTGAGATGGTTCAGAGAAGGGCAGCTCGTTTTGTTTTATCACGTTACGAGGAGGAAAGCGTCACGGAAATGTTGTACGAAATGGGGTGTAAATCATTACAAGAAAGACATTATTCGTAGCGGCGTGATCTGTTTGCGAATTTTCTATCACCGACTTTTACTTCTTAATGTGAAAATATTTTGCTAGCCCGCACCTACTTAGGGAGACATGACCATCCCAATAAAATAAGAGAAATCAGATCGAAAACGGAACGATTTAGGTGTTCTTTCTTCCCGCGCGCTATTAGAGAATGGAACGGTAGAGAAAAGTTATGAAAGTGGTTAATGAACCCTCTGCCAATGTGATTCGCAGAGCACCTACGTAGATGTAGAATTAATTAATTAATTAAAAATGACAATAATTGATATGCAAGTAACAGCTCCATGAATAGCAATGTTCAGTGATGGTGATGGAGAAAGTTATCCGAGTAGCTCGCAGAGTAGCACACGAACAGCACCCGCTGCAACAGCAGAATGCACTGTCAGCGGCGGTGCCGGCTTTTATAGAGCGCTGTGCGGCCAGGCCACGCCCTCCCCCCACCACGCCGCCTTCCGGAAACAGCTGCCGGCGCCTCACAGTCCCACGGCGCAGTTGAAGAGCGCATGCGCGCTTTCTCCCTCTCCTCGCCCGCCGCTCACCTATTAGCATTAATAAGCGCCCCCTGTCACAACGGGGTCTGCGGGTCGCGAAACGCATTGCGTAAGCGGGCGCAGCGCTCTTGCGTGGCGTGGGAGCTGCGGTCAGTTGCGTGACACACACACACACACACACGGGGGGAAGGGACGGGACGAGCCTCTACACACGCGAAGATCCCGGGACCAGACTCCTAATGTGGAAGCCGTGCCCTCAATCTACCCACTCGTTAACTTCCACCGGTCGTTAATGTCTGCTCACTCCATCTACGTCCGTACAACACTCAGAAGTGCACTAACGTATTTTAATCAAACTGAGTTCCCTGGAATATCGTATGTCATATTGCTGGCTTCGATATTTTTTTTCTCGGAGAAAACACAGAGCCCAGAAAGGCGAGAAGGGTAGAGCGCTTGCAGGTTCGAGTCCCGGTTCCGGCACACAATTTTAATCTGCCAGGAAGTTTCACATCAGCGCACACTCCGCTGCAGAGTGAAAGTTTCTGGAAACGAAAAATGTTCATAGCTGAGCAGCTATATAGTCCTTCCATGATGTACCCAATGTCACTATTATGCCTCTCATCTTTCCAGAAAGTAGCTCATAATGCAATGTGATGGACTACTTGCAAAGCAGGAATTTTAGATTAGACTAGATTAGTTTTTCATTCTGTAGATCCAAGTTGAGGAGACCCTCGTGGATGTGGAACATGTCAAGAAACAAAATTTACAAGCTGAATAATCTAATAATATTTGTATAGTATGAATACTGATACATGCATCATTTGGTAAAATTTAGAAATTCACTAATGGAGTAGAAGGAGTCTTTTAGGCTCCTCTTAAACTGATCTTTATTTCTAGCCAAATTTTTTATACTTGATGGTAAATTATTGAAAATGTGTGTTCCTGAGTATTGGACCCCTTTTTGAACTAAAGTAAGTACTTTTAAGTCCTTGTGTAGGTCATTTTTGTTCCTAGTATTGTCTGTATGAACTGAGCTGTTTGTTGGAAAAGGGGATATATTATTTATGAAAAAATTTCATTAAGGAATAAATATACTGAGAAGCAGTAGTTAATATACCCAGTTCTTTGAAGAGGCTACTACAGGACGTCCGTGAATTTACTGCACCCCAAAATATTATACCATATGACATTAGGAATGAAAGTAAACGAAGTATGCAAGATTTTTTACTTTTATGTCTCCTATGTGTGGTAACACTCGTATTGAAAATACAGATTACTTGAGTCGTTTATGCAGTTTTGTGGTGTGCTCCTCCCAACTGAATTTATTATCAAGCTTTAATCCCAGGAATTTAATACTATCAACCTCTTCTATCTGCTCTTCTTCATACTTAATGCATATGCTGGCGGGAAATTCTTACATGTTCTGAACTGCATGAGTGAGTCTTTTCAAAGTTTAATGACAATTAGCTGGCTTTAAACCATTTATTAATGTTCATGAAAATATCATTAGCAGACCTTTCTATAACTAGGCTTGACGTACTTTCTGTTGCAATATTTGTATCATCTGCAAACAAAACGAACTCTGCTTCTGGTAGTGTAGCTGATGAGAGGTCATTAATGTACACAAGAAAAAGCAATGGCCCTAAGATGGATCCTTGTGGGACACCACATGTAATTTTTTTCCTTTCTTTGATTCGATTTTGATGAAATTAAGCCTGCGTTACTTCCCAAACTATTCTCAATTTACCTGTGGAAACCAATGAAAGTTCTTGTAGTACTTTAGGAGATTATCCTCAACAAATAGACATACACGATGACTTTTAAGCAAATGATTAAATTACCATATCTTTATTTTTTCTGTACCGATTTTAATTATTGAAGCCTTTACGTA
Source organism: Locusta migratoria (assembly GCA_026315105.1). NCBI lineage: Eukaryota > Metazoa > Arthropoda > Insecta > Orthoptera > Acrididae > Locusta > Locusta migratoria. The sequence goes on along the minus strand of CM048744.1, from coordinate 975,727,804 downwards.
GCCGCATGATATTCGAAAGCTACGTGTGAAAACCCCATGAAAATTCGTCAAGTAGTTTCAGAGATAAACGTGTTCAAAGAGACGGACAGACATGGCGGTCGTAGATAAAACGTTTCAAATAACGATTTTTTTTTAAATTTTTTTCGTGATCCGATTTTTATGCAACGAAGTCTGTATGTTGTCCAGAATTACGCTCAAGTTACCTGTGAAACCATGCAAATTCGTGAAGTAGTTTTGGAGATAAGAGGTTTTTAATAATTGAACAGACACAACGGTTACTGAAAACACTTAAAATTATGATATAATTTTTTTTCGTGGTCGTATTTTGATAAAATTATGCCTATATGTTGACCCAAACGTTTCTCATGTTTTCTGTGAAAACCGCATGAAGATTCGTCCAGTAGTTCTGAAGATTGAAGTGAACAGCGACAGACCTATATTCACAGCTTTATTATTAGTATAGATTTTTGATACAACGTAAGCGCCTGTTTCGGCTTAAGATGTATGTAAAATTATGGAACAATCTGTAGTGGTCATCGGTCCCTAGACTTACAAACTACTTTAACTTATGCTGACGACAACCTCCCCCCCCCCTCTCTCTCTCTCTCTCTCTCTCTCTCTCTCTCTCACACACACACACACACACGCCCCTGGAAAACTCGATCCTGCGACGGGGAGTCGGCGCGCACTCCGCAGGAAAACGTTATGCTGTTTATTTATTATATTATTATTTTTTATTTTTTTTCAGACTATCACTTGCAGACGAACCTCGTTTCGATGTCTTGAAATGCTGAAGAGTATGATTGCCCTCATGTTCGCATGTAATCGGGTATGGGGCCAGTGCCACATCTGCACAATCCACGTTTCGGCCGGTTGGACGTTTGGAGACGCAATCTACTTGCTGTTACTATTGCTGTCACACCAAAGTATGTAGCATGTCCTGCACAGTCATCACTCAACATTCGAAGCTATTCCTGTTCTTTAAAACACCCAACAAAGTCTGGAAACAACACCAAGTATGAACGGCACTAGCCCACTGGGGAGATCGTGTTACTCGGAACTGTTCGACGCAGCGCAACTAAACCAGAATAGAGGGGGCCCAAATGGACCGCGCAGTCAGAGGTAGAAATTCGTCGTACTGCGCATGACGTCACCACAGAAGCACGTGGCGACAGTTGTAGCGGTAGCCCTGCAGTAGCTGTGTATGAGGGGGAACGTTTTGTTTCGTTTATTCGTGTGTTTTACGGAAGAATGCAGAAAGTTGAAATAAGCAGTTCGCATGATATATATGAAACAATTAATTTCTCTAACTGGGGAGTTATCAAAAATGCGGTCCCACAAGGTTCGGTCTTGGGTCCCTTGCTGTTCTTAATATATATTAATGACTTGCCATTCTACATTCACGAAGATGCTAAGCTAGTACTTCTTCCTGCTGATACAAGTACAGCTATCACACCCGACAAACAAAAATTAACAGATGAAATTGTAAATGATATCTTTGAGAAAGTTATTAAGTGGTTCTCTACAAATGGACTCTCATTAAACTTTGATAAAAACCCAGTATATACAGTTTCATATAGTAAATGGCATGACACCATTAATAAATTTAGACATAAATCTGTAGCTAAGGTAGAATATTCAAAATTTTTAGGTGTTTGCATTGATGAGGGACTGAATTGGAAGAAACTTATTGAAGATCTCCTGAAACGTTTGAGTTCAGCTACTTATGCTATCAGAGTCATTGCAAAGTTTGGTGATATACATCTCAGTAAATTAGCTTACTACGACTATTTTCATTCACTGCTTTCATATGGGATCTTATTCTGGGGCAATTCAACATTGAGTAAAAAAGTATTCATTGCACAAGAGCGTGTAATCAGAATAATTGCTGGAGCCCACCCAATAGCATCCTGCAAACATTTATTTAGCGATCTAGGGATACTCACTGTAGCTTCACAATGTATATATATATATTCACTCATGAAATTTGTTATTAACAATCCGACCGAATCAAAAGTAATAGCAGTAATAGCTACAACACTAGGAGAAAGGATGATATTCACCATTCAAGGTTAAATCTAACTCAGAAAGGGGTGATTATGCTGCCACAAAAGTCTTTGGTCACTTACCAAGTAGCATCGAAAGTCTAACAGATAGCCAACAAGTATTTAATAAGACATTAAAGGAATTTCTGAATGGCAACTCCTTCTACAATGTAGACGAATTTTTAGATAAAACTTTAAAAAAATTAAAAAATTAAAAAGAAATTAAAAAAATAAAAAACTAGAAAAATGCAATAAAAATGCTTAAAATATTGATTGTCAAGTGTAGACAACATTTACTAGACTGACACGTTCCACAGCATTACGAAATGTCGTCTGTATGATCTATGGAACAAGTATTAATCTAATCTAATCTAATATTAAAAAAATTCGATGCCTCCAATTCAGTTTAATATGTTAATTATTCGTTTGACGTTTTAAATTCTCGCAGAATCGATGACAAGAAGACATTAGCACGTGCATATGGAACAAACGAGCCGCTCCAAAAATCAGTTCTCAGCAAAATGTATTCTGCTGAGAAACTGAAGGCAGCTTTTACCATTTCAGAAAGGGCTGTTAATGTCAATTAATGCTTTATTTGGCCTACATTAAAAAAACACGTCACTGGCATTCTTCGGCTGTCAGAAGGATTTAACGAGGTATGTAACTGGAATAAGCAATGCGTAAACCGTTAACTCTTGTGTGTTTAGTGGTGTTCTGTGTGACGGCACAGCGCCGCATCTAGCCCCTAGCTGGCAGTTCTGCTTCGCCACTGACGTCATTTCAACGGCCAATAGCAAGCAGGTCGTTTCACTTCGGGCCCAACCTTTTATAGATTGACTTGGCTACAACATGTAGGAGTAAGGTACAAGATTGTAGGCTCATATCACTACGTTGATTTGCAGCAGAATTTTGGAACAATGAATTCTATCGAACACTGCTAATTAGCACGAAGAGCACGACCTACTGATCCATGGAATCTTGTGAAACACAGCACTTTACTCACATGCAGTGATGAGTGCTATCGAAAAGGGATCTAAAATCGATTAGATATTTCTATATTACCGGAAAGCTTTTGACACTGGATCTCACAAGAGTCTTCTAATCAAATTGCATGTTTATATAAGAATGTCTTGGTTGCGAAAACTTTTATTGAAATGACGCTTTTCGCCCGGTTAGAGCATCTTCAGATTTCTTACCTGATGTCCCTGTGCCATATAGTAGGTCTTCAACTCATACACGACATGCGTCGGTATTGGTACTGGCACAGCGTTCAAATGTCTACTGCCTACTGTCTACTGTCTACCTTTCTCTGGAGACACCAGTGTAAACCTGAAATCAACACTACCGTCTGATGAATGGCTCAGAACCACAACGGTAAAATAAATAGATTTACAAAAATCTTGTGGCTGGTTGCAGTATTTATTGACTACAGTATTATTACGAAATCAGCTGCGGTGTTCTCTAACCAAAAATGGATAAAATACTGTCTACTGCAGTAGCCATTTGAACGCTGTCCCTGGCAGTGCCAGTACCAATACCGACGCAGGTCGTGTATGAGTTGAAGACCTACTATATGGCACAGGGACATCAGGTAAGAAATCTGAAGATGCACTAACTGGCCGAAACGCGTTTTGCAACCAAGACATTCTTTTATTCAAGAGTTCAACTTAACACGGTTGCTTTACCACACCACGCAGAAATGAAATGGAAGAACTACGTGTTTATGGAATATCGTCTTAGTTGTGCGATATAATTCGTGACTTCCTGCCGGAGAGGGCATAGTACGTATTAATTGACGGAAAGTCATCGAGTAAAACAGAAGTAATATCAGGCGTTCCCTTGGTAAGTGTTATAGGGCCTCTATTGTTCCTTGTCTTTATAAACGAGTTAAGGCAACATTTGAACAACTCTTTCAGACTTTTCGCAGATGATGCTGTCGTTTATCGGTTAGTAAAGTCTCCAGAATATCAAAAGTAACCACACGACGATTTAGATAAGACCATAAATAACAAGTGTGAAGTCATCCTTATGAGCACTAAAAGAAATCCGTTAAACTTCTTTTACACCATAAATCACCTGTGTTATCATTGCCTTTTGTAAGTAAGATACTCTGAGAGTGCAGCCCATTACTTTCCAAGTCTCCTTCCACACCACATGTTTTAATTCTGCCTCAATGTTCCCTGTGAAATACGTATCAAACTGACAATACAAACTATATTGGAACAGGAATAACTTGGTACGTGTTTCACAGGGAACAATGAGGCAGAATTAAGTATTTGGTGTGGAGGGAGACGTGCAAGAAGACAGTCCCTGTAGCCACATTATCCTAACGCTGTGGTAGCTGAGCGGTTTTAAACAATCTGTCTAGTAAGCAGGAGGTCCAAGGGTTCGAATCCTGGCCACAGCATAAATTTTAATTTAAGGCCTCTCCTTCAATATTTCCTCATTAGTTACGTGTTTTACCCATATAATCTGCATCATTCATCTTGTGACGCTTTTTATGCACTACACTAAAGCCACATTATAAATACTTCACCTTTTTCTGTCGATTTCTCAGTGGTAGATGTTGTTTTAATTGCTCGCCTGCCTTTCAATAAACATGACAACATTAGGACGATGGATTCTTAAGGCGTCTTCTGGAATGAACCATAAATGTGACACGTTTCATTTTAAGTATATTTATTTATATTTCTGATGAAGCACAAATTAAAGTACATATTTAAGACTGCTTGTGTTCTACATGTTGACAAAAGTAAGACTGTTTCACAACTAACTCAATACTGATCTAAGACTGTGTTTAAAGTAATACTAACTTCACAACTCTAAAACTGCTTGAGTTCACGCCAATCGCGCGTGTTAATACATAGTCTAATTTCTAGAACCTTCCAGAACACGGAGGTTACAATATTTATATTTGATAAATTTGTTCATGAAACATACATAAATCTTGCTTTACGTAAAGATACACAAAGTTATGACAAATGTAATGATAAGGTTTTCGTATCAAAACAAAACAATACAAAAGATCGGAAGTAAATAACAATTAATGCAGTATTAATATATGTTTACATTATTTAAAATTGTTAAATCAAATCAAATATAAAATTCTATAACCAGCAAAGTATTACATTACGGTCAATACGTTACAGAAGACCTCAGATATTGTTAATTTCATTAACAAACACATTGTTATTTACCATTAAGCTTACGACTAAATAATTAATTAATTTAGTTTATTAAAGCCCCTAGTATTCAAAGTGATGATCAACGTGACTTGCCAGAAATGCTTATATAATATAAATATGGAATATTAGGGCATAATACTACGATCAAATGTGCTATCGAACGTTTCATTAATCCAAACAAACGAGACTTTCTAGGGTATATACACTGCAGTCTGTAACACCAAATTTCAAATGCTTTTATCATCTTTCTGTCTGAAATCCGTATCGTTCACGTATTACAATAAATAAAATAACAATTAGCTCAGTAATGGCGCTGAAAACATAAGAGAGAAATTGAGATAGTACGAGATGTTGGAGCATAGTTGCTAACGAGAGATGAAAGTATTGGAGCCCGAATTTTAAATAAATCCAGTTGGTTGAATGACGACATACAGCGCATCTTTGTCTTTGGTCAAGTCGAGTGGGCCGAGGCATTCGTGGTAGCAGAGACGTCAGCTTGTGTTTTATTTTCGTGGGTTTGCGTCATTGAAGCTACGATAGCAAGACGATGCAGTCTTACATATAGTGAGATTCTCTACTATCATCATTTCACCGATCCAATGAAGAGACGGATCCTGTAGCGGGACAAGCGCAGAGGAGAACAATGATTTTGTTACAGTGGAACCAGCTGATCAAGTATTTCAGATGCATCAAGTGAACGGCAAAAAGGAATAGAAAACATCGGACGATGATTTATCCCTTACACAACCATTCTACCTAAGTTTTGACTCAACCAATAAACATGGAGTCTATGTTATGTCTTTCTTTGTTCTGTTATTTAGGTGTCGGGTTTATGGATCTCTTTATTCTAAGTAAATAGCTTACTGAATTTCAGGTCAATTACAATACTGAGAAGAAAAGTCCAGAAACTGAAGTTTTATAATGAAACCAATGGTGAAGTCTATGTAGTTGACCAAATGACAAGACGTTACAGTGTTCTAGCTGGCACCCACCGTTGGCCTGTGCATGTCTTTTACAACATTCTTGACCTTGCAATAAATCTGCCCAGCCAAAACACCTGTGTAAAGTGTCAACTGTGAGCCCACACCAGCTTAGACAATTCTGTCAACTATTTGCTCCTAAATATTTAGAAATAGACTGAAATTGCCTTTTTGTTATATTTTCGAAAGGAAGAAAACATATTCAATGTTTACAAATACACGCCACTTGAAGAGAGAAAGAGAAACAAACCGTAAGTAGTCGTGTAAACTATATGTTTTGAGTCTGTTTGAATCTTTCTAATTAGATAAATATTGCGAAAATATTTCATTTAACTGTTTTAATGATGTTTGATGGATGACTTAATTTGTTCTGTAAATTTAAATAAAATAATATTTACTCATGACAATTCACATTTGAGTGTGCACTACGCATGTTAGAGAAGACATATTTTTCTTGCAAGGTGGTTGAGAGCATTAGGCAAGGATTGGATGAAACGGGGGAAAGTAATACAACAGAAGAAGAGTGGGTAGCTCTGAGAGATAGGGTAGTGAAGGCCGCAGAGGATCATATAGGCAGAGGGACAAGGTCTAATAGAAATCCCTGGATAACACAGGATGTACTGAACATAAGTCATGACAGGAGAAAATATAAAAAAAAAAAAAAATCAGCAAGTGAAGCAAGCGAAAGGGAGTAAAAACGGCTGATAAATGAGAATGACAGGAAGTGCAAACTGGCTAAGCAGGAGTGGCTAGATGACAAAAGCAGAACCGTAGAAGAATGTATAACTAGGAAAAAGATAGATACAGCCAATAGAAAAATAAAAGAGATATTTCGAGACAAGAAAAGCAGCTGTATGATTATCAAGAACTCTGACGGAAAACCAGTACTAAGCAAAGAGGGGAAAGCTGAACTGTGTAAGGAATAAAAAGAGAGCCTACACATAGGAAATAAACTTGAAGGCAGTATTATAGAAATGGAAGACGAAGTAGAGGAAGATGAGATAGGAGATGGGGATACTGCGAGACAGAGCGCTAAAGGGCTTGAGTCGAAACAAGACCCCTGGAGTAGATGATATTCCATATGAACTGCTGATATCGTTAGAAGAGACAGGCATGAAGAAATTATTCCACCTGGTATGCAATATGTATGAGACAGGTGAAATACACTCCAAGAAGAATATTGAAATTCCAGTTTCAAATATAACAAGTGTAGACAAATGTGAAAATTACAGAACTATCAGTTCAATAAATACTAACATGAATTATTTACAGATGAATGGCAAAACTCGTGGAATCCGACCTGGGGCAAAATCAATTCGGATTTAGGATAAATGTAGGAACATGGGAGGCAATACATTACGCATTATCTTAGAAGATAGGCTAAGGAAAGTCAAACGTCCGTTTTTAACATTTGTAGATTTTAAGAGAGCCTTTGACAATGTCGACTGCAAAACACTCTTTCAAATAAAAGAACCAGACAGCGGTTATTAGAATCGAAGGGCATGAAAGGGACGCAGAGGTTGGGAAGGATGTAAGACCAGGTTGTAGCCTTTCCTCAATGTTGTTCAATATGTACACCGAGCAAGGAGTGATGGAATGCAAGGAGAAATTTGGAGAGGGAATTAAAGTTCAGGTAGAAGAAATAAAAACTTTGCGGTTTTGCCGATGACATAGTAATTGACGGAGCATTTGAATGGAATGGACATTGTCTTGAATGGAATATATGAGATGAACATTAACAAGAGAAAACAAGGTGATGGAATATAGTGTCACAACATCAGGCGATGCTGAAGGAATGTACATTTCGTACAAACAACAACCTACAAACAAAACTCCATAAAGCCATATCAACCACAACCAACTTTAACTGTTCAGGAATTTATAAAATCACTTGCGAAAATTGTAACAAATTTTATATAGGTCAGACAGGACGAAGTTTTAGAACAAGGTTCAGCGAACATACAAGAATAACAGAAGCAAATCCATCTGCTTTCTACCATCATTTGAAAATTGAAAACCACACCACCACAAACATCGAGAGAGCTTTAAAAATATTACACAAAATTTCAAAAGGCACTGAAATGCACATTCTCGAAGAATTAGAAATATACATACACATGGAAGCTTCACCTAACAAAATTCTCAATGAACACACAGATTTTAAACACAAAATTTATTTCCAAAATTTTATCGATCTAATTGGGCTTGACAACGGATAAATTCAGTGATGTAATGTTCCACAGTCAAGGATAACGGAAAATTTCTATTAACATACAATATCTCACACACCAGAGATATTATAAAATTCCAAACGGCAAGCAATACCTCAGAAACCAAAGAGACACACTATTTCATAATCGGAGACACTACAAAATCAAACGTATAAAACATTTGTAACAAAGATATCACAAAATTCGAAATTAATCATCTCAGAGAAGATAGATCTTTACCAAAGATATAATGCAATAGAACATCTTTGTAAACACATAGCATCTACATAGCTGTCAAACAAGAAGGTCATTACTTTAAAAATTACTAAAAAACTACTTTCTAAGAAAGTACCTATTAAAATCATATAGAGGTACAGATGCTGTGTGTATATTGGCAACAAATAGACAGTAAGTAATAAATTTAAAATTGTATAATATGCTCCATATTTGAACGAAAAAAATATTTTCACAAAAATTTTTTTTAACTATTACAGACCACTTGACAATACCAATTACGGCGAAACAGCTGTAGTGGACAATTAAATAAAGCGAATAAGCAGCAGTAAAGGTGATTATATTTATTAAAAGTAGAAGAGTTGTTATTTGCGTAGTAAGAGAACTTCTGATGGCTGAAGTAAAGAAGATATAATACGCAGAATGGATACGGAAAGAAAAGCGTTTCCGAAGAAGCGAAACTTGATAACATCCAATATTAATTTAATTAAAACCATTTCTATTTCTTTTTTCGACACAGTTGCTCTATTTATAAGTTGGTAAGTAGTTTCGTACTTGTTCGTCCGTTTTCAAACCATATACCTTATTCAAACGTAACAATACACTGCATAAAGCAAATGACTAATAAAATCTATATGTTGTCCACTGTTAAAACATGATATTGCATTCACGGGCCTCCAATGAGTTGGCCGCTTCATAAGACTGGCCAAATGAAATCTTCCTGCGACGAAGGTAGGTCTTAATATCAGGAGATTATGGGTACCAACGTTTGTAGTACAGCACCATCTACATCTACATGATACTCTGCAAATCACATTTAACTGCCTGGCAGAGGGTTCATCGAAACACGATTATACTGTTTATCTCCTATTCCATTCTCGAATAGCGCGCGGGAAGAAAGAACACCTGAATCTCTCTGTTCGAGGTCTGATTTCTCGTATTTTATTCACATGATCATTTCAACCTATGTAAGTGGGAGTCAACAATATATTTTCGCATTCGGAGGAGAATCTTGGCGATTGGAGTTTCGCAAGTAGCCCACGCCGCAGCGATAAGCGCCGTTGTTGTAATGATTCCCATCCCAGTTCTTGTATCATTTCCGTAACCTTGTTTCCCCTGTATCGTGACAATACGAAACGAGCTGCCCTTCTCTGGACTCTTCGGATGTCCTCCGTCAAACCAACCTGATAAGGATGCCACACTGTGCAGCAATACTCCAAAAATGGACGGAAAGCGTAGTGTATGCAGTTTCTTTAGTAGTTCTGTTGCATCTTTTAAGGGTTCTGCCAATAAAACGTAGTCTCTGGTTCGCGTTTCCCACGATATTATCTACGTGTTCTTTCCAATTTAAGTCTGAAGTAATAGTCATTCCTAGGTATTTTGTGGAGTTTACGGCCTTCACTTTTGATTCATTTATCTTGTAAACAAAGTTTAACGGATTTCTTTTCTCACTCATGTGGACGACTTCAGACTTCTCATTATTTAGAGTCAATTGCCAATTTTTACACCATAGTGAAATCTTATTCATATCGTTCTGCAGTTGGTTTTGATCTTCAGATGATTTCACTATACGGTAAATGACGTCGTCATCTGCAAACAACCTAAGAGAGCTACTTAGATTTCAACCTAAGTCGTTTATGTAAATAAGGAACAGCAGAGGACCAATAACACTACCCTGTGCAACGCCCGACATTCTTTGCGTCCCTAACGGTTGGACCTTTCCGAGGGCAAAACGAATAGCCACATTGTGGCTAATAGCAATGACAGTCCACCAGGTCAGCACAGATAAGCAGAGTGTCGAATTATAATTCTTAACAGACCTATGGGAAGAAATTAATGATCCAAACAGCGCAGAAAGTACCGAGAAACAGTGAAAATTTACCTGGAGATATCGGTAAAGGCAGCCTTTGATAAGGCTCTCCGTAACCTGCGGGCGACGCCAACGCCGCCTTCACAGCCGTGACCGCCTCCGACGCCCCCCACTTCTATACTGTCAAACAAAACATGTGAATTAGAAGTGTTACAAAGTAAGTGAAACTAAGAGCTCACTATTAATTGTAAAGTAAAAATTTTTATTCCTTTATGTATGAAGTTTCATATCAGCGCACACTCCGCTGCAGAGTGAACGTTTCATTCTGGAAATATCCCTTAGGCTGTGGCTAAGCCATGTCTCCACCATATCCTTTCTTCCAAGAGTGCTAGTCTTGCATGGTTCGCAGGAGAGCTTCTGTGAAGTTTGGAAAGTAGGAGGCGCGGTACTGGCTGAAGTAAAGTTGGGAGGCGGCATCGTGAGTCGTGTCGGGATAGCTCAGTCGGTAGAGCGATTGCCCGCGAAAGCCAAAGGTCCCAGGATCGAGTCCCGGTTCCGGGACACAATTATAATCTGCCAAGAAGTTTCAAGCAGAGCACTGACCACGAAGTGCTTCGCGGAAAGTGTTCCCCGCGCCATGTCGTCGTGAAACAGCTGCCGCCATAAGAGGTGTGCAGGTGCTGCGACGGAGGGCGTGTCTGGTGTCTGGTGTCAGAGGGGCACGCAGGCAGACCCGCAGAATCCCGGCAACGGGCGCGATTCAATGCAAATGGCCGCCCCGCCGTGTGCGAGAAAGGCGCTTGCTGTTCCACAACATTCCGCCCACCCTCCGCCGTTAAGATGCCTATCCGCTCTGGCCCACCGCAGCCAAAGCTGAGCACGCACCTCCTCAGCTGGGCGTGGAAAGTAGTCCTCTCTGGTGCCTGGGTTTTACAAAATGGCACACAGTTTAGTCATTCGCGTCATCTACATAGGCGCCATTTTATGTGACGTCTTTTTATTTGTTACCAGCTTAAACCCACGGCTCAGCTCGCGTGTTGGTTGATTATGATAGATAAGCTATCTTTTAGTAGTGTGCTATTTATTTATTCTTATATTTCCTTATTCGTATGCTTATCCTTCAGAGAAAGATCTGAAGACATTGTAGCACGTACAGACCAAAGATATGGCCTGTGGCATCAAATTTTGCTGTATGTTACCTCCTTGTTATAGAGTCGTAAACGTCGTCGCTGGCATTCAGTCCGAATTTTTTTTTATAATTTGACGACTTTCGACCACCATTTCTTCCACCCCCTTATAGCTATCGGCAAGGAACTGCTATAGTGTACAACGGGAGACTTCGGACAAAAATTACACACCATTCGTTTGCGTTCTGTAGTTTTCGCTGAAGAGCGAAACATTAACACACACACACACACACACACGTAGAATTTTATATACACCGATAATTTGCATCCCAATATATTCCACCCTTTTATCATTATCAACCGTCAAGCAACAATGCAACCAATAAAACCATTTTCAAAGAGTAAATATAATTTTCGCGTTATATTCTTCAAATTACTAAATATCTATCAGATCGCTATAAAACGATGCCTAAACCCTTCCTCAAGTATAAATTAGTAACAGTACAAGCATTTAAGTCTCTGCGTCTTGTCGTTCGGACGTGATAAACGTACACCGAACAGACATTCACATTTATAGATATAGATTTTGGTTGGTGGTGGAAATTTATTTGGTTTGTTGTAGTGCTTCGGTATGATAAGAAGCGATGTCAACGGTAGTGCAAGCTTTCGTCGTCTTCACATAAAGATTCAGTAGGCACGTAAAATTTTTATTTGAGGCATACGTTAAAGTTGGTACACCTGATCATATTTCATATATTCAGTTACGGATGCCTGTGGTTTAACTTTCCGTAGTCTAACACAGTTTATGGATTATATTTTAACTACTGAACATGGACTCTGCAATCTCAGGGGCTTGTTCTAAAAATTATTAATTCTTTTTGTAGTATAATCTTTTCTTTCCCGGCAGTTCCATTTAACGAAGCACGTTACATAAACATTCACTAATCTTTACCTATAAAAGTCGTAACATTGATTTTAAATTGCAAGTCTTTTTACTGAGTATTTACGTCCTTTAATTATTTTTAATCACTTTGACTCACAGATAATTCAAAGATGTTATTTTTAAAAGTTCTTCAATTATCTATGGGAAGGTTAGGTGCTAATTACGATTGATATGGTCGACACAAAATTTTAAATTAATATTTCTCCTATATTTCACCTCAAGCACAGATTTATAAAACACTGTCAAAGTCACAAGATATATTTTAAATAAGCAATTCTCTATAGTTCATATAACAAAATCGCAATTTCATATTCTTCACAAAGTCAATATTTAATAATTATTCCTTTTTTGAATCAAGTTAAAGTTATTTGATTTAATGTTTGTCAATGAAGACAACCTTTTTAGCAATGATTAATATTTTCTTGATTATTGTGTTCCTATCAGGAGCATAATTTTTCTAAGTCCGTAGCCTATCCCGAATTAAAGTCCACAGATATTATTTACGCACTCGTATATAAGTTATATTTAATTAAGGCTTACAAATAAATTCAATCATAGTAAACCAAAAGTTCGGAATATTTTTGCAACCGACTATCTATTTCAGATACGACCACAACAATCTAAGTCCGAAACATGACTAAGAGATGTTAATACATCGAGGAACAAAGACTGAGAGAGACCTTATCGTTACGAGAAACAAATACTAAGAGCTGTTGAGGTTGGGAGAAACAAAGACTGAGAGAGCGAGTAGCTATACTGCGGAACTATTTATACTACTATTGCGACAAAAGATCACTTTGATTTACGGTATTTAGACGCGGTTACTCTGTGCTGTTTCGATACTTCAAAAATATATTGACTGTTACTGAAATTTTGACAAATACGTAAAAAATTCTGCCTCTTACAAATTATTACAATTGAATCTGGATGAAAATGGCTAGTTTGTGCTGTGATTGCGATGTAGTGTTACAAAGGTGGATGCAAAGGAACTCGTTACCGCCGCGGTGGAGTGGCCGAGCACTCTAAGGCGCCTTGATGCGGAGCGCGTGGTGGCTCGCCGTCAGAGGTTCGAATCCTTCCTTGGACACGGGTGTGCGAGTTAGTTAAGTAGCTCGAATATAGTAAATTTTTTGAGACGATAATCTTCTTTCTATGAATCAGCACGGGTTTGGGAAACATTGTTCGTGTGAAACTCAGCTTGCCCTTTTCTCACATGACATCTTGCGAGCCATGGATGTAGGGCAAAAGGCGGATTGTGTTTTTTCTCGACTTCAAAAAGGCGTTTGACGTGGTGCCACACTGCAGACTGCTAACGAAGATACGAGCTTATGGAATAGGTTCACAGATTTGTGACTGGCTGGAAGACTTCCCAAGTAATAGAACGCAGTATGTTGTTCTCGATGGCGAGTGTTCATCAGAGACGACTGTATCGTCAGGCGTGCCCCAGGGGAGTGTGATAAGACCGCTATTATTTTCTATCTATATAAATTATCTGATGGACAGACTAACTTGTAGTGCATCTTCATGTTTTCGCGGCGCAATGACTGCTCAAAGAGGTTTCGGGCGTGCAGCCGCATAAAGTTTACTTCTTCTAATATTTCGGCTGAGAAACGTTCAGCCATCTTCAGAGACGAGTCGACTCGTCTCTGAAGATGGCTGAACGTTTCTCAGCCGAAATATTAGAAGAAGTAAACTTTATGCGGCTGCACGCCCGAAACCTCTTTGAGCAGACTAACTTGTAATTTGCGGTTGTTTGCTGATAATGCTGTGGTCTATGGGAAGATGTCGCCATTAGTTGGCTGTGATAGCTTACACGATTTCAGACAAAGCTAATTGGTATCAAGAATGGCAACTAGCTGCAAATGTAAAAAAAAAAAAAAAAAAAAAAAAAAAAAAAAAAAAAAAAAAAAAAAAAGGTAACTTGATGCACATTGACTACCAGAAACAATCCCATAATGTTCGAATACAGCTTTAGTAGTGAGCTTCTTGATGTAGTCCCGTCGTTGAAATATCTAGGCATAACATTGAACGGCGATATGAAATGGAACGAAAATGTAAGGCCGACAGCCAACCTCGGTTTATTGGGAGAATTTTGGGAAGACGTAATGCATCTGTACAGGAGACCGCGTATAAAACTTGTACTGTCACGTCTTGAGTATTGCTATAATGTTTGGGACCCACAGTAGATCAGTTTAAAGGAAGACAATGAAGTAGTTTAAAGGCGAGCAGCTAGGTTCGTTACTGGTAGGTTCGACCAATGCGCGAGTGTCACAGTAATGCACTGAGATTTAAATGGGAATCGCTGGAGGAAATACGACGTTCTTTTCGACAAATTTTTCTTAAGGTAATTAGAGACCCTGAATCTGAAGTCGACTGCAGTACGTTCTTGCTACCGCCTACTTTCATTTCGCGTTAGGATCAGAAATACAAGAGAAATTTGGGCTCGTACTGAAGCATATAGGCATTCATTTTTTCCTCTTTCTGTTTGGGAGAGGAACAGGAAAGAAAATGCTTAGTACTGGTACAGTATACCCTCCGCCACCCACCTTACGGAGGATTGGAGAGTATATATGTTTGGAAGCCTAGGCAGCAGTAAAGTTCGGCTGAAGTGAACGCAAATGTGGGGAATCACGAGAAGTTGAAGGCTGTTGCTCTTAAACAATTCCTCTCTGAAATTTTTAATTAATTGTGGTCTTGGTTATTCTTTCCTGTAAAATTTATGAACAATATTGTGACTGTTGTTCAGAGAACCTTGAGCTTCCCCAACTTTGTGGCCCACTTTAGGTTACGGTAGTAACACTAAAAGTGGGCCTTTGCGATCGTTTTTTAACAGCTCGAAATTCAAATGACAATAACGGCTTAACCATTCATCTGACACGAAAATTGAATAACCGAATTTGTAGAGGAGAAAATTCGCTACAACTATGCTGTCTTATGTTTTGTTTCATATCTCGTATCGTTTCAGAGATATTTCCAAAAATAACGGCGATTTTGGAATGTGTGTCTGTCTGTCCGTAACGTGTTCCCCGTTTTTAAGACGAACCATTTAACCGATCAGCTCCAAATTTTACAGACATAATTGTTGGCTACCAGAGCCCAGAACCTCGCTTCTTGATATATTTCGGACAAGAAATACATTAGTAATACCAAAAAAAAGCCTATTGTAATATAATTTTAATTGCAAATAAACCATTCATCTGACGCGAAAATTGAATAAACGAATTTGTAGAGGAGCAAATTCTATACCACTTTGTTTCCTTATGTTTTTTTCATATCTCGTATAGTTTCAGAGATATTTGCACAAATAACGGAGTTTTGACACCCTCCATTGAATTAACGAAAACCAGCCGTTCGCAGATGTCACGTGACATTCCTCGCTCAGAACATTCTGTGGCATACGGAATCTTGCGTTGCGTTTTTGATGATTTTCTTATTGTAACTTACACGTTGTAATTTCCAAAGCAATGGCGCACTGAAGAATTAACAAAAACACGTCGTTCTTCGTACGGTAAATGATAATCCAGTGTCTATAAATGCCATATTAGCATCAGTTAACAACGGCCATTAATAGTATGAAATTAAAGAACACAACTTCTGTTATCCGTGGCGAAGTAGGCAATACGTTAGACTGTGGCGCTGAAGGTCAGTGTTCGAAACCCACCACTACCTAATTTTTTTTCCTAAAAGGGTTTCAGACACTCTTTTTAATTAATTTCTTATTATTAGATTATTATTTTTGTCCAAAATGTTTGCAAAAACTTATAAAACTACAAAAATAAAGTGGGCCATAAAACATGTCAGTGTGATTTTTTAAAATTACTTTCAGGAACCAATCCACCAATCCTTTTCCAAAATGTTTCAAACGTTACTGACAACACCACACACGCAAGCTAAACGCTTCCCAGCCATCCTTCACAGATGCTTTAAACAAAAAATATCACTCCCTAACTGGAAACAAGTACTCAAATACTCAACTGAAAATAATTATACAGGCGCAAAGACTATAAAGACCTTCCTCGCACTCAGCACAGAAATGCTTCCCGACTGTTGGTACTGCTTGGCAGGGGCTCTTCCACGTTCTCCTCCAGTCGCCTACCTGACACCTCACGGAACAGCCGTCTGGGTCCCTCCCGTTCCCATATACAGAGTGTTACAAAAAGGTACGGCCAAACTTTCAGGAAACATTCCTCACACACAAAGAAAGAAAATATGCTATTTGGACATGTGTCCGGAAACGCTTAATTCCCATGTTAGAGCTAATTTTATTACTTCTCTTCAAATCACATCAATCATGGGATGGAAACACACAGCAACAGAACGTACCACCGTGACTTCAAACACTTTGTTACAGGGAATGTTCAAAATGTCCTCCGTTAGCGAGGATACATGCATCCACTCTCCGTCGCATGTAATCTCTGATGCGCTGATGCAGCCCTGGAGAATGGCGTATTGTATCACAGCCGTCCACAATAAGAGCACGAAGAGTCTCTACATTTGGTACCGGGGTTGCATTGACAAGAGCTTTCAAATGCCCCCATAAATGAAAGTCAAGACGGTTGAGGTCAGGAGAGCGTGGAGGCCATGGAATTGGTCCACCTCTACCAATCCATCGGTCACCGAATCTTTTGTTGAGAAGCGTACGAACACGTCGACTCAAATGCGCAGGAGCTCCATCGTGCATGAACCACATGTTGTGTCGTACTTGTAAAGGCACATTGTAAAAGCACGCTCGTGATGAACACTAACCAGTTGATGCTACGTTCTGATGTGCTTGATGCTAGTACTGTAGAGCAATGAGTCGCATGTCACACAAGCACTGAAGTTATCATTACCTTCCTTCAATTGGGCCAACTGGCGGTGAATCGAGGAAGTACAGTACATACTAACGAAACAATTGGGAATTTTGACAATAAATTGTCTGCACGAATTATTTCAATTTACATTTAAAGAGAAATACTAAAATGAAATCTAACATGGAAATTAAGCGTTTCCGGACACATGTCCACATAACATATTTTCTTTCTTTGTGTGTGGGGAATGTTTCCTGAAAGTTTGGCCGTACCTTTTTGTAACACCCTGTATATTACAAGCGCACAATATATCCCCTAAGACTACATGAGGCTAGTACGTGTCGATTGGCACTTTTATTCAGTCGCAAACGGTTACATTCGACATTTATAGCACAAAAAATAGGTTTTTAAGAATTTGCTATTTTTGCTTCTCCCATATCTCGAAAAATATTGATCCTAGAGAAATTATGAAGAGGAAATTTTTTGTAGTAAATATTACGCAGTTTAATTTTGTACTGTTATCAGTGGCGGCACGTCCTATATGTTCATTATTTCAATGAACCCCCCCGAAAAAGCTCTCCGGAAAAAAAGTAAATTAATAAAATAAAGTATTTAAACTATCATTCTTCGTTTCGTTCTCCTATCAGATCATTGTATATGCACATTAAAACTATTTTTATCGCATCAGAAACGTTTTACTTCGCAGAGATTGGACGTATACGAGACGTAGCGCGGCCGCTTAATATAGATGCCAGTGGTCACAGCGTTGCAATGCGCATGCGCAGCTAAGGTTCGAATTCTCTTCTGAACCCCCTAGAGCCAGCGTATGGGCGCTCCCGCGGCAGGGAGGGGCGAGGGGAAACGCCGCTTTTAACAGTGGCGTTGGAGCTGGTAGAGACACCAGCTCCTAGCAACTCGAGCTCTGGCGGTTACGCACAAATGATCCCTAAGCAAGACAATGGAGCTAATGCGCACTTCGCCTTGCACATGCGCAAATCCTCCATGAAGAACATCCGCCCTTCATAATTGTTTTTGGCGCATTCAAGATTTATCAAAAACACGTTAGATTCGTAAAATATCTTATAACTATAAAGACACATCAAATGTAAAAGCCTTCAGATGATTAACTCATGAATAATAATGTAGTCCCAACTCTTAACCTAGCAAGATTAGCCGTGTGGTTAGCGCCGTTGCGTTGTCATAGGTGCTGGGTTCGAAACCGACTGCATGCATTTTTAAGGCCAAGCTTCTTTACAGAAATAACGAGTTTTGTATTGTTACTTGCCATATTTAAAGTGTAAACTTTCACGGCCTGAAAGGTCAATATTACTAAAGATATCCGCGCCACGATCCCCCTTGAAATTGACCTCCTCAGTTGAGGACGAAACGTTGAGTTTGAATAACAAATCCACACGAACACGGCATAATAGCCCGGGAATTTTTAGTAATATTAATAGTCACATATCTTCGGTCGTTTTAACAAATGTGTCGCGATTTTGAGGGTAAATGACATTTATGCTTCCAGAATGAAACTTTTCAGCGGAGTGTGCGCTGATATGAAACTTCCTGGCAGTTTAAAATTGTGTGCCGGAACCGGGACTCGAACCTGGGACCTTTGCCTTTCTCGTGCAAGCGCTCTACCGACTGAGCTATCCCGACACGACTCACGCTGCTGCCTCACAACCCTACTTCCGCCAGTACCTCGCCTCCTACTTTCCAAACTTCACAGAAGCTGTCCTGCGAACCTTGCAAGACAAGCACTCCTGAAAGGAAGGATGTGGTAGAGACATGGCTTAGCCACAGCCTAAGGGGTGTTTCCAGAATGAAACTTTCCACTCTGCGAAACAGGAGAGCTTCTGTGAAGTTTTGAAAGTAGGAGCCGAGGTACTGGCGGAAGTAAAGTTGTGAGGCTGCATCGTGAGTCGTGTCGGGATAGCTCAGGCGGTAGAGCGCTTGCCCGCGAAAGGCACAGGTCCCAGGTTCGAGTCCCGGTTCCGGCACACAATTTTAATCTGCCAGGAAGTTTGAAATTTATGCTCTTCGTTGTAACAAATATTTAACTGAAAAGATGTGGCGCAGAGCAGCCTTTGCGCATGTGTAAGATTATAAAGGGGGTGCTTCTTAGTGTCACTGACCTGTAGGTAGCTTGTCTTTACATCGTAACAGATTCATTTTGTTACAGTTACTTAACAGTGTCATCAGTTACTTAATGTGTTTTAGTGTTCATGCGCATATTCATACGTTCTTGGTGTTTATTAGCAACGAAAAGTGAACTACGTTCTGTGTCTTTTAGAAACAAATTACTCGCCTTTAAGCTTGGGACAAAAGTATGAAGTAAAGAACCTTGGTAGGCCGACGCCTCGGCTCGAGTTGAAGCAAGCGCAAAGAGGCCGAGGTAAGACATTCTACAGATCTTTCAACGAAAATATATACTCCCAGTCACCTGAAGCGTGAGCCGCCTCTGGTTGTTGTACTTTTTCGCTAGAGATTGCGGTTATCGAGTTATGTGAAGAAAACGTACCTTTAAACGCCCACCAGATCCAGCTCACACCCCAGAGGTCGAGACTTTTCGCCTTTCGTTCATGACTGTCTTCTCTACCACTGTACAAAAATTTGAGACTACACCATTTTCCCCTCTAGTACTAGTGCTGCATACTGACATTAGTGAAAATTTAATTCCACCAACTATACGCGCTGTACCGAGATTGTAGGTCATCCGTTACAGGTATTAACATGCCGGAAGCGGGGCGGCGGAAGATTATAGCGGCTTCCGAGAAGCGCTAAGGTTTCATACGCCGTTTACTCCACATGGCGAGTTTCTACTCACCAGAGCTGATGATGTGCCGTGGCCGTAATAGCAGCTTCTCGCGATGCGGCGAAATCGCTTCGCTCCGCCGCGCCGTGCCGATTAAGAAGCTCCCGCTGACGTATGTCTGAGCAAATATTACTTTCTATACTGGCGCCAACTTGAAGCAGCAGCAGTGAAAATTATACCTCTTAAAAACTAATATCTCTTCAAAGAACGTACGGCTATGTAGCCAGGTAGAGAAATCGACGTTGGCCGATATTCTGGAAGTAGACCATCCTGCCACTCTCAAGGCAATACTGCAGTGAGGAAGGAATGTACGACGACACTTAAAACCTCTGTTTTCAGTGACAAAATGAAAGACAAAACACACACCAAGCAAGCAAGCAAACAGCAGCATCACACGACCTAAGATGAAAACCGTCAGGAAAAGAGCAGCATCACACGACCTAAGATTAAAACCGTCAGAAATATATATATATGCTACTGTTTGCTTGCTTGCTTGGTATGTGTTTTGTCTTCCCTGTTGTCACTGAAAACCGAGGTTTTAACTGTCGTTGTACATTGCTTCCTCACTGCAGTATTGCCTTGAGAGTGGCAGGATGATCTACTTCCAAAATGTCGGCCGACGTGGATTTCTCTACCTGGCTACATAGCCGTATGTTATATATATATATGGTGTTTCACTAAGTAAGTTTGCCTCTGTAACTTATAAAATAATAGGTGACGGGAAATTTTAATGCGGTAGGTCAACACAAGAAATGTTACACTTTCTGCGGAGCTATGAACATAGTTTATTGTATCATTTTCCAAAGAGTTACACCACAAAGATAGTCCCCCATTCGGATCTCCAGGCGGGGACTACTCAGGAGAATATGATCATCAGGAAAGACAATACTGACATTCTACGGGTCGGAGCGTGGAATGTTAGATCCCTTAATCGAGTACGAAAATTAGAAAATTTAAAAAGGGAAATGGATAGGTTGAAGTTAGATATAGTGGGGATTAGTGAAGTTCGGTGGCAGGATGAACAGGATTTCTGGTCAGGTGAGTACAGGATTATAAATACAAAATCAATTGGGGGTATCACAGGAGTAGGATTGATAATGAATAAGAAAACAGGAATGCGGGTAAACTACTATGACCAGCACAGTGATCGCATTATCATTGTCAAGATAGATACGAAGCCAACACCGACCACAGTAGTACAGGTTTATATGCCAACTAGCTCTGCCGATGATGAGGAGATCGAAGAAATATATGAGGAGCTAAAGGAAATTATTCAGACAATTAAGGGAGAGGAAAACTTAATTGTTATGGGAGACTGGAATTCGGTAGTAGGACAAGGGAGGGAAGGGAAGATAGTAGGTGAATATGGTCTGGGCAAAAGGAATGAAAGAGGAAGCCGCCTGGTAGAATTTTGCACAGAACATAATTTAGTTATAACAAACACATGGTTCAAGAATCACAAAAGAAGGTTGTATACGTGGAAGAGACCAGGAGACACCGGGAGATACCAGATAGATTTTATAATGGTAAGACATAGATTTCGGAACCAGGTTTTACAGTGTAAGACATACCCAGGGGCAGATATAGACTCTGACCATAACTTGTTGGTTATGAACTGTAGGCTGAAACTAAAGAAACTACAAAAAGGTAGGAAAATAAGGAGATGGGACCTAGATAAATTGAAGGAACCTGAGGTTCTTAAGAATTTCAGAGGGAGCTTTAGGCAACAATTGACAGAAACAGGGGAAAATAAAACAGTAGAGGAGGAATGGGTAAAATTGAGAGATGAAATAGTGAAGGTAGCAGAGGACAAAATAGGTAGGAAGGAAAGACCTACAAAAAATCCTTTGATATCACAGGAGATACTAAATTTAATCGATGGAAGGAGAAAATATAAAAATGCAGTAAATGAAACAGGCAAAATGGAGTACAGACGACTAAAAATGAGATTGACAGGAAGTGCCAAATTGCTAAGCAGGAGTGGCTAGAAGGAAAATACAAGGATGAAGAAGATTGTATAAATAGGGAAAAAATAGATACAGCCTACAGGAAAATAAAAGAAACATTTGGAGATAAGAAAAACAGCTCTATGAATATCAAGGACACTGATGGAAAACCAGTTCTCAGCAAAGAAGGGAAAGGAAATGAACTTCGAGAAAATATTGTAGGAAGGGAAGAGGATGTAGATGAAGATAAAATAGGAGATACTGTACTGAGAGAAGAATTTGACAGAGCCCTGAAAGACCTAAGTCGAAACAAGGCCCCTGGAGTAGATGATATTCCCTCAGAGCTACTGAAGTCTCTGGGAGAACCAGCCATGACAAAATTGTTTCACCTGGTGTGTAAGATGTATGAGACAGGTGAAATACCCTCAGACTTTAAGAAAAATGTTATAATCCCCATCCCTAAGAAAGCAGGTGCAGACAGGTGTGAAAACTGCAGAACCATCAGTTTAATAAGTCAGGGTTGCAAAATATTAACGCAAATTATATACAGAAGGATGGAAAAGCTGGTAGAAGCCGACCTTGGGGAAGATCAGTTTGGGTTCAGGAGAAATGTAGGAACACGGGAGGCAATACTCACTTTACGGCTTATCCTAGAAGATAGATTAAGAAAAGGCAAACCTACATTTCTACCTTTTGTAGATTTGGAGAAGGCTTTTGACAATGTTGATTGGAATAAACTCTTTCAAGTTCTGAAGAAAGCAGGAGTAAAATATAGGGAACGTAAGGTTATTTACAACTTGTTCAAAAACCAGACAGCGGTTGTCAGAGTTGAAGGGCATGAAAGGGATGAAGTGGTTGGAAAGGGAGTAAGACAGGTTTGTAGTCTTTCTCCATTGTTGTTCAATTTGTACATTGAGCAAGCTACAAAGGAAAGCAAGGAGAAATTTGGTGAAGGAATTAAAGTTCAGGGGGAAGAATTAAAAACATTGCGTATTGCCGACGACATAGTAATTCTGTCAGATACCGCAAAGGACCTGGAAGAGCAATTTTCGGAATGGACAGTGTGCTGAAAGGTGCATATAAGATGAACATTAACAAGAGCAAAACTAGGGTAATGGAGTGCAGTGTAAGAAAATCAGGTGATGCTAAAGGAATTAGATTGGGAAACGAAGCAATAAAGGAGGTAGATGAGTTTTGTTACTTGGGCAGTAAAATAACAAATGATATTCGCAGTACAGAGGATATAAAATGCAGAATGGCAATGGGTAGAAAAGCGTTCTTGAAAAAGAGAAATTTGTTAACATCGAATATTGATTTAAACCTAAGGAAGGTCTTTCTGAAGGCATTTGTATGGAGTGTTGCCTTGTATGGGAGTGAGACATGGACGATAAACAGTGCGGACAGGAAGAGGATTGAGGCTTTTGAAATATGGTGCTACAGAAGAATGCTGAAGATTAGGTGGGTGGATCGCGTTACTAATGAGGAGGTACTGAACAGAATTGGGGAGAAAAGAAATTTCTGGCATACCTTGACTAAAAGAAGGGATAGATTGGTAGGACACATTCTTAGACATCAAGGAATTGTGAATTTAGCGTTGGAGGGAAGTGTATGGGGAAAAAATCGCAGGGGAAGACCAAGAGATGGATACAGTAAGCAGATTCAGACAGATGTAGGTTGCCGCTCTTATGTGGAGATGAAGAGACTTGCTCAGGATAGGGTATTGTGGAGAGCTGCATCAAACCAGTTTCCGGACTGAAGACCACAACAAAGATATAATTTTTTAAATAGAACAATATTTTTTCCTATCGTATATTGGATTCGTTTAAATCAGCTGCGTCCAAATCAATTTAAACTACATTCCTATCACTGTTAGTTTGGGAGCTACAACCCTTCAAACTTCCGGGGGCGGAGGCTGCGATAGCGTAGCTGACTGGCCGAGTGGCTATCCCCTGGGGCACGGCCCACTGTCTCATTCATGACCACCAGCCAGTGAGCTACGCTGTCGTAGCCTCCGCCCTCTAAACGTTGAAGGATTGTAGCTCCCAAACTAACAGTGATAGGAATGTAGTTTAAATTGATTTGGACGCAGCTGGTTTCAACGAATCCAATGCACGATAGAAAACAACTGTTGTTCCATTTAAAAAAAAAATATATCTTTGTACTGTAACTCTTTGTAAAATGATACAATAAACTATGTTCATAGCTCAGCAGAAAGTGTAACATTTCTTGTGTTAACCTACCTCATTAAAATTTCCCGTCACCTATTATTTTGTAAGTTACAGAGGCAAACACACTTAGTGAAACAATATATAAATGAATTGCTGTTCGTTAGTCTCACTAAAACTCGAGAACGGCTGGACCGATTTGGCTAATTTTAATCTTGAAATATTCGTGTAAGTCCATGGAAGGTTTAAAAAGTGATGAAATATGGAAAAGTTGTCCGGAAAAAGAGGAAAATCGGGAAAAACTGAAACAGCTCTTTGCAGTGAGCTATGAATACCGTTCGTCCAATTGCGATATAATTTTGTACATTTCAAGAGGAAGGTTCGCATCAAATAAAAATTTGGAAAAGTCGCTCGGAAAGTAGGAAAATTTAGGAAAAACCGTAAACGATTTTTTTGTATGAATAAAACTCAATTGGCACAGGATTGTAAGAGCATCTCTTGGGTACGGCATTCGCACGACGGAGAGGGGTAATTCTGTTTTTGTTTTGTTCATTATGGTCTTGGAATAGTTTTCAGAAAAAAAAAATAGGGTCAGTTAAAAACGAATGTCACAAAATTCGAACAAAGTTCCTTTTTCAATGTGTTTCTAAATGTGGTCAACACAGTATGTTGAGAACCGTTCATCCGATTGCTGTAAAATTTCGATAATTTGACGTTCAACGAAAGATTAACGTTCTTATGAACTAAAAATTTGGAAAAGTTACCCGGGAACTTTGAAAATTCTCGAGAAACTGAAAGAGCTTTTTTCAATAGGATATCAATATCATTCGTCTGATTGCAATAAAATTTTGCACATTTGCCGTTCAAAGCGAGATGAAGGTTTGAAGTGAAGTAAACGTATGGAAAGTAGAAAGTAGAAAAATTTGTGGAAAACTGAAAGAGCTTTTTTCTTTGGGATATCAACATCATTCGTACGTCTGCGATAAAACTTTGCACATTTGACGTTCAAGGGGAGAGTGGATACTTACTTCTGTTGTTCTGCCGTTCTATCCACATTTTACAAAAGGGACAATGCATTTTTAAAAGTTAATTATTACTTCTGAAATATAGTTAAAGAGTCAATAGATTTTCCAGAGTAATTATTGTTCGATATTTCGCTTTATATACGAGGCGCGTCCAGAAAGTAAGTTCCGTTTGGTAATTTTTGTCTCTCGTCTCCGCCGGTTGTCCTAGGCGTCGGTGGCCGAGTAGACAGAGACCGACATAAGGAAATAGGATGCACGCGTGTGCGGGTACAGAGTCTGAGGTGACCAGCCAGTGGGACAGCAGAAACACTAAGCTAGATTAGAAGAAGTTGTATATTTCGTATCAATATGTTAATACTTAACTTTTACGAAGTTCATGACTGCCAACTAAGTGTACTGCTGAAACATAGGTTAACTAGGTAGAGGCCTGCCTACTGATGAGTCTGTTCTAGTGCCTGTCCTAATGCCAAGTGAATGATACAGTTCAGTGGTGACCACGAGCGGAGTTGCAGCAGAGGGCGCTCGTGGCTGACGTCGTAAGAACGCCGCGCCGTGCTTGCATGGCGGCGCGCGGCGAAAGTAGGTGGCGCACACTTCAGACTTGTGCGACACCACAATAATAAAATGAAATTGTACACAGATACAGAAGAAATTTTTATTGCACAAAATTCTATAACTCTTAAACTACTTTTCCACATAACTGCCGAAATTTTGCAGGCAATTGTCATAGCGTGGCACCAGGTTTTGTATACCTTCTTCATAGAAATCTGCCGCCTGTGTCTTCAACTAGTTGGAAACCGTTTCTTTCAGCTCGTCGTAATTGTTGAAGTGATGACCGCCAAGGAAAGACTTGAGATGTAAGAATAGATCTTGTCATCAATCTTCTGTAACCAAAGGTGGACGCCCACTTCGTTCTTCATCGTGCACATAACTACGCCCGCCATTGAACTATCAGACCCATCTTCTCATCATTGAATCACTCATCGCATTTGGTCCTTAAACATCGCAAATTTGCCGATAAATTTCACTTGGTTTCACTTTCCTCGCATTCAGAAACCGAATCACTGACCTGATTTCACAGGCGGCGGGATTTTCAATCAACGCCGACATTTCAAACAAGCAGAACAAAGCGTACGTAACTGACAGCGATCTCCAAATGGCTCACGTTCTTCTCCTTGATACACATCGTCTATAGCGCATGTGCGGAACTGCAATCGCAGCGCTGCAGCGGAGATAAAATGAAACGGAACTTACTTTCTGGACGCGCTTCGTACTTCAAGTAAAAAAATATCTTGAATTACACACTTTCTAAAATATTTTTATCCGGTACTTCAGCGCTCAAGCTATCTCCTTGCCTGATTTAATCACAATAGATTCAGTGGTTTATGTAATGAGATTTAGCCAAATCGGTTCAGCCGTTCTGGAGTTTTAGCGAGACTAACGAACAGCAATACATTTTTATCTTTGACAGTTCATGTACCGGTTGAGATCGTGTATGCCGAACTCTAATCTTTTAAAGTATATTTCTGAACGCAGCCAACACAACAACCAAGTCATTATTTTACATATTTTAAATCTAAACTTTCCTCGCAAATTTTCCATAGTTTATCACCGTTTACACCTTCCCTGGACTTCCACAAATGTGACATGAACATTATCCTGGACATGTGTGCGTGATCTACCCACTCTTTCCGTCCACTATCGAGCCGATGCTTAGACTGTCTGATGATGCCTTTATAAAGCTACTGGGTCTAAAATACATATGATTTAAATTAATATGGTTTATATTAAGAGATAAGTGATACAAGTCCACGGGGTCATCTAGTCCGTAATAAAAATCAGTTTTCAACGGGTGAAGTGGTATGAATTTTTTCCCTATGTTTGACGAGTAAGAGGAGAATTCCATTCAGAATTTAGGCAATAAACTCCGTTCTTCGTTATTGTGGCCATGATGTCCGTAGTTGCTTTTATAATTATGAATGGAAGTGTATGTCCGTCTAAGCAACTACAAATAAAATGGGATTTTCCTCATCAAACGCTTTTCGTTTTAATGACAATAAAACATCTTTATTGGTCTGTTATAATATGAATCTACTGTTTGTTTTGTTTTTGTATCGAAAAATGTAAAGTAGGCCTACTGTTTTGTTACTTACGATGTGAGGCGAAAACAAGACTAAAATTTTCGTAAGTAACACAACATCATGCATACTTTACATGTTTCGCTAACGAACTGTTTTCGATCCAAAAACAAAACAAACTGTAGATTTATATCATTACAGACCAATGAAGATGTTTTATTGTCATTAAAACGAAACGTGTCTGTTGAGAAAAATCGCATTTTATTTGTAGTTGCAAAGACGGAAAAACACAACCATTCATAATAATCTCCATCCCTGGTCACCTGCTAGTTTTATTTCAATCCCAATAACTGGAAATACCTGCCAAAATTTCCGTTTTGTTATATTCCGTAGGATGACCTGTGGCTTGTCAGTGATGTTTATACTCATTGCAACGGTCCTCAACAGTACTAATTGCTTGACAGACCACGGCTTGACAGGTCACAGCTTCATGGAGTACGACAGACACCCGCCTTGCGCCAACAGAGATCACCCATTACGGATCGTAATAGCGCCTTAATTTTAGATGGTGGCGAAACACATGTTTCACATCATATTTCAGTAAAATATACGAGAAATTAAGAAATCACATAGATACCTATTGCTCGTTAATGGTGTTGTGTATCGTCGTCATTGTCTCCATCATCGGTCGCAAGTCATCAAAGTTGCCACAATTAACGTCAAATACAAGAAGACCCCACAGATGGGGTCTCCCGGCGACTATAGCCATACTATCGTTTTATTTCTTAGGCGACGTACGTGGTTAGGAGAGTCTCGATTTCAGATGGTAAGAAGAGACGAGTGTTTCGCTTGCCACATATGGACCCAAGTCGTCAACAGTGTACTATGCAAGCTGATGGTGCTTCCGTAATGATGTGAGCAATTTTGTCATGAAATGGACTACATTCTCTGGTTAAGTTGAACGGAACACTCACTGCAAATGGTAATGTTCGGCTACTGGGAGACCATTGGCAGCCATCTCAGTGACTCTATGTACCCGAACAACGATTGAAGTTCTGTGTATGATAGTACGCCATATTATCAGGCCATAAATTATAGCGATTAGTTTGAAAACCAGTCTGGAGGATTCCAGCCAATGTTATGGTCACCTCGATCGCTCGACATGGATCCTATCGAACTTTTAGGGCCCAATGGAGATGTCCGTTCGTGCACAATATCCTACAAGCTCTTGTGAATGGCTATAGAGTCTGCGAGGATCCATTTTCCAGTAGGGGACTTTGAACGACTTGTTGAGTCCATAAGTGGCTGCACTTCGTCGGGCGAAAGAGGGTCCGACACGAGCGTCGAGGTATTCCATGATTTTCACCACCAGGCACAGATGAGGGGGCTTGAAATTTATGCATCAGTGTGAAGAGCTGCATCAAGCCAGTCTTCGTACTAAAGACAACAACAAACAAAATGTTTCTTCATAATACATTCACGAATTGTTGCGTCAGAAGAATGGAAATTGATTTACGTGGAGAAGATTTTTCAATGTCACGGTCAGTGCCGCCAACTTTGTTACGTACTTGGTGCTTTATAATTTTGTGACAGAAACGTCGCAAGATCTCCGGAAGTATTGTGAAAGCTCATTGTAGAGGTGTTAAGGTTGCAATTCACAGCTTACCTGTAGTAATAAATAAGAATTAGTTACGCAATCGCATAACTAATGAAGAGGTACTAAACAGAATTGGTGAGAAAAGGAATTTTTGGTGTACTTTGACTAAAAGAAGAGAGCGATTGATAGGACACATTCTTAGACATCGGGGAATCGCAAATTTAGCATTGGAGGGAAGTGTGTGGGCTAAAAATCGCAGAGGGAGACCAAGAGACGCTAGGGTTACCAGATGTCCGTCTTCAGAAAAGAGGACATTTCTAGATTAATGAAAGAACCTTCTCTCCCTCTCTCTCTCTCTAGTACTAGTGATGTCTCTACTGTATGTGACTGTATTTAAGCGTCTTACAAATTAAGAAGCGTGAAATATTGAGACCCGTAGAACGATTTACAGGACTACATAGCAGTGTAACCCTAATATTTCATCACTTCAATACTTGTAATTATCGTCTTACGTGCTGAATTTTTTTTCCATACTTTCAAGATACCTTGCCGATCACTCCCGTTTTCACCTGAAATTTTATGCGATGCAACATTTACGGAAACCATAGTACTGTTTACTGTAAAATCGTCGCCGACCGCTGTGGCCGAGGAGACTGAGGCGCTCCAGTCACGATCTGCACGGCCACTACGGTCGGGGGTTCGAATCCCCCCTCGGGCATGGATATTTGTGCCGTCCTTAGTTGTAAGTAGTTCATAAGTAGTTTGTAAGTTTAGGGACTGATGACCCCGTAGTTAAGTCCCATAGACTCTACAAACATTTGAACATTTGTAAAATCGTCACGAATAAAGTAACAGTAAAAATTATGTAAGCGTTCCTTGTTATAGCTATGCTCCCATTTAGGATCAGGCCGACGTGACTATATACATGATTAGCATCTAGATTTATTTACCGCAATTAATTATTAAAAAACTACTCAATTACTAGGACAAAAGCTTTAAATCGATTTTTTCAATACACTGTTCATGTAGTTACGGTCTCTTTGGTCCTAAATAGGCGAATGGTGAAACGGCAATGGTTACGGTGGCATCTGACCTTATTTGTATGAAGTTTTGAACAAGGTTTTCACTTATGTATAACGAACACTGCACTATCTTTCGATGTTGAAGTCATAAGTGTGGTTAACAGACAACACACAGAACTTCCGAGTCCCATCACGACATACTGAACGTCTTATTTTTGGGTCATATTATACTATGTGTATTGCACTGTCTTTCATTATTGTAGACGTATATATTTAACTGGACGCCTCAAAGCTCGTATTCCGCGACAATTTCCACCCCATTTATTTCAATTGTTCCGAAGCAGCTTGACCTCAGAGCAGCGACGGCAGAGAAACATCAATTTTTTTTTTTTTTTTTTTTTTTAAAAAAATCACATTGTTTCAAGAAAAGTTAAATTCTATAGAGTTAGTCGTTGTGACAGTTCAGAGAGTTGTATTTACGCACTTTGAACTTGAAGCAGTTGCAGAACGCAAAAAAGAGGACATTTCCCCATTTTGTTAAAAACCCGGCCGGACCATTTTAGGGGCCAAAAAAGAGGACGTGTCTGGGTAAAAGAGGACGTCTGGTAACCCTAAGAGACGCATATAGTAAGCAGATCCAAATGGATGTGGGTTGCCGTTCTTATGAGGAGATGAAAAGGCTTGCTCAGGATAGAGTAGGGTAGAGAGCTGCAGCAAACTGAAGACCATAACAACAATAATACGCAATGTTAGCTGTAAGAGGTTCGTTGTTATGATTTGTGAAGGAAAAAGGTAATATAAAGGAGAGAACATATCTTAACAATGGGGGCACAGTGAGCATGCGCCGGTGCTTTCTATTGTTTGTTGTTCGCTTTGTTCGGAACTCACGTGCACTGTTAATATTTGTAAAAGAAAATATACTTTCTAAACTCTTACAGTATAGTTTTTCTTCTTGAATGAAGCAAAACGTAAAACCTTCGAACACAGAATGCACTTCAAGGTGTTCCGTTTTCTCCTCGGAAAATGGCAGAACTGCCGCTATACCATGGTACATTAAGAAGAAGAAGTTATCTTTTGTCTTTCGGGTGCAGCCTATATCACGAGAATTTACGAATGTTACTCTCATCTGTACTCAAAACAACTTTTATTAAGTGGTCTGGAGTACTATTACTACGGCGCAAAATACTTAAAGCAGATGTGGACGTGGTGGGAGAACTCAACATCACTCGTGTCTCAAGAAATTATATTTACACATTATTAGCATGTGATTAAGAAATTTTTCCCACGATACAGATTTG
This sequence comes from Locusta migratoria, assembly GCA_026315105.1. Lineage (NCBI taxonomy): Eukaryota > Metazoa > Arthropoda > Insecta > Orthoptera > Acrididae > Locusta > Locusta migratoria. The sequence goes on along the minus strand of CM048744.1, from coordinate 975,696,534 downwards.
CGATACAATTGGCAGGAATTACAATTGCCAGATTAACATTGCAATATCGACAAATTGGCCGTAAATAAAATAAAGTTAACATTACAAATGCAGGTTTTAAAATTAACACTAAATGTGCAGTAAAAATCAACCGCTTAGGTTGTAGTAAGACTTACAATACTGAATGGAAATCGGCGTTGTATACTGTTTGTAAACCAATTGGAACAAACTGCATTAGACTTACAAACTATTCATATTCACGGAATGTATGACATTAACTGCGAATGGGCAGTAACATTCCTGAGTTTCATTTCCATGATTAAATGTATCTGTGAAGTTTACGGAACTTAACTGTGGGGTCATCAGTCCCTAAACTTACAAATTATATATGAACTGCCTTATACCAAAGACGACACAAAGATCCATGCCCGAGGGGGGATTCGAACCTCCCGACGGGGAACCGTAATTAAGTTAGACCTTTTTCACAAATGCGATATACATCAGATCAATCAGCACAAACAAATAGCAGTAAATCGGATAAAATTATATATCACATACGTATGCAAAAAATAAGTAGTGCAATATGGGTTTGTTTACATAACTGAATTTGTTAAATGATTAACTATCCGAATAATTTCGTTGTAAACGGATTATGTCAAACTCTTTAGGATGCCTTACACAACTTCAGGAATGGTAGTATGGTAAGACTGCGAATAATCGCATAAGGTTACCAGACAACAACGTCATTATTACGAGATTTTAATACACTGTAATTAAACAAAACAAAACAAAAAATTGTAGAAATCTTCCCATTCCATTTTTACGTGGTGTGGTACAGCAACCGTGTTCAGTTGATTGGAAATATTTTTTATTACAATGACGCGTTTCGCCCGGTTAGGGCATCTTCAGATATCTGACAAAAAAGAAAATATTGATACAGAATTTATAATATTTACATGACATTATTTCGAAAATTTTTAGCTACATGCCAATCTGAAACTGTTTTAAGAAATTGTGATAATGTACAGTACTAATGTTTTGTATACTTTGTGGTGGTGGGTGTTTAGATTAAATTGCGGTCATAGGGTATCCTACATAGTATTGTCTCTGTACAGTGGCGTAACTATGGGGGGAATATGAGGGTGATAGAACCCCCCCCAGACACCGAAAAAAAGAATAAGAGAACGTATAACAGCAATATGGTAAAGGTAAAGATTGGAAACTTGGGGGGTTTTACCATAAGGTTTCATTGGATGGGAGTGAATTAGTTTCTTCAACGGGAGTGGTAGATGATAGTCTGTCTGGAAATTGACTAAAATTTTGCTCATCAAGCAGATCTATTCCCCCCCCCCCCCCACCCCACAAAGCCAAGTCCTAGTTACGCCACTGTCTCTGTAAGATACCCTATGACAGCAATTTAATCTGTTTCCTTCGCCAGATTTTCTGACATTCCATTCCATTATTCTCGTTTTACTCTTGTTAATTTTCATCTTATATCTTCTTTTCAAGACACTCCATTACGTCTAACTCCTGTTCCAGGTCCTTTGTTGTCTCTGAGAAAATTACCATGTCGTCAGCAAACCGCAAGGTTTTTATTCCCTCTCCTTGGACTGTAATTCTCTGCTTTGATATTACACCACGTAAAATAGGATGTTTCCGTAAGGATCTACACTTGGCACCTCAGTACCACTTGAGCTGTTGATCTGTACATGTAATCATTTCATGTACTTTATTTGCGCTGTTTCAAGGATTAATCTATCTATATCTATAAATGTGAATGTCTGTTCGGTGTACGTTTATCACGTCTGAACCACAGGACATAAAGAGCTAAAAAATTGTACCGTTACTATTGTCTACCCGGGGAAGGCTTTAGGCACGGTTTTATGGTGATCGGATAGCTATTTATCTATATATATTAATGTGAATGTCTGTTCGGTATACGCTTATCACGTCCGAACGATAAGACGCAGAGACTTAAATATTTGTACAGTTACTAATTTATACCTGAGGAAGGTTTTAGGTACGGTTTTATAGCGATCTGATAGATATTTAGTAATTTGAAGAATATAACGCGAAAATTATATTTACTCTTTGAAAATGGTTTTATTGGCTGCATTGTAGCTTGAGGGTTGATAATGATAAAAGGGTGGAGTATATTGGGATGGAAATGATCGGTGTATATCAGATTCTACGTGTGTATGTGTGTGTGTTAATGTTTCGCTCTGCAGCGAAAACTACAGAACGCAAACGAATGGTGTATAATTGTTGTCCGAAGTCTCCCGTTGTACACCATAGCAGTAGCCGGTAGCTATAAGGGGGTGGAAGAAATGGTGGTTGAAAGTCGTCAAATTATAAAAAAATTAGGACTGAAGGCCAGCAATGACGTTTGCAACTATATAGGAAGGAGGTTACATACAGCGAAACGTGATGCCACATACCATATTTTTGGTCTATGCGTGCTACAATGTCTTCAGCTCTTTCTCTGTAAGGATAAGCATACGAATAAGGAAATATAAGAATAAATAAATAAAACAGTAAAAAAGAAATTTCTTTTAATACATCTCTTTAAAAAAATCGATTTGACGTTTCGCGTATTTCATCAAGTGATCGATCTGTGATATTATTACAATCATTATTGTTGAATTTCTTGATTGGATTCCTCGAAACGAGTGAATTGTTACGTGTGATTTGATGTCATAGCACATTACGGAAAGATAGCTTATCTACATCTACATAGATACTCTGCAAATCAGATTCAAGTGCCTGGCAGAGGGTTCATTAACAACTTTCATAACTTCTCTACCGTTCCGTTCTCTAATAGCGCACGGGAAGAAAGAACACCTAAATCGTTCCGTTTTCGATCTGATTTCTCTTATTTAATTGGGATGGTCATGTCTCCATAAGTAGGTGGGTGCTAGCAAAATATTTTCACATTCAGAAGTAAAAGTCGGTGATTGAAACTTCGCAAACAGATCACGCCGCAATGGATGCGGTTTTAATTATTTCCACCCCAATTCGTGCAACATTTCCGTGACGCTTACCCCCCCCCCCCCCCGTAACGTGATAAAACAAAACGAGCTGTCTTTCTCTTAACCTTCTCAATGTCTTCCGTCAGTCCCACCTGGTGAGGGTCCCACAAGGGGCAACAGTACTCCAGGAAAGGACGCACAAGTGTGCTGTAGCCAGTATCTTTGGTGGAGCTGGTGCATCTTCGAAGCGTTTTGCCAATGAAACGTAACCTTTGGTTCGCCTTCCCCACAATATTTTCTATGTGTTCTGTCCAGTCAAAGTTGTTCGTAATTGTAACTCGTAGGTATTTGGTAGAATCTACGACCTTAAGGTTTGACTGATTGATCGCGTAATTGAAGATCAGCGGATTTGTTTTAGTGTTCGGGTGTATTACTTCACACTTTTCTTTATTTAGTGTCAATTGCCAATTTTCACAATGCAGAAATTTTATCTAAATCGCTTTACAGTTGCTTTTGATCATCTGTTGACTTCACTAACCGATAAACGACAGCATCATCCGCGAACAGTCTAAGGGAGCTATTCAGATTGTCTCCTAAATCGTTTATAAACACACACAAGGAAGAGTAGGGGACCTATAACGCTTCCCTGTGGAACGCCAGATATCACTTCTGTTTTACTCGATGACTTACCGTCAATTACAACGAACTGTCCTTTATGATAGGAAATCGTGAATCCAATCGCACAATTGGGGAGCTATTCCATAAGCACGCAATTTCATAAGAAGCCGCTTGTGGGGTACATTGTCAAAAGCCTTCCTGAAATCCAGACATATGGAATTGATTTATCTATCATAATCAAGCAACACGCGAGCGGAGCGCAGGTTTCAGGTAGTCCTTAATAAATTGGAATGCGTTTAGAGGGTGTATTCACTTCTACTTCCGACAGTGCATAAATAAGCGTTATCGTCGGGGCCGTTCCAGAGGTGAGGTGAACGGAGCGATTGTCGCACAGTAGCGGCTCACGGCCTGTTCGGAAGGCTCGTCACGTGCTAGGAGCGCTTGTCCCGTCGTGCATGTCACGTCACGTCACGTCACGGCGCGGCCACGTCACGACCCCATGTCGCGCGTCACACCGAAAGCTTGCAGCAGGTGGCACAGCCCAGCAGAGAGAGAGTCGGCGCCGGCGGCCTTCTGTTCTCGTCGCCAAGACGCCAGCAGTCCCTACCGTGGAAAGCGCCAGCACCTCTGCCCAAACTGGACGCGTCTCCAATACACAAACACCTGTTAGCGCCCACCTCACGTCCCGGCCGCCTGTGTTTGGAGGTCTGTGCTCCGGCGATCCCTCGCATAGGGCCCAGTAAAGATTTAGTTACCGCCAATTTTACAGATAGGGAAAAAGCACAGAAGGGGGCTATCAGCCGAGGCGGGTCTTTTGGGGCAAGAATACACTGACCTTAAAGCAGTGCATTTTTTTCTGTCCTCCCCATGGTCAGGAAAATTGTACTGCAAAAAATAATGGAGCCTACGTCCCACCGCCACTTTTGCCCTAAGGAAAAAAAAAAAAAAAAAAAAAAAAAAAAAATACTGTACCTCTTCAGGCGTTGGCTGCTGCCTATACCTATCCCAAATCAAACTAACCTAGATACACTAAGGGATAGGGGGAAAATATAGGGAATGGGAAGGAGGTATTTGCAATTATTCATTTAAATTGGATTCCATTATCTGGAGGAGTGTGCACAACGGCCACAAAATCACTTTTATCAATAATGAAAGGAGCAACATTAGCCGTAAAATCTTTTGCTTTATTCAGGCAAATCGATTTCGGTTTTCCAAGAAACCATCTTCAGTGCTGTCAGCAAGATCCAAACAGCTTATTAGTAAAATTTATAGTGACATTTTCGTCTAACAAATCCATTGACATAGATACATGTGATACTATCTGGTGTCATACAAAGTGAAACTAAGTTGTATGACACCAGATAGTATCACATGTATCTAACTATGTCAGTGGATTTGTTAGGCGTAAATGTCACTATAAATTTTACTAATAAGCTGTTTTGAACTTTCTGACAGCACTGAAGATGGTTTCTTGGAAAACCGAAATCGATTTTCCTAAATAAAGCATAAGATTTTACGACTAATAAATTATTGATAAAAATTATTTATTTATTATTATTTATTTTAATTCTTTTAAAGTTTTATCAATGGATGTTGCATATTGGTAAAACTGGTAACTAATTCGATATGAGCATTCCCACGAAGCCAGGGCTCGCTCGACCAATTCTCTGCAGTATTGAACAGAGTGGAGCATTTAAGTGGTGGGGTACTCCAACCACACGGTAATGGCCGTACACTCTAACGCGTGTTGCTGCGGAGCGCGCATCTTCCCCCGTCGGAGGTTCTAGTCTCCCTTGAGTTAGTACGAAACTAACTATTCGCTATAAAAGAACAATAAAACCGCAAGGTTACCATCTGCGAAATTTTGATCCCGTGTATGTGCCCTAAGAGATAAGGAATCGTTAAAAACCTCATTCCCTCAGATTTCAAATGTTCAAATGTTTGTTAAGCTTGTGGGAGTCATGAGTCCCTAAACTTACAAACTACTTATGAACTAACTTATACTAAAGACAGCAAAAACCTCTATGCCAGAGGGAGAATTCGAACCCCCAACGGGGAGCGGCCTCGCACATCAGAGCATAGCCCCTCAATGCGCTCGGCCACTCAGCCGCGGCCCCTCAGATTTAGTTATGAGACAGAGCGAGTAAGATAACACTGCACCACACGTTTGTGTCTGAAAAATAATCTGTAATTAGAAGAAAACGGTCGAGTTCCAGTAAATGCTGTGACTAAATTTACTCCTCTGCTCTAAGACTGTAGTTGACACATAAATTATTAAAACTGTGATCTTTGTAGAAACACATCCATACAAGAAATACTAGGGTCGTATCTTTCATAAAATATTTGGCATCCCGGAAATGCTTCGAAACTATTAATATGTGTGGGAAATGGATATAAACCTCTTTTAGCCCTCTCCTGCTCCCTGTCTATTTGTCTATCTCCTCCTCTTCCTTCCTTTGTTCGTCTCCATATCCCTGTCCATCGCATTCACTCCATTATCTGTACATCCTACCTCTTCTCTGTGTTTATATTATCCCCCCAGTTTTATAGAACCATTTCACACCCCCATCGGTATCTGTCGCTTCCTCGTCCCCTCTATCTCTCTACCTCCACCTCTTGTCCTTCTCCATCTACTTTTCCGCCTCTTTTCTCCTTCTCCTCTTCCGCCTTCTTCCCCTTCTCCACCTTCTCCTCCTCATCCTACTCTTCTCCTGCAATCATCCCCCTTATTTCTCTAAATCCTCTCCTCTCCTTCTGATATAAACAATTGGACGTGTAATTCGCATAACATTTTCTACGTTATGTATTTGTTCTAATCCTACACTAGTCCATCTCCTCCATCCTCCTCTATGTTCACCTGCCGTCCCCCCTTTCTTTGCCCGTCTCTTCCCGTTCCTGTCTCTGTACATCTCCTCCTGCCCGCTATCTATGAAAAATTGCATGTACTTTATAACGTTCATGGTAAGCGATAAAACGATGTAGCATGCTACCGCACATTACCCTCCACCATGCGATATACAACGCTTTTCAGACGGTAAAGAACTTCTCCAAGAAAGTATATATCAATGTGCCAAGTTTTGTGTCCCTGCCTCGTCGCCGCTTTTGTGTCTCGTTTACGTCGTAAGTGTCGGTGGCCGAGTGGAATGAGACCGACACAGGAATAGAGATAGCACGCTCGTGCAGGTACGGAGGGGAGCAGCCAGAAACTAGAAACACTAGAGTAAATTAGAACGAGATATATATTGAACAGAATTTATACAATACTTAACTTTGACAGAGATCAGTACTGCAAAATGCTGATACATAGTTGTTAGAGGCCTGCCTAGTGCCTGTACGATAGCCAAGTCTTCACTGGTGCCTATCTGATTCCGAAGGTCCTACCTGGTTGCTATCTCAGTCCCAAGTGAACGATGTCGTTCACTGGTGGCCACGAGCGGAGTTGCCGTAGAGGGCGCTCGTGGCTGTCGTCGTAAGAACGCCGTGCCGTGCGTGTATGGCGGCGTGCGGCGTAAGTAGGTGGCGCGCACTTTGGACTTGTGCGACACCACACCCCTCCCCCCCAAACCGCCGCGCCGTCGTGGCGTAGGGCTGAGGGCCACGGCGACGGCACTGGGAGGAGGGCCTGGGCGGGGGCGTTACTGGTGGGACGGGCGTCGTAGCTGAGGCTGGGATCGAGACGCCGTCCGCGCCCCGGCATCCGCCTTGTGATCCTCCAGGAAACCCGGCGAAACCTGAGGAAGGGCGCACACCCCCGCCCAGAGGGAGCAGGTCATCTTCTGAGGTGTGTGGCCCAAGCTGGGGAGGCCCGCGCGGTCCCGGAGTCCCTCTCGGAGACGCTGTCATCTGCGGCGGCGACGGAGGCGGAGGGGCCGACTGCGTAGGAGGCGCTTCGACATCCATCGGGAGCTCGTAGCCCGGGGAAGCTGAGCCCGGCGGCGAGCGATGTGGCTGTGCTCCCTGGCGGTGAACTGGGTCTGGAATCAAGAAACCGGAGACAGGATCGCGCGGCCTGTGCAAGCGCAATTGGTTTGCGTGGCGCCGCAGCTCCGACCCTGTGGAAGAACGTACAACATACATATTGCGACCGAGCACGCGCTGAATGGTGCCTGGCAACCATGTCTTCTTCATACCAGCAAACACCCTGTACAGCACCGGCGTAGAAACCTGAAAACGCGTAGCGCCATACGAACCGACTCGGTGCGTGGGAGGCTGCAGCAGGTGAAGGAGAGTGCGGTGACGGCGGCCGTGTAGCAGCTTGGCAGGAGACGGGCCGTCACGTGGCATGCATCGATACGTAGACAGGAAAATTTGAAGAGCTTGCTGCCTGGAGTGCTGACCTTTCATCTTCATGTGATACTTGAATGTTCGAACGAAACGTTCTGCTTCACCATTGGACTGAGGGTGAAAAGGTGCAGTGGTAATATGCTGAATGCCATTCACACGACAAAACTGTTGAAATTCCGCACTAACAAACTGAGGTCCATTGTCACTGACGATAGTTTCAGGCAAGCCTTCGATGCAAAACACTGATGTTAAGGCACTGATTGTACTAGAAGCTGTCGTTGAGTTCATGGCAATCACAAAAGGAAACTTGCTGAAAGCGTCTACAACAATTAACCAGCGCGTATTCCAGAAAGGTCCGGCAAAGTCAATATGTAAACGTTGCCATGGTCCCTTTGGGCGAGGCCAGTCTGAGAAACGCTGTGGAGGAGCCGCCTGATGCTCCGCACAAATTGTACACTGTGATGTCATGCTCTCTATCTGAGCGTCCATACCAACCCAGGTACAATGACGTCTGGCCAGTTGCTTTGTCCTAACAATACCCCAATGTCCTTGATGCAGGAGACGTAACACTTCTTGTTGCAGGGAACGAGGAACAATCACTCTTGCTTGGTCGTTGCCGGTATGCAACAACAGTACACCCTGACTTAAAGATAATGCATGACGTTGTGCAAAGTAACGTCGAACCAGAGGCCGATCAATGTCTTTGGCTCTGGCAGGTCACCCTGAGCGAACAAAACGTGCTACCACACTTAGGTCTGCATCCACAGCTGTTTCCTGTGCTACCCGACGAGAGTTCAAAGGAAAGTCTGCGACAGCGGAAGCATCTCTGGAGTCTATCTGACAACATGCCATTTCTGAAGAATCAAATGATACATCCTGGCCAACCGGAAGTCGGGAAAGTGTGTCCGCGTTGGCATGTTTAGTGGAAGGTCGGTACAAAATCTCGTACTGATAATTTGACAATATCAAGGACCATCTCTGAAGCTTTTGCGCCGTTCGTGGCGGAATTGGCTTTGTGGGTGAGAACAACGACGTGAGGGGCTTGTGGTCTGTCAACAAATAGAATTTTCTGCCATAGAGATAATGATGAAACTTTGTGACGCCGTAAATGATTGCTAAGGCCTCCTTTTATATCTGACTGTAATTCTGTTGCGTCGGCGTCAGTAGCTTGGATGCAAAGGCAATAGGACGATCGTGACATCCAATACGATGTGACAAAACTGCACCCACACCGTACGACGAGGCATCAACTGCTAGCACTACAGGCTTCTGTGGGTCAAAGGGAATCAAACATGCATCACTGATTAGTGCAGACTTTAATTTGTCAAAGGCAACCTGGTAATCTTTGGACCATACAAAAGGAACATTCTTCCTACGTAAGTGATGCAGTGGAGCTGCTATCTGAGAGGCATTGGGAATAAATCTGAAATAATAGTTCAGCTTTCCCATTACTGCTTGCAATTCGTGCACATTCTTAGGAGGAGGCAAGTCTTTGATTGCTCTAAGATGTGACTGTAAGGGATGAATTCCTTGGGCATTAATCACATGGCCTAGGTACTCTATTTCAGTTTGAAAAAACGAACACTTTGCTTTGTTACAACGTAGACCTGCTGTAGTCAACACTTTGAAAAGGCACTCCAGGTTTGCTAAATGTTCTTCAACTGTACGTCCGGATACCACAATATCATCTAAATAGTTCGAGCAACACGGTACAGAAACTGTCAGCTGTTCCAAAAAACGCTGAAAAATAGCGGGGGCGGAAGAACTGCCAAAGGGTAGGCGTTGAAATTGAAAAAGGCCCATGTGAGTATTAATGACGAAAAACTTTTTTGACTCGTCATCAAGTGGAATCTGTAAGTATGCCTCTGCTAAATCAATCTTAGAAAAGAAACGAGACTGTCCTAATTTGTCCATCAGTTCCTCTGGTCTGGGCAGGGGATAAGCGTCTACAATTGTTTGACTGTTCACTGTTGATTTGAAGTCCGCACAGAGACGAAGGTTTCCTGACGGCTTGGGTATAATTACTATAGGCGAGGCCCACTGACTCGCAGAAACAGGAGAAATCACCCCACTATCTTGCCAACGTTTAAGTTCTTCGGCAACTGTATCACGCAAGGCGATAGGCACTGGTCTAGCTTTACGAAATTTTGGAACTGCAGATTCTTTTAAAGTTACATGTGCCACGAAGTCTTTTGCACAACCTAGTTCCGGCGAAAACAAGTCACTATATTTGTCACACAATGCACTGATTTTATCCTGAGGCACTATTGACGAAATTTGAAGCACATCTCTTTGAATTGATAAACCAAACAAGTCAAAAGCATCTAGTCCAAAAATGTTCTGTGTCGATTTGGCCTGAAGAACTACAAAAGCAACTGTTTTTGTTACACCTTGAAAAGAGGCGGGCAGGCTAAACGTTCCTAGCACGGGAATATTTTGACCTGTATAAGCTGTTAACACTTGCTGTGACGGTGACAATTTTGGCGAACCCAGAAGTTCATACGTCTCTTTATTCATCAATGTGACAGCGGAACCAGTATCAAGCTGAAATTTCACAGTCTTATTTTCTATGCAAAGATTCACAAAAAGTATTTGCTTGTGGCGCTCGACAGGTGCGCGAATGTGGGCAACATCTGCTACGGTTTGTTTACTGCGCTTGCGCGGGCCGCGTAGTGAAGTAAGCGGCGCAGACTCGGCACGCAGCGGATTAACAACACTGTCACTAGATGGCACTACCGCCGGATCGGCGTCCGCGCAAGCATGCGAAGCTACTCCAGATGTACTAACTACTGCACTACACTTTTGAGTAGCTACTCGATGTCTACAGTCACTAGCTACACAGTACTCGGCACTATTACAAGGATCAGTTGCAGAAGGCAATATTTTCACTACAGGATGCACTGTTCATAGTCATTTTGCTTGTCCCGAACCCTTTTCCGTTGCACTGTTTTACGCGCTCGTCGGCGCTTGCTACGTGGTGCACTATATAGTTTTGCCATAGGCGCAGAACTACTTTCTTGCAATTGAGAACCAAGGAAAGCACTGTTCAATTCCACAGCCCGTATAACATTTACAGAATGAACTGTTCTCGCACTCTGCGAAGCACTGTTTCTAACGGTACCGTTCTTTGAGTTTTTAATTTGCATACACACAGACTGTACGTGTCCTGATTTGCCACATTGATAACAGGTTGCGTTGCGACTAGGGCAATGAGCACGCTTGTGGCGAGACACACACTGGGGGCAAGATTTACGTACATTTTTCTGAAATGAGCGTTGGCGCCCGTTATTCATCTAACACGACGGGGCGACCTTTGTGTCGCACTTTTACACTGGCTACTGTTCACTGTCTGTTCAGCACGGCCTGTACTATTGTAAGAATCACTAGTGCTACACTGAGAACTACGGCTAGGAAAGCGACCGTTGCGGCGCACTGAATTAACACTGTGGCTTTGCATTTCTACATCTGCTAAGTCAAAAGTATCATGCGCATCTATAAGCTGCAGTACACTGTCTAATGAGGGGTCAGACTGTTTCAGAATTGCTGCTCTAATTCTGGGGTCCTGAATATTCTGCGTAATCGCATCCCTCAACATCACGTCACTATACGAAAGTCCACAAGAGCAAGTAAATTTACATTTGCGGGTTAAGCCCTTCAATTCCGTAATCCACTCTTGGTGTGACTGCTGCGGTAATTTTTTAAGTCTGAAAAATCGGTACCGTGCCGCAGCTACGAGAACTTTTCTCTCATAATGAGCATTCAGCGCATCTACAATTTGTTCAAAGTCTACATCACGGGGAGATGCGTTGGGGAATAGTTTCTGCAGTAATACGAAGGTTTTGGGGCCCACCACGGACAATAAAAGATGCTTAACAGTCTGACCTGTAAGTTGATGAGCCGCGACGAGTTCTTGAAACTGTGCGACATAGTCGCTCCATTCTTCCTCACGTTCGTTGTACTGGCGAAACGTAGGAAGCGTTGCGGCGGCAGGTGTGGGCTGCTGATGCGACCGCTGTTGTTGAGTTGTCGTCAACTGCGCCACTGCCTGGAGAAGTGTTATTTGCGCCGTCTGTAATTGAATAATTTCCATTGAGTTTGGGTTCGGGGTAGTGGCCATGCTGACCGATTAGGCGCCGCGCATACAAGTAAATTATAGCAAAACAGAAATGCAGTATGAAAGAGGACGCTCTGCAACAAAAAAGTCCACAAAACACGTAACAAAATATCTTCCCCCAAAATTCTTATAATAAGGGTGGGTGGGCGGGAGCAATTTCTGTGTGCTCCGACTACTACTGCTGTCTGGCTGCTGCAAGCGGGCTGGTCCACGAATCGTCTATCACTCCTCGTCGCCACTTTTGTGTCCCTGCCTCGTCGCCGCTTTTGTGTCTCGTTTACGTCGTAAGTGTCGGTGGCCGAGTGGAATGAGACCGACACAGGAATAGAGATAGCACGCTCGTGCAGGTATGGAGGGGAGCAGCCAGAAACTAGAAACACTAGAGTAAATTAGAACGAGATATATATTGAACAGAATTTATACAATACTTAACTTTGACAGAGATCAGTACTGCAAAATGCTGATACATAGTTGTTAGAGGCCTGCCTAGTGCCTGTACGATAGCCAAGTCTTCACTGGTGCCTATCTGATTCCGAAGGTCCTAACTGGTTGCTATCTCAGTCCCAAGTGAACGATGTCGTTCACTGGTGGCCACGAGCGGAGTTGCCGCAGAGGGCGCTCGTGGCTGTCGTCGTATGAACGCCGTGCCGTGCGTGCATGGCGGCGCGCGGCGAAAGTAGGTGGCGCGCACTTTGGACTTGTGCTACACCACACCAAGATTTATGGTGGTCGATAAAAGGGCGATGAAGTCTATTGACCGATCAAATGGCGTCGATGCCTGTTGCAAGGTACCCTACGCATCCACAATACGATGGCTTGCGCAGCATAAAAACATCGCTTCTCGATGAAAAAGTACACAAATATGTGAAATGTGATGGCGATCGGTTAAACCAGATTTGTCATTCTTATCGTGAGCTATGACACAATGAGCACACACAAATTACGATTTTTGTACTTCGTTCGAATTTTCCGACTTTTCTTCGTAACTAATTTTTTTTAATCTTAAAACGTTTCCAATATTGTATCATATCAATTTAACTCCAAACGCTGCCTACGATCTTCATCACTCTTATTGACTACGATCACGTACTGTGATATTACAGGTACAGGGGGAAGCTAATTGTTTCCAAGTGAAAGGCGGGTTTTGCCAGGCTGTTGCGTTCCACAGCCGGCCGGTTAACAGTTTGGACCTAGTGAATGGGATACAGCAGGTAATCAGGGTTTTCCTAATGTGCTCGGAAACCAGAAACCACGCTTGGCTGAGCAAGGGCGGCTATTTCAGATTGCAACTGAAATACAATGTAGCCATAAACATTATTCTAAAATCCATATAAAATCAGTGAATGATCAGGAGACTTGGGAGAATCAAACGCCATAATTAAGATTTAAATATCTCTTACAGATAAAAAGCCAATAAATTTCAATACTATAATAATAATATTATAAGACTTATATTTACAATTATTGATACTTAGTGTTTGTCAGTAACAATTTAAGAAGCAAATGGGCAGCATTGCACCACCTACCTACCGTTAAAAACGTACCACGTTTTTTCCGTATTCTTTCAATAAATTTTGTTTTACTCTCTTGTTCTGCTTTTCATTGAGGTAATAATATTCTTGTGTCAAAACATAGATTCCATCACAGAAACACATACATGAACCCAGCAAAGCGTATTACATTTATTTATGTATTTCATTATATTTAATACTAGCTTAAACCCGCGGCTCCGCTCGTGTGTTGGTTTATTATAACACATAAGCTATCTTTCAGTAGTTTAATCAAATGTTTGTAAATCTATCGGACCAAACTGCGTGGTCATCAGTCCGTAGCTTACAAACTACTTAAACCTAGGTAAACTAACCTAAGGACAACACACACACCCATGCCCCAGGGAGGACTCGAACCTCCACGGCGAGCAACCGCGCGCTCCACAGCGAGACGCTTTAGACCGCTCGGCTACTCCAGCGCGGCTTTCAGTAGTGTCCTATGAGACTGGTTTTCAAGGATGAAATGAAATACAATACCTTCTTTAGAAACAAACATTTTTGATCAACATTATCAGGGAATTAAGTAGTGTAGATGAAATCACAGGTAAAAATTCACTCGTTTCGAAGAATCCAATCACGAAATTCAACAATATAATGATTGTAATAAAGTCACAGATCGATCACTTGATGTAATGCGCGAAACGTCAAATCGATTTTTTTAAAGAGATGTATTAAAAGAAATTTCTTTTTTAATGCTTTATTTATTCTTATATTTCCTTATTCGTATGCTTATTCTTACACAGAAAGAGCTGAGGACGTGGCACGCATAGACCAAAGATACGGTCTGTTGCATCACGTTTCGCTGTATGTAACCTCCTTTCTATAGAGTCGCAAATGTCATCGCTGGCCTTCAGTCTGAATTTTTTTTATAATTTGACGACTTTCAACCACCATATCTTCCACCCCCTTATTACTATCGGCATGGAACTGCTATGGTGTACAACGGGAGACTGCGGACAACAATTATACACAGACTATTCGTTTCCATTCTGTAATTTTCGCTGCAGAGCGATATATTAACACACACACGTAGAATTTTATATACACCGATAACTTTCCATCCCAATATACTCCACCCTTTGATCACTAACAACCCCAAGCAACAATGCAACCAATAAAACCATTTTAAAAGAGTAATATAATTTTCAAAGAGTAATTATTGTTCCGCATTTCACGTTATATTCTTCAAATTACTAAATATCTATCAGATCCCTATAAAACCATGCCTACACCTTCCTCACGTATAAATTCGTAACTGTACAAATATTCAAGTCTCTGCATCTTGTCGTTCGAGCGTGATAAGCGTACATCGAACAGACATTCACATTAATATATATATATATATATATATATAAATAGCTATCCGTTCGCCATAAAACCGTGTCTAAATCCCTCCCCGGGGAGACATTTGTAACTGTACACATTTTTAGTTCTTTGTGTCTTGTGGTTCAGACGTGATAAATGTACAACGAACAGACATTCACATTTAAAGATACAGATTATTCTTAGTAACGTACGATTTTATATTGTAGATTGCGTCTTAAACATTTTATAGCCGACGAAATATAGTAGATATGCAGCAGATAACTTATATATAAATAATTATATGTATTTGTGGACAAGAACTGAATATATTTGTGTAAAAAGTCATGATTAATTAAATATTAATCATGTAATGGGATAATGTGGAACAGTGAGACGCCACGCTTAATAGCTATCTGAGCAAAGAGCTTCAGTCTCGACCGTTTTTTGGATTGTTAAATATATATTTGTTTGTTAAATGTAAACAGCATTTGTAGGGAGGTGTTCAAAGCATTTAATTCTGTGATATTCAAATGTATAATATTTTGGAAGGGAAATTATATTTTAAAGATGAGGCGTTAGGATGCGCAGAAGGATACGATTTTGGGAGCAGAGGGAGCATGTTTTCGAACACTTGAGAAGTGACTCGTACCTTGGACGTGGTGGTGAAAGGTTGTGACGCTGGGCGGTTATGAACTTGTGATTTGAAGAGATAGGCATGTGTGGACTGTGACTGCAGAACTTAGTCTCTGCTTGAAAAGTGATAAACTATGCACGGTAGTAGGGCTGTGGAACTGTGATAAGTCAGTAATCATGTACTCGTGTGATGACAAACTGTGTTTTATAACAAATAATTTAATCGCAGATTAATTTGGAACTGAAATGTTCGATGGACTACACTAATTTACGAGTGATAATTTGGAACTTTTACTCTCGAGTGCGTGTGATACTTATTGTGCCTCTTATGAACAATTGTTGGGGAAATATTTAGTTATTTACTGATGTATATGGTATGACCACCTCCGCGTTTCATGTCTAATAAGAGTAATAAAAGGATTACTTCGTGAGTGAATCACTTCTTTATCTTAGAATCCATTTTGTTGGTCATTCAGATTGATAGACTGGCTAAACTACAGATTAATTATTGATCTTGTTCAAACAGATTGGGTAGCTGTTTATGACATAGAAGCTCACATACATAACTCACCCCTATGAACAGAGACAACAAGCCATACACTTTTACTACCCTGAGTTATGTATTGCCCAAGTCTTATTGGTGAGAACCGATAGGAAGGTCGCAGTACTTCGATTGTGTTGCTCGTGCGCTGATCGTAACGGGAGCGATTTTTCTAGGAAAATGTACCACGATCTGTACTCAATTTGTTTGCAACTCACAAAAATACAACGAACTGACATCAATTCTATCTTTGTTTCGCTCCAAAGATATGACAGCACCGATAGAAAGGTTAACTCCAAGGAGGTTAACAAATTGAACTGTTCTTCTTCGATAAATATCAATGTTTAATGCGGAATTTATTGTTATGTAGAGGGTACGATGACCTATGTTTGGACGCCCCGTTGGTTCCATTCATTTACGAACGGAAATCAACTGAATGTTTGCTTGAAAACTCCCTTATTTCATTTTGTTTTATCCAGAACTAAAGCAAGATTGGGTAGGAAGAACTCTGCCATGGAGCTGGTAGCAGCTAAGGCAACGGTCCCTAAGTTAAAGGTCACAGGCCACCATTTTAACAAGTAGCTTTAGTTCAACGTAAGGTAGTTACGTTGACAATGCCCGAAAGGTTCGTTACTGAAGGTTTGTTACTAGTAATAATCAGACCACAACGTTATGGAAATCTCAAACTGTACGCAAAACTGAATGTATGGCAATACAAACATAGTGCTTCAGCATTATCTGACTTAAATTTCACTTTTGTAGTGACAATTACTACGCCTCTTCACAAACACAAACTTGTTAATAATTTCCTCTAAGGGGCAGTACCTTGTCGACTTAACAGTGATGAGCACAATTTCACTTTATCAGTACTGAAACTCTCATTTAAACAGCAAAACAGAGATTAAATTTTAATACACTAAAGTACTAGCTCACGTGAATTAAATTGTCGTACGAACAGTGATGAGCAGTAGCTCTTTTAACAATTAATTTTGAAATACGTGAATCATAAGAAAAACATAACAAGGAGACATTCTCCAGCGTAAACTATGAATAGGTTACAATAGGCTTGGCCTACGGCTGCATCATACAACCACAGGAATTCGAGACCACAAGTCGAACCCGCAACAACGTTACAAGCTCTATTTTATTTTATACTTGAAAATCCAACACTCATTAACTGCACTGGCTGTTTCACACCAACTAAATAACATCCCGTTGGGAAAGCCTACAAAGCAAGCGCTAGCTCGGGTAAGTATCAGTAAATATTGATAACAAGAGAGAAAATTTTGATAACAAGAGAGAGCAACAAATGAACTTAGTCTCAGACTGCTCTATACAGCCACGGACTGAACTCGGCAACTTGTTGCATTGGAAGGAACGACTAATCGTTCCCGTGAGAGAACGGAGTACTCTAAATTGACATGAAATCTGGAGAGTACAGTGGCGAAGAAGATGGAATTCGTAAATCACAACTCCTCGATTACGCGTTCTCTCCGAACCCCGCAGATTTCTCTCAGCTGCTACCGACTGGTCCAGTTCTTTACACATCACCGCTAAACTCCCTCCGTTCACGTACTATCCCTCGCGTGACGCCCTCTCTCTCCAGCGACCACTCCTTCACTACCGACCTTCACTATTGACCTCACTGGGTGCACTCGATCCGTAAGTCGATGGGCACGCCCCACTTGCTACACATCAAATATCTGCGAAATGACATCAGTTCAATCGTAGCGACATCAAAGATGCGATCACCACCAGGTAGTATAGAGATCAATGCCAACAACACACTGAACTATCGCTTATAATTATATTCTTGTTCTCAAAATATCAGTGCCACGGTGGAGTAGTCGAGCGGCCTAAGGCTCCTCTCTGCGGAGCGCGCAACTGCTCGCCGTCGGAGGTTCGAGTCCTGCCTGGGGCATGGGTGTGTGCGTGTGTTGATCGTAGGTTAGTTTACCTAGGTTTAAGTAGTTTGTAAGCTGCGGACTGATGACCACGCAGTTTGGTCCGATAGATTTACAAACATATAAACTTTCAAAATATCAGCATTCAAGTCGAATTTTGTTAGTGTTACGAAAACATGCGGCAGCAGAACTAACAAACTAAACTTTACTTTTTTGTGTGAATGGGTGACAGTGGAACAGTCAAACCCATAGCCAGGTTTCTTTTATTGGATTTTGTTACAAAAATAGCATACAAAATTTCCGACGTATCCGGTGGATTTTCAAAAAGTGTTCTTTCATAAAAACCTTGTCCTAATAAAATCAGCCGAATCGGTCGAACTGTTCTGAAGCGATGATCTGACTTTGACGACTATTGCAAGGTACCCTTCGCCATGCATTATACGGTGGGTTGAGAAAAATAAAAACCTTATCGATGAAAAAGTACAGAAATGTACCATATTTGATGGGGATCGGTAAAATCGAATATATCTTTCACGTCGTTTCTGAAATCATTTGTTTGGAGTGTGGCCTTGTATGGGAGTGAAACATGGACGATAAACAGTGCGGACAGGAAGAGGATAGAGGCTTTTGAAATGTGGTTCTACAGAAGAATGCTGAAGATTAGGTGGGTGGATCGCGTAACTAATGAGGAGGTACTGAACAGAATTGGGGAGAAAAGAAATTTATGGCATACCTTGACTAAAAGAAGGGATCGATTCGTAGGACACATTCTTAGACATCAAGGAATTGTGAATTTAGCGTTGGAGGGAAGTGCTTGGGGTAAAAACCGCAGAGGAAGACCAAGAAATGGATACAGTAAACAGATTCAAACAGATGTAGGTAGCCGTTCTTATGTGCAGTTGAAGAGGCTTTCTCAGGATAGGGTATTGTGGAGAGCTGCATCAAACCAATCTCTGGACTGAAGACCGCAACAACAACAACATCGTCAGCTATGATAGAGTGTGCATACAAAAATAAACTACGCTTTTAACAAATTGTTCGTATTTTCCGACTTTCCTTTGTAGATGGTCGAATTTATTTATTTCCTTATTGTCTTTTTCTGACGTGCCCCTGTTGAAAGTTCTTGTCCTACCTTGGGCTTGGGTTACTTTTAGTAGTTTCTAAATCTAGGGACTGATGACCAATGCTGTTTGCTGCCAAAGCTTTACAGACGTTCGAGT
This sequence comes from Locusta migratoria, assembly GCA_026315105.1. Taxonomy (NCBI): domain Eukaryota; kingdom Metazoa; phylum Arthropoda; class Insecta; order Orthoptera; family Acrididae; genus Locusta; species Locusta migratoria. The sequence continues at coordinate 975,677,417 of CM048744.1, read as the reverse complement.
ATCATTTAATGTTTACAAATACGTCGATGGGCACTTAATATTATATATTTGCAAACTTAATGCACTGACCCTGAGTTCGATTCACACATTACCGTTTTCGTTGCCGAATTCTTAACAATTCATTGCTCTGAAATCTCCCTAAAATAGAAATTTAAATGATACGATGTTATTGGTTGATGATACTAAGACTTTCATTACCAATTTTTAAAATTAATTTCAATAATAAAACTATGATGTGGCACAATCCAATATTTTATTTTGTTTTTTACGTTATAATACTTTTATCACATGTACTGATTACAATTTGGAACAAACCGAAAATTATCAAACATAACGCCTTAGAAATGTGGAGGTAATAGCCATTAATCTCTATTTAGGGTGGGAATTACAAAGTGACCACTGGTAGGTAATGTAAACAGGAGGAGGTAAGCAATCAGAGAAAGGTGAGAAAGTGATTGATATACAGCAGGGAGGAACAGACACACACACACACACACACACACACACAGAGAGAGAGAGAGAGAGAGAGAGAGAGAGAGAGGGAGGGAGAGAGAGAGAAAGAGAGGGAGGCAAGGACTAATGGAGAGATAGAAGAGGAGGAGGAGATTGGAGAAGGGAACGAATACAAAGGAAAAGGAGGATGCGGAAATGAACGAACAGAGAAGCAATAAAGAGGGGGACTATTAAACACAATTGTAATAATTACTTACCTAACAATGAAACAGCATCAAACTGCAGTTATGGTTTTGTGAGCTTCATTCCATTATCGATTTAGAAACTTCAGTCAGATCTCCAGATGCACCTGTGCAAATAGTAAAAAGTTTTCTCAAGATTACAACCACACAGCATTGTTAGTAAAGTATACTTGGTGAAGTATGAAGTCTACCACACATATGGTGAATTTGGAGGTCATAGACGTAAAAATTTTGTTTTTAATCTTTCATGTTGTTATGATTTGTTACACTTAAATTCCATGTTAGGCGAACCGAGATGTATTGGAAGTGCATAACCGTTATCTAACACGAAAAATTTGTTTCCTATACACCAACATGGCATGTAAAAATAGTTACATTCATCAAAATTTTTATTTACGCATCCTTACATTTAATAATTCTTGAATAACAGAGTTGATATTGGAATATGAATTTAATATACGTGTAACTAAAAATTTAGAAATTGAAAACTAACTGCCGTTCTCCGTCATATACTCGTTGATTTCCAGTATTACCAGTAAGATTCTTTCTGTTCTCCTTCCATGACAAAGGAAATACCTGCTTTGCATCTGCAGGTGTCGGCACGGTTCCCTCATGTGGACCGACCGACACGTATGCGCGTTATTACAGCAAATTTTTTACCAAGGAGAGGAAGTAAGATAAAGAATGACTTAGGCTGAAAATGTTCAAATGTTTGTTAAGCTTATGGGACTTAACTGCGGGGCCATCAGTCCCTAAACTTACAAACTACTTATATACTAGCTAATACTAAGTACGGCACAAATATCCATGCCCGAGGGAGAATTCGAACCTCCGACGTGGGAGGCCGCGCGCTATTCAACGTGGCGCTCCAGGCCGCTCGGCTACTCCCGCGTGGCACTTAGGCTGAACCTATTTTTTTTTTTTTTTCCTTACGGTTGTTCGATCCGTTGAGGACGTTTGTTCGTGGTTTATCGGAAAACTCATTGGCGATAAGTGAAAACGTAAGCCGGATCGGGATCGGAACCCGAGTCTCCCACTTCTGCCTAGCGATTACCTTAACTACTTGCGCTCGCCTCGGGTCCATTCCAAATTCCAAGTCGCACACTACCGCCGTAAAGGTCCCATCGTCCATGCCCTCTCACACTCGCCATTTCGGATTCTTCCTGTACGAGTTCAAACGTTATTGCCGCATCTGCGGCAAAGTGGATAAATCTTACGCCGTCATCACGTATAAATACATCTCTCTCTCTCTCTCTCTCTCTCTCGTTCTCAATCCGAAGATTGGTTGGCAGCAATTCTTCTCCCCCACACTTCTCTGTTCTCGGATAGCCTCTTCATCTCCTGATATGATTCCACTCCTACATCTCTTTGAATCTGTTTCAAGTACTGCAATCTGGGTCTTCCCCTGCCTCTTTTTCCTTCTACCATCCCTTCCATAATATTAATTATAAACTCATTGTGCCTATACAGATAACCTATTAACTTGCCGCTTCTCTTCATTATCGTTTACACAAATGCTCTTTTTTTGCCGATTCTTCTAAGAACTTCTTCGTTTGTCATCTTAGCCGCCCAAGGGATTTTTTGCATCCTCCTCCAACACCACAATTCAAATGCTTCTAGTCTTCTCTTGTCGCAAACGCCGAGTGTCCAAATTTCGGAGCCATCCAATGCCACACTCCGCAAATAGCATTTCATAAATGCATTTTTGGTCTCTTCTTTATATTTCTTGATGTAAAAAGCATCCGTTTATAGTTGAAGGCTAGTTTAGCTTGCGCAATTCTACTTTTTATGTCTGCTGAACTTTTTCCGTCCGGTGTAATTTTACTTCCTAAGTTGTTGTTATGGTCTTCAGTCCGGAGACTGGTTTGATGCAGCTCTCCACCCTACTCTATCCTGAGCAAGCCTTTTCATCTCCTCATAAGAACGAGAACCCACATCCACTTGAATCTGCTTACTATACGCGTTTCCTGGTCTCCCTCTGCGATTTTTACCCCACACACTTCCCTCCAATGCTAAATTTACAATTCCTCGATGTCTAAGAATGTGTCCTACCAAGCGATCCCTTCTTTTAGTCAGGGTATGCCAAAAATTCCTTTTCTCACCAATTCTGTTCAGTACCTCCTCATTAGTTATGCGATCTACCCACCTAATACTTCTTAAGTATGTGAATACATTAACTTGTTTCAATGGTACGTCATTAATCTTAATATCAGTTGTAATTTGCTCGTGGCTGCATACCATGATTTCTGTCTTTTTTTAATGTGTTGATTTTCACGTTATATTTAGGTGGCAGAACTCATTCATTGTTGATAACGCCTTTTGCAGATTTTCTTAGCTCTCTTCAATGATGGCTATGTCATCAGCAAACCTTATCATTTTAATTTGTACTCCATTGATCTTAATACCTTTCATAGACACTTTACATTCCTTAATTCCCTCCTCAATATACAAGTTGAAGAGCACTGGTGATAAACTGAATCCTTTCTTTCTTTATGTGAGCCTCTTGTATTTCACCATGTATATTTATAACCCCTCTCTGATTTTTGTAGAGTTAATGTACTATCCGTCTGTCTCTGAAATCTAGACCAACATTAGTCACAATTTCCATCGGAACATTCCAATTCACGTTATGAAAGGCTTTTTTTTCTTTAATTCCACGAAAGCAAATGACAGGGGTCTCTTTAGGTCCAGAATTTAATCCATGATTTGTCTTAACATTAGGATAGCTTCTCTTGTTCCTCTATTCTGTCGAAATTCAAATTGATCTTCATCCAGATTCTGCTCAATTTTACCTATTATTCGGTTATATATTATTTTTGTTAGTATTTTTGACATATGTGATATTAGGCTCAAGGTACGATGTTCTTCACATTTTATAGTGCCTGGTTTCTTTGGTATAGGAATTATGATAGTCTTTTTAAAATCTTCTGGTATTTCTCCAGTTTCATACATATCTTGGATTAGTTTGAAGATATAGTTATGTGTTTAAATACAAATACATATACACTGGTCACAATTATTAGGAGAGTTCCTGAAGAATGCAACGAGTTGCGCTGCCGAAATATCGTGCCAGAACAACGCGAATATCCAGCAGAAATTTAGTTCACACCATGTCAACAGATTGCCGGGAAATCCTCATAAGTTAAATTAGGGGATCATAGATACCTAGGCAGTAACGGACTAAGGGGGGGGGGGGCATGGAGGGGGCGGACCCCAGGCCCCTTGTCTTCGGGGGGGGGGGACCTCCAAATACCTCGAAAGCACGTTATTTTGGAGCTCCCTTGGCCTTTTGTTCTGGGGCCTCCACATCTCGAAAGCTATTATTTTAGTCCTTTGCCTCTCGTCCTGGGGGCCTCCAAATCTCTATTCTTTTTTATAGTATTACATGTATTTCCAAGTGGGCGGTGCGCCTCATTTTGTTTCGCCGCCGCCCCAGGCCTCCGAAAGCCTTAGTCCACCAACGTATCTAGGACTGAAGTACTGTCATCGGCAAAATGAACGATAATGGTTCGCCTTTTTGTCGGTTCTACGGAGTGGAGACGTCAACATTACACCAACCGATATAGTAGCAATAACAGACTGTTACTACAGAGGGGGTTGCTGTTAACTTGATTTACTCTACCAAACGAATTACACAAGCAGTTCTGTTCCGATAGTGTAAGTCAGCAGGTAGGGCAATGGAACAATAACGTAACTTTCCAGAAACTAGGGCATGGACGCCATAGGAAGGTTAGAAGCGGCGTAACGATACCCTTAATTTTTTTTTTTTTTTTTTTTTTTTTTTTTTTTTTGTAAATCTTTGATAAGCGATGCTTATCGCCTCCGCTTCTCTCTGACTAGCAATGCAACTAATTTAATTTCTTCCGTCATTTTTTACTTAAAAACGAGCGAGAAGACGGATCCGTGATAGTAGTTTTTACTCACTCTCTGGTCTGTATCTAATCGGTATAGACGTCTTTCATACCTGTATCCACTAATGTAAGTATGATGCAAGTTGTTGCTGAAAATATATTATTTAAATTTAAAAGCATTCCCTCTCCTTGGTTTTCATTTAAATCAAAGTTCTCCACGCCAAATATTTAATTTCTTAACGTTTTCAGCTCCTTCTTAGCCGTAATAGTTTAATGTTCAGACGCCATTACAATTGCTTCGCATTGTATGCAAAATTTCAATCAATCAATCATCCTTATAGAATACTTTGCTTGATTTTAGAACCTGCAGTCATTTCTTTTGTAATTTCACGAAGTCCGATCATTTGTTTAAATTATTGTATCAGTACTAGTAACTTCATGTCCCACCCACGGTCACACAACAATGAAAAGCGAAGTGAACTGTCTGAACATTGATATCCTACGGAAAGTATCTCGAACATTCACAGATTAAATAAGAAACAGTTATCATTTCCAGCTTCTACAATACGAAATGCAGGATCCAGCTAGATGCTTTCCGTAAGTCTTATAACGTGCTGTTGCTTGTATGGTGCCCAACTTTAATATGCAACGCGCGATTTATTTGCTTTAATGTTCATTTTGTGCTGTACTTTAACTTATTTCAAATTCAAACATTCGGTACCATCAATTCCTTGTCCAAAATATAATCGCGGAATCTACTTTAACAATTATGGCATCATTCTAAGCAAGGACAACGTTATAGCGGGACAGACGGACACACAGTATTGGCGAACGTTCAACCTCTATGTCGTTCAGAATGATGCTTTGACTTCTCATCTACATTTCATCCACAGCAATGTATGACCTAACATCACCTATAACCATTATTCATAAAATGCGATTTTATCTTTGCAAATTCGATAAAATACCGAAATTTACTTATTTCGAGATTTGATTCCGTTTATTTAATTTGGTTTACTTAATTTGATGTAGCACGAGTAACGGGAAGAAAGTCATCCCTTGTTGAGTAACAATGTTTGGTGTGCAAACACCTAATATTTTTGATATGATAGTTTTCTCATAATACAATGACGTGACAGGCGTCAAGTCCGTTTCGTCTGAAGACATTACACCGCCTGATTCGTTAAGTCAGACATGAAACTCGATATTTCGAGAACAAAATGAGCTTTCGTACGTTTATGGTTTAAAATCGACCACACGGAAGGTTTGCGCAGAGCTACTTTACCTCTGCAGTTCTTTACTTAATATGATGCAGTGCAGTTATAATAACGAAGACAAATTCAGACCCATACAGAGTGAAGCAGTCAACCTGTTCACGTTAACAAAATAGAACAAAAAAAAAAAAATAGAAAAATAGAAAAAAAATTCTCGATTACTTTTATTAAAATCGAATGATAAGTATTAGCTAGCGACCTCGACGTCACTTCCTTGGAGACTACGACGCCAACGGCAGAGGACTGGACCGACCTGCCTTTCCGAGCTCACCAACTGCACTCGACCAGCGCTTAGGACGAAAATACATCACTGTGCATCGGCGACGGTATCCTGCGCTGGCTGCATCATCATTAGGGCAGACAATGCACACATCAGCATCTACGTTCTCACGGTGAGACTGGAATCTCTTAGCAGAGAACTACATCTGCGAATCCCAAAACACGGGAGCCGTTATTTCGAATGAATGATAATCGGTATAGCATAACGTAACGTTCTGTTTAGTTTTCGTACCTGACTTTTTCTGTCCTTTATGCAGTACCATCACTGTGAATTATTGTATTGGACAATGGTAGTGCTACAAAGTACCTGGGTGGTCTTATCGTCAAACTCTGCCATCGCCTCCTCTGAGAAGAAATTTGTAACAAGGCTTTCAGAAAAGTAAGTTCCATCAATTTTAATTTTTAAACAAATCAACATATATGCATGAAAACTTTGTTGACAACAGATACAGCAACTTCTGAACTATTTTTCGACAGATACCAAAAGAATTGTTACATTTGTCACTCTTGTATTCTTGTGTCACAGAAGTCTGTCGCCTATAAATGGAACAAGCGTCTGACAGTCGTTTTCACTTCTTAGTCGTTGTTAAAAAGCTGGCTGGATGAAGTCCAAGAAAGGTAGAATATTCGGATCGGCGCACACCAACCGTTTTGCTGAAGTTCGACTGGATCTGTTTGATCATCCAGTATAATTTTTGATACACAGGACGAGATAGAGAAACGAATGAAAAGATGGACAGAAAGAAGACGAGGAGATGGACAGCGAGGGACGGTGGGGCGAGGTGAGAGAAGGGATGTGCCAAGTGAGAAGGAGGAGGAATGAACTTATGAACTGAGAGAGGGGAAAGAAACAGATTGACAAGGAGTGGCGGCAAGCAATAATACTGACAAGAGCGCGTGAACAAACGGTGACAAATTATTGTTAATGAAATCGTCTATATCATAAGGAGAGGAGGAGGAAATGAACAAAGAGGATAGGGGCCCGCAGGAGGACGATGACGAGTAAGAGAAGGAGAAAGTGGGGAGGGAGTAATAGGGCAGGACGAAATGGAAAGTCGACATGGACCAACAGAACAATGGAGTAAACACATATCCGGGCTATGCCGCGGTTAGCTGTGAGTATATAATCGCTACTGGCCATTAAAATAGCTACACCAAGAAGAAACGCAGATGATAAACGGGTATTCATTGGAGAAATATACTAGAACTGACATGTGATAACATTTTCACGCAATTTGGGTGCATAGATCCTGAGAAATCAGTACCCAGAACAACCACCTCTGGGCGTAATAACGGCCTTGATACGCCTGGGCATTCAGTCAAACAGAGCTTGGATGGCGTACCCATGTTGGGCCATGCAGCTTCAACACGATACCACACTTCATCAAGAATAGTGACTGGCGTACTGTGACGAGCCAGTTGCTCGGCCACCATCGACCAGACGTTTTCAAATGGCGAGAAAGCTGGAGAATGTGCTGGCCAGGGCAGCAGACGAACATTTTCCGTATCCAGAAAGATCCGTATAGGACCTGCAACATGCGGTCTTGCATTATCCTGCTAAAATCTAGGGTTTCCCAGTGATCGAATGAAGGGTAGGGCCATGGGTCGTAACACATCTGAAATGAAACGGCGACTTTTTAAAGTGCCATCGATTCGAACAAGAGGTGACCGAGACGTGTAAGCAATAGCATCCCATACCATCAGTCCGGGTGATAACGCCAGTATGGCGATGATGAATACACGCTTCCAATGTGAGTTCACCGCGATGTCGCGAAACACGGATGTGAGTATCATGATGCTGTAAACAGAACAAAAAATTACGTTTTGCCATTCGTGCACCCAGGTTCGTTGTCGCGTACACCGTCGCAGGCGCTGATGCAGCGTCAAGGGTAACCGCAGCCATGGTCTCCAAGCTGATAGTCCATGCTGCTGCAAACGTTCGTGCAGATGGTTGTTGTCTTGCAAACGTCCCCATCAGTTGAATCAGGATCGAGACGTGGCTGCACGATCCGTTACAGCCATGCGGATAAGATGCCTGTCATCTCGCCTGATAGTGATACGAGGCCGTTGGGATCCAGCACGGCGTTCCGTATTGCCCTCCTGAAGCACCAATTCCATATTATGCTAACAGTCATTGGATCGCGACCAATGCGAGCAGCAATGTCGCGATACGTTAATCTGCAATCGCGATGGGCTACAATCCGACCTTTATCAAAGTCGGAAACGTGATGGTACGCATTTCTTCTTCTTACACGAGGCATCACAACAACGTTTCACCAGGCAGCGCCGGTCAACTGCTGTTTGTGTATAAGAAATCGGTTGGAAACTTTCCTCATGTCAGCACGTTGTAGGTGCCGCCACCGGCGCCAACCTTGTGTGAATGCTCTGAAAAGCTAATAATTTTCATATCACAGCATCTTCTTCTTGTCGGTTAAATTTCGCGTCTGTAGCACGTCATCTTCGTGGTGTAGCAAATGGCCATGCGTTATATATATATATATATATATTACTTCTGGAAAATGAAATAAGTAAGGTAAAGCAGTCAACAATCCGAAGATTAGTTTGAACACGACAGTGCTTTACTAGGCATGGTCCTGTTTGGAGGTGGTATGCCGTTGCCTTCCTCCGACCTTCGAACTGACTTACCCAGCCAGTTATAGGAGGACCTACAGTTTAACGTGGGTTCCGAACTACGGTGCTACTCGGTATTTTTCATATGAGCAATACTGCCAAAGGTGAAAGAAGTGGAAAGTGACAGATAAAAATCCTAGGACCTGGCGGGGATCGAACCGGCGACCTTTGGATTTGTAGTCTGGCACGCTACCACTGTGCAACCGTGGAGCACCAGAACACCATAAATTCGTCGACCCAGCAGTCGGAAATTTAAATGACACATTCTTGAGGATGTATATAACACACGATCCTACAGGCAGAGCCATACGGACGTGAGTACAGCTACCACTGTGTGAGCAATGTCCATACTAGTGTTCTTTTTCAATTTCCAGGAGTGTAGATTTTCGTTAGGTGGCCCATTCCTCTAATCCCTTTGTCTATTTTCGGAGGCGACCAAGTTGTCTTTTCCAACGTTTTTAAACGAAGACTGCATTGAGTTACTCCTAACATGTGCGTTTGTTTACTTCAGCATTCCTACTTTGCCATATAAAAGCAGTCAATCAGATACTATTGTTGCATTATGAGTTAGTTTTTGAAAAGATTAGAGGGATACTAGGGAGATTTACTGCATTTGGTACGTGATGGAAGGACTATATAGAACCTCTTGTAGTTAGTAGTGCATAATAATTTTAACGAATTCTTTTTTCAGTATTTTTTTTCAGTATATATGCACCGTATATTAACAGCGGTATTTTTTATTGTTTCAAATAAAAGGACATTGATTAAGGAGTTAAGAGGAACACTTGAAACTGGAGAGCTCTATGGTACTCAGACTGTATTCGAACTGTGCCAGTAAATACGTTCTTAGGCGGGTGGTCAAAAATTGACAGTGCAGCCGCAGTGGATTGGTCGAGCGCTCAAAGGTGCAATAACTTACGAGACTTTCATCTGTGCTGGGACATTAGCAAGAGAGCTTTTCCCATAACTGGTGAGTGGGGAAAGAGGAGGCGATATACCGTTGGGAGGTAACGGGTGCCCTGGCGAGTTTGTCGCAAGAGAGAACGAAAGTAAACGATGACAAAGAAGTGGGCTACGAGCCGAGCCGGCAGGAGGTTACGCCGTAAACCGCCGGCTGGGCGGTTAGAATTGTCGCCGGTGAGTGCGGCAGTGATGGGGAGTAAACGAGGAGGAAGAAAGCGCGCCTTCCTTCCTGCAGCAGGCAGCGGTAAGAGCCGCACACGCCGAGGCCGAGGGTAATGATGCAGCCGCAGCCGAGTGCGTCTGCCGCGGACGAGGTAGGCGCATCCGCCGGAGAAAGCAGCCTCGACGCATCGGCCGCGCTACGGCGTCGATCATGCTTCACGCTTTCGTGGCGGGCGCCTCCATTCTCCGCGGCTCGTCTCGATCTGCGAGTAACAGCAGCGCGGCTGCCGAGGTCACAAAAACGACCAGAGCAGCGCAGTACGCAGATTGGCAGGAGGCGCTAGAGCAGAGGCGACCCCTGGCCCCGCTGCTACCGTGCGGGGATGGGCGGCGGGAAAGCCAGCCGACAGCGGACCACCTGCTAGCCTTCCGCACCACCAGCTACCGGAACGTCTGATGCCGAGCAAGCGGGAGGGTTCACTGACCATGCAGCAGTGTACTGTCCACGGATCATTACAAGTTATAGAAAATTACCAATCTGGATCTTAAATTAGGCCGCGTGGAAATGGCCGTGAGCTCTAAGGCGCTTTGCAGGGGCGTTCATGTCTGTCTGCTAACGCCAGGCAGAATGGCCGCGTGGTCTTAAGCTGTATTCTATGGACTGAGTGGCAGTTTACGACGGAGGACCTAGTCCTCCCTTGGTCATGAGTGTATGGTTGTCCTTAGTGAAAGTTCGTTTAAGTAGGTTGTAAGTCTAGGTACTAACGACCGTAGCACTTTGGTCTAGTTGTTTTACGAACATTTGAACATTTTTTTTAAAATTCAGAATGAAACTTTCACTCTGCAGCGGGGTGTGCGCTGATATGAAACTTCCTGGAAGATTAAAATTCTTTGCCCGCGAAAGGCAAAGGTCCCAGGTTCGTGTCCCGGTTCCGACACGCAATTTTAATCTGCCAGGAAGTTTCATTTTTTAAATTCATTAATGTCAGCTTCAATACTGATATTCCTATTCTTTACACATAAATATATTCTTTTGTAAAAGTCTGCTTTAAATATTGAGTTCAAGTTAACTGTTTGTAATCATTATGTGTTGTAAAAATAATATTTGATTTTTACGAGTATTTTTACGACACAGTTCCACATAACTAATGGTAAAATATCTTTCAATTTTTAATTTGTTAGTAGTTATTTCAAATGCTACTTGGAACCAAACACCTGCTAACCTTCCGGCGGTCTCCGCGCGTGACGACCGCACCACCAGCTACCGAAACGTCTGCTGCCGAGCACACGGCAGGATTCATTGACCATGCAGCAGTGTAATGTCCACGGATCATTACAAGTA